>JANUYF010000008.1:29638663-30238663 GCA_026167975.1 Phrynosoma blainvillii
TTTTTGTTTTGGTGCCATCCTTCTCATCCCAGTTGACCCAACGGGACTGCTGCCTTGCTCATAGATCCACATGCCACGCCGTGATGCCACAGAGCACGAGTCTCTTCTTCGAAGCCCAGCGTCGAACTGATGGGCTTTTCCCCTCCTTCCTCACTCCCGATAGTTCCCTTTTCTCATCTGACACCATTAAGCAAAAAAAATAAGTGTGAAACCGCCCTCCACCATCATCACCACTATCACCACCACACCTTGGATACTTGGTACCCTGTTCAGCCACTGGTATCACTCAGGAGTCCGCCTTCTTTTGAAAAACAAAAAAATCTTCTTTAAAACTCTTTAACGGAAGGACAACTTTGTTCCTGGATAGAAACTGGAACACTGCTCAGTTTCATGAGACTCCCAAATAAATATTAACGCCAAGTCAAGTTTTGGCCTCTCTGGTCTTTGGTTTCTACTAATCCTCAAAGCAGCTTCTTCTTTTTTGTTCTGTTGTTGTTTTGGTTTTGTTTTTTTTCCAAAGAGAAAAAAAAAGTCCAATAAACCAGCAACTTATCTGTTCTTCAGAACGGATCTTCTTCTTGATCTCTCGGTTTACATTCCTGGTTCTGACTTCATTTAAGAGTATTTTGTGCTTTTTATAGAAACCAACAATTTAAAAAAGCTAATCTGGTTAGTTTTTTATAATGTCTTGCTCTTGGCTTTAAAACCATAAAGCTTGTAAGTCCACTGTGTTTAATTTTGACTTCAGAGGGAGATCTTTGGATTTATTTTGGGGAATTGGGGGGAGGCTGGGACGCTGGGGAGGGGGGCAGGGAGGGAGGGGAGAGTGGGGGCTGTATGATGTGACTTTGATTTTTTGTTTTGTTTTGTTTCCTTGTCTTTGTAAATAATTTTTTAATGACCCAACTTCTGATCTGCAATTTTCTAACTCCTAAAATAATAATAAAAACAAAGTTGTATGGGTCTTATTGTAACATTTGAAAGGAATAAATGGTGACCCCCTTTACGGATGAGGCGTGGGTTCTTCTTACTATGGGGACACTCATTTTATGCCAAGTTTCCAGAAGGCTGGGTGGGTGAGGAAGGAAGGAAACTGGGAAGACTCACATCCCAAATCACTTGCTGTAAAATGATCAGGCAGAAGGGTGAGATTGAATGGCCTTCCAGATGTTGTTGGGACTGCAACTCCCAGCAGCCTTAGCCAGCATAGCCAATGGTGACAGATGCTGGAAGCTGCAGTCCCAACATCTGCAACTCCACATGATCCTCCCTTGCTCTAGACTTAGGCTGTGCTGAGTGGTATTCTGTACCTAATCTTGCTTTATTCACTGATGTTAAGCCCTGGGAAGTAAATCCACATGCTGGGTCTGGATGCAGAACCTCACAGCAGCTCAGAAAAATACCAACAAATTAAATTCCAGGGTGGAGCAGGAATGCAGACTGGGTGCCTGATGCATAAAGTGCATATGGATGGGTTGTGGCAATTGCAGAAAAAGTGATATATTGAGCTTCATTTGCCCAAGTTGCTTGTCATCTAACCAGTTGACAGATGTACCCATGCCATGTTTTGAGCCTGCCTTGAACCCTATTGAAGGTGTCTTTCCACATTCACAATTAACTAGGGCCTTTCTGTGCATGTAAATGTGGTTCTTTCCTCCACCACCACCACCCTTGTTGCACTGATAGGTTAGGGAAACACGCTGCGCCTCCTAACTAGCTTGCCATAGTGATGAGTTTGGGACCAGAATCCAAATGTGCATGCAAAACTCTGCTCCCCCTCATCTAAAGAAACAGCTGCAAATACCTTTAACATTGAGCTTAAATGTTTGCAAATCCTGGCCACTCCTTGGGTGATGTCAGTCTTGATCAAATAGTCCCTACATTTGACTTTGGGTTGGAGTCATATGAGACAGAATGCAAATTTTGATGGGCCTGTGTTTTGGGAGTTCTTGTTGGCGCAGGGTGTGCTTTGCGGAAAAGCCCCAGTCTCGAGTGGACAAAAGAGCAATACGCCTCTGGGAGAGGGATGCCCGTCTATGGTAGACTTGTTCTGGAAGCGTCTCCCATGTTGTGTCGCCTGTGTGTGGCAGCCATTTTAAGTCTTCCAAGATGAGCAGGCATAGGACTAGGAAGAGATGTGATTACTCTGGTTTTAAGATGGAGGCTGAAATGGGAAGGTGCTTCCTAACAAGCCTATTAATTTGGGAATCTTTATTTGCTCCAAATAAAAAAAAAATGTATTGAAACTGGATTCCCAAGAGCAGAAATTAAAAAGGGGGGGGGGGAATGGAGAGATTACAAATGTATCTCTAAATTTGGCACTTGGCTTTGCAAGCCCTATAATCATTAAGATGGAGTAAGATTTTATTCATGATTTATACTGAAATTCATCTTTCTGAAACAATACAGAGGAGTGTGCTTGTTTTGGAAGGGGAGGCAGAAAAATAAGCCTATTCGGGCATTTCCAGTAAGTAGGTTGTGTTGGATTAAGTGGACTCTTACTTGTAGCGAATGACCGGGAGTTGTATATTTCTCTCTTTCTAATTTCCTTGCGTGTCATTCCCTGGGGACAGCCTCCTTTCTTTCCTCCAGGGCTGTAGAGTCAAAACGGCAAGCCTTCGACTCTTCTGTTTTTCTACTGTCTCAATCAGATGTCTTCATAAACGGCAAATGTATAGTAATTAGTAAAAAAGAAATTACTGTAGTAAAATGGTAGTACAAGGCATGATATCGCCTTGTGAATCACTGGGCTACTTAGATGGGTAGAACAAAATATATTCATTTGACTAAACTTTCTGAACAAGAAAACTACTAAATTCCTGTGAAAGTCAATATGCAACTAACCAGGCATTTAGTATTAATAAGGATTTTTTTTAAAAAAAAAACAGAGTTGGTACTTTTTTATTTAATTGCTTCCAATTCCAACTCTATGGCCCTGCTTTTGTCCCTGCGGTTTTCTAGGTAACTGATTACATGATGTGATTTGTCACCATTTGCCCAGGTTGGCAGGGGCTGATGGGAAGTGTAGTCCACCACCCTCTGCTGCTGGTTCCTCAACTGTGCTATTGAACGCTATGTACTCTTCCACTCCTCTCCACCAAAGTTTAAATTTTATCCTTTAAAAAAAAATCTTACAGTGAATTTTTGAGGTAGTTTAAGGAAAGAAAAATAAGCTGGCATCACTTTATAACCTCCTCCAGAAATAAGGAAAGGATGTGTGGATCAGATCATGATCTGGTAGAATGACTGCTGTGATAACACATCTGCAGTAATTATATACATTGAAATATACCTTTTTAGAAAATGGAAAAAGGTTGGGCAGGCAAGGCAATCTTTTTGGGCTGTTGCTTTCTCACCTAACTATTTTGATGCGCAGTTGCTCCCCATTCAAAGAATGTGTCATGCTCTCTTCCACACAGACTATTATTATCTTTGCTTCTAGGATTAAGATTTTGGGGTTTTTAAGAAATAATAACGTACTTTGCTTTTGGAGCCTTGAATGTTCACACTTGGGTTTTGAACAGGATAAATGTCCATTTTGATTTACTTTTCAGCATGCCCTGAACACTGGTGTGGCTTTTGGTTTAGAACAGGCTAAACCTGCATGTCAGTACGTCTTCCTGAAGACTATTTTGAAGGCTCTCGTTATCTGTGAATCTACACTAGAGAGTTACAGCAGTTCAATACCACTTTAGACTCTTCGGATGGTAGTTCCACTGTGCTGAACTATAGCATCTTGCAAAGAACTTGAAAATGTCTCCACCAAACTACATATCCTACAGGACACAGCCCACAATGTTTAAAGTGGAATTGAATTGGTATAATGGTGTAGTATAGATCCTCTGCTTATAATGCTTCTAGCATTCATAATCTGTTGGGGATTGGATTGGATAGCCCTTGTGGGTCTCTTCCAACTCTTATGATCTATTGTTTACTTCTGAAAAACCATGTATGCCTTTAGCAGATGTGTAGGTGGCTTTGTTAAGTCTACTTTGCCCTTGGTTACCTGCCAAAGACAGTAGCAATACCCTTGTTCTTATGGAGGTGATAATACATTCCCTGGTGTTGAGAGAACAGGCAAATACCCATGGCAAATATTTGTTCATACAGAACAATCTCCCAGGGAATAAGACTGAATTAATGATGGCAAAAGGTGATCTAGTGTGACTCCAGCTTGGCAAATAAGGGGATGGGGTACAGCACTGGGGTTACAGCTGAATATTAAGAAAAGCAATAATGACCACAGATGGCTTACATATAAGTGGGCAATGAAGGCACTGATATAGCAACAAGATTTCCTATACCTTTGCTCAATCTTAAAATGAAGACTAGGAAAGAGATCAGAAAAAGACTAGGATTTAAGAGGGCAGCTATAAAGAAACTAGGTAAGAACTTCCAAGATTAAAGATACGTCATTGAATATCACAGTCAAAATCATCACTACCCCAATATTTCCAGTTTCTGTGCAGGTTGTGAAAGCTGGATAACGAGGAAACTTGAGTATTGGAAGAGAATTTATGGATATTATGAAGTGTCAAAAAGACGTGTGTCTGAGCACAATTTCTCCCTGGAAGCCAAAATGACCAAACTCAGGCTGCTGTGCTTTGGACATACCATGAGATGTGGGCTCGCTGGAAAAGATGACGCTCAGTAAAGCTGAAAGCTAATACGAAAAGAGGAATACTGCACAACAGGTGGGATGAATGAACTAAGGAAGCCATAGCTGTGTGGATGCAACGTAAGTCAAAAGCTGCACTTTGGTTTTGAGTCCAGACACTAATTGGAAGCTTCCTTAAGATTGATAGACACATTGCATGCGTCCAGACCTAGCTATTGCCTGTCTCTTGTACTACCTGCAAACTGAACACTGCAGACCTTTTCATTTTCTCAGGTTGCTGGTTAACTGCTGTGGAAAGATCTTTGATTAGGTATGTTGTACATTTATTATCATTCCTTTCAAACTGTTTTATACTTTGTTTCAACCTGTCCTGTGAACTGCCTTAAATCTCAAACAGAATATTAAAATACTCATATTCCCCCCCCCCTTTTCTTTTGCAGCTAAGGGAACAGCTCCCTGGCTTAGGACCTGATCTGAGGCCAGCACTATCCTTGTTCTATATCATCCTCCATAAAACTTGTACATCGAATCTTGTTCTAAAGCATGTAAACCATAGAATAACGCACCGTCCCAAACAGAGAAACAGACCAATTTTATTACAAAGATTTTTCTTTTCTTTCCAAAAAAATGAAAATAAAAGTTCTTTTTTGTTGTTTTTTAAAAAAACCACAATATATATATCTTCCCTGTCCCGCCCCCAAAACACACAAATACAATGATATTTCATTTCACCAATACAAGTATCAAAGAGCAGGAAGAGCTGCATGGAACTTGCATCTGAGACTAAAAAACAGCTAAACCAGAGACTTAAAAAAATAAAAACCTTTCACCCACCCATCCCCAAAAGCCCCACCCAGAGTGACATGGCTAGCTTCTCAGCATTGCTGGCTCTAAACCTAATGTTCCACCACCTCACCTTCGAGAAAACTCACCCTGCGTTGTTGAAACTACCACCTGGACCCTTTGTGAAACGCCAAGTAACTTGGCAATATTGTGAAGAGGTCCTTTTTAAAAAGGTGAAATGCCATCCCTTGGGGGCAGTTGACCACATGTGGGCCTGATTAAAAAGCGCAAACTGCGTAAGTGGCATTCAGACAATGAAACTGGATGGACTGACATTAACTCCTGTGTTCCCCTCTGAGAGAAAAAAGCCTATTCTTTCCCAGAAGTGATCCCCAAACCTTGGCCTTCCAAATGTTTTTCACTTCATCTCCCAAAATCCCAGACCATAGATTGACCAAGATGGCTGAGGCTTCTGGAAGCTGAAGACCAAAACACCTGGAAGACCAGTTTGGGAATCACTGAGGGAAGCAGCTGCAGGTGGCTTCATGTTTAAGGGCAGTCTTGCCTACCCTTATTCCTCACCCCAGGTCCCTTTCACTCCATAATTATAGCACTTTGATGCCACTTTAACTGCCATGGCTGCTTTCTATAGAATCCTGGGATCTAGGATGGCGAGGCACTAGAGCTCCCTGGCTGGGAAGTCTCCCTCATGCGCAACTACAAATCCCAGGATCTCATAGGATGGAGCCATGTAAAGAAGTGGTGTCAATGTGCTGTAACTGGGTAGTGTGAAAGAGACCCCTGAGTGTCCTCTCACTAATGGATGTAGGCCTCTTCCAGGCCTGCCAACTATTCAACAGTGGGATGCCAACAACGCACAACAATTCATGCTCACCGTGAACAGGGTGAATTCTTTCATGGGTGTAACTGGAACTCAAGTTCCAAATCCTCCCCTACCCCACCCCACCTTTCCCCAAAAGTTTTATGGCTGTATCCATACCTCAAAAAACTATTTAAGGAAAAAGAAGATGACAACCCTTCCCCCAGGGTGTACAGTTTCCCAGGGGACGTCATTCTTTGAAAAGAAAGAGAAAGTGCAAGAGAAAGGGAGATATTTTAAAATTAAAGATTTAAAAATGTACGAACATGTCCCCAACGAGACAGCAGCAGGAGAAGAGGGACGCCTCTCGAATACACCACTGCATGCCCTGGGGCCAAGCAGGACTTTGGCCGAGCAGAATCGTCCTCGCCGCTCACCCAAGAGTAGGGCAACAAGGAACTCCATCTGGACCTCTTGTCCCCAATATATCTATATAGAAATATCTACAGAAAAGTATAAAATCCAAATCTTGTGAAACGGGAGGGTACCAGAGAGAGCAACGTGAGGAACTGGGAGTGAGGGGGGTTGAGGAGTTACCCGGCTGCCACCTTCTTAGGTTGATTTTGTTTCCTCCTTTATGCTGTTGGGAGAGAGAGAGAGGTGGCGTGTTAACATGGTTCACTGGGATAAGCAAGAAACCCAGTAAATGTCCCAAAGAACAGAAGGGAAACTCTACATTTTGACAGTCACACCCTCCCTCCACAGCAGCTTTTCCCGATGGGACCTTTTGCAAGAGAAGTTCCTGAAAATATTGCCCTTCTCTCACTCTGCTACTCTTAAAAACAAAAACTCTACCCTTGAAGAGATTGTCTCACCTTCTCTTACAAAATGGGTGAGAAAGTTGTGGGCCTTTAGATGTTGCTAGACTGGAGCAACCCTAGCCAGCAAACCTAAAACCCTAGCCCCAGCAGTCCTGACAGCAGAAAACTGAACCCAAAAGCCCTCCCCAATCTGTTGTAAAGCAAAGTGCTGAGGCCAGGACAAATGTCATAGCCAGCAATCAGCTCAAGAAAAAGATTTCTCACCTTTTGGGCTCCACTGGTTCTTCTTTTGCTTTATCATCTTCTTTTACTTCTGGAAGAGATCACACACAATACAGTTTCCCCCTGTTAGAAATTTAGCTGCAGAAAGGTAATCTGGAGTGGTACCCTGGCTTTTTGTTGTTGTTATTGTGTGCCTTCAAGTCATTTCTATTTATGGAGACCATAAGGTGAACCTATCACAGGGTTTTCTGAGGCTGAGAGTATGTGACTTGCTGCCCATGGTCATGCACCGGTTTCCATGGCAGAGCAGCAAATGATTTCCAGAGTCACAGTCCAATGTTCAAACCTCTACACCACTCTGGGTCATACCCTGGCTTTTAACATACTTGTAATCTCCTCTTGTTCTTTCTAAGTTTACCCTGTTGCTTCTTGTTATGACATCCTCCTCCTCAGTTACCACTCAAAGCCATATACATGCTGAGAAGCTACAAGCAGTAGAATTTGGCTTCGCCAAAATTTAAGCTTTTAATTAAAAAAAGTTTCTAGCCTTTCTGGATATGGAGACACGCTTGAAAATGTGAGCACAAGTCCTACTGAAATCTCAAAAGTCAGAGAGGTGGCTGATAATTTCCAGTGTCTGGGAATGAATGTACAACATTTCTACTTATCTTTCCCCCAAAGTTAGCAAAACTGCAAACTGGTTGAGATAGGAATATAAATTAAACAAAGCTCTGTTTTCATAATTGTTGCTGGCTGGAGAAGGACACAGTTCCTGATAAAGAGTGTCTGTTGGTTAGCTTTTTAAGTGCAAAGTATACACGTAGCCTTGCCTCAAATACAAACCTCCACAAAAAAGCAAAGTCAAGTTTTGGTTCTGATTCTGGTCCCAGCAGCATGACTTGAGAGCAGCTGGTTCAGAAGCATTGTGAACAGCATTAAAGACCACCTTCTTTGGGAGGTCTTTAAACAGAGGTTGGATGCCCACCTCTCAGGAGGGATTTAGCCGTGGACTCCTGCACTGGTAGAGGGCTGACCTAGATAGTCCTTCCTTCCAGTTCTATGAGAGCAGAGAAGGTATGGACCAGATCAAATCCTGAAAGGGGTCTATGTAAAACCTAGATTTAGCTATTGACCTCTCTTTCTCTTTTTCAACAAGCATATTCAAGGGTTTGGAGTTGGTGAACCTAGGTGTTACAACCCTGCAAAATAAGAAGAGTGTAACTGGCAATTTGTTCTGGGTTTTCTCCCACCTTTCTTCTCCTCTTCCTTCTCCTCTTCTTCTGTTTTTGCCCGCTTTGCCTTCTTGAAATTGGCAACATTTTTCCGGCCACCTTGCCCTTCATCCTCTGAGTCGGAGAATTCCTCATCGCATGCTATCCTCTTATCTGATGAGCGGACTGAGCGGGGAAGGAAAAGAAAGGGGTATCAGATTTGGCTTATGCTCCTCCCAAGGAGTAGGCATCTATACTGAGGCTAGTACTAGTCACAGAGTTATGTGGATCCCCATGTTGCACAAAATCTTTGCGGTTCTCACTAGAAATCCGTTTGTCAGGATCTTCCTCATCTTCATCACCACTGTCTTCCGGCACGGCATCCTCTGGGATGGGCTGCATCTGGACTCCAGGAGCATGGGGGAGCATTCGTAGATTCTCAAAGAGACGCTGCCTAAAGCGAAGAAGCCACAGAGGCATCAGCCCAGAGCAACCCAAAAGGCACAATGACAGACAGACAGACAGATGGCAAAAGTGACCAATCTCACTCAAGATCAGCAAGACTTACTTAATCTTCTCCAGATATTCGTTGGTATTTTGGTTAGTCATGTTCGAGGGGCTGATGTGGAGCTTGAAGTCCGGGCCAAAGTACTCAAAGTAATCATTGTAAGGAAGTTCTGCAAAAAGAATTTATTTTAAAAAGGGACAGAGAATACTTATTCATTCATTCAATTTATACTGTGCCTTTCTCCTAAGTTGGCTCAAAATGTACATGACAAAAAAGTATTAAGTAACTACACTTGAAAACAGATAGTTAAAAACAGTTTTATAATAAATTTAAGATGTAATTAAAAACAGTAAAAATACATCACACCACTTATGAACACTATTTCACCTCATAATATTAAAAAAAAAATATCGTCCTCTCCTCCCTTCCAGGAAAGACTTCCACAGTCTAGGAGCAGCCACTAACAAGGCTCCTTCCTGTGTCCTCACCAAACGAATGTGTGACAGTGGTGGGGCCAAAAAGGCCTGGGCATGCTTCCACATTAGGGCAATTCAAATTTAAACGCAACATTAAATAAGCACTACTTTACCATTAGGGATCTCTGTGTTTAATGCCACAGCAGTCTCGTATGTCCAACACCTGGCCACATTGCGGATTGTGTAACCACCACCTCCAAGCATCAGCATAGGCAAGTTAAAGCTTTTGATAAACTCCACACACTTGGCATGACCTGGGTCGTTGGAGAAGGATGGAGAAGACAATGAAGGAAGGAATTCCACATTGCTGGGGAGGGAGGTGGATAATGAACTGGCAGAACTAGGGAAGGTTGGAGGGATTGTTTCCAAAGGCACAGACTGCTCCAAGAGAACTGTCTTGGAAAGACATTTTGGAAGCATCAGTGAAAGCAAGGTTTGTCCCCTAATTGTTGTCTGGAACAACAAGATACAATTCTTAAGACTTCACCCATTAGCAAAAGACCCCCAAACTGGCACACAGTGAGGGACTGAGAGGCATATAATCTGATCATGCAGGGCAGCCTTGGAGGACAAAAACATTTTGGGCAGCAGAGCCCCCACCCCCCGATAATGACTTCACCCATTAGCAAAAGACCCCCAAACTGGCACACAGTGAGGGACTGAGAGGCATATAATCTGATCATGCAGGGCAGCCTTGGAGGACAAAAACATTTTGGGCAGCAGAGCCCCCACCCCCCGATAAAGACACCACACATACACACACACACGACCCCAATAGAAACCTCACTTACCTTTAATGGTCAGATTAAAACAGCCCAACCTGTCCCCTGATAAGGAGTCAGAGCCACACTGCAATGCCACAGCACTGGGCTGGAATGTTTCCATCACTTTCGACATCACCTATTCAAGGCAAAAACAAGAGCGCACTTCAAACACCTGAGCCAGTAACACTGCAACAAGAATAAGGGGATCTCAAGTAAGCAGGCACCGTGATCCCCTTTCAGCACAAGCTTTTCTAAAATCTGTGCCAAGTTATTCCTAACCATGGAGAGGACTGTAGCCTTGGGCCTTGAAAATTCACGGCATATCCATGTGAAATCAAGGCTTACCTCCATCTAAACCTCTGGTAAAGGGGCTTGTTATTTGCGCACAGCCATTCCGACCATCCTCTTGGGATGTGCGATAGAGGGTGATGGAACACTCACCATACAGAACATAAATGGAGTCCCAAGGTAAGTATACATACAGCAAATGCAGGTGCACTCACTGCTCTGATAGTAAAAATGGTCAAGGAGCACACCAGTGATACACAATGAAAACAGGAATTTACCGGCTTGAAAATGGCTTCATAGGACTCATCATCAATCCCGTCCCTGAGAGGGTAGTTGACAGCATAGTACTTCCCTTTGCCTGCACCAATGTCCTAAAGGGGTAAAAGGAAAGGATGCACTATGTAATTGCAGCCAGGACCACCCTCAGAGGCTGCCAACGCTAGGGATTTGCTAAGGGTCCCAACATCAGCAAAGGTCTCCCTGCCCTCATTGCAACATGGCTATTCTCCCTTTGCATTAATCATACAAGGCAGTCAGTCAGCAGACCAGACTTGCTGTTTTGTGCCAGAACCAGGAATTAATGTCTTAAAAATAAGGTCAACATTTATAATATACTACATTTCTTCAAGTAAGGACTGCGTCTGTTTCCCCACAGTCTAATGTTAACAAGGAAAGTTTCCATTTTTTTCATAATGACTTATTATTTCATAAATGACAGGGGCATTTTTGATAAACTTTTACTGGGTCAGCTCCCCTGCAAGAAACTGACAGCAACTATAGCTGATTCCCACCAGTCCCATCACTAATAATTGGTCTTATTTTTTTTTTCCTTTTCTTAATAACACAAGCTACACCAGATAGATGGCTAACACTAACAGTATTACAGCAAGCCTTCCAGAAATGCAAATGGATTTGTAAAAAAAGTGCTTAGGCCAACTGTGACCATGCACCTTGCTTCCAAGGGAATTTCCAGGAGCACATGTAGCCTTGAAGAGAAACTAGATGCATCCCACATGGCTTGCACTTTAGTTTAAATGAAAAACAGGTTAGGTTTTGCAGCAACCATAGCAGATTCAACAGCAGGGGTGGAAGTTTAATACTTTGTTTAATAACAAAGTATTAAATAAAGTATTAAATAACACTTTGTTTAATAGCAAACCCCAAACATGTTACTAATGCATGACAGTATCTGTTCCCCACCAGTGACAGCCTAACAAGCAACATGCCACCTGTACAATTTAATCAATGATAAGGAACATTTTACTTTTTGTTTCCAAGTTCCACGTTTTCCAGCTCAAGGGGGCTTATGCAGAAGGGCTTACCTATGAACACCTGGGGCCAAAACTACAAACCTCATCTACACATGCCCTTCCTTAGCAGAGCCCACAAATCGCACAGCCCAGGACATGCTGCTGTAAAGTGCATTGGACAAAAAGTCCTAAAAAAAGGCTTCATTGGAAGAGCAAGAATAAATGTTAGGAGGAACCCTTAGCATCCAGGCTCTGCATTCTCACCCGCAGATCTCCTGTTCCTGGGAAGTACTCGCCATACTTATGAAATGATGCCGTCATGACGCGGTCTGTGGTGTAGAACGCCTCCTCCACACCATCGCCATGGTGGATATCAATGTCAACGTACAAGACTCTCTGGTGGTACCTGCGGTTGTAAAAGGGTGTCAGGCTGGTGCCTGGAGGCCCAAATATTGCTGCCTCTCATCAAGCCCACAACTAATCTGCCCACACACCCAAGAGAAAAGAGAGGGCACCCACTGGCCTTCTTTTTGCTTTTAGCACTGCAAGAAGTTCATTCCACTGCTATGTTCTCAAACTTTCCTCCTGCAGGAAACAGTCTCCATATCAAAAAGCCAAGCCATAGAAACCCAAGCAACTGCCAAGAATTCCAGGGTCCACAAGCCCCAGACCAATCCTGCACATCCCCATTGTTGATCCACCTGAACTCAAACATGCTGGAACACTTTCCTCTTTGTTGGCCCTGGTAAGGGAAGTCAGAGGGAGTTAAGCCAACCTGCTAAGACTCATCATCTATGATCCCTTTCCCATTCCCCAGGACATTTTTGAAAGCTTTTACACTAGCCCTAAACATCCAAGCTCAGTACTCCTGAATTTGCCTGTAAGGAATTTGCCTGTAAGGACCAGAGGAATGGTCAAGGAGGCAACATAAACAAATACACAGAGAAGTAATGCCAAGGCAGATTTTTGCCAAAGAGGATTGTCATCTGATACCAGCAGTACCAGGACAGAAGCATAAGGAACAGTTTTGTTCAGTGCACAAACCAACCATTCCTCTAATCCAGCATCCAGCATCCCACAGTGGTCAGCCAGATATTTCTAGTTAGCAGGACATGAGCACAGATAATTCAGTATCTTATTGTGTCTGAACCTGGATGCACCACAGGTCCATTCTGGCTAGAAGCCAGAGGCAGAGTTATCATCCATTAATCTAGGCCCTTTCAAAAGCCATCTAAGCCATCACTACATCTTGCAACAGAAAATTCCATGTTACACGCTACATGAAAGACATCCTTCTCTCTGTCCCAAATCTTCTGAGAAGATGACTCTCCACATGACACCTCTAATATTATGAAGAAAAGCTTCAGTTACTTTCTCCACTTCATGCATCATTGTATAAGCCTCTAATACATCTCTTCTTCATCATCTTTATTCTACATCACAAAAACACAAATGATGTAACCTTTGTTGTAGCAAAAGTAGCCTGTTTTCCTGATTGTTTTGCTTGACTTCTTCCTACACCTTTCCTATTATATCATTTCATAGAAAATAAATGTGGCAATACCTCAGATTTGTACAACATGGTGATAGTGGGAGTCTTGTTTTCATCTCCTTTGCTAATGATTTCTAGCACTGAATTCATCTCTCTCACAGTTGTCACCCACTGAGTTGGTATTTTCCTTGAAGGATCCCTGACACAACCTGCAAATCCTGGTTAGTCACTGGCAGTTCAGACTCCTTCAGACAGGAGCCGGGGGTGGGGGTGGCAGTATGAGTGATTATTAGCACTTGATATTATTTTACCTTGCTCCATTCATAATCAGTACAACTTGATCCAAGAAAAGACAGTGTGTGTGTGTGTGTGTGTCTTAAATAGCTTTCAGACTTGATAAAATACAACAGCTATGAAAACTGGAGCACGGAGCATCAGTGGGCTGTATCAGGGACAGTTCTTAAAATGAAGGGCAGTGTTGTTTAAAATTTTCCGGCGTATAAGACGACCCACGTATAAGATGACCCCCCCATTTTTCCAGTCAAAATATCCTCATTATCCTTATATCTGGCATATAAGACGACCCCCCCCCCCACTTTAGCCACAGATTTTGCAGGTAAAAAAGTAGTCTTATACACAGGAAAATAAGGTAGGGGTTTATTGGGGATGGAAAGTGATTAGACCTATCTCAACACAAAAGGCAGATGAAATTGTTCCAACTCTCCACCACTCCAACCACTGTGGAGAGAAGGTGCCCCAGAGATTAAAAATCCAACATATATAAAGTAAACATGTTAGGGAGGAGGATGGGCTAGCACAAGGTGTGCAACTTTGGAGAGTGAGGGGGCCAATTTTTGCCCTTACTCTCCCTTTCTCCACAGGCCACAATGCCATGCCCAATGCAACTGGAACTGACTTCACTAGGATTCTTGTTATTGCTCAGTTTCCATGGTTAGCATGTTGATAAGCAGCTTCACACTGATCTTCAGCTGATTTTGTGCATCTTGGCGGGAGCTGAAGCATGTGGGTGATGGACAGAGGGAACTGTGTTTTGTAGGTGTTTTTAGCATGGGGGGGGGGGAGGTCACTTCCCAAAATAAAAAATATATGTAGTTCATAAGCAAGAATTATGTCCAAAATCAAGCAGATATTTTAAAGGGGCCAGGTCTCACTTCCCCTACCAAAGATATGTCAATGAAGAGGTTTGAGGTCTAACATACTTGAGCAACTCCAAGATGGCCAAGACAATGTCATTGACGTAACAGAAGCCTGACGCCTCTGACTTCTTGGCGTGATGCAAGCCTCCTGCCCAGTTCACCGCAATGTCTGTCTGTTGCTTGTTCAGTTTCACCGCACTGGCTGAAGAGAGAATAGCAGACCAATGAGACAAAGCAAGAACCCAGAATAGGCCAAGGCACCTAGTGGAGAAACTCAGGACTTTGCTTTAGATATCCAAATTCTGCAACTGCAGGACTCCTATAAACAAATGCTCAAAACCCAGATGCTCAAAACCCAAGGCTCAAAACTGATGAAGCCTAGGTTATATTACTTCTGAATCCTGATGTGCCCATCTGACTACCAATTTGAAATCCATCATGCTCTCTCTCTCAAAAAAATTACAACTGCATGTTTACATTTAAGGCTTCTTCCATTATTTGCACTATTCTGATATTTTAACCCTTTAGCACAAAATTTAGCACAGCTTGACACAAGAAACAGAAGTACTCATATTGCAACCTTTAAAACTGCAAAATGTTGTAAGCACAAAGCTACATTAACTACACAAGTACATCCTATGCCTATAGAAAATCTGTGGGATTACAAATGTAAAGAAATACACATATCTATACAACCTGATCAAAAATATGGACTGTCCAAGAAAGTTTATGCTAGAAGTATCTTTTCCCCAGTGTCATTTTAATGTCATTTTTAAAATACCAGTTATCTTTTCTGGCTTGAAGAGGATAAAGAATTGGATTGCTCCAACTCTCCCCAGTTTGAGAAGCATTGCAATTATATACAGATTGTGTCATCCTTAGTAAGACTATTCAAAAGTGTCTGTTCACTCATATATAAGCAAAGGCATTCTCAATAATTCATCCAAAGTCAGGCATAAGAGGAAAAAAGTACCAAGATGTCAAAATACATGAACCTAAATCCAATTGTTACCCCCAAATCCAAAGAATCAACAGGAACTGTACATTTCATTTATGTAATGGGTCTACATTAATTGAGCCTTACTTCTGAGTAAACAACATAGCACTACCGTTCAGTGAAATTAGTCTTCCTCAGAAAAAGATTTTAAATATCTCAAGCTGGAATTCATTCTCCTTTTATACTTACCTACTGAGCCTCCTGTAGAAAGCTGACAAAACTCAAACAAGCCATCAAAGACAGGGCAATCCTCTCCAACGTTGACTTGGAAAAGAAAGCATAAAGAAAAGATTGATAAAACAAACATTAATTGAAAGCCATAAGCAAACTGAGCAGGACAGATATATAGAGCTGTCTGACCTTGAAACAGGCTTCGGTCCAAAGTAACAATATTTAGGGTAAGAAAGCAATTTGAAGAGTGGGTGAGAGTGACAAGGAAGAGGAGATCTGACCAAAAAAAAGCCAACATCCAAGCTTACATCGTTGCATCTGCTTGCTGTATTCGGACATGTTATCTGGACGAATCGAGCGTAGAAATTTGATGTAGTCATCACTGTGGTATTTGGTCATTTCCTCAGCACTAGCTTTGTAGGGTCGCTGGAATGACAGACAATTAAAAAAAACTTGTTAATGCCACCAATTTTGAACACAGTTGTGTTCCAGGGAATTTTATCCACTGGGGATTAGTTCCAGGACCCCACCATGGATAGCAAATGTAGATTCTTAAAGAAAGATGCCGCTGCATTTTTAAACTTACATAAATCTCCATTTTTCTGTAAAGGCCATAGTTCAGAAGGAGGTTGTGAGTCATCCTGATCCTATGTGGCTTCATGGGGTGGCCTTGACCATAATAATAGTTCCCAATGTCTCCTGAGACAGAAAAAAGAAAAGACAAAGCTTACATTATGCTGTGGACATCTTAAACATTGCAAAAGGTAATAAAGACCAAAGAGATCATTCCTTCAATGAATGCAAGAGGTTTCAACTTCATTCTCTGGCACCTTTAGTTAAAAGGGCTTCAATAATAAGAAAGACAAAGATACAGTGACCTCTTGGTATCCACTGGGGATTAGTTCCAGGACCCCACCATGGATAGCAAAATCCATGGGTGCTCAAGTCCCATTAAATACAATGGCATAGTAAAATGGTGTCCCTCATGTAAAATGGCAAAATCAAGACTTGCTTTTTGGAAAATACTTTCAAGCTGTGGATGCTTGAATCCATGAACAAAAAAAATGTGGATATGGAGAGCTGCTGACCATCAACAAAGTTACATTACATCAGGGGTGAGAATCACGTGGCTGTCAAGATATGTGATCACAGTTTCCAATATTCACTGGTATGACTGCTAGGGCTGCTGGATGTTGCAGTCCCAAAACACCCAAGGAGTATAGTCCCTACCCACATATTCAACAAACCAGTGCCCAGACTTAAAATGAATTTCTTCCAAATTTTGTTACACCTGTGGATGAAAACTGGAATTGTGAGTGTGGGAAGATTATGACTAAACATGCAGAAAAATGAATGGTAGAAAGCACAAACGTTCTGATAGCTAAAACATCCACAGCAGCCATGTTCAAGGTTCACAACAACTTCACACACAGCAAAGCTTCCCATAGCAAAAACAGATGAAGATGCCCCCCCCCCCCCGGTGTAGCGTACTGTCTTATATATCTCAAAAAGGGCAAAGAACTACAGGAGTTATAGAAAAGAGCAACCAAAATAATCCAGGAGCTATGTCCTAGAAGGCAACGCTTGGGCAAGGTGAGCCATATCCATCTGAGACACACAAAGATGAATACAGTCTAACCACCAAGTACAAAAACATCCAAACAATGATACCTTTATCGGGCCAACCAAAATGCACAACTACATGTTGTGAGCTTTCGAAGTCACACTGGCTTCTTCATCAGGCAAACAGGAGAAAAAAATTGAAGATGCTAGTCACGACCTTCATCTTCAATTCCCCCCCCCCCCCCGTTTGCTTGATGAAGAAGCCAGTGTGATTTCGAAAGCTTGCAACATGTAGTTGTGCATTTGGTTGGCCCAATGAAGGTATCATTGTTTGGATGTATTTGGATTTGCTGTATATCTAACACAGCTACTCCTAAATGTCACCAAGTACAAGACGAGGAGGATAAGAGACTCACAAAGTGATGCAGGGTACAGAGACAAATAGGTTACCCAAGAAAAACAAACTATTACTAGTTTTAATTTTTAAAATGTATTTTTCAGATTATTCAAGAGCCAGGGTGGTGTAGCGGTTTGAGTGTTGGACTACAATTCTGGATGCAAACCCCCATTCAGCCATGGAGACCCTCACTGAGTGATCCTGGGCAATTCACACACTTTCACGAACACTCTGGGGTCTTGAGTCCATGCTCCTCTTCTTTCTTGACCTGTCTGCTGCCTTCTCTGATTTTCCTTACCATCTCTCACTATCCTCAAGTAAACCTTACTATTCCCTGTACAGTAAGTGTCCACACTACCAGATTGTTCCTCCTACCTCCCCAACACCTTCTTGACTATTCCTTCCTCCTGGCCTCACCCACCACCCACACACCAGGCAAAAGGCACACCCCTTGGTCTGCCTTCTTTCCAGAAGCCTCCCTCCGGAGGAAAAGAAACTCCACCTCAACATTAGGAAGAACTTCCTGATGGTAAGAGCTGCTTGACAGTGGAAGATGCTGCCTTGGAGGTTGGTGGAGTCGCCTTCTTCAGAGGCTTTTAATCTGAGGTTGGATGGCCATTTGTTGGGAGTGCTTTGTGTATTCCTGCATGGTTGAGGAGGGTTGGATTGGATGGCCCATGGGGGTCTCTTCCAACTCTATGATTCTATGAACACATCAGCCAGAGGTCCAAATCTTTGTTGTTGCTGTGCCTTCAAGTTGTTTCTGACTTACTGCGACACTAAGGTGAACCTATCATGGGGTTTTCTTGGCAAAGTTTCTTCAGAGAGGGTTTGCTAGACATCCTCTGAGGCTGAGAGAGTGTGACTTGCCCAAGGTGACCCAGCAGGTTTTCATGGACAAGCCAGGATTCGAAACTTGGTGTCCAGAGCCATAGTCCAATGCTCAACCACTACACCACGCTGGGTCTGTTAACTGCCACCAAAGTCAATTTCAACTTTTTGTGACCCTATGAACAACAGACCTCCAAGCCACCAACCATCATCAGGTGGCCAAAAAAACTCAAGCTGACCCAGACTTCAGCTTCACCATTTCCAGTTCTTAATAATGGCCTACTTTGCAGAACTGCTGCAAAAGTTATCACAATGGCATCAGGCCAAGGTACCAAATGCCTTTAAAGGAATTAATTAATTAATAACTACTTGGAAGGTGTTCTTGTTCCCAGATGGGTATTTGCCACCTCCTGAGTATCGCCACTAATTATTGATTGCTAAGCTGCATTTATATTCTGCATCTAGTCCAACGAGGCCAAGGTATGCCCCCCTCACCTGATCTGCATAATATTTATTTGTTTGTTGGATCTATGTCCCACATTTCCCACCCCAGGATAGGATCCCAGGGGTCTTCTGTGAGGCAGGTCAGTCTGAGAGGCAGAGAGAAAGAGAACCAGCCCAAGGTCACCATGTTAAAGTTTTGGGCTCCGCAGAGACCTGGACAATGCCCCAAATCCCAGTCCAAGGCTCTGACCACGACCCCAAAGTGACCCAAGAGCTCTCCTTGTCCAATGTCCCCCATCTTCTTCCAGGGCATCCATCTCTCACCATCTCCATCCCCATCATCATCTCCCCCTCCATCCCAATCCAGAGAGCCTCCCTCCTTCCCACCCACCCACCCCTCTTCATAGACAGCATGGTCCAATGGTCAGCCTAAGACCACCCAGATCCAAACCCCTTCCCCAAATCTCCTTGTGGGTGAGCAAACTTGGGGGGGGGGTGGGGGTTTGATGGTGGTACCCTTGGCCCAGTCTCTCCCTCCTCGCTCACCCTGTCCTGCCTCACAGGGCTGTTGCTGAGAGGACTGAAAAACAAGACCCTCCCCCAATTCTTCACTTTTCTTCTTCTTGCCCTTCCTCTTTCTCACTATCACCACCATCTTCCTTCTCTTCCCCAGCCTTCATCCCTCCCTCTGCCATCCTCTTCTTCCCTACTCTCCCCTCCTCATCTTCATCATCCTCATTCCCCAATGACCCTCCCGAGCCTTCCTCCCTCCCTCTTCCTCCTCCATCACATTCCTCTTCCTCCCCCCCTCAACCATCCTCCTCCTCCTCTTCCTCGAACTTCCCTCCCTCTCCCTTCCAACCTCATCCTCTCCTCTTCCACCCAGCCTTCATCCATCCTCCTCCTCCTCCTCTTCCAGAGCCTCCCTTCCTCCTCAACCCTCCTCATCCTCTTCCTCACCTTTTCTCCTTCCATCCTCACCCTCTCCTCTTCCTCACCAGCCTTCCTCCCTCCTCATCTTCATCCTCCTAATCCCCAGAGCCTCCCTCCCTCCTTTTCCTCACCTTCCTCCTACCATCCTCCTCCTCACCCTCTCCTCCTCCTCTTCATCCTCCTCACCCCCAACGACTCCAGAGTCTTCCTCCTCCATCCTCACCTTCCTCTTCCTCCTCTTCCCAGAGCCTTCCTCCCTCCTCATCTTCATCCTCCTCACTCCTCAAAGGCCCCCAGAGCCTTCCTCCATCCTCTTCCTCCTACCACCCTCATCCTCATCCCTCCTCATCTTCATCCTCCTCACTCCCCAACGACCCCAGAGCCTTCCTCCTCCTTCCTCCTCTTCCTCACCTTCCTCTTCCTCCTCTTCCTCCTCTTCCCAGAGCCTTCCTCCCTCCTCATCTTCATCCTCCTCACTCCTCAAAGACCCCCAGAGCCTTCCTCCATCTTCTTCCCAGAGCCTTCTGCCCTCCTCTTCCTCCTACCATCCTCATCCTCATCCCTCCTCATCTTCATCCTCCTCACTCCCCAACGACCCCAGAGCCTTCCTCTCTCCCTCCTCCTCCTCCTGGCCCCCTCCCCAGCCTTCCCCGCTGGCCCCTCCCCTTCCTCCCTAAGCCCCGCCCCTGGACCGACACCCCCCCCCCAGCCCCCTCACCGTCGTAGTAGTAGCAGACTTTCCGCTTGGTCCCCTGAGTCAGCGCCATTTTCCTCCGCCGCCGCTGCTGCCTCCTCAGCCCGGACCCGAGTCCCGCCACGCAACCCAGCCCGCATCCTTCAGCCACCGTCCCCGCCCCTTTCTGAGCCTCTCAACCAATCACAAGTGCGAGGCTTCGCCAGAGGCCAATGAGAGGCGTTGAGAGGCGGGCCCTTTTCGGGACAACAAGTTAGATCGAGCAGCGAGGAGTTGCTTGGACTGTACTATTTCCCTCACAGGGGGATATATTTTTTTAAAGAAAAATGTGACCGGAGCGTACCATTTTCGCACCAGAGTGAAAGGCGCACGGGGGGGGGGAGGAGATTACTCTGTAAATTACTGCGCTCCCCTCCCAACGAAATGGGATCTCCCATTGCAGCCAGAAAGGGTGTGAAATTTCAAGCTGGAGCGTACCATCATTCCCTTTCAGGGGAGGCTGGGCATTAATGTATTGTTCTGAGAAAGTTACCTTCATGGACTATAACTCCCATAATCCCCCACCCAGCATGACTGGCTGGGGATTCTGGGAGTTCTAACCCAAAAATAACTTTTCCAAGCTTTAGGTGGCTTTTTTATCATACTTAACTCCTTACACAGAGCCACATTTTCACTACAAAATTTCATTCCCTCACCAAATATATATATATATATATATATATATATGAGGTTTTGGTATCTCCTGCAAAATGTTTCTAAGATATATTTGCAGCTCAGGGTTAGTAAGTAATATATATTTATGTGTATGTGTATGTATATATATATATATATATATATATATAATTTTATTTATATTTATCGCCTCTTGATGTATATATCCTTATATACATGGATACTACTTACTAACCTTGAGCTGCAAATATATCTTTGAAACATCTTGCAGGAGATACCAAAACTCATATATATATATATATATATATATATATATATATTCCTTCAGGCCTTTTAATGTGTAACTTGTAACTTTAATTTAATGCGTAATGTTTTTCAGTAAATATGTGCATTAAATATATAAAGTAAATATGTATGTGTATGTATGTATATCCTCAGGCCTTTTAATGTGTAATTTGTAATTTTAACTTAATGTGTAAGGAAAAAGTTCTGAATGCGTGTTTACATTGTATTAACATATCTTTATGTAAGTTTTAATGTAAGCTGCCCCGATTGCTCTGCAGAGGGGCGGGATATAAATAATAATAATAATTATTATTATTATTAGATATGTATATAAAAGAGAAATATAATAAGATATTATATTTAAGATTAGAAAGATGATGCCAATATGATTGTATGATTGTATGAATGTGGCATGGTTTGTTCTTTAATATATGTTTGGGAAAGTCAATAAATTTATCTAAATAAATATGTAAACCTTAATAATAATAAGGCAGTCGACTGTAATGCCTAAAACAAGAAAGCACTGAAAATTACATAACATTACAGAGAGCAGCCCTTGCAAAATAAGGACATGTAATGGGAAGCAAAAAAGAAAACTGAAGGATATCTATCCAAGCTGGAGCCTTTGGTCTTAGCAGCCTTGGGTTTTAGCCCATACACAAAGGTGGCATATTCACAGCACAGGGGTGTGTGTGTGTGTATCTCCCAGCTCAACCATGTAAACTCACTGGGTGACCTTGGGCCAGTCACACTCTCTCAGCCTCAGCACTGGCAACCCCCCTCAAGAAACTTGCCAAAAAAGCCCCATGATCGCCATGTCAGAAACAACTTGAAGGCACACAACAGCAACAACAACAGTGTGTGTGTGTGTGTGTGTGTGTGCTCCCCAGCCTTGCCAAAATTCCTTCCTTTCACGGTTTCCCTGAAGCCTGTTTCTCTCCTCTCTGCACAACCATACTGCTTGCTTTCTTTGCTTATTTGCTTCTTCCCTCCCTCCCTCCTTTCTTCCTTCCTTCCATCTCTTTCTTTTCCTTCCTTCTTTCCTTCCTTCTCTTCTCTTCCCTTCCCTTCCTTCCCTTTTCTCTTTCTTTCTTTCTTTCTTTCTTTCTTTCCTCCCTTCTTTCCTCCCTTCCTCACTTTTCTTTCTTTCTTTCTTTCTTTCTTTCTTTCTTGTCTACCTCCCTCCCTCCATCACTCCCTTCCCTCTTTCCTCCCTTTCTTCCTTCTTTACTTCCTTCCTGCCTTTTCTACACTTCCTCCTTTCTTTCTTGCCTCCCTCCCTCCCTCCTTTCTTTCTTTTTCTTTCTTTCTTGCCTGCTTATCTGCCTTCCTTCTTTCCTCCCTGCCTCCCTCCTATCTTTCTTTCCTCCCTCCCTTCTTTCCTCCCTTCCTCACTTTTCTTTGTCTACCTCCTCCCTCCCTCCTTCCATCACTCCCTTCCTTCCCTCTTTCCTCCTTTTCTTCCTTCTTTACTTCCTTCTTCCCTTTTCTTCACTTCCTCCTTTCTTTCTTGCCTGCCTGCCTGCCTCCCTCCTTTCTTTCTTTTTCTTTCTTTCTTGCCTGCCTCTCTGCCTTCCTTCTTTCCTCCCTGCCTCCCTCCTTTCTTTCTTTCTTTCATTCTTTCTTTCTTGCCTGCCTCTCTGCCTTCCTTCTTTCCTCCCTGCCTCCCTCCTTTCTTTCTTTCTTTCATTCTTTCTTTCTTGCCTGCCCCTAGCCCCAGTATAAATTCTGATTTTTCACAGCCCACCCATAAAGAGAGGAGGAATGTAGTCAGTGGCACAAAGGGTTTTAATCAAATTCAGCACAACTATTTCAAGAGTGAAGGGTCTGTCACCTTGCACAGGAAGGCAAGGCATTTGCTACGTATTATTCACAGAAAAAGGAGTGCTTGGATTTGGTTCTGTCTGCTTTGATCGCTAGGGCTCCTTTGCAGAACATGTGGCATGGCAGAACCATGGAGGGGTACATGCCTCTGAGCATGGGCAGAGTACTCTTAGGTATTATCATTTTTCACCCGTGAATATCATACAGCATCATTTCCATACTTTACAGCAGAGACGGGCAAAGCACTTTTGTGGCTCCACTCCCCCAGATCCTACCAATTCTCCTTATTTAAATAATAATAATA
This sequence comes from Phrynosoma blainvillii, assembly GCA_026167975.1. NCBI lineage: Eukaryota > Metazoa > Chordata > Lepidosauria > Squamata > Phrynosomatidae > Phrynosoma > Phrynosoma blainvillii. The sequence continues at coordinate 29,662,189 of JANUYF010000008.1, forward strand.
ATTTTGGCCTGAGCTTTGAGCAATTTTTGTCCTAAAACCATGCAGAAATCCCCCCCAAAAAACACATGAAAACATATGAAAATATCCTCACTGCGCACCCAGAAGACAATATAGTCACACACTCTTCCATTTTCCTTTGCTGTCCTCTCAAAATGGCCACAGGAAGGCACTTCTTGTCACCATTTTGAGAGGGGCTGCAGAGAAAAATGGAAGTATTTGGGTTTGCTATGGGGGATATGGCCCATGGGGTGATGGTGGTGGCATTGGCTTCTGGCACCATAGCAATTACCCACCTGCTTTATAGAGTATCATAAGAGAGGGGGAAATTATGAAATTTGTGCCCCATAAAATTCAAAGTCTATTAAATAATCAAAGTTAATATTATTTGATAGATGTGCCAAGCGCAGATGATGTCTCCCATATTAAACCTCTTTTTCCACTTCTTGTGGCTTAAGCATCAACACAATGAAGGTGAGAGGCTTTGCTCTGAGCCATGATTCACCAAGGGCTTCGCTCTAGAACCTATTCAGGAATTTGTAAATACATCTAAGGCATAATAATGTATCCTAAAACCTAGAACCCATTCAGGAATGTGTAAAGACATCTGAACCATAATAATGTCTCCTAAAACCTAGAACCCGTTCAGGAATGTGTAAAGACATCTGAGCCATAATAATGTTCCCTAAAACCTAGAACCCATTCAGAAATGTGTAAAGACATCTGAGCCATAATAATGTCTCCTAAAACCTAGAACCCATTCAGGAATGTTAAAGACATTTGAGCCATAATGTCTCCTAAAACCTAGAACCCATTCAGAAATGTGTAAAGACATCTGAGCCATACATAATAATGTCTCCTAAACCCTAGAACCCATTCAGCAATGGGTAAAAACATCTGAGCCATAATAATGTCTCCTAAACCCTAGAACCCATTCAGCAATGGGTAAAGACATCTAAGTCATCATAATATCTCCTAAAATAATGTCTTCCCATAGATATCTGGGATTAAGAGAACAGGCTTCCAGTCTCAGAATGATCATGTCTTCCACGAGTTCCAGATCTATCAATTCCTTCTTGCATCATTTTTGGTGATCCTTGTCTGCAAATGTCTCAGGAGGGACCAAAACACTTGGAGATGCCACCTTACAGTTTGCATGCAATCCTCGTCCGAGGTCAACCTCCTCAGACCTGCTGCTCGTATTGTCCTTCGGTGGCGGTGAAAAAGTCCTCCAAGACCCCTTTTAGGAACTCAAAGGTCGGCCGCTGCTCAGGGCTGTCCTTCCAACATTGCAGCATCAATTTGTAGAGCTCTGGTGGACAGTTTTCTGGGGCCGGCATTCGATAGCCACGTTCCAGGTTTTGGATGACTTCTGGGTTGCTCATCCCTAGAACCACAAACAAAAGTGCGGCTAGCAAAAGTCTTGGGAATGCTGGATGGAAACAGATAGGTTGGAGAGCAGGGCCAAAACTAACAAAATACATTTCAACAGGGATAAATGTAAAGAATTACAAGTTGAGTCTCCCTTAGCTGGAATTCCGAAATCCAAAATACTCCAAAACTCAAAACTTTTTTATGAGTGGCAAAGATAGTGACACCTTTGCTTTCTGATGGTTCAATGTGCACAAACTTTGTTTCACGCACAAAATTATTTAAAATTACCTTCAGGCTATGTGTATAAGGTGGATATGAAAAACATAAATGAATTTTGTATTTAGGTTTGGGTCCCATGTCCAAGATATCTCATTATGTATATGGCGATACAAGTATTCCAAAATCCATAAAACCATAAGAGAAGGTCACCATAGGTTGGACTTGACTTGGAGGAACGTAACCAGAATACCTCATAGATATGTTTTATAGTGCTTCAGGGCTATGAATTATATTTTGTGTTTCATTTTAGCAAATAAGTTCGATGACAGCAACAATTCTGCTCCTGCCAAATTGAACCTAACTGCAGGATTGGTTTGCACTGGGAGGTTATTTGAGACATTGATGGGGAGCTGTTCTTATTTGGCGATGGTTCTGGTGCTTTAAATTGCTGGATAGAAAAAGTGTGAAATTGCAAAGCGGAGCATTAAAGGATCCCATTTGCTTCGCAGACATGGGATTCTCCCCTTGACCCTTTCCACAGGGTACTTTTAGCAAGAGGAGAAAGAGAAATTCTGACCTGGATAAGGAATCCGCCCGTAGGTGATGATCTCGGTCAGCAGGATGCCAAAGGACCAGACGTCTGATTTGATGGTGAATGTCCCATAATTAATGGCCTCCGGAGCTGTCCACTTAATGGGGAACTTGGCACCTGAAGTATGCAAGAAAGAAGAGAGGATGTGATCCTTGGTTCCTGTCCAGAATGTATAGGGAGAGTTTTTGTTCCCTCTTTCTCACAATACAACAAACCAGTAAGATCATCTAGAGGAGCTGAAAGGTGAGAAATTCAGGACAGATCCACTCCTAAAAGGGACACTCTTCAAACTCTGTAGAAAAAGGGATTGCAGTTTTTTACCAGATTATCTGCAAGTATCTGATCAGATGCACATTACTGAATGTGTGGCCATCCCTACGTTTTGCACAGCTTGCCATGGCTGTACATTTTCGGCAGAGCGGACAGATGCACATTTGTGCAGGAAAGTGAAAACGATGAAGCGTCATTGTGAATGTACAAAAATCCACAGCAATTTGCACAATACTCTTACATGTATGTAGGCTAGGAGGCTGTTGCAGTCTTGTTAAGTTTGTGAGCTGAAGCCTGGAAGCACTTAGCTAGTTGTCCATTTATGTGAACAGATCTCCGGACCAGATGGATTTTATTTTGATCCTCCAGGGCTGCTCTCCTGTTCTGAGTCCATTGGCCACAAGAAGGAGCTCTGCCTCCACCAGATTACAGTAATTTTGGAACAGTGCCTTTTAAATGTCCCAAGAGAGGTGGAAATTATTTTACATATCCTTGCAAATTTGCACAATCGGAGCCAAAAAAAAAAAGGTATTTGCATTGTTGGCTGTGTGAGCAACCAATTTGGATAAACCCAGGATAAACTGTGATAAAATTCTGTATGCCTTGAATGTGCTTTGTATACATTCGCATCATCGACTCCATCTTTATTTGCAATGCTGACAGGGGTGGGCAACGGAATTGAAAGAGATGCGTTTTCGATTTTTAAAAATAGTGTGAATTGGGAATGCGTGAGTGAGTTTATTTGCCTAGTCACATTGCAAAACAAAACATGTAAATAAACCCTTTAAGTAAGCATTTAAACAACAACAAACACTGAGAAGAATTGTCATAGCTGTGTTAGTCTGGAAAATCAGGATGCAAAGGGATCTTGTAGCATCTTCTTTCTTGTAGGCTCAAAGGCACTACAAGATCCCTGAAAACCAGTATGTGTTGTGGCTTTATTTGAATGGGAGTCCTTGCAAGAAGGACGTATGTAGTTGGGATTAATCCCAAGGAGGTTTCCTTGCCCAGTGCAAGGTCTAAAGTGGTTTTCACCTTTTTGGCAATGGCAACAACCTGTCAGGCCACCCAGGTCCCTTGCTTCATCCTCCTGCATCAGCTTCCAAGCCATAGTTGTCAAGATGGGGAAAAGACCCACCTTCCTGAGCCGTGTATTCGTCGTCCTCTATAAGCCGAGCCAAGCCAAAATCGGCAATCTTGCAGCAGAGCGCCTCCGAAACCAGGATGTTGGCAGCCCTCAGGTCACGATGGATGTAATTCTTCTTCTCAAGGAAAGCCATCCCTTCTGCTATCTTTGTGGAACAAGAGGTGGCCTTGTGAGATATTAGTCCTTACTGTTTCAGTCCATTTTTCTTTCCCTCCCTGTTCAGGATCATGATGTAGCTTGGGAGCATGATTGAGGCCATTGCACTGAAAATAAGATTTGTGACCCCTGCCATTATTTTTTCCTTCAGCCCCCAAATTTCTAGCATTGCAGACAGAGTGAGATCTTGAAAATCATTCCTATCTAGAAGTCTCATATCTGTTGGGTTTGCATTGCCCTGGTATCTTTCCCTGCTCCTTTTCTTTGGAGGCCTATACTGTATTTCTAAATGATGAAGTGGAGCTTCAGGTTACAACAATGCTAGAAATTTAGGATAATTTTGTGGGGTGGGGGGATAGGACTTTTATTTGGGAGAGGCAATATCTTCATTCCCATCACCACTACCACAAGCCACGCTGGGAAAAGTGACATTTTGGGGACTAAAGTTGCAGGAATCCCCCAATCTATATGGCCAATGGCCATACTGGCTCGAGGATTTTGGAAACTGCAGTCCAAAAACCCCTACAGTTATTCAAGTTCTGAATCACCACACAGTTAAGGGCCATGTGTGTGTGTTTGTGTTTGTGTGTGTATAGCCTTCATATATATATATATATATATATATATATGGGATATATATAGCTTCAACTCTCTCTCTCTCTCTCTCTCTCTCTCTATATATATATATATATATATCTCACATGTGCACACACACAAATTGATATGCTATAGGAATGATTTAATATGTGCGTGTTTTATTGGCATGATACGGCTACAACTCCCATCATCCCTGACTGCTGGCTCTGCTGGCTGTGGCTGATGGACACTGTAGTCAAAGACGTTTGGACAGATGTATGTTGGGAAGAGTTGTGCCTATTTCTTTGAACCTAAACAAAAGCAGAGGTAAAGCAAAAAAGGCATGATAGCTAAATTGGTAAAGCTGATGTGTTTCTAGTTTTTCCATTGCAAAGAGACGTCTTGGGGTAACTCACTCTTCCACCCCACATCCTTTGAAGATGATTTTATTTTTGAGATCCATCTGGGTTTCCAAGGAGAACTTTTTTCCCACTAAGTGCTCCTCCTCAACCCTCCTGCTGGGCTTTATCCCCACTCACTCCCCTGTCCTCCGTGGTCCTCTTGTCCATACCTGGGCAGACATGTCCAGCAGTTTATAGATGGTCAGCTTGCTGCCTTCGGGGCCTTTCAGAAAGTCCACCAAGTTGCCTGAAGGGAGGGAATGAAACCACATATCAAAACATGGGGATGTCCGCAGTGTCTCTGAGCATGTGCTGAGTGCCTTTTCTAAAGCAGAAGGTAGGTACAGTGGCCCGTTGGCATCCACTGGGGTTTGGTACCCAGATACCAAAATCCATGGATGCTAAAGTCCCATTAAATACAATGGCATTGTAAAATAGTCACTGTTGTTGTTGTTGTTAGTAGTAGTAATAGTATCCTGCTCTTTTCCCAGAACTGGGACTCAGAGTGGCTCACAATATTAAAAGAACAGTTCAATTAATATATATATATATATATATATATATATATATATATATAAGTGTTACATTAGAATAAAATTAAATTATTACAATATTAAAAGAGATGGCTTCTTAAAAGAGTAAAATATAGTTTAAAAAGATAAAACTGTTCAAAACACTAAAGCAATATAACACCCCCTATAATTATACAAAATGGCAAAAATCAAGGTTTGCTTTTTTAAAAATATTTTTCAAGCCAAAGATGCCTGAATCTGTGGATAAAAATAATAATAATAATAACCCATGGAGATGGAGGGCCAACTGTCTTCTTGGGAAAGGATTACACAGAAGCTGAGACTAGTGTCACGAAAGCCGGCAATCTTTGCAAAGCAGGAAACCACTCCCTGGAGGGGAGACCGGTCTATTTCTGAATCCTGGCAGCCTGTTCTCATTGTAGTGTTGTGTCGCTGGCAACAACCTTCCATTTCCTTCTCTTTTTCTCTGTCCTGCCCTGTGCCAAACTCTGGTCCTCTGTTTGCAGAGCAAAGGGCGATGCAGAGGAACTTCCAAAATAACTCTACTTTCTCAAGGGAGGAGGAAACATTGCAGCAAATGGAGAGACGGGTGAGGGATGGAAGATTATAATCTCTGCAGCCAAGTAGGGGAAAGATGTACAGTTGGCCCTCCGTTCTCGTGGACCTGAGATCTGACAAAACACAAAAGGCAGGGAAATGTTGTTTTCTCACATCACCTTTTTCCATGAATTCTGTGATGATATACATGGGCCTCTGGGTCACCACAGCGTAGAGCCGCACCAGCCGTGGGTGCCGCAGTTTCTTCATCAGGTTGGCTTCGGCGAGGAAGGCTTCGGGCGACATGCTGCCTTGCTTCAGACTCTTGATGGCCACCTTGGTGTGGCCATTGTACATACCTGCCAAGGAAGGGAGCAAAGAACTCAGACTTTGCATCACTGCCAGGCACTTCAGTAAAGAGGGAAATGATATTTTCAAGTCAGGAAAGGAAGAGGCACTAGGGATCACATTGCAAACATACGATGGCTAATGGAGCGCACCAGGGAATTCCAAAAGAAAATCAGCATGTGCGTTATAGACTATAGCAAAGCCTTTGACTGCATAGACCATGAAAGGCTATGGAAGGCCCTTAAAGACATGGGAGTGCCAACACATCTGATGATCCTAATAAGGATTGTGTACTCAGGAAAAGAGGCTATTCTCAGGACAGAACATAGAGAAACAAAATGGTTCCCAATTGGCAAAGGAGTCAGACAAGGCTGCATCCTTTTACCCGATCTGTTCAACCTGTTTGCAGAACATATTGTAAGAAAAGCAGGCTTGGACACAGAAGGAGGAGGAGTGGAAACAAGAGGAAGGAATATCAATAATCTAAGATATGCAAATGATACCATAATACTAGCAGAAGACCTCACAGACCTGGAACATTTACTAAGGAAAATCAAAGAAGAAAGTGCCTATGGAAAAAACCTATGGAGAGAGGTTGGTGAATTCTTTGGATGGCATTTACTCCACATATTTTTTGTTATAATAGTGGATACTTCTTGATACCTTCCTAGCCACTGAAGAAGACCACAGGTCAAAACGCATCTGACTGATGATCATTTGAGGCTGAATTCACAGAACTTCTGCCAAGAGATACACTGGAGTACTTATCAATAATACAGGACTATCAAGCCTTTGGCACGGGCTTTGTCCTCTCAGGACTTGTATAATTACAAAATATTGATTATTATTTTTAAGGCACACTGTAGTTGCATCCTTAAAGTGGACATTTTAGGTTCTTTATGTAAGACAAAGTTTGCATGAAATAGCTTTGTTTTCAATGTAAATTGAACATCTAACAAACGTTGTTGATATCCTTGTTATAGAATATATTACCTTTACCATTACCTAACTTCTTTCTTTATAGCCCTGCAGACCAGCTTTGGAAGGGGCCACTAGAGGAGAACCAGAGTGACTCCTGATCTTCTTGCCCTGGTTGCCTGCTCTCTTCTAAGGGCTAGAAACACACTCTTGCCTTTTGCTGGCCCTCAAATTGGATCAAGTGAGGAGCAGAACATGGTGGCAAGGTCCCTACCAGGGTGACCCACTCACCTTTCCAGACTTCTCCAAACTGGCCTGCTCCCAGTTTCTCCTCCAGCTTGAGGTTCTCGCGTGGCACTTCCCACTCGTCCTGCCACCAAGGTTTCTGTGGCTTCTGGGTCTGGCAGGGCTTGCCAAGCCGGGTGCAAAGGCCGTCTGTGTTACCTGTGGAGAAGGTGGCATGAAGGTGGGGAAAACAGACGCAGCACACAGTGTGGGCAGAAGACAGGGCTACAGCGTCTACACACCATCCAACATTTCATGGCTGGAAACTGGGGACTGTGTCACCACTGGGCAACCTCAGATTGGGCTCAAAAGGGTGCAGCGGCCAGTTAATAAAAGGGCAAAAGTTATTAATGCAGAAGAACACTCAGTGTAATGGGAATGGATAAGGTATCTTGAAAGCCAACATACAAGCAAATTCATAGAAGATTGGGAAAAGATAAATAATGATCTGATTCAGGAATAGGGGAATGTAGGGGAGTTGCAGACTGTCAGAAATAGTGTGAATTCAGTCCACTTTTAGGGTTAGGGTTAGAGTTAGGGAACCATGGGAACTGTATTTTATTGTGGCATCAGAGTTGGCTGACAGAGAAGGCTCAATGTCTCAGAAAAATAACAGTTCCCATGATTCCCTAGCACTAACCCTAACCCTAAAAGTGGACTGAATTCACACTATTTCTGGCAGTCTGCAACCCCCCATAATGGGGAATGAGAATGGATGAGTTGACAACGTATCTCAAAAACCAATATGCAAACAAATTCATGGAAGATTGGGTAAAAATAAATAATGATCTGATTCTGGAATAGGGGAATATAATGGGGAATGGGAATGGATGAGTTGACAAGGTATCTTGAAAACCAATATGCAAATAAATTCATGGAAGATTGGGGAAAGATAAATAATGATCTGATTCAGGAATGGGGGAATATAATCGCACTGGATGTAATTACATGACATAAAGATGTAGATATTAAAAGCTAGAAACCCAAGTACTACACAAATAGATACTTTGGATAATTGATCAAATTGAAAATGCACAGGAAAACATGGTCTGTTAAGTACGAGATAGTACATTAAATAAGTATTTTTCTTTGAAATCCACCCAACCCAGTAGTGAGTTTAGGAAAGGCAAAACTCCAAGCCACCCTCCTATCTTGCTGCGTTAATTGAATACAAATTAAATGAACTGAATACAGATGGCCAATGGCTTCCAAGGACTACAGGCCACTCAGTTGGATGCAAGAAGGGGCCACAATCCCTCCTTGGCCCAGCTTTGCAAGAAGGGCAGCGGGGGACGCTTGGCCTCAGGCGGCCTTTTTCAGCCTTACGCATATAATGCTCCACCAGGCTGTGCAGGCTGTCGAAGGTGATGCGGGGGGAGATGTAGAAGCCGCCGTCGTCCATGTTCCGGATCTTGTAGTGCTTCACGACTTCCCCTTGGTTCTGGTCAAAGTCTCGTACAGAGAGGCTGAAGGAACCTGAGGAGACCCAGGAGAAAACCTTGAATGTGGCTCTTGCTTATATGTCTTTCCTCTCCTTCTCACTAGGAACATTTGGATGCTAAGAACGGCAAGTTCAGAACAATTGATTTAACCCATGCTCATGATCGGGGTCTGGAAGCCAAAGCGTATGAGGAATTATTGGTATTAATATTATTAATATAATAATAGAGAATAAAGAGAGAAAGAGAAATATTTATATCTTTACATCTATGCATGTAAATATCTTAAAGAGAGCCAGTGTGGTGTAGTGGTTTGAGTGTTGGGACCTTATCCCACGCTGCTCTCAAAAGTGGCAAGAAAGTGATATGAGCATCATTTCAGTACTATAGCGCTAGTATAAATATGGCGCTAGCGCTATAATAGCGCTATGGATAAGCTCGCGCCATTGCAATGCCTGCTGAAACCGACATTCAAAAGAATGCGAATGATGTTGCATTCTGAGCGGTTTCTTGCTGGATTCTGAGCGACGTCGTGTAATCACACGGAAAACTATAGCGCCATAGCGGCTGATTCTTAGCGGATTCTGAGCGACGTTGTGTAATCACTCGGGAAGATATAGCGCTATAGCGCCTGATTCTTAGTGGATTCTTGCTGCTTTTGGCCCCGTGGGATAAGGTCCTTGGACTACAACCCTGGAGACCAGGGTTCAATTCCCAGCTTGGCCATGATGCCTACTGGGTTACCTTGGGCAAGTCACACACTCTCAGCCTCAGGGGAAGGCAATGACAAAGCACATCTGAACAAATCTTGCCAAGAAAACCCGGAAACAGCCTGAAGGCAAGCAACAACAAACAGCAAGTATCTTAAGCAGACTATCACGTTCAGGAGCCCTGTGACTGGCAGGAGCTACTATTAAGTTAAACCACACATCACCTGGTGGTCTTGCAATCTTATTTTTCTGACCAAATGCAGACCCACAGGATGTCACCTGCAGTTTGTGGGCATGACAACCACAGACCTGTATGCGCACTTCAGGAACCACAAGTCTGCAATTCTGACCAGGAACCTGGAACAACCGGTGGCCAGGCATTTCAACTCCGAACATCATAGAATCATAGAATTGGGAGAGACCCCAAGGGCCATCTCATCCAACGCAACTCCTGACCAATGGCCATCCAGTCTCTGTTTAAAAACCTCCAAAGGAGGAGACTCCACCACTGTCCAAGGCAGCATCAAACATTCCTCTTACCATTAGGAAGTTCTACCTAGCGTTTAGGTAGAATCATAGCCTCTCTGATCTGTCCCTGTTTGGTACAGAGGTGCCATCTCTTTCAGGCATTTTGGACAAAAGAGAGAATTCATAGGCTGAAGACCCTAGCACCACATGGCCTCATCCTAGAGGATAACACCATCGTCCACTAAAGAAGGTTGAAAACAGAGCGTTCAAAACCTCCACCTTGGATGCAGCTCGGTTTCATCTTTAGCAACGGAAGAAGGCGGAAGCCAAAACATTTTGCTCACTTTATAGTTTATGGCTCTGTTTGTTAATCACATCAAGAAATATATCTATACTGCATCTACACTGTAGAAATAATGCAGTATAACCTCATTTTAAGTACTGTAGCTCCATCCTATGGATTTGTAGTTTTGCAAGGTCTTTAGCCTTCTCGGCCAAAGAGTGCTGGTGCCTCACAAAACTACAAATCCCAGGATTGTGTAGGATGGAGCCACGGCAGCTAAAAGTGGTGTCAAACTGCATTATTTCTACATTTGTAGATGTTATATACTAGTATATACAACAGTACTGCTCGTCCCCCTCGGTCTGTTGGTAATGGTTGGTTACCTTTGGTGGATTCACTTTCCCGGATGAGGAAGGCGCCATGTGTGTTACCCGCGGTCAGGAGCTGTCGTTCGGCATCCTTCCTGCTGAGTGCTTTGAAAAACCACCTGCAAGAAACAACACAGGAATTTGCAAAGTTTTGGTCTTGGGTTATGCTGTAGGCGGGGTGGCAACAGGAACAGATTATTCGGTTTGAAACCAAACAAAGCGAGAAGGTTAATCCTGCCGATCAAAATCTCTCAATGTTTTAAATGGTGCATTTTGTTTTTATTTTAAATATTAAAAGCCACATCTTCTATAATACATATTTCCAAGCCAGCTTGCAAATCAGACACAAACGAGTGAAAAGGACCAATAAAATATGCTCATAGACAGAATACTACTCTGCCTTCAACTACAAAAATTAAAAAGAAAATACAATAATATATTTATATAAATAAATCGTATTATTATTAATCGTATTATTACAATGACGCGCATGACAGAAATGTGCATCTTTGTTCACCCACATCTTTGTTCACTGAAGATCTGCACTAAAACTGTCCCAGTAAATTAAGTCAAAGTAAGATAATGTCACAAATCCTACTCTGAGAGTTTGATATTGTGGTTAATCATTCATAACATATAAAAATTTGGGCCAAGCTGATGTGTTGCCACATGTCATGAAGACTTCTGTGGGTATCCCTTGTATTTCTTGATTCACTCCAATTCTCACATACATTTTGCTTTGAAATTATACCAATAGAACTCTTTGATCTTCCAATGCAATTCCTTGTGAAGGCACAAAAATAGTCTAGTCGATCATGCTTGTTAAGGGAAGCTAGGCCACCATGTTTTACAAGTTTAATATGTCTGCAAAGTGTCTGCAAACAGGGACAAGATCTTAAAAAGGGTCACCAAGTGGTTTCCATGTTAGTGGTATGGTGCATTCATTCTGGGGTTTAGCACAAGGTGCTGAACCTATTTGGGAGGTAGGATTCAGCCCCTGGTTTAACTCCTCTAAAGTCTGGATTAAAACCCAGAGTGGATTCACCATACCCCCTGACATGGAAGCCACCAACTCTCTACCCCATAAGCAAAGCCAATATTGCTTCGAAATATTCTTATACAAATGTTATAGATTAATCAGCTACAGCTGAAGACCCACTTACCTGGCAGTACGTCTCACTATTGAGTAGCCACAGACAGGTTTTCATTGCAAATTCAATATTATTAACGACAAATACATAGATCCTTTATTTGCATCAGCCGCAAGCCATTGCAATAGAAATATACATATTTGTATGTGATCCCATGAACTTTCTTGGGCAAGGAAAGTTCTCAGAGGTGATTTTGCCAGGCCCTTCCTCCAAAATATAACCTATAGTATTTGGTTTTTGTTGGCAATATCCTAACCGAATACCAACTAGGGCTGACCATGCTTAGCATACAGATCAGGTGCCTTTAGGGTAGCATTCTAGTAAAAATTGCAGGCTACGGTTTTACAATGTTCATCAAAATTATAGTTAAATAAAGTCTGTGTAACATTCAATGTGAAACACTGTTACCCTAATATTATTAATTTGTTCCATTAAAAAAAAAAAAGATTTGCTGCCCATTGTCAGAGAAAGAGTAACTTTTGTACTCACGGTTCTTGTTCCAAACTGTTCATCTTTGCGACAAAGTTGGATGGGATGTAGCCCACTTTCCCTGTGGTGAGCGACTGAGCTTTCCACCATTCCCCAGACCTATCGAGGAAAAAAGAAATATCTTTAATTCCCATCCCACAATGACCAAAGAAAGGGGAAAGTGTCTGGCCAAAGAAAATGGATTCCCTGAGCCCTTTGGGTATGTGTGAGAAAAGACTGCTTTTGCGCCACTGGAAAGAAAGACAAATGCTCGCCTTCTGTTATCAAATGGAAAGAAGACCTCAGCGTTTAAACATGTGGCTTGTAGAAATCGTGGGCAATTGTTGGGATATTTGAGTCTGAATTAGGGTTGCCGGGTGTCCCTTGCGATAAGGGATGCCCCTTATTTAAGGCTTGGAAAGTTTGTCTCTAAGTGTGGAAGCTAACTCTGTATTGATGCATCAAGGTATTATTATAATTATATTTATTTATTTATAGCCTGCTCCCCCCCTCCCCAAAAAAAACCAAAAACTGGGATACAAAGGGGCTTACAAATTAAAATAGTACAGTTCTTCCACTATGAAAAGAAACTTACTCTTCCAAAACCCGCAGCTGTTCCCCTGTCCGGAGCACCAGGTCTCCTTCATGGGTTGAGTCATAATCATACAATGCAACCACCAGTTTATCTATTCAGAAAAAGAAAAGAAAATCAGCATGTTTCTGGAAGACAAAAAATGTCTCAGGGCTGTGGGAAATACCATTTTGAAATCACCTTCCTTACTATGACATTCTTGTTGTGTGCCTTCACATCGTTTCCAACTTAAGGTGAACCTATCACAGAGTTTTCTTGACAAGACTTGTTCAGAGGGGTTTCTGCATTTGCTTTCCTCTGAGGCTGAGAGTATGTGACTTGCCCAAGACGACCAGGTAGGTTTCCATATCTGATCAGGGATCTGAACCCTGGTCTACACTCATAGCCCAACTCTCAAACCACTACTCCATACTGACTCTATATGCACTTTGTTGTTATTGTGTGCCCTCAAGTCATTCCCAAGACAAAACTACTGTACTATGGAGTTTTCTTAGCAAGATTTGTTCAGAGAAAGTTTGCCATTGCCTTCCCCTGAGGCTGAGAGTATGTGACTTGCCCAAGGTCCGTCAGACCCTCTCCCAAATCTCAAGTCCAAGCTGGGAATCGAGAGTCCTAGTTGTTGTTGTTGTTGTTGTTGTTGTTTCTAAAGCGCTGTCAATGTACACAGTGCTGTACAAAGAGACAATCAAAGCATAGTCCAACACTCAAACCACTACACTACGCTGGCCCTCATAAGTGGACTTAACATGTGAGCTCTGGTGCCCCAACAAACTCCAATTTCCCAGAATTCCATAGCATTGAGCCATGGCAGCTAAAGTGGAGTCAAACTAGATTATTGCTGCAGTGCAGATGCAGGCATAAAGGTACATCTCTGCCATTATAAGGCAAACAGTGATCAGTAGTAAGTATTTAATTAATTCTAATTTTAATGTTTTCATGTTGATTCTGTAATCGTAATAGTATGACAGCTTGGAGGTTTTGTTTGCGATGGTCTTTGGACTAAGCAATGAACTATCTATCTATAATAAGGGCATCAGCTGGCTTCCAATCCACTGGCAAATGGCCCTTTGCTTTGCCTTTGGGCCTCAGTTTACCTGCTCCTTGCAGCCACTTCTGCAATCCCAAGAAACCCATCAGAGTGAAAGGGAGGATAAATGTGTTTACCTTGAACAGGTGAACTGGGAGGATGTGCCGGATCTGGAGATAAGAGGGGGTTGTAAAACTCGGAGCCATTTAAAGCCGACCTCTGCAGGAGAAAGAAAGATAAATGTCAAAGATTCCTTGGTGCCAAAGTCATGCTCAGGTTTCCAGCAGCCTTGACCTCATGCCAGGGTTATCAGGGATCATGGTCTCCCTCTTTGGCTCTGGTCCTCAGAGCGAGATGCAGGAATCTCTGCACAAAAGAGCTGCTGTCTGGAAAGGTGTGTGCGTTTACATTTTCATCGTTCCTTAGTGCTTCTGATTTGAAAGGCAAACTCTGGGTAACTCTGGTTGTTGCTTCATGTATCATGCTTGATGACATCATCAGGAGATTCCCCTATGACATCACAAGTTTTTGGTCCTGAGATCTCTGGGTTTGGGATAGTCCTGGTCTAGTAACATCCATGCTGGGTGACTTTTAATGTGTCCTAGGTTGATGTGTTTTAACTTAATGCATTAAAATGGTTTTATGGCTTTTAATCTATTGTTGGACCCCACCTCAAGCCTCAGGGAAGAGGCAGGTAAGAAATAAAATTTTCTATTATTATTATTGCTATAGTGGGACCTTGAAATCCACTGGGATTTGGTTCCAGGACGCCTCACCCCTATGGATACCAAAATCCATGGATGTTCAAGTCTCATTAAATACTATGGTAATAGAATGGTGACCCTTATATAAAATTGTTTTATTGTTATTCTAGTTTGTTGTAACCTGCCTCAATCCACAGGGAGAAGTGGGCTATAAATAAAATGTATTATTACTATTATTATTACTAAAATGGCAAAATTGAGATTTGCTTTTTTGGAATTTATTATATATATATATATATATATATATATATATATATATATAATTTTTTTATCTATATCTATATCTATCTATCTATCTATCTATCTATATAAACATTATCTGTGGAGATGGAAAGTTGACTGTATGATAATGATGATGATGATGATTATAATCATTGTCATAATTATTATCATTATCAATGCCTGTAGCTCCTGTAGCTACTGGTAGGACGAAGGCATTGCTTCCCAAATAAGAGTTTTACACAAACACACATACACACAAAATGCAATTTTTCCATCAATCCTCAAATTTCTAGCATTGCAGCAACTTAAAACCTCAGTTGAGCATTTAGAAATAAGAGTTTAGGGGTCCAAAGAGAAGGGCAAAAAGAGCCAAGGGATGCAAAGGCAGCAAATTGAAGAGTTCTAGGTGGGAATATGTTCAAAATTGGTAAATTTTTTGGTAATTTGTTTTAAACTGTTTTTAAATTTGATGTTGTTTAATAATTTTTTAAGGGTTGGGAGGGTTGGGGTTTAGGGTTGGTTTTACTGTATTGTGTTTTTTATGTTGGAAGCCGCCCTGATTGCTATGCAGAGGGGAGGGGTATAAATAAAATGTATTATTATTATTATTATTATTATTATTATTATTATTATTATTATTATCTCAAAGGTTGGAGGGTTTATATCTCTCACTCTCTGCCATTGTAATACAGGAAGCCAGTCATTGTGAGATCTAGATGGGAGGAAGGTGTAGCACAGACCGGGGTCTCTTACCTGGTTCTTAGTGGCTGGGTCGATGGGATAGTGACAAGTCTCACAGATTTCAATATCCTCATCCCAGTCGTAGTCCAAACTGCAACAGCAACCCATAATCTTTGCAGAAGTTAGCCAAGAGGCCAGAGAAACGGAGGTTCAGCTCAGCCAAAAAGGATGATCTTCAGCCAAGACAGAAGAATTGGATGAAAAAATCAAAAAGGAGAAAACACTTACTAGAAAGTTTCCAAAAGGCATGGATGGGCAGAGCGGAGGAGAAAAGGCCAACATGAGTGATGTCATGAGGAAAATAATTTTAAAATATTGCGTACAAAATTACCTTCAGGATAGGTGCATGAATAAATGGGAGCCATGTTGCCTCCAGAGTATTCTGCTCTTTTGCTCATCTTACTTGCCACCTTAGTGTTTCTGGTAGTGCTAACTTCTAAAAAATTTTATATCATAGCTCTAAACTGAGTGCTACCGGATTCTTCCAGTTGCCAGCAATAATAGAAAAGAAAGCAAACTGTTTATTTCTTATGTAAATCAAACTGATGAGCAAAGAAGTCCTATCCCTCGGCCCATGGCTCCGTTTGGAAAGGATTAATCCAAAAGAACAGACAACTGCAGGGAAATTCACTTTGTATTTTAAGATCATGTTATCATAACTCATGCCCTATGTTTTGGTTTGCATTTTGTCGATGTATATTGAACACACACTTCTTAATATTTGTACATTATTTAATGAATATATTAAAACACAAACATGGTATCTACATCTATCACAGAAAGAGGGGAAAGGCTTTAAAGACCCCTTCATCTCTCCTTTTTAGAGTAATTGTTTTTCAATGTCTAGCCTGTTTTTCAAGATTTTCGACTCAAGAGTCAGCAAAAATTGGGAGCCAAAACACACGAAACCTTCCAACTGAATAACAAAACTATACAATAATGCTAATTTCCTATCAAATTGCTACAGCAAAGATACAAACAGGACACAAGCAAATGTGTTCCAACAAAGGCTTCAACATTTGAAGCATTGTATTCTATATCATTTTGTCCAAACTTGGGTGATTGTGTTACATTTCTATCTTTTTTTTGTAGCAACCTTGGGAAGATGAAATAATTGCATCCTATTTCTTTGTGGCAGAAACATCGCTGTTGGTTGCAATTCAATTCTTTGTTGTTTGTCCCAGAGTAGTTAAGAAATAACACAGCAATAATAAATGCAAACTGACTCAAATACGAGAGGAAAACTTGTGTTCTTTAAAAGTCAAATAAGTTGAAAGAGCAGGGAAACATACTGTATTGTTTTGTTTTGTTTTAAATTGTAAGTCCCAATTTTGGGAGAAAAGTGGCATACAAATATCATCATCATCATCATCATCATCATCATCATTTCCAACTGTTTATAACAGTAAGCAGTAAGCATGGGCCAACCACTTATAAAAATGTTGCACCAAAATAATTTAAATAAAAGGAAATAAACATGAGTTTGCACCTTTCTCTTTCCATTAAAGAATAAGATGTTTTACTTAGAAGGACAAATGAAATGGTGGATTTCTTTGGGAACGAATGATACAGTGGACCTTTCGTATCTGCTAGGGTTTGGTTCCAGGACCCCCCATGGATACCAAAATCCATGGATGCTCAAGTCTCATTATATAAAGTGGGTTTGAGCGTTGGACTATGACCCTAGAGAACAGGGTTCAAATCCTGGTTCAACCATGTAAACTCACAGGGTGACCTTGGGCAAGTCACACTCTCTCAGCTTCAGAGGATGGCAATGGCAAACATCCTCTGAAAAAACGTGCCAAGAAAACCCACTGGTGAAATAGGTGAAACACGTTCACCTTAGGGTCCCTATAAGTCAGAAATGACTTGAAGGCACGCAACAGCAACAAAGTCAAAATGGTGTCCCTTATATAAAATGGCAAAATCGAGGTTTCCTTTTTGGATAATATTTTTAAAAATACTTTCAAACCATGGGTGGTGGAATCATTGGATGCAGAATCCGTGGATACGGAGGAACAACTGTACTAAAGACACAGGGAACCCATACCTGAAGGACAAAGAAGAAGGTCCACCTGATGCCCCATATTCCCCCATCACTTACCTCTTAGAGAAGTGGATGGAAATCCAGGTCTCCTTGGGTCCTACAGCTTGGAAGGGAGGGAAATTGGTTCCTCATCACACCCTACATATAGTTCATCCTGCTTCATCTGGAGTGCAGGCACCATCTTCCACACCAGAAGACTACAAACACATACTCATCCTCTTTCTTTCTTTCATTCTTTCTTTCACTCTCTTTCTCATTCTTGCCACCTTCTCTGATGATTTCCTGCCCTCTGAGGTCTTTGCACAACAAGCAGCTCAGGAAACATGTTCTCAGCGCTGCCTTGACCACAAAAAGTTCCAAAGCAACTCAGACAACCCAAAGGTTTCCTGCCAACATCAAACCCAACCCTGCCATTAGGTAGTTTTGTGTCCGGATTGTGTCATCATTGTTGGCCCCACACGGACTGCATGAGGGTTTGTTCTGGAGGGTTCTAGCACATCTGCCATGGCCTACTTTTCATGGCCCCCAAGAAATCCCTGCAATGAGAGAGAGATTTGCAGCATTCACTCAGCCCAAAGTGTTGTCGACGTCTCCGCAGCCAAAATCTTTCATCAGCTTTGTGCAATGTAAACCTGCATCATGGTTGTGCTCCAGCTGTGTATCTGCCAATGTGCCTGCTTCATGTCCTCTAGTAAACTGGGGTACACAGGGACTGTTTCTGTGTGGTGTAGTGGTTTGAGGATTGGACTATGACTCTGGAGACCAGGGTTCGAATCCCCACTCAGGCATGGAAACACACTAGGTAACCTTGGGCAAGTCATATTCCCTCAGCCTTAGAGGATGGCAATGGCAAATCCCCTCTGAACAAATCGTGCCAAGAAAACCCCATGGATCAGAAATGACTTGAAGGCACACAACAACTACAACTCAGGGTGCATCTACACTGTAGAAATAATGCAGTTTGATGCCACTTTAAGTGCTGTAGTGCCAGCCTATGGGATCCTGGGGTCCTGAAAGTAGGGTGGAGTGGGGAAAACTATAAAGCATTCATCTTTTGTAAGCCTTCATTGTCCCTGGATTGGAAGATGCCATTTTTGTTCTCTCTGCTAATACCAGCTGATGGTGGTTACCCTATGCAGAAATGGTTCCTGAGATAGCATGGATCAGAGGAGAAGAATACACAACAAAATTGTGTAGTTGAGGACACTGCCCTCGGTAAATGGGCATTCCCCTGGTAAACAGTTCAGGAGACACACACACACACACACACCAGTAAAGCAAATGCAATAACATGCCTTTCAAATACACTTCATTCTGAACTGCAAAGACAATGGGATGGACAAACAAACAAAGGCTGTTATAAATGTCATCTGCATGGACGGAGGTGTTCTGGGCTGCAACTAGCTGCCGTTCCAGGCCTCTCAGAGGTTTTGTCTGATACTGAAAAGTGGCACACATCACTGCTATAAAGGAAACTTTATTGGTGATAAATCAGCGTAGCAGGTGGTCTGCAGCAGAGGAAAGCATGACAGCCTTTTAGCTGATGGGTTCCAGCATCCCCTCACAGCCAACGATAGAACAGAGCATCCCAGGGTTATCTTTCCCATTTCCCATGCTGAGCTGGGGTACACACAAATGCCCCAAAGCACAGAGAAGATGGACCCCAGGATTATATAGGGCAGAGCCAAACAAAGCACTGGACCAGTGAGACTCATCTCCCATCCTAATAGATATGAAAATCAGTGATGTCACTAGAGTTCATGGTTGTCACCCCAAACTCATGGTGGCACCCAATATGGTCTGCACGCCCTAGTGACGTCCCTGATGAGAATTGTACAAACTATCAGGAAAGTTTATAGCCTCCAACAATTCCCAGCTGCTTCTGTCTCATTTGAACTGCCAGGCTAAGGTGAAGCTCTCTTCCAGGGGCCTACTGACCACAAAATAACCCTTTCCATGCCACTGGCC
This sequence comes from Phrynosoma blainvillii, assembly GCA_026167975.1. NCBI lineage: Eukaryota > Metazoa > Chordata > Lepidosauria > Squamata > Phrynosomatidae > Phrynosoma > Phrynosoma blainvillii. The sequence goes on from JANUYF010000008.1 coordinate 29,681,790, forward strand.
AGTTGGTACCCTTTGGCCATGATGCTGACAAGGATTCTAGAAGCCATCTCCTCAGGGATCAGGTCCACTGCAGAAAGATATAGAAGATAAATGTTTAAAGGGTGTCCAACTGGTGGCTGTCATGTTAATGGAGCAGTGAATCCAAAGAGATCTTCAAAGTATTCAAGGTATTGGATGCTATCCCCCAAATATGTAGTACTCTACAAAATGCCAATGGTGGAGCAGAGGCCCCCCTCCAAGGTTCTGTAAGGGGTCAGTTTTGGCCCCTAAATCCCGGAAAGTGCCCTTCCCTGGCATAAATGTTAATTACTGCACAAAAAGAAACTGAGCATTAATGCTGTTGTTTTCATACTATCTAAATGCAGCAATGCTATTATTAACAATGAGTAATGATAGAGCCAACATGGTGTAGTCGTTTGAGTACAAGACCCCAGAGACCATGGTTGAAATCCTGGCTTGGCCATATAAACCCACTGGGTGATCTTGGGTAGGTCACATTTTCTCAGCCTCAGAGGAAGGCCAGAGGAAGTGGAAATCTGGCCAAGAAAAACCCATGATAGTTAGTGTTGCCAAAAATCGGAAACGGCTTGAAGGTGCACAACGACAACTAGCACAATGCAATTACTTTTAACATGTTACTTCCATTCTCTCCATCTGCAGCAACAGTGCCTCATCTTCCAAAATACTGCCTTGGGAAATTGCCTAAAATCCCCCTCTCGAGTGACAAAATGTCTCCCTGTCCATGTCGGAAGCTGGCTTTCCAATCTAATGCCAAAAATATGTGTCAGGTTGCGCTGCAGAAGCGTGTACTGCACTGGCAAGAGGAAAAGAAAGTTATAGGTCTACATTTCTTGCTAAAGCATGAAGGCACGAAAGGAAGCACCGAAGGGACGGGGGCCCTCAACACAGAGAGAAACGTCGGGAGTTGATGTTCATGCGGGTGACGCCGATGTGCTTGAGAGGGGTGGACAAGAGGAAAGCCATCTTGGGAGGAATGTTGCAGAGCAGGTCGGAGTCCTCTTCGCAGCCCTCCAGTTCGAAAGTGGCGTCGTCCAGCATCTCCTTGTGTTGGTGGCAGGCCTGCTCCACCTTCAGCCGGTGGATCTGAGCACGCAGGGACATCAGTTGCCGGGCCAGTTGGTGATCCAGGGCTTGCATCTCCCGCTGAGCAGAGAGAAGAAGAAGAAGAAGAAAAGGAAGACCTTTCACTATCAAGAGGCAGCATTTCCCCGGATTCATTGGCCTCCACCCAATCGCTACACCCATTGCTTGGAAAGACCAACCCAATCAGTAGGGTTTTCCTAAGTGTTGAGTTACTGTTCAGCAAAACTTTTTTGATAAATATGCTCTAACTGGGACTAGCCGTTGGGAACACCTCTGGAACATCTGGTGGGAACACAGGAGACGGGGCCTTCCCGCTAGTTTTGTTGACAATTTAATTATATTTGTGTATGATGTGCTGCTTTTTTAATCTTTGTAAGCCACCTTGAATCTGCATCTACACTGCAGAATTAATGCACGTTGACACGGCTTTAGCTGCCATGGCTCCATCCCATGGAATCCTGGGATTTGTAGTTTGGTGTGGCACCAGAATGCTCCGAAAGAGGAGGCTAAAGTGCTCACAAAAGTACAGATCCCATAATTCATCAGGAGATTGTGGTTGCACTATCACAAGGCTTGCAGCCACTGCTCTCCTAGATTTACACAGAGATCCAGGAGCCCTGCATTCTTCCACTAGATTTCCACGGACATCCAGAAAATTTATACTCCTTCAGCAGCACACTTACACAGAGGTCCTTGACCATTATACTCCACCAGTGTTAACGCTGGTTTCCCACTTGCAATTTTTAAGGGTGGTTTGTTGTTGTTTTTTTGCTTGTTCAGCTATTTCAATGTGTTTTTGAAGTACATACTTTGAAGTATGTACATTGTTTTAAAGTATTTGAATTGTTTTCAGTCCTACTGAAATAATTTCATTGATTGTTACCCTGCCCTGAGATATGTTAATACAGGGAAGGTTGCAATTAAACAGTCAAATAAATAGATAAAAACTGAGTTGATAGCTGAGTGAAATATGAGTGAACTGAGATACAGCAAAATACAAAAAGTAATAATAAATAAATCAGAAAATCAAAAAGAATACAAATGTTTAATACTGTAGAGCCACATTTGCTTTCATCAGTACATTTCTAATATTGTTTGGTGCAGTCGCTTCATCTATAGTGCGATTTGGTCATAGTACAATATTATAGTATACTGTAAATTTAGTATGATTTTGTGGCAATATAATATTTTTAGGGATGTTAGTTTTTTTATTCAAAGATATAGCCATGTTAGTCTGGAAAATCAGTATGCAAAGGAGCTTGTAGCATCTTTAAAGGGACTTTAGGGCTCTTGTAGCACCTTTAAAGAGACTTTGGATGGCCACCTGTCAGGGCTTCTGATGTGGATGTGGATGCCATCACTAGCATGAGATGACCCTTGGGGTCCCTTCCAATTCAATGAGACCTTCAGAGAGACTTTCCCATTCAGTCACTCTTGCTTGTCCAAACATGCAATAGCTTGTGGGATTATAGAGTTATAGAGCTAGAAGGCACTGCAAGGGCCATCTAATACAGCCCCATGTCAGGCTGGAACACACAACTAAAACACAAAGGGATCTTGTAGCACCTTTGAGACTAACTGTGCAAAAGAAGCTGTAGCATAAGCTTTTGTAGACTTGGTCTACTTCCTCAGATGCAAACAACTCTACGAAAGTTTCTGCTACACCTTCTTTCACACAGTTTCCAAGGTGCTACAAGATCCCTTCGCATACTGATAATGCAGACTGACATGGCGATATACATAGCCTGAAAAGCCCACCAAAAACGCAGCTATGTCTCTGAAATCTACTCCTGAGAGATGGCCATTCAAGCTCTGCTTAAAGACAGTCAAAGATGGCGAGTCTACAACCCTCCATAGCAGCCCGGTCCATTGTTGAGCAGCTCTTACCACCACAAAGTTCTTCCTAATGTTTAGGCAGGACCTACTTTCTTGTAATTTGAATACATTGATTCATGTCTTGATGTCTAGAGAGCCAAAAACAAGTTTGATGCTTCTTCCAAAAGACATCTTCCGACATGTATCTCATCTCATCTTCGCTTCTCCAGGATAAAACATAGCCAAGTCCCTCAACTGTTCATCAATGGGCTTTCAGGCCTTTTAATATCAGCCCGGCATCCTTTTGTAGGTCCCTAAAATGAATACCCAGCATGTTGGGGACAATTGGCTTACACATAGTAAACTTCTTAGGGAGTGCCTAAGTTCACTGATAAGCAGTATAGAAATATACTTGCTATTGCTATTGCTATTGCTATGTTAATATCACAGTCACCCTCCTCTGGACGCTTCCTATCTCGAAAGGCCATCTTCTTCCTTCCTTGATCACCCCAGGAAGGAGCATACAATGGCCCCCAATACTGGCTGAGTCTCGTGTTCATATCCCCCAAAGAACTGGGGAGCTACTCACCAGCTCTGTCCTGAGCCACTCAAATGCTTCTCCAATGGTGGGGAACCCACAGACGCTCCCCATTTCTCCTGGGGCTTGGTGGTCTTCCTTGGTGGTGGTCCCCACCATCTCCTCACCTTGCTTCTCCTGCAGGGTCCTGAGGCCGTTCCTCCAGGAGGGACTTTGCACATGGGCTTTCCACTCCAGGTAGGAAGGGCGCCGCGTTTGCAGCTTCAACTTTGCCGTCAAGGCCTTGACGCTCTCGAGGTTCTCATCTTCTGAGTTGGACTCCTCTTCTCCCAGTTCCTTGAACCTCACCAGAGCCATGGTGGGCTATTGCAAGCACACAAAAGTTCCCAACACACCAACACACTCTTTCTCTGTGTCAAATGGATATGCGTGTATATGCGTGCGGAGACTAGAGCTGGGAACAATAAAAGCCTTGGAATTTTATTTTTTCTTTAAAGGCAGGAACTTTAATTATCCAGAGGTTAACAACCCAGGCTCTTTTTATTTCTAAAAAAAAAGTGGCATTATTGTCTTCAGCTGGGAGGAGACGCCCTGTCCTTTGAAAGGAAGTTTCAATGAGGACATAAAGGATGACAAGCGTGTAAACTTTATACTGTAAAGTAATTTATCCCAAGGGCACGCCTTCCTTTCCCGCTTCTATTATCAGGGAAGAAAAGAAATGAAAGGTCCTCCGCCCGGGTTTTCAATGGAGGGGAGGCTGGAAGGTCACAACACCAGTGGCTTCCTATCAGTCACGCCACCCTTCAGCTAGACATAGGGCCTAGGATGAGATTTGGGATAAAGGACACAGCGCTTTATGGCCAACCAGCTTGCCTTCTGTTTTATGAGCCATCGAATGGAAGCACGCTTGCATTTTGTCGTCCTTTTAATCCCAACACAACATGGCAGCACCACAAAACAGAAGTACCACCTGCTGCTATTCACTGATAGGAAAAATAGGCATTTAATGCACCCCAGTGTATTAGAGCATACGCCAATAAATTATAACACACTACAAATTACTCATGTTTGTACTCATACAGTGACGTGTGAACCAGCAAACTACAGATCACGGTCTGAATCCTGATGGTTAGTCCTACTAGTGGAAAACCAATGAATTAATAGGAGACTCATTGTGTATTTAAACAAAAGTACAACACCTTGCTTTTTATCATTTTTTAATTATTAGGTTTTAAATAGCTTTAATGTTATTAATAGTTTAGTTCTGTTTCAATGTCGATCTTTCCTAGGTTTTTAATTATATGGCATTTACGGTAGTTTAATTTTTAAGCCTCCTTGGGTTGGTTTTTGGGGGAAATCTGAAATATAAATAAAGATCACCATTATCATCCATTCTTCTGGACAGCTACCTGCTGGGGATGCTTTCGCTGGAGATCCTGCTCAGCCTTGAGAGTAGGGCCTATTGGTAGTCCCAAACTAGAGTAGATCCATTGAGTCAATTTTTAATGATAAGTGAATAGATGGGTAGGTCCCACTGAGTCAATGGGGCTAACCTAGCTGGAACTTGTAATAGAAGTCAGGTCTGTGTGTCTAGAAAGCATGGAAATCCTGGATCAGTTGTTGAATGGTGACTCAACACTTAGGTAAACCCCTTGGCTCAATAGGTCTACTCTAGTTGGGACTACTAATAAGATTCAGGTCTATAACTTCCTTTGTTCTGGTCACTGGCTGCAGTCCAAGATCTTCTTAGCCTAGCAGTGTAAATATCTGCATGCAGAGGTATGTCGCAATAGTACTAAATAACCCCCGTGGAGAATCGCAACACTGTGAAACAGATGTCAATGACAGCTACAATGCACAACTACAATGCTCAATTGCAATGCACAACATTGTTGTATGTGCAACTGCTGCTGTCGGTGTCAGGAGAATACGTCACTTGCTAGTGCTACCTGCTGGGGAGACTTGAGCTGGGGATCCTGGGGCTGGACTCCATGGCCCATGTGGCTCCATCCAACTCTAGGCTTGGGCAATTCAACAAGATAGCTCTGCTAGACCCAGTCTGTACAGCTGATGTCAATGCTCCTTTTAGCCTTCCGGTCACCTTCACAGAGATGTGGGTGCATGAAGGGGAATGCCAAGGCAATCCCAAAGGCACAGGCTATGGAGCTTCCTAGACGGCTCACCCTCATCCTGGAAGCACCCTGGTCCCTTATCTCCAAGGCTGGGCCAGGTCACTTCTAAACTCCTGGCTTATTTGCTTTGGCTAAACAGCTGTCTTGCATTTAAGGTGGAACAGAAGAAAGCGCAGGCTCACTGCATGGACCAAGAAAGAGAGGCTGCAAATGCGAAGGCCAAATGCAGTCTTTGCTGCCTTCTTAGAAACTCTTCCACTTTTCTTTAATATTCCACTTTTCTCCCAAACTGGCTTCCAGTGTCATTCCCCCTCAGTGCACTTCTAATCTTCAAGACCCTTCCCCTAAACCTCCAGAGCAGGTAAGCAAAGATATGATCGCAAAATAAAACACACAAAAATTGTGGCTCCTCAGAGATCCATGTAAGCCTATGCTATCATGCATTGGACTTGCAAAAAGGTGTTATAGCTTAATTGCAAAAAAAGAGAGAGAGAGAGATGGGAGATAGGAAGCGAGGCAAAAGGGATGGTTAGCATGGCCCTGTTCTTACCTCCCAAAGGGAAGTAGTTTCATTTCGCTGTGGTTTGAAAATACAAATTTTTAATCTACTAACAGAAGTGGATTTCAGTAGGAGAGTTAAGGCTCTGTCTACTGTTTTTCCCTCCCATAGAAATCAACAGGAATTAATACAGCTGATCCTTCGACTGGGGAAAGGAAAAAGCTGTTTCTGCACAACAATGTGGTTACGGGTTGAGTCTCCATTATCTGGAATTCCAGAATCCAAAATATGCCAAAACCCAAAACTTTTTTCCTGGGCGGCTGAGATAGTGACACATTTGTTTTCTGATGGTTCAGTGTGCACTAAATTTGTTCCATGCACAAAATTATTTTAAAATATTGTATAAAATTGTCTTGAGACTATGTCTGCATTGGGCCCTTGATATCCGCTAGGGTTTGGTTTGCTTATTGGAATGTATGTGTATATATATAATATAATATAATATAATATAATATAATATAAATGTTTTAACACTGTGGATGGTTGAATCTGTGGCTAAAGAATCCGTAGATACGGAGGGCCAATTGTATAAGGTGTATCTGAAAGATAAATAAATTTTGTGTTTAGGCTTCAGTCCTATCTCCAAGATATCTCATGATGGATGTATATGAAAAGACAGGTATTCCTAAATCCAAAAACATCTGAAATCCCAACTTCTGGTCCCAAGCATTTCATATTAAGGGAGATTCAACCTGTATTATCAACACGCAGTGATTCCTAAACTTTGGTCCTCCAGATGTTTTGGACTTCAGCTCCCAGAAGTCCTGACTATTGGCCAAGGTGGCTGGGGCTTGTGGGAGTTGAAGTCCCAAACATCTGGAGGACCAAAGTTTGGGAATCACTGTACATTCTTCCTCTGCTCCTTATTTGATTTTTCTGATTATCTTCAGGCCTCTTTTTCTTTTGTCATCTGTCCAATGGCGGCGGCAAGGCGGAGGAAAAATTGAAAATACTGTGCGTGGTTCATCTGCCCATCTATCTGAAAAATCTGCACTGTGCTCTTTAAAGGTCCTGATAGTGGGAGGAAAAGAAATGGGAGGAAAAAACCCTTTTTCTTTTCTTGTTTTAAATGCAACCAGCCTACCTTAAACCCAACATCCTCTCACCCTCTCTTTCTTTTTCTTTCTTTCTTTCTTTCTCTGGGTTTTATTTTTCCTCTCTGGCTTCTTTAGCCTCTCCCACTGCAATGTGTGCACAGTTCCTCTTGTTCTCTTGCACAATCTCCAAGATCCAGAAGGCTGCCTTAAGCCACCCAGAAATGCTCAGAGACAAAAACAGCTGCCTGGAGGCTTCTCAACAGCTGCACCCTGCTTTTGGTAGCCCCAGCGCTTGGTGTGGTTCCTTCTGCACATGCTCAGAGGTTGCATTTTTGGGGTCACCAGCTAATGGACTCCTCTGCACTAGCCACTAGATCCCCAATACTCCTGCCAAATAAGATCCCCCCTTGGCTGATCCTGCTGGGCTAGTGGTTGCCAACACAGCCAGCTGTCAGGTAAGTGATGTGGACGTGTTTGGCTTTTTTTGTTTTAAACCAATGCAGGTCTCAGGTTCAAATTTTGACACTTCTTGTAAAATATTCCCTGAGGGCAGGGCTGGGAACAGAGACCTTAACCCAGATCTTGGCAAGAGAGACTGGCAGATTCCTGGTCCTGAGTCTCCCAGTTTTTATGGGTCATTTCCAGGTGGTGAAAATTCTCCAGTTTTGGAGGGCTCCACTCCAGCTGAGAGGAAAGAGATGGGTGCGAATCTCCAGCTCATCTAGTAGAGTAGATGCAAGGGTTCACTTTGCAAGCGTTCATTGATTTGTTGCTGCAATTTGCAAAGACTTCCAGAAAGGTCCATGTTCTTACTTCATTAGCATCCTCCTTCCCTCCTGGTTGTTGTGGCTTCAGGGCTCACCCTCTACTCTGCTCTGCATCCACCATTTGGCTAGAAGCAAATAGGTTAACTTAAATGTTCCTTATCTTCCTCTCCAAGTGGTGAATGCGTAGTTTCAGTCGGAAGCTGATGTTGTTATGTGCCTTCAAGTCATTTCCGATTTATGGCAACTCTTAAGTCAAACCTATCAGGGGTGGGCGTTTTTTGCTTTTTGTTTGTTTGTTTTTTCTTGGCAAGATTTGTTCAGAAGTGCTTTACCATTGCCTTCCCTTGAGGCTGAGAGAGTGTGACTTGCCCAAGGTCACCCACTGGGTTTCATGGCCAAGCAGGGAATTGAACCCTGATCTCCAGAGTCATAGTCCAACACAGAGACCAGTAAGTATATCACGCTGCATAACATTTAATGATGTGATAGTAAGGGGTTTGGGGAAGGCTTTCATGGGTCTCCTTTTAATAGCAGCAACACTGGCCTACCTTACAGGGTTGTGGCTGAGAGAAATCATGCCAGCCCGGCAACCCCAGTGGCCTAAATATGGCCAGTGGCTTTGCAGGTGTTGACAAGGACTGCTGCCACATTGCAGAACTAATACAGTTTGACACTGCTTTAACTGCCTTGGCTCCATGCTCTGGGATTTGTAGTTTGTTGTGATACCAGAGTTCTTTGACAGAGAAGGCTATATATCTCTCAGGACTACAAATTCCCAGAATTGCAGTGCATTGAGCCTTGGTGGTTAAAGTGGTGTCAAACTGCATTAATTCTGCAGTATAGATGCACCCCCAGTCATCAGCATCTGATGGACTGTGTTTGGCAGGTCAGACACAAAGCTTGGAAACGTTACTTCTGTAGGCTGCAACTCCCAGAACCAGCAAGTGGATACTGGGAGTTGTAGTTAAAAAAAATTGCCCATGCTCTGCTTGCTTTTTGGTGTGTGTGTTATTTTTAAAAATCCTGCTTCAGTTCCCCTGATTCCTCAGGGTCTTTCACTGTCATTCTATTGCTTTTGTGGATGTTTGTTTGCTTTTCCAACTTCTTTTGTTGCATCCTTGGTTATTATTATTATTATTATTATTATTATTATTATTATTATTATTATTATTACTTGCTGTTTGTATATTCTTTTCCCACCTGCTTTAGGGAGATGTAATAAACAAAACCCTTTCCCAAGCTCTGAAATAGCTGAAGCAGACTTTTAGCGAAAGAGGAAAAGAGACACTCCAACCAACATCTTGCTTCCTTTTTCTTGGCTGTGATACAGTTTCCTGGATTTGTTTTTCATTTTGTTTTGCTGGGCAATAGCAACAATGACAGTAGAAATTGCAATACCTCCAGTCTTTCTGCATGATCCAATTTGTTGCACTTACTATCTGGCAATGGGGCCTAAATACCCTAAATTCACCCGATCCCATCCAGTCTTGGAAGCTAAGCAGGATCAGCCCTGGTTAGTACTAGGATGGGAGACCATCAACAAATGCTGGTTTCAGAGAAAGGAACCGGCAAAACAACCTCTGAGCATCCCTTGCCTAGGAAAACCCTATGAAATGTATGGGGTCGCCATAAATTGACAGGCAGCTTGAAGGTACTGTACTTATGAGCCTATATCCTGAAGGCACCAGATCCTGTCTTATGGGGGAAGCTAAGCAGGGTCAGCCCTGGTTAGGACTTGGATGGGAGACCACCAGGAAAGACCAGGTACTTTAGGCTATATTTCACAGGAAGGAAAGTGGCAAAACCACCTCTGAGGACGCCTTGCCTGAGAAAACCCTAGGAAACGGATGGTGTTGCAATGAGTCACGTACCCACACATCCCCTAAATAAAGGCACCAGATCCTTCTGTACTTGAAAGCTTAACAGGTTCAGACCAGAGTAGCCCTTGGATGGGAGACTGCCGACAAATGCCAGGTGCTGGAGGCTCTATTTCAGAAGAAGGAAGAGGCAAAACCACCTTTCAGTATTCCTTGCCTAGCAAAATCTTATGAAACCCGTGGAAACTCATGAAACTCTTTTGAAACTTATGAAACCTCATAAGTCAGCCGACAGCTTGAAGGCATGCAGATTCAGGCAACAGACAACAGCCAAGCATAGTGTGACTCTTGTGGTCTGGAGGACTCTACCCTGTCCTCCTTTCTAGCAAGAACTCTCCTCCAAATTCTGCATAGACCTTGCAAAGAGAGAAATGGTCAAGGTGGTGTGGATGGAGGGGTGCATGGCTACCCTTACTGGATTTGTAAAATGCACCAGAGAAATAGCTAGTGCTTCCTTTCTTTTCCCTTCTAGACAGTCCTGTGATTTCCAAAGCCTTCTGAGAAATTGGGAACAAAATGGCTCATCGAAGGGATTTTGCCATGGGGCGTGAGTGTGGAAGGACCCACAAGCCTGTTATAAGACCTAACCCATTATTTACTTGTATGCCCACAATTTATAAAGATCTAAGAGGTGCCTTATTCAAAGAGCTAGGGCTGGTACCAAACAGTTTTGATTCGTATTTGATCAATTTTCTGTTAGGGGACACTGTACTATACACTTCTGAAAAGGTAGCCTGCGTTGCCTTTAAAGCATCAATTTTAAGGAGGAAGTTTTGTAAAGATGATGGTTAGGTTTCAGGATAGACTTGAACCTATATAAAATTCTTGTTGGATGACTTGAGCTTTGTGGAGTAACGTTATGTATTTCCAGTGTATCTGATCTCTGGGTTTATTTAGTTTGGATTGAGCCTATAAGGTTAATGTTTTTAGATGGTTTTAGCTATGTGATGTAACATGCTACTTTTATAATGTATCTGATTTTTGTGTTTTATTTGGATTCCTTTATTTGTAATGGCTTATGCTACACAAATAAATTTACTTACTTACTTACATTGACCCTTTAAGGGCAGAAATTCAGCCGGCCAGGATTTCCCACCAGTCTCCATGGCAGGAAAATATTTAACAAACTGAAAGGAATTTTTACCTGTTGAATATCCGCTTCTCACCTAATTCTTTACCAGGATCAAAGCAAGAACTGCAAAGCCCTACGCTGCAACAAGCTTCCTTTTGTTTCTCTTTTACTTATTTGGTTTGGCTCTGAGCTGTGGTTGTGGATTGTTTTATAATGCTTCCATCTTGTTGCCTACCGGCCAATGCAAACTATTGCACAAAATGGAGCCTAGTACAGATCCAGCTAGATAATCTGTATTAGACTGTGGTGGGTTTCTTGGCTCAAAGTAATAGTTTTGTGTGTAAAAGGCGTGTTGTTGCCTGGGCATGTGCTTTGGACTGCACAATGATGGAGCTCAGGTACATATTTCCTAGTTTTAAATTGTAAAATACCGGAGGGCATGGTACAGGCACTTGTAACAAATAAGTGGTCTCAATCCTGAAAACAGATTCAGGGTAGCTGTATTGGCCACATAGTAAAGTACAGTAACATCCAAAATCCACCAAACAGGGATACCTTTATTGGACCAACCAAATGCAAATAAAAATACATGCAACATGTATTTTTTGCATTTGGCTTTCCTAATATGGATGTGCAACATGTTTTGTTGCATTTGGTCAGCCCAAAGAAGGTCTCACTGTTTGGTGGGTTGTGGATGTTATTGTACTTGGCCTCAATCCTATTAGCCTAGAGCTGACCCACTGTATCAATGGGGTTTACCTGTTGCTGTTGTCGTCATTTGTGCCTTCAAGTCCTTTCTGACTTACAGTGACCCTATCAGGGGGGTTTTCTTGACAGGTTTCTTTACAGGGCGTTTACCACTGGCCATCCTCTGAGGCTGAGAGAGTGTGACTTGCCCAAGGTGGGTTTACACGGCTACATGTTGACAAATTACAGCTAATTTGATGAGTCTCTCCCATTTGTGACTCTAAGCAATGGGATCCAGGCCATCACATCTGGTCCAAAGGATGGGAAGAGGCTGCTCTAAATGCTTCTTACTGTCTCGATGTGCCTTTTTGTGGCTACAGGTTCCACCGGAAGAGGAGACCCCAAGCGGCCATTTGTCTCCAGCCCTGGCTATTCCTGTCCCCTCCCTGCCATGGAGTTTGCAGAATTGATCAAGACCACCAAAGTGGACAACGTGGTCCTCTCCTGCCCAGGTCTCCAGCCAGTTGTGGGCACCCTTTGCATCACCAGCCATCACCTGCTTTTATCCTCCCAGACAGAGGCAAATGGGGAGCAAAACCAAATTGAGCTGTGGCTTCTCATCCGCAATGTGGACGCCATTGAGAAAAGGTGAACGAATTCTCCTTTATCCCTCTGTGCCGCTGGGGCACTAGCATCACTTGGCCTCTGACTGACTGTTTCCCCAAAAGATATTAGATCTCCAGGCATGAGATACGGGTGCAAAATCTCCCGTTTTGATGGGTTGAAGAGGAAAGGTACAAATCTCCACCTCCGCTAGGAAAGGAGCAGCTTGTTAGTTTTCAAGGCTCAATAGATTTAGCACTGCAGCTTGCAAATACTTTCTGGGGGTGTGCTTATCTATTTTTATGCAGTTAGCATCCTTTTTGTTCCTCTCAGTCATTGCGGTGCCAGGACTCCCCCTCCACTCTGTTCTGCATTCACCTTTTGGCTAGAAGCAAGTAGATGAGATTAAATGTTCTTTATCCTGCCTCCCTAAATCAATGAGAAGGAATAGAATCCTTTTGTTTCACCTTGGTCTGGGAAACAGCCCCTTTAGCTAAGAATTCTGAATGAATTTCCAAACAGAAGAACAACTGTGGTTGGAATTTAATGTATAATGCTTAATGACACCATCAGGATCATTGTCTCTAGGTTTCAGATTTTGGTCTGAAAACCTCAGAGCTTGGGATGATTGTGAACTGGCAACCTAGGTCTCAGCAATCCCAGCTGCCCAGTTTATGCATTAGAGCTTGGAAAACTTTGATTGATTGATTGATTGATTGATTGGACTAATAGAATCCCATGCCCTCTTTCTTGGGAAATAATTCCCATCAGGTGTTGCTGGTTCCCTGGTTGCAAAACAAGCAACACTTGCTAAAATTCCCTCTTCTATGCACCCATTTGGCAGAGAGAGTCCTGATGGATCCTCCGCTGTCCCACTTTTTCAGCTGCTTTTAAAATGTCCTGGTTCCTCTCTCTTCCTCCCGCTTTCCCCCTTTGTCCTCAGTTTACTTCCATTGCTGCAAACTGCATTCAGAGTGCAAAAGTACTTTGCACTCCATTAACTCAGCAAAGGGGGGAGAGAAGAGCAGGAGACAGAATCATTCCCTTCCTAGGAAGCTTGGGCAAAAGCAAACTGCTGCAGCCTCTCCTAGCTTGACTGTTTCCCCTCATTAATAAATTCTGCCACCTTGACCACAGTTTTCATTTGTGACGTGTTGAAGTGGGCAATTCTGACATGCGTTTTTGTACCCAATTAAAAAATAATAATCTGGCACAGGAATCTGAAATTGGAGCAATTCCTGGAAGACTTTCTCCTTTCCTGCACTAACCTCTCTCCTTTCCTCCCTACGGCTCCCAGCGTTCAGAATCTAAGCTGGTATCATCCAAGTTCCCCCCGGACTAATGGCTCCCCTCGAGAGACCAGGTTTGCCTTTTAACTCCTTTTTCAGCCTGCCTTTTAACTCCTTTGCCTTTCAACTTGCTTTTTCAGTGGTTGGACTACATCTCCCAGAATGCCCCGGCCAAATGTGGCTGGCAACTGTGCCACCCAGAGGATTCTGGGAGCTGCAGTGCAACAAGGATTGTAGAGGAAGGAAACACTATTGGCAGTGAGATCAGAGGAAAACACGTTGCAAAAATTACGGAGAGTGATAATTATGTCAGAAAGCCCATTTTTAAAATAACATTAGTGACCATTCGCAAAGTGGTGTTGACAAACATCCTGCTATTATATTAATTAACATGGGTCACATCTATGAACCGGAGCTGGTAAAGTCCCTTTCATCTCTATTCACAAGTGGGTAATTGGGTATTAAACTCATTATGTGCAATTTTTATTCTTTGATGCTTTGTTCTTGCTCCTAGTGTGCTACTTACATGGCTTGCCCTGAATCTGTTTTTTAGTCCTGCCTATGGCAGATGGATAAAGGTAGAATTAGGCTTTGCAAATCTTTGTGCGTTTCATTCTAGCTCACAAGCGTGAATAATTTTACAATATTTCTCCTTGCCGAGAGAAAGTCCTCGAAAATTGCACAGTCTACTTGCAGCCTGGGATTTTCTCTACAGAAAATTCTGTCTTCTATTTTATAATAATAATAATAACAACAACAACAATTTATTTATATAGCGCTGTAGATTTACACAGCGCTGTACATACAGTCAATAAAATAGATAAAAATAGATAAAAAAGCCTGCCGATGGCGTACATTCTACAAAATAATAAAATACATATTAATACAAAGAAGGCAACAAATTAGAAATATCAAATAATTATCATACAATGCCAACGGTGTTCTGTGCCCTTTTTTTTGCACGAAATCCATGTGTGTCAATTTTTCGCAGAATAAATCCCAGACTGTAAAAAATAGTGCATTAAAACTGTACCATTTTCAAGGAGTTTCAGCAAAGAGAAAAATTATCAAATTATTCAAGCTTGCCTGCTAGGATGAAATTCAGAAAGATTTGCAACACTAATACTAACCCTGATTTAAGCCATGATTTCCTCAGCCATGCAAACACAAATGCAGGAGGAAACTCTTTGGGAATTCGGGCAGAGATTTGGAATTATCCATCCTCCCATGCCTCCTCCTTTGACACAGGATTTGGCTTGCAAAATTCAAGCTGCTGTGTGTGTGTTTGTGTATATGTCTGTGTGTGAACACAGATCACGCATAAGGAAAGATGGTTTGGCTTTTTGTCCTCCTTTCTTCTCCCTTTCTTCATTTCTCCCTCTCTTGTTTTTTTCCTCCGACAGGCTTGCAAATGCATCAGGCACCATCACTCTGAAATGCAAAGATTTGAAGATTCTGCAGCTGGAAATCCCAGGGATGGAGGAATGTCTCAACGTTGCTAGTTCCATCGAGGTGAGCAAAGAGCTAAGCACCCTGCCTGGCTTCCTCGGCACTCAGGCCATACAAGATCAGCAAAGACAAAATGCCCTCTGAACATGTGCAGAGTGCTAGTCATCACCACAGCCCAGCCCAAATACTTCTTCGGAAAAGAAAGAGGAGGGAGAGAGATGTGCCTTCCTTGCTGAGCTTAGAAAAATTTCTGAGCTTAGAAAAGTTGTGCATGTCATTGTACATGAGGATGTGGTTTTGGTTGTGTATTTTCAGTTGCACTACTTTCACCCTGTCTGTTCAACTTGTATGCAGAACATATTATAAGAAAAGCAGGCTTGGAAACAGAAGGAGGAGGAGTGACAACAGG
Source organism: Phrynosoma blainvillii (assembly GCA_026167975.1). NCBI lineage: Eukaryota > Metazoa > Chordata > Lepidosauria > Squamata > Phrynosomatidae > Phrynosoma > Phrynosoma blainvillii. The sequence continues at coordinate 29,697,128 of JANUYF010000008.1, forward strand.
AGGAGGAATATCAACAATCTGAGATACGCAAATGACACCATAATACTAGCAGAAAACCTCCCAGACCTGGAACACCTACTAAGGAAGAACCAAGAAGAAAGTGCAAAGGCAGGCTTAATGCTGAACATAAAGAAAACAAAAATAATGACCGCCGAGGACCTTCATGAGTTTAGCCTAGACAATGAAGAAATAGAAATAGTAAAAGAATTCCCATACCTGGGACCAAACATTGATAGAAACGGGGACTGCAGTCAGGAAATCAGGAGAAGAAAGAATGGGGAGGGTGGCTATGGAAGAACTAGAAAAGATCCTAAAATGCAAAGATATACAACTCAGCACAAAAGCCAGAATCATACAAGCCATTGTATTCCCTATTATTCCCATGGATGGATGTGAGAGATGGACATTCGAGAAAGAAGACAGGAGGAAAACCAATGCCTTTGAAAGAATGTGGTTCTGGAGAAGATGCTGAGGATCCCATGGAGAGCCAAAAGGACAAACCAATGGGTCCTAGAGCAGATCAAGCCAGAAACCTCCCTGGAAGAAGCCAAGATGACCAACTGAGGCTGTCCTACTTTGGACGCATCATGAGAAGACAATTGGAAAAGACAATAATGCTGGGAAAGGTGGAGGGAAAGAGGAAGAGAGGAAGGCCCCATGCTGCCAGATGGAGGGACTCTATGAAGGCGGTCCCTATGGGGATTCATTAAGGGGTTGAAGGAATTAAGCAGAGCAGGGGAGGACAGAGGAGGGTCTTCTTGGAGAGGTCTCATCCATCCATAGGGTCGCTTTGGGTTGAGATCGACTCTAGGGCAGTTAACAACAACAAAATTCAGTTGCACAACGTTGACATTCAATGCAAGGATTATGGAGCACATCCAGTGCCTAGCTCCCCTAGACAATCCAATGTAGCAGCTCACCCAATATGTATTTTGAGGCCCATTAATTTTAGGACACCTTGTATTCCCCTATTGTTTGGGAAGTGGTTTGGGGGATTAGTGATCCATTCCCCCCCAAAAAGAAGACTACCCCTGCACTTTCAAAGAACTAAGAAGAAGCCACACACACACACACCGACCAATGATTTGGGCAAAGCCTTGGCTGATCCTAGAGCCAACATTGCTGTCTTTGCTTCCCGCAGGCCCTCTCCTCTGTGGAATCGGTCATGATGATGTACCCCTTCTTCTACAGACCCCAAAGCATGAAGCTGGAAAATGGGTGGCAGCCCCACACCCTTGAGAAGTACTACCAGCAAATAGCTTCAGATGTAAGTAGCGAGGGATGTGGTTCGGGTGGGAAAGGATGGAGGCATCTCATTTTCAATCTCTGCGGGTAGAATCCAAAGCCAGAGCCATGTTTGTCTGCAATATCAGTATGCAAAGGGACCTTGTAGCACCTTAGAGACTATCTTGAAGAGGCTGATGGATTTCCACTCCATTGGGCTGAATTTGGTGCTTTCCATGGGAGCAGAATTCAGAAATATAGCCATGTTAGTTTGCAATATCAGTAGGCAGAGGGGCCTTTGGGACTAACTGGATGGTTTTAATGTGTCCTATCTTTATGTGTTTTAACAGTGTTTAAATTATTTTACATGTTTTGATCTATGCTGTACCTTTCCTTGAGCCTTGGGGAGAGGCAGATCAGAAATAAATAAATAAATAAATAATAATAATAATAATAATAATAATAATAATAATTACAACTATGAGATCCCTTTGCAATCTCTCTCTGTGTTAAACAACAGGGAGGGTGTCATCACTTTTCCTGAGCTTTGAATTCTGCCCTCTTTTTGCCACTTCTCAGTAAATATTTCCTCGGCTGCTTCTGAGGCTTACAATCCCAGTTTTTCAGAGATGGAGCTCAGTTCAGCCCACGATGGAGAGTACAAGGAAACTCTTGCCTCTTGGAAATGTCCATCTGATCCAACGGTTGCCACCCTATAATACTCCAGGGCCTTGGCTTTAACCTATCCCATCCATCCTCTGGCCCCTTTTGGAAAAGCTGCAAGAAAAAAGGGGCTGACGTTGACCCATTTCCCAGACAGGCACCTGGAGGCTCAGCTGCGTCAATGAAGATTTTGGGACTTGTCCTTCTTACCCGCCACTTGTCATGGTGCCTTCCTCAGTGGATGATGCAGCCCTTAGGAAAAGCGCCCGCTTCCGCCACGGGAGACGGTTTCCTGTCCTGAGTTACTACCACAAAAAGAATGGCACCGTGAGTATCAACTCCATGCTTATGTCTTGAATGTCTTGCCTGCCTCCTTTTTCCCATGGAGAACAGAGCCAGATTTTCCTGTATCCTGCGGTGTGTTTGCAAAGCCACACATACCAGTGACAGATCTTCCATGCCTTCTTCAAGCCCTTGAAAGCATAGCCTGGTGGCTCCCATGTCAGTGGGATGGCAAATGCGCTCCAGGTTTTACCCTCAACTTTATTTAAAAGAGGTCCTAAAACTCTCCCATCCCTGCAAAAAAAAAAAAAAGGCTAAACAGGCTGTATCCACACTACAGAAATAATCCACTTTGGTACCAATTTAGCTGCCATGGCTCAGTGGAGTTCTAGGATTTGTAGTTTCGTGAGACATTAACCTTTCTCCATTAGAGAGAGCTCTGGTGCCACAACAAACTACAAATCCCAGGATTCCATAGCACTGAGACATAGCAGTTAAAGGAATGTCAAACTGGATTATTTCTGCAGTACAGATCCAGCCTCAGATAGTGCCTTTAACATTCAGCCTTAAATCCAAAGTTTCAATGTTTTGGACATTTCTCAAGTGAATGAAGGCATCTCCTGCCCAGCAGCATCTGGTGGTTTGCACTCTCTGCTGAAGGAATGAATCTACTCTGGTTTTTAGTGTGAAATTTAAAAGTTCAGACTAGAGCCAGAGTCCGCTGATTTTATTGGAAGGAGCTGTCCAGGTGCTCACCTCCCTCTCCATCCTTTGGCTTTGGCAGGTAATGCTCCGCAGCAGCCAGCCCTTGGTGGGACCCCACCGGAAGCGCTGCCGGGAGGACGAAGGGCTGCTGGGCGCCGTGTTGGCGGAGGGAGACCGCGGCTTCGTCCTGGACACCCGCTCTGCCCAGGCGGCCAAGCAGGCCCAGGTGATGGGGGGCGGCATAGAGCACCGGAGCTGCTACCCTGGCTGGAAGAGGCTCCACCGGACCCTGGAGAGGTCAGCCGCCTGCTTTTGCTCCTGGCCATTTCTCTGGGTTTGGGGTCTGGGGTCTGACCAGACCAGACCCTTCCGGGGTGAGGGAAAAGGGCTTAGTGAGATGGGATAGGATTTGATTCCTTCTCTCTCCCTCTCCCCCCTCTCTTTCCCTCTCTCTCTCTCACATCATCATCATCATCATCATCATCATCATCATGCATGGCAAGGGGATGGACTGGATGGCCCTTGTGGTCTCTTCCAACTTTATGATTCTATGATGATGATGATTATTATCCTGCCTCTCCCTATGGATCAAGGTGGGAGACCACAATTAACAGACAAACAATATCAGTTAAAACACATCAGTTAAGTCACACATCCATTTAGAAGGGCAAATATGTTGTACACCTATTAAAACAATTCACCTTTAAAATTAAAAAAAAAATAATCTAGATAAGCCTCATGCCTGTTCTTTCACACACACTCCCTTCTCTACATACAATGTGTGCTCTCTCTTGCACACATGTGTGGATACACACACTTTTGCACACAGACCCTTGCGTCTCTTTCTCCGCACAAGCAAACACATGCTCACATTATGTATTCATACACAGAGACTCACACACTTTTGCACACAAACGCTTCTTTCTCTCACACATGTGAACACACACACTCACACATACCTGTTCTTTGACATACACACTCTCTTGTACACACAAATGCATTATCACATGCACATGTACACACACACACGTGCCTAAAAGCATACTCTCTCACATATATGCTCTCCCACATACAAATACACATACAAAGGTCCTCAGAACAAGGCAAACAAAATAATTTTGTCCACATTACTCCAAGCAGAAAAAAATAATAATGTTGCTTTACAGTTCTCATGTTAATATCTTCCACTAACATCACTTTTTCCCCCAGCAAAGATAAGAGAGCAGGGTAGGGCCTTTCGCAGAATCCGGCGAACTTAGAAGCAAAGACTGATTTTGCATCAAGTAAACCGAAGACATAAAAGAGAAAGTGGGAGGCAGATAGATAGAGAGAAAAAAACCAGGACATTTTAAAAGCAGCTGAGAAAGTGGGAAGGCAGAGGATTCATCAGCCTCTCGTGCCCAAGATGGCATGCCATTTTCAGTAGCATTATTCTAGAAGTTGTGGAATGTAATACTTGTTTGGGAAGGGAGTCCCCAATTTAAAAAAAAACCTCCAAGACTGTCCAAAATAGAGCAACATTTTTATCCCACATCCAAAAATAAATAAATAAATAGATAGATAGATAAAGAGGAGATTTGAGGTGCTCATTTTCCTCTCTTTGCTTTCCACGCCTGACAGAGGTCGTCCCCTCCAGGAAAGCTTCATCAAACTTGTTGAGACCTGCAATGACCCATCACCAAACATGGACCGCTGGCTGAGCAAGCTGGACTCTTCCAAATGGCTCTCCCACGTCAAGGAGGCGCTGAGCACCGCTTGTCTGGCAGCTCAGTGCATGGAAAGGTACACCACAGCCCCCTTCCGCACTGCACAGTTATACCGCTTTTAATGGCTATGGCTGCATCCTCCAAAATCCTGGGACCTTTACGTTGGGGAGGCACTAGAGCTCTTTGGGGCAGAATTCCCCAGAAAACCACAAATCCCGATTCCATAGGATGGGACCATGGCAGCTGAATTAGCATCATAGCACTATACCTGTGAGAAGTGAAAAGAAACCCAAGGGCAAAGCAGAGCTTAGATTCTCCTACGTCTTATTGAAGGAATGAGTTACCTACAACTACTCTTTTGGAAGAGTACAACAAAGTCACCGTTCAAATGTAATGCAATGAGTAAGGATGAAGTAGGGCTGTGGAGTTGGTATGTCAAACCTCCAACTCCTTTATAAATGACCAATGTATATTAATTAATAATAACGAATTTACTACAATGCAACCCCTGTATCCGCAGGGGATATGTTCCCGGACTTACCGTGGAAACATGAAACCAAGGATCATAGCGAACCCTATTAAAATGAATGACTCCTGCCAGAAGTTGACCATAGAGGATGTAGAGAGAACAACCTCTCTAGGCATTTCCGGGTCCTCCAGCACAACTCTGTGGTCAACGTCTGCCAGAGGCATACCATAGAATCGTGCTGGAGGACCTAGAAAATGCCCAGAGAACGTATGTGTGGCTTTCTTGCAGAGAGGAAGCCTGCGTCCTGGTGCATGGAGCCGAGGGGACCGACACCACTTTGCTGGTGACAGCTCTTGCCCAGGTCATCCTGGACCCCGACTGCAGGACGATGGCGGGATTCCAGGAGCTTCTGGAGCGGGAATGGATATAGGTACCTGCACCAGGGAAAGTTAGAGCAAGAAGGATGCTGCAACCCCTGTGGCCCCATCACCCTGGCATCTCAGATCACAAGCAATTGCCCCCAAAGCCTCCCTGGCATCTCTGGTAGGGATATTCTCAGGTAAGAATATCCACCGTTACTCACTTCCTGGGCAAAGGGAAAAATTTCCAACACTCAAGGAAACCCCCTCAAGAACAATAACACAGCAGAAAGACTTCTGCATTTGCACACCCTTATGCGTCCTGAGGATTATTGTGCACAGAAATAACACCCCAATTTTGCGTACAAAAAACATTGGTTTTGCTCAGGAAATGTTTCCCTGGAACACATTTTTGGGGTGTGCAAATACAGTCCCCCTCTTTCTCATCATCATCTTCTTCTTGCATTATTGTTATTCATAAATCCTGAATTTTTCCCAGTCTGGGACTCAAGGCAGCCGGAGAGCTGTTCTGCTGGACACTAAGAATGGAAAGCAGTCTCCAGACACTTCTAGTCCTGCTCAGTCACCTTCTAAAATGCCACCTGTTGCTGCTAGAGATGTAAAAAGTTTTCTTTCTGGACTCCAGTTCCTAGAAGCTGGAGTTCAGAAAGGAAGTTTTTCCAATTCCAGACTTTAGCTGACAACTTCAAGTTCAAATCCTCATTAGCAAAGACCACGTTAGTGGCAGGATTCTGGCAGCTGTAGTCCAAAAGGAAAACTTCTCTTCTGGTTGGTCCTACGCTTTCCAACCAGTAGGGCTAGAAACCTCTGCTTTGAGCCTTCTCACCTGCCCTGCTATCCCTTGCTTTCTGCAGGCTGGGCACCCGTTCTGCCTCCGCTGTGCCCACTCGGCTTATTCTCATGCCCGGCTCAAACAGGAATCTCCCACCTTCCTCCTTTTCCTGGACTGCGTCTGGCAGCTGGGACGGCAGTTCCCTTTATCGCTGGAAGTCAACGAACATCTCCTCCTGGCCCTGTTTGAACACAGCTATGCATCGCCCTACGGGACTTTCTTATGCAACAACGAGAAAGAAAGGTGAGGAAGAACCAGCTGCAGACAAAGAGCAAAGAGGGAAGGAGATGGGAGCCGGATACAGGGAGGGTGGCATGAATTAAAATGCCTGGCATCCTATTAAGTGAGTTACTATGTCATAAGTTAGACTTGTGAGCCAGTGTGATTTTGAGGGTTGGACTATGATGACCAGGGTTCGATTCCCAGCTCAGCCATGAAACCCACTGGGTGACCTTGGGCAAGTCACACACTCTCAGCCTCAGGGGAAGGCACGGGCAAACCCCCTCTGAACAAATCTTGACAAGAAAAACCCATAACAAAGTTGCCTTAGGGTTGCCATAAGTTGGAAATGACTTGAAGGCACACAACACACAAGTTAGACTTAGGGCATCATGAATGCCTGGAGGAAGTTAAAAGGCTGGATGAGGAAAAATATATTGAAGCTGAATCCAGACAAGACTGACAGAGGTGCTTATTGTCAAGGGTCCTAACCTGGGTTTGGAGGTATGTCAACCAGTCCTGGATGGGGTTACCTGAAAGACTGTGTTTGCAGCCTGGGGATGCTTCTGGATCTGTTGCTCCAAATAACAGCGCAGGTAGATGCGACAGCCAGGAGTGCTTGCTCTCTGCTTGGGGTGTTATGCCAGCAGAGCTCCTTCCTAAAGCTGGAAAGACCTAAAGATGGTAGTGCATGAGCTGATAACCTCAAGCCTGGACTTTTGCAATGTGCTCTACATTGGGCTACCTCTGTACCAAGTTTGGAAACTTCAGTTACAGTAGCCAGATTGATTACTGGGACATCCGGGAGTGATCACATTACATCAAAAATATTGAAATCACTCCAATGTACAAAGTGTCTATTATTACCTTTAAAGTGCTACATGGTTTGAGTCCAGGTTACCTACAGGATCGCTTCTTCCCATATAATCCATCCCATATGCTCAGGTCCTCTGGCGGACATTTACTCTGGTCAGCCAGGATTGACTTATAATGGGTGCAGTAAGATAATGACACACAATTTCTGGTTTATAGATGCTGAGCCATTCCTTCTGTTTGAGAGATATTTCATCCAAGCTGAAGGTACTAAAAATAGGTTGGAGTACTTCCACAAATGCTACAATGGCTGAGACCAGTCTATCAGAAGTGGAGAGGGATTCATTGTCTAACCACCGCAATCGGCATCCTAATTTTTAAAATATCTACTAATATGCAAAATGTCTCACTTTTGATATGGAGCTAATGATTTTCTTGATGATGTGCCCCACCCAATGAAAGACTTAAAATGGCGCTGGTTCCCTCTGCAGGAAGCTCTGTGAAGTGAAAGCGAAGACTCATTCTCTCTGGTCCTGGCTCAACAGCAAAAGGCAGAAGTACCTGAACCCACTGTATACCCGCAACCCTTTGGTCATCTGGCCATCAGTGGAACCTCAAAGCATCCTCCTCTGGCAAGGTAGGTTTCCAAGTGTCCCCGACACACATGTAAGAATGCACCACAGAAATATTTTAAAGAAAATTTGTTAGCAATTTCTTCTAGCACGGAGCTTCAAGTGACTTACTTTCCTTCACCTTAAATTGTTGGTTGTTGCTAGTAATGAATCTATTATGACAAAGGCACTCATCATGATCCTAAGAATTCCATATTAAACCATGTACCTGTTTTTTCAATAGTGTATGGGAAGAGATGTGTCTCTAACAGCCATGTTTTCCTGCAGGTTTATTTCTACGTTGGGTGCGTTCATCCCACTATGTAGATGAAGCATGGACAGAAATCCAAAAAATAGCAAGACATTATGAAGCCCACACAGTACTACTGAGTGGGACAACATCAACACAGACTGAAGCACAAACCTTTTCAGAATCAGAAATTGAAGCACAGACCATCTAAAAATCACCTATGAACTGGAGAGCCCAAGTCAGCCATGGTCTGGACTTCCTTGTATACTTTGTGAACTACCAAGGAGAGCAAAAGGCTTGTGGTTGGTGTTGTCCACAATCTCTGAAAGAAGCTGCACTGTGTGAGAGAGAGAGAGAGAAAGGGGGGGAAGGGGTAGACACTTGTCTCTAAACTGTTAATAATAAAAATGAGAGATTTTATGTGCTTTAAAATATTCAGCTTTTTGAGTTATCCAGTTACCTAGATATCTCTGTGAAGGGAACCAAGCTATACATGGCAAATGAACAAATGGGTGGGTGGATTTTTCCTGCCAAAAATATTAGCTTTACAGGTCAAAAGTTCAGAAGGGAAAGTTGGACTTACTGTATTTTTCAAAGTATTGCTGAAAAACAAACTTGATTCAACTTTCCTTTTAAAATCCAAAACTTGTTCATTTCCACCAAACTGCAACTAAATGAAGAAACTGTACTGTTGATAGCCCAGGTCCAGTATTCTCTTCTCCAACTGGCAGCGACACCAAAGACTCAGGTCGGGAACCATCTTTCTGAAGCCCTCCTACAAGGGTCAGGGATTGACCCTGCCCTCCCCTTCTGTTTGCAAGCTACACCTTCTGCCGCTGAGCTCCAGTGCCTCCCCTGCCCCGAGGGCCATTGAATTCAATGATAAAGCAATGCCCAAAGTTCTGAATCCTGAGATTTCATAAGCAGGTAAAAATTCTGCATTAATTTGCAGTCCAAATTCTAAAGGAGAACTCTGAAACATGCATAAACTGCCTGTATCAAAGAAATCAACATAAAGCAGGAGTTGGGCAAAAACCTTAATCCCACCAAACCTCCCCAAAAGACACCACACACACAGAAAAAAATCAGCCAAAATACCATTAAATGCATTGCATCATTCTGGGCATGCCAAGACGTCTGTGTGGGTATAGAAAGGAAAAACACCCCCCATCCATGGCATTAAAACACCTAAATCATAGCAATGACAAAACGCAACAAAATCTGACACACTTCAGTTGTGGTAGGAGACATGGGCGATCATTTATTATTTCTTTCCATGTTAACTTTTATAAATATGCCAAGCCAAGCAAGAAACTGTTATTCCTGAGTGATGTTTAGAAGACGGATGTCTCAGTGCTGTCCCAGACCAAAAGGGCAAGCTGAGTGTGCCCCTCGCTGTGTCTCTCCATTAAATCTCACTCAGGGAACAGTCAGGAGTTCACGTTCTGCTAGGACTGCCAAGATCCAAAAGGCAATAATAGAAAGGCGGGAGGAGGAGGAGATGATTTAAGCTTCAAACTCAAATTCAAAGTATTGGGGGTCAAAATAATGAATACGGACATAGCCATCTTCACCACCACTGCTATAGCTGAAAAACAAAAACAAAAGAGAGCTAACCTTCAAGGGTCCCATGTGTTTCCCAACCCCAGGGAAATGATGCACAGGGAAACTGGAAAGACTTAACAAAACGAGAGCTTCACCTCTTTCCATCTGGGTGGAAAGCAACGCTGTTAATGGGTCCGAAGTGCCCCTTGACTCTTCCAAATTCTTCCTCAACACCCAAATGGAAGAACCTAAACCACACAGAACAGAAGGGAAAATAAGATGAGCCACTCATAAGGTTAACAGAGCACAGATGGAGCTCTTCAATATCATTTGGTCACCAAGCAATAGTTCCTCATCTTCTAAAAGGAGAATTGGATTTCTAAGGGAAATCAGCAGAGAATATCACCACCATCAACCTCTTAAAAGAAATAAGAACACCACATCTGCTCACCTGGCCTCAAACTTGCCAATCCTGGTGGAAGTGGTCGTCACATCCATAGCTTCCTGTCCACCACCCAACACCACCTGGTAAAAAAGCAAACAGAAGGATACACCTCACTCGCATTCCTCTGCTATGAGGTGATGGATGGGACAGGAGCCCAAAGCAGCTACCAAAGTCTGAAACTTAATTTTTTATTTTATTTTTTATTAGCTACCTGAGTGGAAAACAAGCCATATACATTTCAATGGCCATTCCATTTCCCCCTAGCAAGAAGTGGAAGTATAGCCTAAATCCAATTTAGTTCCAGCTAGAGTACACCCAGTAAGTCTATGGAATTCATATAACCATTGACGTACTAGACTCCCATTGATTTAATGGGTTAGTTGGGACTAACAATTGGATTTGGCCATGCACTTTAAATTTTGCCCCATCTTGTTCTCTCCAAACTATCTGGAAATGCTGCCCTGGCTATTCATTCTTATTTTACTCACTCAGTCTGCAGCTTTTTGTGTATTAAATGCAATTTTGTACACACACACACCCGCTCCGGGAATGATAAGGGAAGGCAGTGCACTAGATATAGGTCAATATCTGGACCAGTATCACCAAGTCTGACTGGTAGCTGTGGCTCTCCAGGGGTTTCACACAGGATTCTTTCCAAAATCAGTATGGACATCCCTGCTATTCCCTCCTGGTACTTTCCCATCCAATTACTAGCCCAGTCCTGATCTGATTTGGATAACATCATGGTGTTAACAAAGAGGACAGCCTTCCCAAACCATGCTGGGAGACAAGGCAATTCTAGCCATGACGGGATGCCATGGGGGTTGTGGGTTAAAAGAGACACCCTGCCTCTTCTGCTAACATACGTGATCAAAGATGGGGGAGAGGGCTGCTGAGTTCACTGGCCGCTCTGTCCGGAATGTCTTCAGGTGATCGAGGTTTGTGGAGTCAAACAGCTGCAGAGGGAAGAAGAGGTTTCTCACCATAAGCTCCAAGATCAGGCTTTAAACTACACCTCTCTCCCACTTTCCCCCAGAGATACCACAGCATCAAACGGCAACCCTCTTGGGTGAGAAATGGAGGGAAGAGAAGACCTGTCTTTCTGGAAAGCGGCTGGAAGTGGCAGAACATACCTTGGCAGTATTGTCCTTGGAGGCAGTGATAAACATGGTCATGTCACGGGAGGTCTGGATATCATTGATCTGTTTGGTGTGCTCCTTCATGTTCATGAGGACTTCCCCTGACTAGGAGAGAAGAGGGAATTGAAGGGGATGGCATGCCTCCAGGACACAAGAGAGAATCACAGACCCTTCACAGCCATGTTTAGTAAGAAACATAACATTTGTTGTTATTATGTGCCTTCAAGTCATTTCTAACTTATGGCAATCCTAAGAAGACACTATCATGGGTTTTCTTAGAAAGGTTTGTTCAGAGACAGTTTGCCTTTGCCCTCCTCTGAGGCTGTGTGACTTATTCTAGGTCACTCACTGCCTTTGCAGACTGTCAGAAATAGTGCACATTAAATTGAGGCACTGCCCTGGCTCAATGCTAGGGAATCATGGGAACTGTAATTTATTGTGGCACCAGAGCTCTCTGACAGAGAAGGCTCAATGTCTCAGAAAAAAATACAATTCCCATGATTCCCTAGCACTAAGCGAGGGCAGTGCCTCAATTTAATGTGCACTATTTCTGGCAGTCTGCAAAGGCACTCAGTAGGTTTCCATGACCAAGGGGAGATTCAAACCCTGGTCTCCTCCAGTCATAGCCCAGTGCTCAAACTATTACATCAAAGTGGCATTTAACAGAGCATGTTTGGAATATTCAAAGCAATTTGTTAATTGTCTCAGCCATCCTTCCATAAACCCAGGGCAGGGAAGGAGATTATTTAAAACAGGCATGGGAATGTTGGCTGCCAGACATTGTTGGGCTACAAGTCCCATTAGTCTGATCCATGGGCAGGGGCAGTAAATAGCAAGTAGGAGAGGATTCCATATGTGAAATACCAGCTTGGCTTCAGCCACCAAGATGTTATACAGCTCCAACCAACTATCACAAACATTCCCAACTAGGATAACTCTTCAGTAAGCAAGAAAAAACAAATGGAGAGGCACCAATCACCAGACTGGCAGGAGAGAGGACAACTCTAGGTACAAGAGAAAGAAGAAGGGAAATCCAACAGATTTTGAGTAGGGGGCTTCCTTAACAGTACTCTTAAATGACAATTATCTAGTACCAAAACACTATCTGAACTTCTGAACTCTGCTCTTCTATAAAGCTGACAGGCAGGCCTTAACTACCTTGCTATCTCACTTCCCAGATCAGAAGGTAAACAAGGTGGGAATTGGACACTAGGGAAAGAAAGAAGGCAAGAGAAATAGACACTGCTTTGGCTAGGTGGTAGCAGCAGTTTGCCTTTTTAGCATGACCCCAGAACTGTCTCTCCAGTCCACACACTAACCTTTGCACTGAACTGGTTCAGTTCCCCATTCTCATGTCCTGCAATAATGAACTCCCCAAGAGGCCCCCACACAGCACTGGTGATTTTGGAATCGTTGCAGGGGATCTTCATGTAGGGCTCGTTATCCTCTGTGGACAAAGACAACAAAGAGGCAAAACTGAGTGATACTTATCATGGAGAGAGTGAGAGGCCCATCCTAATTCAGGCTCCTCCACCCAGAGGCCTCACCAATCTGGCTGGAGTCACGGAGGTCAAAGAAGCTCACAGAACACTGGTAACCCATCTGCTTATCAGTGGAAAACATGATGATGTTCCCTCCAAAGTCAAAGCCACAGGTTCGCACTGCAGAGCTGGTCTTCACCAGAGCGAGTTGCTTCCCTAAGCAAAAAACAAGATGCACAAAATCAAGACACAGGAATGTGACAGCCAAAATGCATGACATGCAGGGTTAACAATTAGAAAGTCACTATTAATAAGTTCATGTTCTAACAAAATGAAGGTATAATCTTAGTTAATTTAACCATGTATTTTTCTGGAAAACTAACATACTGTCCATATTCATAAATTACACTTCTGTCATTACAAAAGGCCCACATCCCAGCATAACAGGATTTTAAATTTTATTTCTCGACATCTTATTCAGTCCATGTAAAAGGAAATGTCCTCTAACCCTAAAATAGGGGACCCTTTATAATAAGGGAGCCCTGCCAGAACTATAAAAAGATTTTCAGATCTCCAATAAAGGACATCCCTTATTATAGGAGACATCTAGTAACCCTAGGTATGGCTCTCTTTGCACAGCTACTCCAAATTCTGTGTTTTCTGGGACAGGTTTTGTTGACTCCTCCCATTCTGCCACATCACTCACAATATTTCCATCACTCCACACTTATCTCCCCAAAGACCTGTGAGTTCTACCTGTCTCGCAGTCCCATAACCGACAGCTGTTGTCTGCAGAGCCAGTCAGCACGTGCTTCGTGTCCCCTAAAGAAGCGGTCAAGGAATCCTAATGTATCAGTACATGTGCCTTGTGGTGGGGAAAAGCTTTGAATCCCAAGACTTGTCATCAAGAACACTGTTTATGTACTTGCTGGGACAGGGCCTCAGCATCTTTCATAGGAATGTGAGCGAGGCTACAGGCAGGGAAGTTTCTCTTAACTTACACACATCCCCCCCCCAAAAAAAAAAGAAAGAAAGAAGAGGATGAGTTAGCCCAAAGCAAGATCTGCATTAAAATAGGGCTCAGACACCATCTACTCAAATATTCTCTCCAGCTGCCAAGCCTCCTGATCATAAAAATTAAAAGCATCTCAGCCTCATTCTTGAAAAACTGTGTTTGAATAAACTGATGACTAAACCCAAAGGATACAGTCAGCATCCACACACCAGACAGCTCCAGTGTGTCCATTGTATGTGCCAAGTCTCTCACCGTTGACAGAGTACCAAACATTAACAATCTGGGAAAAGAAGAATCAATTAAGTCAGGCCATGTTATTAAAACACATGAAACACATCCAGAAAAGGAACAGAAGCCTTTGGCTATTTTGGGCTAATTTATTGATTACCTATTGATTACAGGCATACCTCAGTTAACAAAGCTTCTGATAGCAAAGCTCCTTTTTATAAAGGTGTATTATGTCCTCTCAGCCACTTTCCTTTCCTCCTCCTCCTCCTCCTCTGTCTAGATGGCAGCAGGTGCTCAGTACATTACAGCTGCTGATTGTGAGGGTTACAAAGGCATGAATGACAGCAGCCATATCTCTGCTTTCCCTGAAGGGACCTGATGTTGGTGCAGAAAAGATGCAGCTATTCAAGGGTGGGTCCCACATTGGAAGAAGGGTGGGATTTAAATTAAATTAATAAAAATAACTGTAACCATCCCACACTCTGACATTTTTATTCCCTTTGGTTCCTTGCAGATTTTTGAAGGCAGCAAAAAGCCAATCCTTTGGGGCTGAAAGTTTATACACACACACACACACACACACACACGGAAAAGGGTGGGGGGGACTCAAGGAAATCATACCGGATCTTTGGCTACTGTAAACAGCAAGTCTCCTTCTCTGTTATATTTGATCTGGGTAATTGACCTCTCGTGGCCTTGCAAGAGAATAGGTTTCTGTGAAAAGGAAAAAGAAAAATTAGTTTTTGGAGGACCACATGGTCTTGGGTGGTTGAGCTGTGGAACATTTCTTGTCACACACACACAGCACACAATTATAACACACACAGTCTTCAAAATGGTCTTCTGCCATTTTGTCCTAGGGACTCTGAGGACAGTTAACTTTGGTAAGAAAGGAGAAATAAAGTTAACGGGGTGGAAATGAGGGGGCATGAACTGGATATTTTTGTGGGTTTTTGGGGCTGTGTGGCCATGTTCTATTAGATGCCAGCCACAGATACTGGCCAAACATCAGAAAGAAGCTCTTCTAGAGCATGGCCACAGTCCGAAAAACCCACAAAACACTATGGATGCCATTTTACAGCATTAGAGCATGGCTAGAAAGGTAAACAAGGCGGTAAGTCCGAATTCAAGACGAATAAACCGAATACTTCAATTAAATTCACAAATTAAGCCCTCAGAGGAGGAGAAACGCACCATGGTTGCGGCAGAGAGAGCAAGGAAGAGGCTTGGGGAACCACTTCCGGGGTTAGGCCGGAAGAAAACCCGGGCGAGGCGTTTCTACAGATAGGAAAAGGAAAACCGGAAGTTCGAGCTCTGCTTCGCTCTAGGCATCTATTAGTCTATGGTCGGTCGCCATGGCGTCGCCAGGTGAGAGGGAGCGGCTTCCGGAGGGGCAGCAGGGATGATAACCTTCATAGAATGGCGATATCTGTATTTATAGCCAGCTTTCTCCCAAAAAATGGGCTCACAATTCAAAATAACACTACATTTTTAAAAAAAAATAAAGCATTTAAAACAGCATTAAACTACAAATCCCAGGATTCCATAGGATGGAGCCATGACAGTTAAAGCGGTGTCAAACTGCATTAATTCTGCAGTGTAGATGCAGCCATGCTAGCACCCAAACTGCTAAACCAGGCTGTCTCAATATATATGTGTGTGTGTATGTATGTATATATATATATATATACATATATATACACACAGTGTGTGTGTGTGTATACCAGGGGTAGGCAACCTTTCCCCTTTAAGGGCCGAGGGACTTCAGCTCCCAGAATCCCAGGAGCCATTGGCCAACATGGGACTATTGGCCAATATGGCTGAGGCTTCTGGGAGCTGAAGTCCCTCGGCCCTTAAAGGGGAAAGGTTGCCTACCCCTGGTGTATACACACACACACATATAAACAGTGTCTGTGTATATATATAATATATATATAATTTATGTAATATATATATATACACACACACACACTATGTATATATATATATATATGCACACACACATGCATTATATAGATATAGATATATAGACATAATTATATAGAATATATAAATATATATAATTTTGAGGCAGCCTGATGAAGCGGTTTGGGTTAGGGTTAGGGTTAGGGTACCAGGCTCAATGCTATGGAACTCTGGGATTTGTAGTTTGTTGTGGCACCGGAGCTCTTTGACGCAGAAGACTAAATGTCCCACAAAATGTCCTACACATCCCAGAACTCCATAGCATTGAGCCTTGACAGTTAAAGCGGTGTCAGACTACATTAATTCTGCAGTGCGGATGCAGCCTTAGTCAAGGCAACCTGAGCAACCCTTCGGTGTAAGATCTGAAAGGCTTTGCCTTTGACGGTTTCTCAGGTGCTTTTGGGGAAAATGCTTTAGACCTGGCCTGCGGTGGTGATTTATTTGACTCTTCCGTTGTTTCAGGTGAACTAACCGCTTTGCTCTTGGTATCGGTTCTTTGGGGAGGAACCAATCCGTTTTTGAAAAGGGGGACTGAAGGTTTGGAGCGAGTGAAGAAAGAGAGCCGGACCCTGCAGCTGGTGGCAGAAATGAAATTCCTTTGTCTCAATTACAAGGTATTTAACTGTTTCTCCCATACTCTCACTATCTTACTTTAACCTCCACGAGTTGGATCACAAAGTAACTAAGAGCCTTCTCTGTCAGAGAGCTCTGGTGCCACAATAAACTACAGTTCCCATGATTCCCTAGCACTGAGCCAGGGCAGTTAAAGTGGTCTCAAGCTGCATTATTTCTGGCAGTCTTAAAGGCCCTAATGCAATAATTCCTGGCAGCTAAAGCACATAATGGTACTCTCTCTATATAGAGAGGATACAGGATTGATCATTTTCCAGTGGTTGCACTTGTAAACCCTGTCAAGTTTGTTGTGAGTAGCATGGGAGCATATTCAATATGTAGTTCTACATACAAGGGGCAGAAGTTTCTAAAACCATAAGGTGGTGAGTTCAGTCCCAGGCAGGGGCTCAGGGTCGACTCAGCCTTGCATCCTCCCAAGATCGCTAAAATGAATACCCAGCTTGTTGGGGGGAAGTTGGCTTACACATTGTAAACCACTTAGGGAGTGCTTAAGTGCACTGATAAGCGGTATAGAAATGTACTTGCTATTGCCATTGCTATTGCTATTGCTATAACCTGATTGCGACCAAAGACAGTGGCTTGAATCCTGTTGGTATTCCAGCTAGAACAGAAGACCCCCTGAATGAACTACTGATCAGTGAGTCAACCCTTATGTAAATACCATTGTTTCCATAAGTCTATTCTGGTTGGACCACCAAAAGGATTCAGGCCAATTTGTTTTCTTTCAAAAGGAGTATCTAAGTATCTCTCCTATGGTTGAAAATACCACCTGAAATATAAATCAGATACAACATGGGAATATATTATCACAGATTACACTGAGGCTGTCGCATTTTGAACATATCATGAGTCAATGTAACTCACTGAAAGAGATGATAATGCTTGGTAAAGTGG
Organism: Phrynosoma blainvillii; assembly: GCA_026167975.1. Lineage (NCBI taxonomy): Eukaryota > Metazoa > Chordata > Lepidosauria > Squamata > Phrynosomatidae > Phrynosoma > Phrynosoma blainvillii. The sequence goes on from JANUYF010000008.1 coordinate 29,714,627, forward strand.
AAGATAGCAGGAAAAGAGGAAGACTGCATTACAAATGGATTGATTCAATCAAGCAAATCAAGAGCCCTGTTTGTAAGCCTTGAGGGCTGTCAAGAACTGGGTCTTGGAGATCTGTCAGTCACAGTGTTCCTATAATCAAAGCTGACATAACAACAACAAATTGCCACAGATCTGGTTCAGTTAAAATCCTGACTACCTGATTTGACCCATTGGACAGCCCATGTACAAAGCATTGCAATAGAGGGAATAATTTCAACTTTTAGCATCTCTTGGGGAACTTATAGCACCATGTAATCCCAAATCTACTCTTGTCTAATGAATGTAGAGGTCTGACTACACTGTCATCTTTTTTTCTTCTTGCAGTACGTGGTGCCATTTGTTCTCAACCAATGTGGCTCACTGATCTACTATCTTACTTTAGCATCCACAGGTTGGTCCATATAATTATTCTTGAATATGTATGTAAAGACTCCCTGCATGGCGAGAAATAGCTTAGAGAGAAGGAAGGTTGTTATTTTTCACCTCTGATGTGCACATAGGGTTTGGACTAGTTTCTTTTGGAGGGGTGTGGAAGGGTTGTCACTGTTGTACTTACTAAAAATATTTTAATACATGGAGCATTCAAAAATTACAACTCCCACCTGTGGAACAGCCCACATTTGCCACCTTCTCCTACTGTGTGGGTTGGTAGACTACTTGTTCCTCTGGCATAGGTCAGTCTGGAAATATTTCCACCACTTGGGGTAGATTGTTCCATTAGAGAGAATCCTAGGTGGTTTTTGTTTAGTTTGACTAGCTAAACAACCGAACTAGCTCATGTTTCCCTTTTTCCATCCCAGACCTCACGTTGGCTGTGCCTCTTTGCAACTCTTTGGCTCTTATCTTCACCCTGACCATGGGGAAGCTTCTTGGAGAAGACATTGGAGGTGCAAGTAGGTCTCTCAACTTTTGATCAGGTGCAAACTCCTAAGGATTCTGTTCCTTTTGAGCAAAGTGTAAATATGCTCACACATAGTTACCCTGGAGTTGCACAGTGGGCATTAAGGCCTTGAGCCTACCAGTTGTGCAATGGCTGAATCTCTCCTCACCCACTAAAGGGGAGAGAAGACTGTGTGTTTGTGGAGTAACCAATTACACTGGGGACCTCATTTGTGTAAATCCATTTGTGCAGGTGTTATAATACCAGTGTAATGCCCCAACAGGATTCTGTTCTCTGCCATCTCCAGTTGTGCCTCTGTCTCTTAAGAAATAACAAATAGAATTTGCTTACAAAAGAGTATCATTTCTTCCTTGAGTAAATCTTTGTTGACATGCATGGCAACAAGAAGCACTGCCCAGATTTATTTCCTGCCTGTGTGTGTGTATTTCTTTTTTCCTCTAGGGGCTGCCCTGGGAATGCTGCTGACCATCTTAGGAATTGCTCTCTGCATCGCTGGGTCTGGGCATGAGAAACCATGAGAAGCAACTCAGAAGAGAATAGGAGTGTTTGCGTGTAAGAGACAGGCATCCATGGCCTCTGTCCTCTAGATGCACAGCATGTTGTAGAGGGGCTTCTTGGGCTCCAAAATGGCTTGAAGCTTTCAGGACTGATGAAAGATATTGGGTGTCTCAGCCCAACAGCTCTTTGAGCCTTTGTTTGCTCATTTCGCAGAGTGACCAAAACTTACATTTAAAGATATAGCTGTGTTAGTCTATGGAATCAGTATGTAGAGAGATTTTGTAGCATCTTTGAAATTAACAAAAAGAGAGAAATTGGCAGGATAAGCTTTCATAGTCTAGTTCTAAATGCATCTGAGAAAGTAGACTTAAGTCTATGAAAGCTCATGTGGCCAACTTCTTTCTTTCAGTTAGTCTCAGAGGTGCTAGCACTACAAGATCTCTCTACATACCAAAACTTACATTGTAATGTTTCTGATCAGCAGCAGAAATTCTATGAGCTTTCTGATGGTGCCTTCACACCATAGCTGATATATATATATATATATATATATATATATATATATATATATATATATATATTTTAATATATATTTTAATAAAAGCTTTTTTAAAAACAAAAGCTTTCAATTCTTTTTCTTTTTGATCCAGAATGCTCCCATATGCATTCAATAGGGGGCATTTACACCATGTTTGGAGGCACCCTGCCCCCCAGGCAAAAAACATTTTTTGTAAAAATTTGAAATACTTCAGAATATTTACTAGGGGGAATGGAGTGTTTTTCCACCACATTTGTGGGTACAAATTTCTTGTTTACCCACTACAGTATTTCTTTCTTTCTAAACTTTAATGCAGCAAATTAGACCTCTTGAAAACTCAGTGGTCCTGGGCTTTTTCTCCCTTTCTGTTTCACTATAGCCCACCTCTGTGGCGACTGAGTGATTCTTTCAAAGCAGAGAACATGGTATTTTTATGAATTTATTTTAGGAACATCTGTAAAAGAGCACTAGGCAAAGATTATACAAAATCAGCGCTCAGTTTGTTAAAATCTCTCTTCACAAGGGAAAGGGGATTTTAAAAATTGCTGGGTCTCTGATTGTAGTACAGTCATTTTTCAGATGCAGCCGCCTTTCTCCAAGCTGGATGGAAGTGAGACTTCTGGGCCACTTCCTGCCTTGAATCACCAGCAGCATGCTGAATGGACTGAACTGTGTATACCTTCTCAGTGGTCCCAACCTGTTTGTTACACAAAGAATTGCGAGGAAAAGATACACAGTTTATGTTAGTTACAAAAACTTTGGAATAAGCATTCTAAAAGTTTTGAGGGGAAAGCTGAACAGGTATGTAACTGCTGAAACAGAAGAAGCTTGTTTCTTTGTAGAAGAAGATAACTGTTCTGCTCACATAAACATCTAATTTGTGTTCAAGTGAACGGAACCCATCCTTTTAAAGCTTCTGTCATAGATATAGCATGCAATATAAATGCTTCCCTAGCTGCAAAGATTTATTACCTTTCTCCGTGGCAAGGTGTTCATTTTAGGCATAACTTCTTCATCTACAATCTCTGCAGCTTTCTGGGAGAAATTTGGAAAAGGAAAATTGCAAAGTGGAGAAGCATTTTATTGTTGCAGACCAACAGAAAAAGAGATTTTTTTGAAATGTTGATACACTTCTGAGCACTAGTTCTAGCAAACACAATACAGGATTGATAGAAAGCTATGGTGGTGCAGTGGTTTGAATGTTGGACTAGGATTTTGGGAGGCCCAGGTTCATATCCCCTCTTGGCTATGGAAACCCTCATTGGGTGACTTTGGGCAAGTCAAACACTGTCTGCCTCAGAGGAAGGCAACGGTAAATTTCCTCTGAACAAATCTTGCCAACAAAACAACATGGTTACCATAAGTCATAAATTACTTGAAGGCACACAACAACTGTTCATTAACCACAAAACTGGGCTGTTTCTTTGCCCCAGAATACCAGCTGCAAACATCTACCAGGGACTGGTTTTGTCTAGTCTTAACTCTAAATTTTAAGACTGAGTCTAGATTGTACACATTATTTCTATTAAACACCAAACCAGAACTTCCAAATGTAGTTGGAAAGTGAACTCTCACCCAAAGTTTCTTTGAGGAGACCCTCTGGATGGAAGATTTTCACCTAGGAGAGACCCTCTTACCTGGTCTAGAGGCAATTCCACCTGTGTATCTTCATCTTCCCCTACTTCTTGGGCATGTGCCATCTCCTCCCTTGCACCTTTCATTTTATAGACACTTCCTTCTTCTAGAGGAAAAAGTAATACATAAAACATTGTGTGAATAGTCTTGTGTGTTCCAGAGGATCATGGCTAGTGACAATAGGATTGTTCAAATCGGGGAACTACTGGGGATTCAGCCTTGCCTGGATGCAAAACCCTCTGGCCCGGAAGACTTCACATCTGGGAAGTATGGAGAGAAGAATACAGGAATCTCTGTCTTTAAGTCAAGGGGCATTATTCCATTTTGACAAAGGGGGCACTTTCTGATCACCAAGTCACATTTCAGAAAGCTGTTAAGAGCAGAGAGTGACTAGTATAATCTAGCTTCCTCCATCCTGGTGCCCTCCATATCTATTGGACTTCATCTCTTATCCTCCCCAGCCAGGGAAGGATGATGGGAGTTGGAATCCCAAACATATGGAAGGCACCAGGACAGAGTAGGCTGATTTAATCTCTCACATGCACAATGAATTCTGTAATTTGCTCCTCCATAATGTTACAGCCACATTGTAACTTCTTAGTGTTGGGAGGAATTTTAAGATAGCAGGATCCAAAATGGAGCTCTGCATTTAGAGGCAGTCTGGCTCTGGCTATCAAATATACTGGGGACTAATGGGGGCAATGGATGGTTCATGAATTCTGACTGTGAGCTCTTGGCAGCCATCTCTGTGATGTGAAAATGCTGGCTTTGTCTGAACGTTATCTCATCCATCCAATTCATTCTGTGCTCATCACTGTAGCTGGTTTATCAAGGTAGCTTGATTTAAAGAAGTGGAGCAAGAAATCAGAACTGCTATGGCAAAAGCCATATCTCCCAACTTCCTTGTGAAAGTCTAATCTAAATATTCTCACTGATGGGACCCCTTTTGCTGGGGATGGGTTAGACTAGCTTTTTTGTGGGGGACGATGGGAGTTGTGCCAAGCTGGGGAAGACTGGATTAGCCCTGGTTAGTCTTTGGATGGGAAACCGCCAAGGAATTCCAAGTCTAGATTTTGGAGGAAGGAACTGACAAAACCATGTCTGGATATTTCTTGACTAGGAAAACCCTATGAAATTAATGGGGTCACCATAAAATGACAGGTGACTTGAAAGCACACAAATACAAGAAATCGAACCCACCTTTTCTCCCTCCCATTCATACCTTGGTCAATACTCTGGTATGAGTTCTGACTGATCCTTTCCACCTGAGCTGGCTTGGCATGAAAGACAGACAACTTCTTATCTTTGTGGGGGTATTTCCTGGCTTGTTTGTGCACTGTTGCCACAGAGCTGTTTGGGTGCTTTTCTGTCTGCACAACTCCTGTGGATTGCACCCTTCGAAGGTTCAGCTGGAAGTCCTGTTCAAGGAGGGAAAAACAAAGAACCAAGTAAGATGTAAGCTGGGCTCCATTTTATCCCTTTAGCAGAGGTAGGGAAACCTGTTGGCCTTCCATATGGCCATCAAGTTCCTTCAACCTCAGGTGTGGTGGTCAAGGATTATGGGATTTGTAGTCCAATGATCATCTGAAGGGCCATCTATTCCCTACCCCTTCTCTAGGGGAAAATTCTGTTGGGTCAAAAAATGTGGTATTGAGGTGAGATCTCGGCTCGGTTTAGGCAACACAAATGATCCGCAATGCTCTAATCCGATGTTTTGCTGGCTACCTGGAATCATAGGGTTGGAAAAGACCACAGTCCAGACCTCCTACCAGGCAGGAATACATAATATAAAATCACTGAGTCATAGAGTTGGAAGAGACCACAAGGGCGTCCAGTCCTTGCGGGGAACCAGCACGTTCCCTATTTAATTTGCCAGGTATCAATAGCCCATTTGTACCTTTTAGCTAAAACAGTTTCTTCCCTGGAAATGTTCTTTAGATAAGCAGCCAGTGACCCCAGGACCAGCACCAACTCAAGGACCACCTGAAACTTTGATTCATTCCCTGAGAGGACAGTTCTAATGTAAGCCCTGGTTTTTGCAGCCAAAGTGGTCTTCTCCGTTTACCTGCGGCGGTGATTCAAGGAGCGCAGAATTGCTGGACCCATCTTGGGAAGGCAGGTGGACTTGTCCAAACTGGGAAAAACAAAGATAACATGGATGGACTATCAGGCAGTCCATGTGCAATAAGTCAGATCTGTATGAAGACCTATACAATTTGGGTCAGCAAGCCAAAGGGAAAGGTTCGGGACATAAAGAAGACGGCAATTAAAAATGGCCAGCAATGACATCACTTATAAGATAACAATTATTTAGCACCCAGCAACGCCATCATTTTAAATTACTGTTTATGCTCTTATAATAACTCACAACAAAAGGAAAGCCAGCAGGAATGCCCACTTACCCCTTGGTTTTGGGGCCACCTTCTGTTATTGGGGAGATTTCTGTAAGCACAGAAACAGCAAATTCACAGCAGCTCACAAATGGACACAGGGGATCTAGACAGGTAAGATAAATGTGCCTCCCCCCTTTATTACATTTGTTAAAATATTTCTGTCACAGCCTATTCACAAGATAGCATGGTGGTGTACAACTAAAATCAGCTTAAATCATTCAACATATGCAAATATTCCAAAATCCCAAAAAATCCAAAATCCAAAACCCTTTTGGTTCCAAGCATTTTGGACAAGGGAGTCTCAATTTGTACTTGTATTCACATACATGTAATGAAATATAATAAGTCTGAAGAAAGACTGAGAATAATAGAATAATAATAGTATCACAGAATCATTCTTTCGAAGGTCGGTAAAATGAGTACCCAACTAGTTGGGGGAATTGGCTTACACATTATAAACTGCTTAGAGACTGCTTAGTTCAGTATGAAACGGTATAGAAATGTAAATGCTATTGCTATTGCTATAACAGAATCGTAGAGTTGGAAGAGGATCTGTGAAATGCTGGGAATCCAAGCATAGGGCTTGGCAGGGATCCACGCCTTGCACCATTTCACAGATCCTCGCGTATCTCTCCGCCCGTGCAAATATAGTATAGGTAAGTAGTTCAAACAGTTTATTGGATTTAGGAGTATTTTGGATTTTGGGAATTCTGGATAAGGGATAACTAACTTGTATAGGGAGAGGTGCTCCTTCAAAGTCTGAGAACCCAAGCCATTTAGGGCTTCAGTGGCATCCCCAGCACCTTCAGCCCAGTCCAGAAGTCTATTATCCCTTTCCTGCCTGTTCATCCCACTATTCTGTGGGATTATATTTTTCACAAGGAGGACTACACAAGTTTAAGCAGCCGTGAAGACAATCCCTCGGCAGAACTTGGTGTGTGTACAACCAGGAGGCTGCTGTCCAAGGAACATTTTGAGCCAGCCCAGAGTGACCACCCATCACTTACCGGAATGACCGATGGACGATCTTTGGAGGCACCAAGAGTTCAAAGTAGGGGAGGTTTTTGTATTTTTCCAGCCCCACGGCCACATAATAGTCTCCACTCACCAGCTCCTCGCCACGCGAGATAATGTCGCCATTCAACTTGTAGAGCCTGACACCAAAGGAAAATAATAATAATAATTTTTATTTATAGCCTGCCCCTCTGCCCAACAATCGAGGCGGGTTACAACATTAAAAACAAAGTTAAAAACATCCCCACTCCCCTAATCCCACCCTCCCACCCCTGTAAGCAAAAAGACTTTTAGGAGAAAGACTAGTAGGGCAAAGAGGGCAAAGCACAGTGCATTTACTCTACATTGCTGTAGTGCTTTTATACCACTTAAATTGTCATGGTTTCTTCCTGGGGTTTATAGTTTGGTGGTGGTGCTTGAAAATCCTCTGGTAGAGAGCTCTAGTCCATCCCCCCTGAGCCCTAGTGATGTAGTGTTCCAGCAGAAAATGCTAAATACCTCGCCAGACTCCATATCCCAGGTTTCTATAAGATGGGACCATCTTTTTGGTCCTCAGTGTGGGCAACCTCTAAGCGGTAAATCCCAAACTTGCTTAGGGACTCACTTTTTCACAGCTCCGCTGTGCAACCTGGCCTTTTCGGACAAGAGGCTGAGGACAGTGCTCCATTCCTGCAAGGCGTTCTTGGTGAGGATCAGGCGGAAAGGTGGGCTCAGGAGGTCCCCATTGCGGAAAACGCTTCAAGGAAGGAAGACGCAAAGGACAGGATGGGTTTGGAGGCATTTGGAGATTTGTGGATGCTAGGTAATACCTCGGGGCAGAAAATGTACAGCTATTCTCTGAGATCATTGATTGAGGATTGATTGATTGATTGATTGATTATCTACCCTTGTCCAAAACCTGGGATTCAAGGCAGCTTTATGCCACTTGTCAGATTCTGAGATCTATTCCATCTGGGACAAGAGAGAGAGGCTTCCAGAGTGACCAGATGTTCTCCTTTTCCAGGACATGTCTGTCCAAGAGGAATTCCAAAATGTCCTCCATTTTGAGCATGACTAAGAAACATGAACTTATATTCATATTAGAGTTTTTAGCTTTTATTTAGTAATGTCATTTTCCTTGAAGGTCCTACATTTTACAGTGCCTTGTCTTCCTCTGTGGTTCGCACATTTGGTCACTCAGATGCTTTGCACCAGACCAAATAGATCCACCAGGCTAGCAGTACTTTACAGTTGGATATTTTCAAAATCCCACTCCAAACCACTGGTTTTATTTTCTTGTCTCACCTCTGTACCTGGTCCACTCCTTGGTTCTTCACACTTTGCAGGCTCTGAGGGATTTCCTCTCATTGCAAGAGATCAGTCTCTGATTTTGTTCAGATGTCCATAAGTAGCTATTACAAAATCCATATCAGTGTAGCCAACCAAAGCGGCACAAAATGGGTACAAGCTTTGGAGATGTCAAGCTGGGAAACTGGAGATCTTGAAAGCTTGCTCCCATTTTTATGCTTTTCTGGTTGGTCCAATAAAGACATTACATTAATATGCTTGTTGGGAGTTTTATAATGGCCAATAGTTTCCTTTTATTTGTGAATATCTAAAAGGTATGGCAATGTTATTATGGCACAGAAACATGGGTGTTACCAGGTAGGGGTGCATGCTGAGCCGACTTTTTACCCCCTTTTTGCAAAGGAGGCAAAGGATTTATATTCAAATTTCTTTTGTTTAAGACGAAATGTCCCTGCAGCTGAAAATCAAAGAAGATACACAATCATGTTTTCTACTTCACTTACCTTCCCTGAAGATTTTATACAGGTTGAGTCTCCCTTATCTGGAATTCCAAAATGTGAAATATTCCAAAATTCAAAATTGTTCCCATGGATGATTGAGAGAGCGACACCTTAGCTTTCTGACAGTTCAGTTTTGGTTCATACACAGACTTACTAAGAATGTTATGTGTAATTAAATGACCTTCAGTCTGAGTGTATAAGGTGTATACGAAACATAAATTACTCCCATCTCCAAGATATCTCATTATGTATATGCATATATATTCCAAAATCCAGAACACTTCTGGTCTCAGGCATTAGGGACTCAGCCTATACTAAATTCTAAACTAATTCACAGGACTGAATCTGCAAAGGCATCCTTCAGATAGGCAGCTGAGCCTACCTTACAGGGTTGTTCTGAGGATTATCAAGATGGTCAGACCTTTTCTATAGCATTTTCCCAATATACTGAAATCGTAAGTCCTACTCACTGTATGATGCAAGGCAGGTTTGTGCATCTCTTCCATTGTCCTGGAAAGGATATCCTCTGAGAAATACCTGGATAGTTCTGAAGGTCGGAGAACATCAGAATTATTACGGCTAGTAGTTAGTTCATCTCTGTCCATGTTCTTGCAGCTCTACAGGTAAATATCATTATCAACAACAATAGCAAGAAGGCAGGACTCTGCCCCAGAGAGCTTACAAATTAAATTTTAACAGGTCTGGAATATAAAAGAACAGCTGTTATAGGAAATCATAAGGTAACATGAACTGTGAAAGGAGATGTACAAGCCGAGAAGAGAAAAGAAAAGGATGAAAAATGGGTAAATAGTACAAGGAAGAGATACCAAATTGCAAGGCAAGAATAATTATTGTAAATTATATGTGGAATACAAAGAAAATCATCATACTTAATAACTTGGATAGTATTGGTGTCCACAACAATAAGGCAACACTTACTATAATAGTTATAGAATACTGTAATTTTGGAGGAAAGTATAGAGTAAATGTTGATGTTATTGTTATTGTAGGGTTTTTTTTCCCTATGGTATGTACAGATGAAGACTGTAATATTACTTTTTGGAATGTATTTTGTTTTTAAAATTTAGTAAAGCTAATTTTAAAAACCCAAATTTTAACAGTGACAAACCACATAGGGAGAAAAAGGAAGACTTGAGCATCCATGGATTTTGGCATCCACGGTGGGTCTTGGAACCAAATGCCAGCGGATACCAAAGACCCCCTTGTACATGCTTTCTAAAGCTAACAAATAATATTCAATATTTTTCTAGGAAATACTGGGAAAACTGCTCACAGATTAAAGAAAAACAAAACAAAACAGGGACTAACCTTCACGCTGTCTTTTTTCAGCTTTCTGTTCAGTTGCTTCATTTCAGGGTTTAAATAGCTGTCAAAATGATAGGGGGAAATGAATAAATAGGGTGAGCAAAACAAATCAGGTAAGCAGTATTAGTGTTGGAGTCAAATCCCAGCTCAACCAATATTCTTAATAATACTAACATTTTTATCTTCCCAACAACCTTGCAACGTAGTACTTTAACTCCCATTTTCCAGACAGAGGAGCTCAGGCTGCAAGAAATGCTTTGAAGACGCACAATTGAATCAACAAGAGAGGTAGGACTTGAACACAGGCTTTGGAGATCCAGCTTCTCTTCCTCTATCCAAGATAAGAATCATGGAATCCTTCCACTGTATATGGAAGGTACCCCAGAGACCATCTATTCTAACCCCTTGTAATGCAGACTAAGGCACTCCTGAAAGATGTCCATCCGATCTTTCCTTAAAGACCGATAGAGATGGAGAGCCCACACCACTCCACTGCTGTTATATTCTTTTATATTCAGGAGATTAAGTAATGTTCAAAAGATTGTGGGAGACTACAGAGTAGGGATACAACGATCACTCATTACAGTAAAAACAACAACAGATTTTTATTTTCTTACCTCCTTTACAGTTCTATGTATGACCCAAGAAATTTGCCACCTGAATTTTCAGACTATTCGGATGATTCCTTTGCAAATGAACTAATGGGGTGGGAACTTGAATTGGAAATCTGATGTTCTGGATGTTTTTATTGCTTTATTGCTTTAGTACTTTATGTAAGTTAAACTGCAGGGTTGCAGCTCTCATAGCCAATAAGCTCTTCCTAATGTTTAGGTGGAATCTCTTCTCCTATATCCACATTAAATAATAGGACATTTTAAAAAAAATCCTGTTGACAGCATAACTCTGTTCTTTTGGCTAAGAATAATATTATTATAATGTTTTATTTCTTACCAGCCTCTCCCCATGGATCGAGGTGGGAACAACAATTAACAGAAACGCCACATAAAGTTAAAGGCCGTCATTTAAAATACACTTCAATTTAAAAGGACATATATACAGTTTAAAAGGACAAGATATGCGCATATTAAAACAATAAATTGGCTTTCCACTCCACTAAATGCACCTGAGGAAGTAGACTCAAGTCTATGAAAGCGAAATTATGAATGCGGCCAACTTCTTTCTTTCAGTGAGTCTCAAAGGAGCTACAAGATCTCTCTACATACTGATTCTACAGACTAACATGGCTATATCTTTGAATTCCGACATATCACAATAATCCACATTTAAAAATTCATCATTTAAAATTCACAGGGGAAAAAAATCATCTGGAGAAGCCTTCCAGAACAGACTGGTCTTTAATGCTAAGAACTGAAGAGCCATCAGATTCACTTCCTTTTAAATGTGAACTATTTACCTACCAGGAACAGCAGTTGTATTTGGTGTGGCCAATTGGATAAGTCAACAGGTCACAAAAGGATGTCACCTAATTGTACATATCTGCTTAAAACACAAAGTGCTGCTGACAGATGCACAAACACACATATACACACACAACACTTCCAGGAGGGAAATTATTTCCTAGGAGTAATGGCTGTGATGCGGCTTTAGTGTTGTCATAATCCAAGTTGGCAGCTTCACAATGGTATCACTTTGATCCACTTCAACAGATAGGATGTCATCTTAAGAAATCCTGACCTTTGGAGGAAGCAATAGTCCCACTCTATTCTGCTTTGGTCAAACCTCACCTGGAGTCTTGTGTCCAGTTCTGGGTACCACAATCCAAGAGGGATATTGACAAGCTGGAGCATGTCCAGAGGAGGATGACTAGGATGGTCAAAGGTCTAGGAACCACCAAATCCTGTAAGGAATGGCTTCGGGAACTGGAGATGTTTAGCTTGGAGACGATCCAGAAGCGACGAGAGCCATCTTCAAATATTGGAAGAGAAGTAATGCGGAAGATGAAGCAAGCCTGGTTTCTGCAGCTCCAAGGACTAGGGCAGCGTTTCCCAAACTTTGGTTCTCCAGGTGTTTTGGACTTCAACTCTCAGAAACCCTGCCAAGCTTGGCCAACAATCAGGAATGATGGAAACCGGACTCCAAAACATCTGGAGAACCGAAGTTTGGGAACCATGAGCTAGGATATGAGCCAATGAATCCCAACTGCAAGAAAAGAGATTCCACCTAAAGATGATGAAGAGCTTCTTGGCTGTAGCGCTGTTCAGGAGTGGAATAGACTGCCTCGGAGGCTGGTGGCCTCTCCATCTTTGGAGGTCTTTAAACAGAGGTTGGATGGTCATCTCTTAGGGATGCTGCTTTAGCTGTGTATTCTTACATAGTACAGGACTGGATTAGGATTTTATGATTTGCTCAGGGACTCAATTTTTGTTCCTACTAGAGAAAGTTCTAGTTCATGTTCTTGCACATCTTCAAGAACACATTCTCTGGACACGTTCTGGATACCCCAATATGCCTGTCTACACCACAGACTTAAACTGAGGTGATTCCCAATCTCTCTTTTCCCAGAGTGCCATCAGAACAGCAGTTACTGAAATGTCAGAAGGAAACACTCAAGCTATAGCTGCACTGCAAAATTAATGCAGTTTGACACTGCTTTAACTGGCTTGTTTGTAGTTTGTTGAGACACCAGAGCTCTCTGACAGAGGAGGTTAAATAGCTCCCAAAACTACAAATCCTAGAATTCCATTGCATTGAGTCAAAGCACTTAAAGGAGTGTCAAAGTGCAATAATTCTGCAGTTCAGATACAGCAGTGGTTCCCAAACTTTGGTCTTCCAGGTGCTTTGGACTTCAGCTCTCAGAATCCATGACTGCTAGCCAGGGTGGCTGGGGATTCTGGGAGCTGAAGTCCAAAACACCTGGAGGGCCAATGTTTGAGAATCACTGAGATACAGCCTCAGTTTCATAAGCTCAAACTGAAAGAAGGTGGGCAGGGGGAATGAGGGCACAATTGTGATAAATGCAATGGGATTGTGACTGAGCGATGCTCACCGCATCGTGGGAGACCCTCCATGGTCTACTCACTTGAGCCTCTTGAACCTCTCAAAGCCTCCGGCGACATACTGGGACCCATTCTGCAGTTCCTCCAGCCCCGAGACCCGATGCCCCTGCCGTGGGGTGTAGATAGTCCGAACGGCCACGGGGGCCTGGATCATGCTGGTCACCTCATTCAGAAAGGCCTCAAAGGTTAGGAACCGGCGCTGGCTGACCACAAACTTCCGGCCGTGGAAGAAGGGGTCTCCATTGCGAAAGACCACCACGTTCTTGGCAGGAGGGGCCACGGCTACCGTCCCAGGGTTCATCTCTCTCTCTATCTCTCTGTGCAAGGATTTGGCAAAGGTTGGGAAAGGTATATGGGGAGAGAAGGACAGGGAGCTTTGGCAACCAAGCCACAAAGCCTTCTTGTTCAAGTTTGACAACGTTTGCCGTTTCCATAGCTGCCTGGTCAGCAAAGAGGAAGGTGTTTTCTCGCCTTGGCAAGGAGGCCAAAACGTGTATCGCCATTCACTTTTCACTTGAATCTCCACGCCTCTCCTTCTCTGGCAACAGTCCAACCTTAGTAGCCTTTCTTTAAGCCAGGGCACTCTCCTCCTGAATGGGGAAACACCTCAGCATAAGCAGAGTTCTCCTCCGTAGGCAATGCAGGGTTTTGCAAGCAAGTTGGATAGGCAGCCATGGTCACTGAGAAGTTACGAGATTGCCACTAGCAGACATAAGATGAAAATATATATGTTATACAAGTCAGGTGTGGCGTAGTGGTTTGAGTCTTGGAGTACAAACTCAGGAGACCAGAGTCACATTCTCTCAGCCTCAGGGGAAGGCAATGGTAAACCTCCTCTGAACAAGAAACCCCCATGATAAGTTCACCTTAGGGTTGCCCTAAGTCAGAAACGACCTGAAGGCACACAACAACATTTCTTTAGCAGGAGCAGGAATCCTCGCTTTGCTCATGTGAAGGGTTAGGCTTCTGCCACCAGGCAGATGGGTTTTGGAGTCCTTGTTAGGATCATGGCAAAATGCTAACACTGTCCAGTGGCATAAGAGGATTCATTTTAATGACTTTGTTGGATGTGTGTGAACTGCCCTCAAGTCAATCTCAACTCATGGCAGCCCTATGGCTATGGCATCTCCTGCTCTGTTCAGGTCCTGCAAATTCATACCGTAATAGAGTCCATCCATCTACATGTGGTCTTCCTCTCTTTTTACATCCCTCCACCTTCCCTAGTCTGAGTCGTGTTGTCTCATAATATGTCCAAAATATGACAGCCTGTTTAGTTATCTTGGCTTCCAGGGAGATTTCTGGCTTGATCTGCTCTAGGAGCCATTTTCCTGTCTTTTTGGCTGTTCACAGTATCCACTGAACTCTTCTCCAGTACGTTTCAAATGAGTAGATTTGCTTTCTTCTCTTTCCAACTCATGCATCAGAAGATGGTGATGGGGAATAAAACGACATGGATTATGCTAACCTTAGTGTTCAGTTGTATTATCTTTGCACTTCAGGACCTAGTCTAGCTCTTTCATAGCTGCCCTTCCCATTCCTAGACTTCTTTTGGTTTCTTATTTTATTTCTTCCAGGATTTTTCTTGACTACAGTTTCTATTCTGATCAATGATTGATGAGCAGAATAGCTGTTTGGTGGCAATGCCCTCGTTCCCCTACCCAATACTTACACTCTTGTATTACAGTTCAGCAGTAGATCCTTGCCTATCAGTTGAAGACCGATACCTAATGCTATCAGGCCAAATAATGTATTGCCTACCTTCTCTTAGGTATCTTTTTTTATAAATTATTTTATTTATTGACTATATATCCCACATTTCTCTCCAGATAGGAAATTTTTTATTTCTCTTGTGTTGAAAAGCAAGAAGCCCAACCACTCTGCCTTGTCTCCCATCTGGCTTTTATTCTTTCTCACCAGGAGAATGCCAACTTTGGAGGCCGGTTTTGTGATGCTGGGTCTGCTCAGGAATTAAGTGAGAAGAAGGACCTCCAAGACTTTCTTTCACATGCTAATAACTGCCCCTCTTTGGATGTGGGACTTACAGCAATTTCTGTAATGCATACTAGAGCATCTCCACATATGAAAAGTATATAAATTCCATCAATGCTTAGGAAACAAGTTACTACTGATATTATTTTAGGAAAAGGACACAGCTTTATTGAAAAAACAGAGTCAACACCTTTGGCATTTTGATACCCTAAGACAGTTTAGAATTTACAAGAGATTCCACAGTCCAAATACCAAGCCAACAAATAATGTCTGGCAATAGTGGTAAAGGCTTATGAAACACTGAGACCATGGGGTAGAAAGAGATGGACAAAGACCCACAGAACAAAACTTCCATCTATCAAAAGACCAGCAGCGAACATCTGGATACAAGCTGAGAAACCACATTTGGAAGCTCTGGGTCAGAACTATGAGAGTTTGAATATTTGTGGTCAGGAATGCTCCACTGACAACTGAAGGTTTATTGAGAAAAGAGAAATCTTCTCCTGTCCAATCCTCCCCACGCATCCAAGAGCAGCAACAGACATGACTGCAATATTTATATCAGCCAGTTCTTGGAAAGGCTGCAAAGAGCATGTGTACACATGCGTATAGGAAGGCCTCAAGCTCATCTTTTGCTCCATCAAAGAAATCCACAAACTGAATTTCATAACTGAAATGGAATCTGGGTTTTCACAGCAAACGTTCTTCTTAGTTGCTGTCTTTTTAAAAAGACACCCACAGTATACAATATCTTTTGATGCGGGGAGGCTGACGAGGATCTTCCTGGCTGGCTGTGCAAACCTCCAAGGGAAAAAGCCCGGAGCTTTCTCAACTGCATCCCCCATCCAACCGCTTGCAAGAGCATGTGCTTCTGGTTTGCTTCACACAGTAGGACCAAGAGCTGTGCCTTCAGTTCAGCAGTCACTCTGAGCTTCCTAGCCTCTGTTTTAGGATCAAATACTAGAAGTGGGGAGGGGGAGAACAAGGAACCAGATACAAGGAGAATCCAGTCAGTACAACTTTTCTGCAACACCTAGCACACTGTGGCTCCAACACCTTCCCCCCAACAATCACACTATGTACTAGCAAACAATTGAACCCACTACCACACAATTTATACAAGTGCCCTCCTCCCTGGTAGTTTTAAGACTTGTCAAATGCAACACCTACTAGTTGAGAACAGAGACCAGTTTTGAAAAGGGGAACTGGTGGCTCAAGAAGAGATTAAAAAATTATAAATAAATTCAATAAATAATATAATAACATTCAATAAATAAATATCTAGAAACACAAACAAACTGGGTTAGAAAGAATACTCAATTATTCATTTCCTGGTTGATAAACAAGTTTTTCTGACAGACAGAAAACCCCACTGGTTAGAAAAAGAGAAGCTCAAGACTTCTGCGCAGTATTTTCCTGGTATTTGATTGTCCCAAAGTATAAGACATTGTGGGTACTTCTGTGCAGAATAATCCTCTGGAAACACTTCAGGACAGTCAAATGTGGGGAGAATAGAGCAAATAAACACTTATTTTCTCCTGCATTGGGAACAAAACGAAAGTAATTATTTGCCCTTGAATGCAAGGATAGAACAGTTGCAAATTTACACCTTTATCCTAGACCCACCAGATCTCTTTGTTCCAGGGTCCAAGATGGATGGAATACATCTCTTGTTCATATCATCAAACAAAAGGAAGAGAGATCAGCTTACAAAAGGAGCAAACAAGTCTAGAGGTCAAAGTACGTCCCAAGACAGCTGGTAGTTTGGTCCCTGGATATTCACAACATCCCTTATGACTCTCCCCAGGCTCCCAGGGCCGGCCCTTACTTTCTTGCGGCTGATGATCGCTTGCTGCAGCCACAGGAGCTCCATGGCCAGGTTCTTCTGATATTGCTGGAGATCAGGCATAGTTTGGGGGATCTCTTGTCCTTTGTGGAAGTTAAGCTCTGTACAAAAAGAGATCCAGAAATCAATAACCCATTCCATGTCAAGGTGACCTCTTCCCTTGAGATGTACCTCTTGCTTCTTCTGTGGATTCCATTGCATACTCCCCAATTTTCCTTCTCTTGCTCAGTCATAATCTCACAACCACAAACAGTAGTTTCCAAAATGGGAGGAGGTTCAGAGTTCTACATTTTACAGCCCATATGTCTTACCCTGGCTCAGCCGAGGAGATCCCATTCCCAGGATCATGCTGCTCCATTCAGATGAGACATTGCTAGGCTCCTTGCCTTCCTCATCCTCTGCTGGCATACTAAAGCCATTCCCAGAGGGCTTGCTTTCAAGACACTCTGGATCCTGCCTCTTGTCCTCCTCCTCCTCAGCTACTGCCACCATCTCAGCTGGAAGCTGCTTCCGAAGCTTACAATCACGCTCTTTTTCAGGAAGTAACTCCTCTTGACAACAAAGATTTTGCTCATTTTCCCTTGACTTGCTCCTGTCAGACTTGGCTTCTCGGCTGCTCAACTCCTTCATCTTTATTGATTTCTGGACAGACTACATTTAAAATATAGAGGAAAAGAGCATTCAGTGCAAGGAGAGACGAACATTATTATGCAAGCTTTAATTCTCATGGCTCCATCCTATTGAATCCTGGGATTGGTAGTCTGTTATGGCACCAGAGCTCTCTGGCAGAGAAGGCTGAATAGCTCACAAAATTACAAATCTGGGCCAAAGCTAACAAAATGAATTTCAACACAGAGAAATGTATGGTACTGCACTTAGGACAAAAAAAAAGATATAGGATGGGGGACACCTGGCCTTTTTTAAAAAATTTTTAACATATAAAATATATCATTAGACAAAACAACACAAAATACAATGAGACAAGCCAAATAGACCAGTATCTTAATTGACAGAATTTGGAAAAAAAGATTATATCCATAACCCTTCATTCTATATCTCGATTCTTCTTTCTTGCTCTTCCCCCCCCCCTTTTCTTTCTTTCTTTCTTCTTTTCTTCTATTCTTCTCTTCGTCTTCTCTTTCTCTGTAAACTTAAATATTCTTATCACAATAACCTTAACAAATAAAACATATGATTCTAAATCCCAAGATTCCACACAATTGAGCCACGGCAGTTAAACTGGTGTCAAACTGCATGAATTCTGCCGTGTAGATGCAGTCCAAGTGGACTCCTCCAACTTACCTGGCCTAAAAGATTCCTTGCTGCTGGATGACTTCAGGGCTGCTGCAGTAGGGCTAACTCTATTTTTAAGGAAGCCGGCTGCCCCCTCCCCTCTTTCTGAACAATTCAAGGCACCCTTCATCAGAAGGATGAGCCGAGCAACCCTCCTACCTTAGGAAGAAACACAGGCTTTGGTATGGAAGAGCTCTCCCACCGCATCCAGTCCAGGTTGCCTTCAATCTCCTTCACAATGTCCTCATATTCTCCTTTTAAGCACCGAAACCTCTTCCTGACAAGGTAACCTCGGACGTAAGCCTGGAAAGAAAAAGAATGGGAGCATCAACCATTCACCACAACAACCCACTAGGAAGAAATAAGCAGCATCTGAGCCACAGACAAGCCAACAAGGCCTGCCTCAGTTTCCTCACTGCCACTGCTCTTTCATCCCATAATCCCCTACAATCCCCATAACCCCCCCACAATCCCTTACAATTCCCATAATCCCCCCAATTCTCATAATCCCTTAAAATTCCCATAATGCCCCACAATTCCCATAATTCCCCCACAATTCCCATAATCCCCCACCTGCAATACTGTCACCCTGCTGAGGAATAGCCGCAATTGTTCTTCTGGCCCCTTTTCCCTTCCCATTTTTCCCAGTTCCCCCCCAACAATAACAACAGGCTCTACTTCCGCTGCCAAGGCAACCGCGCATCTCGATGACGTCACTCAAGGGCGCCGGCCGAAGCGCGTTTTCCCTGCCTCCGGCCTTTTTCCTGCCTGCCTGCAGTTCCCGAGGATGTCCACCAGATGGCGGTGTGTTTCTACTTTTGTAGGAAAGAGCAATATAACACCTTTTTCCTGCCTGCCTGCATTTCCGGAAAATGGCCACCAGATGGCAGTATATCCCTACATTTATAGGAAATGGCAATATAGCATACCTTTTTCTTGCCTGCCTGCAGTTCCGGAAAATGGCCACCGGAGGGCGGTGTGTTTATACTTCTATTTATTGCTAACTGCCCTAGATATAAATTCAACATTAATCCTGCTTTTGCACTTTCTTCTTTTATATATATATATATTATAATGTAGAATATATTTTATATGTTCAACATTAAGCCTTCCTTTCAACTTTCATATATATATATATATATATATATATTCAATATTGAGTCTACCTTTACACTTTCTTCATATATATAGATAGATAGATAGATTCAATATTAACCCTGCCTTCGCACTGTCTTTATGTGTATATATATATATATATATATATATATATATTCAACATTAAGCCTTCCTTTGCACTTTCTTCTTTTATATATATGTGTGTGTGCCTGGCTTTCTACTCCACCACCAAATGCAGCTCAAGTCTGCGAAAGCTCCTGCTTCTGCCAACTTCTTTTTTTCTGTTAGTTGTCTGAAAGGTGTGACAAGATCTCTCTCTACACACTAAGGAATAGCTAGATATAAAACCAGATGAAAGGTAGAGAGAGGTAGATTGCAAAAGAAATGACTGAAAGCAAGGAGAGCCGCGGCTACTCCATTCCAGATGAGGAAGAGGAGAATGGAAATAGTTTGACCCAACTTGGCAACCTTCTTAAATGGGGGAGACCTTTCTTTCCCTTTGGCTTTTCTTGTTGCTCTTGCGCACCCTCCAGACGTTGTTGGATTGTAACTCCCAGCAGCCTTCTCCATTGGCTACAGTGGCCAGTGATGGGACCTGCAGTTCTCTCAACGCCTGGAGGGCCATGCAAGAGATCACTCCTCGGCCCCATCTTCCAAGAGTAGCTTTTCTACCTTTAAAAAACTGATCATAAATGTTGGAAATACCGTAATAATAACAAGAAGACACCCAGTAGTGTTGCTAAGTTTTAAAAATAGCAATAAAGGACAGTCAAGACTCACAACATTCAGGGTTAACAGTCAAGAAGTAGCCATTAGGGTTTGTGTTCATCCTAAATTCCAAATAAAGGTATTGATTTCAACCTAGCCACGTCTTTCTGTGTAAGACTTCCAGATTTTCTACGCTGATAAATGGCATAATCCTCCTTCACAATGCACACATTTCTGCTGTCATGAAGACACCAAAAATCCCAAAATACAAGCTTTGGAAAATGTCGCCAATCCTCAAATAGAGGGGACATCCCTTACAATATTTTCCAGGTTGATAAATGGCACGATGCACACATTTCTGTTGTTACGAAGACTCCAAAACTCCTAAAATACAAGATTTGGAAAACTTCTCCAGTCTTCAAATAGAGGGTCCCTGCTAGTCCGACGAGGGACAAGCTTTCCAATAAGGGATATCCCCCATTATATGGGATGCTGGGCCGACCCCAAACTAAACCAATAGGCAAGAAAAGGCCCATTTGCATGCTGGGTTTGTAAAATGAAATGTGGAGGGCAGGGGGGGAATGACCAGGGACTAAAGCAGCGTTGGAGGGGCTGGTCAGTGCATTGGCCAAAAGGCAAAGCCAGGGGCAAGGAAGACCTTTGGCTTCCAGAGAGGGCAGCCGACCCTAAGGAAGAGTTGTAGGCTGCCATATTCCAGAACATCCTTTGCTCTTAAGAGTGTACCTCTATGCTGCACCCTTTGCAACCGTCAGGGCTGCTGCGTCCTGTGGGATCTTGGGATTTGTAGTTTTGGTAAGAGACACTTGCTCAAGTGCTGCGCTTTCCAAGTGTTAGTCCCTCTGGACATTTTGGACATCAGCTCTCAGCATCCTGGCCATTGTCCATATTGGCTGGGGCTCCATCCTCATCCTCTGATCCACCAGATCTTCTGGACTGTTAATGTCCAGAGGATCTGGTGGATCAAAGGTAGAGAACCCATTTTTAATAGTTATCATTGTGATATGTGTCAGTTTTGTATTTGTGACAGTGTGTTGTTTGGAGGGGTTTCTTGGTTGCTGTTTGCCTGTCTTGTTTTTGTTTTTCTGTTTGGGATGTGACGTTATGTTTTACTGAGAATTGCTTTTTATTATATGCAATATTAATAAAGATAAGAATCCCTCTTGTAGTGTAGCCTCCTGAACGGCGTTTCCCAAGGGACTCTTCTCCTCAATTCCCCCTTCTCAGAGTACTTTGGGATCTTTAGTTCACAGGAATGCAATTGGAGCAAATTCTCAATCTTTGGCCTTCCAGATGTTTCGGACTTCAGCGTCCGGACTCCATGAGCAATGGCTGTCCAAAGTGGGACTTTTGGACGTTGGAGTCCAAAACAGCCAGAAGACCAAAGATCAAAAACCGGAGTACTAGAATTCTCCCAGCAGAGGTGCCTAAGTTCCTCTCTGCAAACTACAAATCCCAATATTCCATAGGAGCAACTTTATCCGCGTAGTGCAAATACACTTTTTTTTTCCTGGTACAGAAACGTATGGTCCAGGTCTAGCATCTCGGCATCCCTCGCAACATCCCTTAGTAGTTCTTGGTTTACCCACAGGTGACCTGGGTTGCCGAAAATCCCTCTCTCCCAGGTTTCGTTTCCGCTCTTGCACCTGCACTTTCCTTAGCTGCCCCAGTGTTGGCTCTTTCCCGTCATGGCTGCTCTTTTTCTTCCCCGTCCCCAAATCCCTGCCTCTTCCTACCTTGAGGCTGTGTCTACCTTTCCCCCCAGTTCTCATTCCACAACGGTTCAACAAAAAAGCATCTTCTTCCAGGCGAAGGCTGTCTTTCTCTCAGCCTCTTTTCCTTCAGAGGCTTCTTCCCATCTTGGTTGGAAAAAGATGGGAGGAAAATGGAATTGAGGATCCACTGGATTCTTCTTTCTAGACGTTGGACGCATCTTCCAAGTCAGGGTTTTCGGCCAAGTGGAGCTTCTGTCTGAGATGTTCTGATGTTAAAGGAAAACAAAGCCAGGCCAAGACGCACTGCCATCCCATTAAATGCCTTCATCTAGATCCTAAAAAAAAAAGGGGGGGGTTTTTTTGTAGCCTCACAAAGGACACAGACATCCTGGATCTCAAAGGAAGTACCTTTTTGTGTTAAACATATCCAGAAGCAGCCATGTCGGCCATATAGTAAAGTACAGTATCATCCAAAATCCACGAAAGAGTGATACCTTTATTGGGCCAACCAAAAGGCACATTATACATGCTGCAAGCTTTCCAAGCTCCGCTGGCTTCTTCTTCATCAGGCAAAAGCATTAAAAATGATACTGTGTGTGTGTGTGTGTGTGTGTGTGTGTGTGTGTGTGTAAATTGACGGTGTTAGTCATAGTCCTGTGTTTGGTCAAGCTTGGAAAGCTTGCAACATGAATAATGTGCATTTTGGTTGGCCCAACAAAGATATCTCTTGTCTTGTGGATTTTGGATGATACTGTACTTTTTTGTGCTGTTAAAGGAATTTAAAATTTATTTCCCGGACTTTAAGATGCTTGGTCTCCCAGGACCCACACAGTCAAAAGGAATGGCCTCTGGCCTTTACTTCGTTTCATTTCATTTATGGATCTCCCTCCACACCATCTCAACTCGGAACAACACCAACAACAACAGTATCTTGACAAAATGCAGGCTTGTGACTCACTTCATCGTTTTTTCCTTCTCCTGTATGATTTTTAACTCTTTGGCCTGATGAAGAAGCCGGCGGAGCGCTTGCAGCGTGTATAATGTGCATTTTGGTAGGTATCCTTGTTTTGTGGATTTGGGATCTTATTGTACTAGATCTTGGAGAGAATGCATTGCAATTGATGAAGTTCATCATCACTACATCAGGGAGGACTGGGCTCCTGGACAAGTCCAAAGAAAGCAACTTTCCCAAGCTTTGCAGGTGAGAAGGAGAAAGGAGCAAACCACACAGAGCCTGCTAGCAGAGTTTGCATTTCCAAACTCTCTTCAGTTCTTCCCACAACAGATCAAAATCCAACTAGAGTGCACCTGAGCTCCCCCAAAATACACAGATTCTCCTTGCTCTCCCTAGGACACCCCCTTTGCCCAAAGTCCCATCGCTTCCTTCTCTTTTCTACCCGCAAAAGCCACCCCACTTATCCTTCATCGGCCGGAGGAATTATGGCAGACTAGGCTCCCATCACAAGGATACATGGAGTTGCTGAGTTCCTCCAACTGCAAAAGCAAAGAGAAGAAACGGTGAAGAACAAACCAAAATGAGCAACAACCAACGTTCAAGGAGGGACTGGATCTATAACAAAGCAACTGAGATGGCGGATTTCAAATCCTCAGAAACGCAGATCTGGTAGGCAGAAAATGTGCTCTAATTGCACTGCTGTGGACTACAGATCCCAAGGTACTCTGAACGGAAGAGTCCCCCGGGAAATGCCATGCAGGGGACCATACTACAATTGGGAATCATACTTGGCATACTACAATTGGGATGAGAATTAAACCTCAGCCAACATGGTCAATGGTCAAGGGTTGGGAGAGCTGAAGTCCAAGATATTTGCAGGGGGTACATCTACAAAACTGGAGAAATAATGTGGTTTGACATCATTTCAACTGCCATGGTTCCATCCTACATAATTCTGGGATTTGTAGTTTGGGGAGGCACCAGCACTCTTTGGCAGAGAAGGCTGGAAGAGATTCCATGGGATGGAGCCGCAACGCTTAAAAGCGGTGTCAAACTGCGTTGTTTTCTACGGTGTAAACACACCCGAAGACTGCAAGGTTTCTCAGAAATGCAGATCCTATGGGCAGAAAACCCATATTCTGCAGCTATAGGTACCGGCTGGGATTTGTATCCCCCCACCCCCCAAAAAAAGGTTTTTTTGTCAATCTGTGGGTGGGAGAGAGGGTGCATGATCCGCGCATAGACAGGAGCGCAGAGTTCCTGACTCACGTTTGTCAGCAGCTGATCCAGGTTCCTGTCGGCCGCCGTTTTCTTCTGGTCCTCTGCAAGCTCCTCCACGTAAACATCCAGGCTGAAGTGCAAGCGGGCCAGCTTCTCCTGCATCTCCCGAACATGCTCCATTTGCTCAAAGGAACATTCCTTTCCTGCGTCAGCCAAGGCGGAGGACAACCGGCATTAACCCGTGTTTCAATTACTTGATTGTCTTCAGCGCTTTGCAATGTGTTCAAGAGATTTTACAGTGGTTGTTGTTGTTGCTGTTGTGTGCCTTCAAGTCATTTCTGACTTATGGCAACCCTAAGGCAAACCTATCGTAGGGTTTTCTTGGCATGTAGAAATAATGCAGTTTGACACCACTTCAACTGCCATGGCTTCATCCTATAGATCCCAGGGATCTGTTCGGTGAGGCCCCAGCATTCTTTCCCAGAGAAGGCTAAGGACCTGGTAAAACTGCAGATCCCAGGATCCCATAGGCTGATGCTACAGCACTTAAAGTGGTGTCAATCTATATTATTTCTACAGTGTAGATGCACCCCGAGTTGTAGTTATTGCGTGCCTTCAAGTCGTTTCTGACTTATGGCAACCCTAAGGCAAACCTTCGATGGGGTTTTCTTGGCAAGATTTGTTCAGAGGAGGTTTGCCATTGCCATCTTCTGAGGCTGAGAGGGTGTGACTCGCCTAAGGTCACTCAGTGGGTTTCATGGCTAAGCAAGGAATTGAACCCTGGCCTCCAGAGTCACAGTTCAATGCTCAAACCACTACACCACGTTGGTTCTCTTATGCCTGTGTTAATGTTTTAATATATAATATTAAATAATCAATATATAATATATAATAATTTAAATAAACAAATTTCTGAGCCCTTCTGCCCTGTGTTCATCTTACAAACACCAAAGCGCTTACCGAAGGCCTGCAGCTTCCCCGAATGGAAGTCGTTCAGGAGGTTCAAGAGTCCTCCCTCCATTTCGTAGACATCCGAGACGTCCGTAAGGAAGGAGTGTTGTAGGGGGGTACCCACCGTGGTCCCCGCCGCGTTCCCTCCGGGTTGGGGGGCACGGGGCTTTTCTTTATTTGGCCTGCGTCAGACAAAGGACAGAAGAAGAAAAGATGAAGTCCAGGGCCAGAGCGGACAGGAAACCCGCCTATATATATATATATATATATATAAATCTGAGCACAAAGGGACGGATCCAGCATCATTTCCCTTTCCTCTTCGGAAGAACAGGGAAATGTGCCAACTTGAATCGGACGGCAAAAGCAGCAGCAGCACTGGAATGTGGGGAATTATTATAATATTATATTATATTATATTATATTATATTATATTATATTATTTCTGACCTACCTCTCCCAATGGATCAAGGTGGTGAACAACAATTGCTATACTTCACATATATGCTGCAACTATCATCAATGTGCAACCAAGTAATCCCTTAGTTATGCAATCAGGTAAAGTAAATACTCAAACAACAACTCGAGTCATAATACAGAAAACTCTGTGCAATATCAAACACTACAATTCTCCAGAGTTCAACATTAACCGTTGATAAGCCTACTACACAGAAAACTAACATTTAACCATTACCTCCAGAGTATCCTAAGTTTATACCATCATATGATGAGTGTATTGAGATATTTCAGAATGTACCTTAATTATTAAAAAGCTGATAAATCTAAATGTTCATTTAAGGCATAAGGTTTACTTGATGATAGTTTATGGGTCCAAAATGCTTCTCTTTGCTCTGTAATAAATCCTGCCTGCAAATAAGCCCTCCTTACCATCTGAATGAAGACCAGAAACAGCAAAATGCAGGCCTATGACTAACATCTTCAATTTTTTTCTCCTGTTTGCCTGATGAAGAAGCCAGTGTGGCTTTGAAAGCTTGCAACATGTAATTGTGCATTTTGGTTGGCCTAATAATAATAATAATAATAATAATAATAATAATAATAATATCCCCCCCCCTGCAGACCAGGAGGCTCTGCCCCTTCTGTGAGTTGATCTTTTTGGCCTTGTTCCCACTAGGATTTAAAGCGAATTGAAGATCGGGTTATATGACCATCGTTCCCACTTGAAACCAATTCCGTTCCTACTGCACTCGGTTTCAATCGCGATGAAGCGAGGCAAATGCAAAAAAAGCAACAACCAAAAACGTCGTTTCCTGACACTAGTTCTTTGGTGGTTCTTTTGAAAAGGGTAGATTCTAAAATGTGTTCAACAAGTGGGAACGATGGATCTGAATCGCATCATTCAGGAGACTAATGGCAGAGGGATGTTTATCATCCTGACTCAGTTTTTAGGAAAACACTTCCCCCCCCCCCCCAAAGCTCTGCCTTTGTGCTTGTTGTGACCTATGGGCACATGATATATATATATATATATATATATATATATATATATATTTCCATAAAAATTTTATAGAATATGCGATCCATCGTATTATTTTCCTGCGTATAAGACTACTTTTTTACCTGCAAAATCTGTGGCTAAAGTGGGGGGGGGGTCGTCTTATATGCCGGATATAAGGATAATGAGGATAGAGGTGCTAAAACTCTGTATTTTGACTGGAAAAATGGGGGGGGGGGGGTTCGTCTTATACGTGGGTCGTCTTATACGCCGGAAAATACGGTACTTGCAATTATGGGCAGACTGCAGCTCAGTGAGGCAAGTAGTTGCAAAACCAATGGATCACATATTCTGTATATATATATATATATATATATGTAGTTCCCAAGCCGGCTGCTCAAA
This sequence comes from Phrynosoma blainvillii, assembly GCA_026167975.1. Classification (NCBI taxonomy): domain Eukaryota; kingdom Metazoa; phylum Chordata; class Lepidosauria; order Squamata; family Phrynosomatidae; genus Phrynosoma; species Phrynosoma blainvillii. The sequence goes on from JANUYF010000008.1 coordinate 29,741,442, forward strand.
GGGGAAATGTTGTGCTTGAGCATCCTGGGGCAGAGGAAGGCTCTGTTGCTAAAGCTGCTCCGCTCAATACCTGCAACGGCCTGGTCCTCACCGTATTGCCGCTTGCGTCACCGATGACGCGCAGATGATTGACATGCATTTTGAAGTGGCGCAAAGCAGTGGGAACGACAATCGTGCTCAAAAAGAAGCGATTACAAGGGAATAACGGAAAGATCCGCTTTCATAGTGGGGATGACGGACCTTGTGGAACCGATTCACCGACACGGAGCGAAGGCGAATCGCAAAACGTACGTGGGAATGAGCGCGGCGGCTGTGAGCTGACCTCTTAAACTTGGCTCTTTGCTTGGGAGAGGGCAGGTGAGGCATCCCCAGGGAGAAAGAGGCGCTCTTGCTGGCCGGGACGGGCAACTTGCGCAGGGCACTGGCCGGCCCGGGTTGCGCCAGGTGGGCCTTGGGGCTCTTCTTCTTCTTCCTCTCTTCCATCTCTGGCAGATTGCAAAGGGCTTCAGGGCCAAGAGCAGCCAAAGTCAGCCAAGCAATACCTGGGTGAAGCAAGGATTAAGCAATTTCTCTTGTTTCGGTGTGTCTAAAAATCCTTTATTTCATGTTTCTCTCCTCTTTATGTGAAAGACATGTCTACACTGTTGTTGTTGTTGTTGCTGTTATGGCAACCCTAATGTGTGGTTTTCTTGGAAAGATTTCTTCAGAGGGGTTTTTGCTATTGCATCCTCTGAGGCTGAGAGAGTGTGACTTGCCCAAGGTCACCCAGTGGGTTTCATGACTGAGCCCAGAATTCGAACCCTGCTCTCTAGAGTCATCATCTAATGCTCAAACCACTATGCCATGCTAGCTTTCCTGATGATAGGACATAAAATGAATTGTGTGTGTGTTCAATATATATATATATATATATATATATATATTGGGGCCTAATGCCACTTGATCCATTACCACACTCTCTCAGCCTCAGGGGAAGGCAATGGCAAACCTCCTCTGAACAAATCTTGCCAAGAAAACCCTGTGATAGGTTGGCCATAAGTTGGAAACGACTTGAAGGCACACAACACACAACAAAAGTCACAAGGATCCACGGTCATCATCATCATCATCATCATCCGGGCTTTTAAAAATAGAAACTGACACACGCACCACACACAACACACAACGCCAAAGGGCTAATTTAAGAGCTTTGCCTCATCTTGACCTTTTCTTATTTACTTTCCTGGGCTTCGTAATCCAGAGTCCCTGAAGGGAGGAGGATGAGGATGCTTCAGTCCCTTTGAATCCCATTTCTCCCACTATGATTTTGGGTTTTTAGCTTTCCTAAGCATCCCTTCCCATTTTTGGGACTTTTACGTCAAGGAAGGCAAGTCTTCCAAGGAAAACTAAACAGATTTTGCCTTGCAAACATTCAGGGGTTATTTTAGTATATATATATGTATATAGATTTGTGTGTGTGTGTGTACACATACATATACAGACACACATATATAATAAATAGATAATTTTTTTTTTAAGTTTATTGGTTAAAATCATCCAGTACAACTTACATTCAATCCATATCCAGCTTATTACATAAATTCACATAATTTTTAGAAAAAGAAAAAGAAAAATGAAACAGGGAGGGAAAAGAAAAAAAAAAAGGAAAAAAAAGGAAAAATAAAATTACACATTCTAACAATCAATTGAAAATCATATCATTACAAAATATATTTAAATAATATAATCATTCATTTTCAACCTCTTCCCCCCATATCTACCACTTATACTTTGCCCTGATAACATAGTGAATATCCATTTCTTACAAATATACTGTTAGAATCATCCATATCGTTTCCCTCACTCTCTTGTCCTTCCTATAACCTTCTCATCTATTCCTCCTGTATCCTTTTCCCTATTTCTTTCTCCTTTCTTTTCTATTCCTTCTGCTTACCTATCTGCTCACCTTCGTTCACTTCTTCTTAACCTCCAATTTCACTCTCCTTCTATACTACCACACTCCTTTCTCCTTTCTTTTCAATAAATAGATAATTTTTAAATGACACCTCAGTCCCTGCATGCAAAACCAGACAAAACAATCAATTTTGTGTATACACACACACACACACACACACACAATCTATCTATCTATCTATTTCTATCTATCTATCTATCTATTTCTTTTTCAATGACATCTCAATGCCTGCATGCAAAGCTGGAGAAGATAATCTGTTTTGTGTCTGTATATAGACACACACAGATGCATTTCTGTATAAATACAAACACACACACACACACACATACATATATATCATGACATCTCAATGCCTGTACAAAACTGGACAAGACACACATGTATGTTTGTATGTATGCATGCATAAACACACACATATACACACATGTTAAATGGCATCTCAATCCCTGAATGCCAGACCGGACAAGGCAATCTGTCTTGTGTGTACAGCTAAACACACACACACACACACACACACGTATTTATGTATAAACACAAACACATACATGTACACACACGCACATATATTAAATGGCATCTCAATCCCTGCATGCCAAACCGGGCAAGGCAATCTCTTTTGTGTGTATAGCTACCTGCCTACCTACCTACACACACACACACACACACACACACGTATTGATGTATAACCACACACACACACACACACACACACAGGTCCGGTCTGGCATGCAGGGACTGAGATGTCATTTAAATATACTGTACAGTATATATACTGTATATTTGGGTGACATCTCAATCCCTGCATGCCAAACCGGAGAAGGCAATCTCTTTTGTGTGTATAGCTGCACACACACACACACACAATGTCTACATTTAAAGGCAACCCATCTTGTGTGCATACACACACACACACACACAGAGGTCCTTTTCTTGTGGTTTTTCTGGAGGCTCCTCCCTGGAAAGAAGGGGGGCCTGAGCCTTTGGGACAAGGGGGGGGCATGTGTCCCCCAATCTTTGCCTCCTCCTCCTCCCCCCCCCCTTTCCCTTTCCCTTTCCCTTTTTCACATCAAAGGAGGCTGAGCGTTCGGATTTGGAACGCTGGCGAGGCGAAGGTTCCACTCGGGAGCCCCCCCCCCCCCGCTTTGCCAGCGTTCCGTCCCTCCGGACCCTTGGGCCCAGCACCCCCCGCACTCACCTCCTCCTCCTGCAGTCTTCGTCTCCGTCCGCCGCTGGGGGGGGGGGGGGGGACGGCGGGGCTCCTGCCTCTTCCCCGCCTGCAAAAGCGGAGGGACCAATCAGGGAAAGCCCCGCTGGGAAAGATCGGGGGGGGAGGGGGGAGGAGGGGATAATTTGGGTCCCCCAGAGAGAGAGAGACCCCCCTCCCCCATATTAAAGGGAATAGGAGACAGGAGAGGACTTTGGGGGGCGAAGGGCTGGACCCACGGAAACAAAGGACACGAGCTGCCCAGAGAGAAACCATCATAAGAGAAGAAGAGAATACTGGCCCATAGGGAAACTTTGGAGGACGCTTGCCCGTAGGGAATCATTGGGGAATACTTGCCCATAGGGAAACTTTGGAGGACGCTTGCCCAGAGGGAATCATTGGGGAATACTTGCCCATAGGGAAACTTTGGAGGACGCTTGCCCGTAGAGAATCATTGGGGAATACTTGCCCATAGGGAAACTTTGGAGGACGCTTGGCCATAGAGAATCATTGGGGAATACTTGCCCATAGGGAAACTTTGGAGGACGCTTGGCCATAGAGAATCATTGGGGAATACTTGCCCATAGGGAAACTTTGGAGGACGCTTGCCCAGAGGGAATCATTGGGGAATACTTGCCCATAGGGAAACTTTGGAGGACGCTTGCCCAGAGGGAATCATTGGGGAATACTTGCCCATAGGGAAACATTGGAGGACGCTTGCCCATAGGGAATCATTGGGGAATACTTGCCCATAGGGAAACTTTGGAGGACGCTTGCCCGTAGAGAATCATTGGGGAATACTTGCTTATAGGGAAACTTTGGAGGACGCTTGGCCATAGATAATCATTGGGGAATACTTGCCCATAGGGAAACTTTGGAGGACGCTTGCCCGTAGAGAATCATTGGGGAATACTTGCCCATAGGGAAACTTTGGAGGACGCTTGGCCATAGAGAATCATTGGGGAATACTTGCCCATAGGGAAACATTGGAGGACGCTTGCCCATAGGGAATCATTGGGGAATACTTGCCCATAGGGAAACTTTGGAGGACGCTTGCCCAATTGCCCAGTGTTTTCTATGGCCAAGTATTCTCCAATGTTTCTCCATGGGCAAGTACTGTCATTTGTTTTAGTACAGCCCTGGAAAAGCAACAGATTCCTCTTCCCCGAAGGAGATAAACGCGGTTTCATCCCACTTTTAAGCACTGCCGTGGCTCCATCCTGTGAAAATCCTGGGATGTGTAGTTTCACCAAGGTCTACATGGTAGAAAGAGTGCGGTTTCACCCCACTTTTAAGCACTGAAGCTCCATCCTGTGGAATACCAGGGAGGTGTAGATCCACCAAAATCTCCAGGCTTCTTTGCCAGAGTGTGGCTGCTTCACCAAGCTATACATCTCAGGTTTCGGTAGGACTTTTATTTATTGATGGGATTTATATCCCGCCTTTCACCCAAAATGGGATTCAAGGCAGTTGAATGGCGCCAGGGAAGATTAAAGCGGTGCATTCGTCTTGCAGTGTGGATGCACCCGAAGGACTTCAGGGTTTTGTGTTCTTTTTCTTGGCCAAGGATGGAGAAAAGAGGTACTCTTTTATATATATACTCCATAGGTTCAGATCCCCCTTCAACCATGAAACCCACTGGGTGACCTTGGGCAAGTCACACTCTCTCAGCCTCAGGGAAAGGCAATGGCAAACCTCCTCTGAACAAATCTTGCCAAGGAAACCCATGAGAGATCCACCATAAGTCGGAAACGTCACCCAACAACCAACGGGATCACAATAACACGTTTACAGAAAGCACCACTGCTTGGGACTTTCTACATTATCTGGCGCTGATTTATCGATTCCTGGATCCTTCAACAAAATCCTAATCGCTGAGGGTTTAAGCTGCATCCACACAGCAGAAATAATCCAGTTTGACACCACTTTAACAGCCCTAGCTCAGCACTATCAAATTCTAGGAATTGTAGTTTGTTGTGGCACCAGAGCTCTCTGACGCAAGAGACTAAAAGTCTCAAAAAACTACAATTCCCAGAATTCCATAGCTTTTAGCCTTGGCATTTAAAGTGGTGTCAAACTGCTTTATTTCTGCAGTGCAGATGCAGCCTAAAACTCCAGTCAGTAATATCTGGTAGACTGTGAAAACAGCAATAGTACTTGTATTATTTATTCATATCACTACTAGGTACGGAACGCTACTTGGGACAGTCGATACTTCATGGAATTCTGGATTCTTGGACAGACACTAAATCATGGACCACAACTCCCATCAGCAGCATCTGTTTAGGCTGTGAAACCATGTTGTTGTTGTTGTTGTTGTTGTTGGCCCTCAGATTCCACATCCACAGATTCAACCATCTATGGTTTAAAAATATTCTCCTCCACCAAAAAATAAAAAATTCCCAAAAGAACCTTGATTTTTGCCATTTTATGTAAGGGACACCATTCTACTATCCCATTGTATATAATGGGACAGATTTTGGTATCCACGGGGGGATCCTTGGACCAAACCCCAGCAGATACCCACTGTACATTATAATTATTATTGTTTAATGTTTAGTATAATTATTATTGTTTAACGCTTGGAACATGCCACACTGTCTGATGTGACTTCGATTCCTAGATTCTTGAACAGAAAACAAATCATTCATGGTCCAAATTTCCCATTAGTAACATCTGGCAAACTGTGAAATTAAGAACAACAATTATTGACAATTATTGACTACTTTGATCTTCTGGATGGTGAAATCTGGAAATCACAACTCCAGCTTTGTCCTCCCCCAAAAAAAGTGACGACAAAGAAAGAAAAAAGCAAACACCATTCCCGTCATCAAGTTTATGTTCATTTCTACCGGATACAAAGATACATACAACAGATCTGATTATAGGCTATTTATACCACAGCGTTTAAAGAGAGAGAAAGAAGTCAAAAGGGTTTTTTGTTTTTTCCTTGAAAAAGCAGAAGCTGAGAGAAAACTCTGGGCATGAGGCGGTCGCTTCAGCTCAGATCATCACCATCAGGAGCAAAGCTGTGGTCTCCTTATACATTCTTGGACAGTCTTGCCAGGAAGGCTCCTGCGGAGGGGATTTGGGGGACCTTACGTAATCCCCTGCGTAGCAAGAGACCCAGGAAAGAAAAGTGAACACCCCCCCCCCAAGAAACTGGGGTGCTGATCTGTCAATTTGAGCAACAAGTTTCTTTGCATTAAAGATGATTACAAAACTCTTTTCCTAAATCCCAACCTTCTTTTAAACACAAAAAGGTTGGGATAAGAACCTTCCAAATACTGTTGGACTGCAGCTCCCATCAGCCCACTGGCTGCGCAGCCAACATTGAGGAAATTTGAAAGTTACAATCTGGTCTAAAACACATTGCAGAAATAATCCAGTTTGAGACCACTTAACTGCCCTGGCTCAATGCTAGAGAATCCTGGGAATTGTAGTTTATTGTAGCACCAGAGCTTTCTGACAGAAAAGGCTAATTGTCCCACAAAACCACAGTTTCCAGAATTCCCTTGTATTGAGCTAGGGCAGTTAAAGCAGTCCCAAACTGGATTACTTCTGCAGTGTGTTTTGGACCTCTGATGATATTTAAAGGGTTGCATGATTCCCACTCCTGGACCTTTGATGCAACTAAAATTTGATTTGCATCTACCAGGTTTACAATTGGCTGCAAAACTGACCAAAATTGACACAAATTAAGGTTATCAACTGGGTTTCCAAGGCAGAGAAAAGTCCAAAACTAACACAGATGGGGATTTAGGACCAACTCCTTGTCACGGCTTCCGGAACTCCAGAGGGATGATCAAGGAAAGGTCAAGGAAAGGAAGCCCAGACACTGCCAAATAAGTTCCAGTGGTCAAACCCGTCACGAGTTCTGATCTACATTTCCTGTGCTCACTGCTGACTATGGTGTCTGGAATAAGAGGTTAGGTTTTGTCTCCCTGAACCTCCAGGCCCATGGCAGGTTTCATACTGAGATCCCAAAGAGGGGAGGTCAACACAGTGGAGTGGAGTCTCACCTCCGCAAAACTCCCCCCCCCTCCTCAAAACCAAGGACTTCTCGCATGCCACGATGGACACACGGACAACCTTCATGTGCAAAAACACTTAAGGAAGTAAAACCTTTGGATCATGTTCTTTTTAAAAATACGTACATCATGTTGTGCGTGTGTGCATATTAAGCATTGAGGCAACTGTGGAGTTGTAAGGCTATTGAGACGTTAAAGATTCTGGAAGTGGCAAAGTCCTAGAGGGGACATGCCCGCAAACGCACGCACAAACACACATCTTGCAGCTCTCCTCAGGGGGAAGCAGCCTCTCTGTCTGTTCCTGTGAAATGACGACACACATCCATTTTATTCTCCTCTTTCTGGGAAGACGAAGAAGAAAAAACCCTGCTTTTTAAAAAATAATAATAATCCAACAACCAACAACATAGCACACTCCTGAGTCTCCTGTTCTAGTTGTTAAATTGGGTGAAATTGTTTTGTTTTAAGGTGAGGAGAAAAAAAAATAGAAGGGAAAGAAATCATTGCTCCCTGTGATGTCCACTCTGCTTTTAAGTTTGCACAGCACTCAGGGGGACACCATTAATGTGGAATATTTGGGATGGGGGCAAGGGGAAGGTTGGGGTGGCCAATTCCCCCCCCCCCCCATCCCCTTCCTTGAGAAGGTCTTTCGGTGGAATTGCCACACACACTTAGCCTGCTCACGCAACACAGAGAGAGAAGTGGATTGACCAAGTTTATAATTATCTGTATATAAAAAGTGGAGATCGCCCTGCAAACGACTCCGTGTTGTAGAATATCGATAAGATAGATTTTAAAAAACAATGAAGCAAAAAAAAAAAAAAAGAGAGAGAGAGAGAGAAAGAGAGCCTTCGGTATTGTCAAAAAGCTTTGAACTAGAAAACCTTAGCACGCACTCTCCCCCCTGCCCCGCTGCATTTCCCCTGGAGGGCTGAGCTTCCTTGTTCTTCCCCCCCAGCCCTGAGGCCCAGAATGGGAAATAGACCAGTCTCTGCAGAGGTCTGCTAGCCACCCTACCTTCGGCCTCCTTTACTCAGCTGGGACATCTGCTTCCTTGGCCTCGTTCTGAGCTGGGCAGGCACCTATGCTTGGTCCGCTGAGCTGCTTGGCTGGTCCCGTAAGGCATGTTGTTGTCGCCTGGGCTGGAGCAAGGCACTCCTCGGCTGTGGCCATAACCTCTGGGGTCAGCTCCTCCAAGCTGCCTGGGAAGGGCTCTTTTGGCGGTCCCTGGGTCAGCTCCGTGCTGACCGGGGAAGAGGCGAGGGCACAGAGGTCTTGGACCTTCTTGTTCAGGTCGTTGCGCTCTGTTTGAAGGGCCCGGCACAGTTTCTCAAGGCGCTGGATCTTCACCTGGAGGCCTTCAAGTTCTTTGTCCCGGAGGGTTTTCTTAAAATGGGAAAGTCATTTTAAAAAAAAAGTCATTCAAATAATTTTTTTAAAAAAGATTCTTCTTCAGGGCTCACTTTCACTTTGTTTTCCCAAGGCAGATCAAGAAAAGAAAGCAAAGAGGAAAAAATTGGGAAGGAGTCACCAAAGCGGCCCCTAACAGATTTGTTAATCTGTTGTTGTCCCCCACCTCAATCCATGGGGAAAGGAGGGTAAGAAATGAATATTATCATCATCATCACCTCCACCATTATGGCCATTACAAGCAAGGAAATAACTGCTAGGTCCAGTAGCTTATGGTCCAATGTTTATATATGGACAAATCAATGATTTTAAAAACTTGATTTAGCATTTTAAAAGAAATAAGCATCAAAAGACTTGAGTAAAATATCACATAAGAGCATCTTTCGATGCAGCCACATGAGATTCGGCGAGGGGAGGACCAATAATAATATGATTAACTCAAGAAATATAAGGAAACTAGTTATCAAGGAATTTTACTTCCCTGATTTGAGAAATGTCTTCTGTGCCCTAGTTTGCCCTGTAAGCTTTTCTACATGCTTTTTAAAAAGCTTTGTATATAACCGTTTAATTATTTTTTTTAATGTTTAGTGTTTTAAAATCTTCGTCACAGCAGCAGCAGCAAAAGAATGTTGTTTGAATATGGAAAGGAAAGTGCAGGAACACATACACTCCCTTTTTCACTCCCTTTCCTGGCTTTCAGATTGGTCTGGAACTTTTAGGCCCCAACAGCTACATAGAACAAAAGTACGGAGGAGAGACACCCCATTTCTGGGCTGACTTTCCCTGCAGTGGCCAGCAGCCAACTGTGAAGCAAGGTCAGAGAGCTCATTTCTTTAATGAGAAAAAACAGAAGTCTATGGGTGGTGAATCCTAATTTGGTACAAGAAGGGGCAAAAGCAAAAATTCAAGGCGGCTGCATGAGTGACTTTGCTAATATGACATGGTTTTGGCAAAGAATGCCAAATGAGGAGGAGAGGATGACTCAAGATGAGAGACAATTCCTCCGACATCAGGAGCACTGCAACCACTGAGACGGGCAGAAGATTACTCAGGATTTCTATGGCTCTTTTTCCAAAACCATAAAAAGAGTGACTGGTAGTTTCTTCTAGGTCAGCCAATAATTTACCATCTATTCTCACACAAGCTGTGAGTCTGAGGCAAAGCAGGGAGTCGGTGGATAAAAATGCATAAGCAATAGAAAACTGAAGATACAGACACAACTTTTAGTGTTTTGGATCTGGGTTCCAGACTACAAAATGATTTAGAATCTTGGAATTTTCAGTGAGGGTGAAAAAGAAAGACACCACGTCAACTTCTTTAAAACACGGGAGGTGGGTGGCTTCAGGGGCCACAAAATGGCATTTTGTGCACAACTGCTCTAGAGAGAGGGGAGAGGAGAGTAGCTACGTTACCTCTTCTGCCATTTCCAGAAGGGCTTTGTTGCTGCTTTCCCAGCGTGAGCGATACATGGTGGTTTCCTTTTCTAGCTTCTTGATCTTCTTGGTCATCTACAAACACCATTACAAACAGGAAAGACATGGGAGTTAGCCAGCAACTGTGATCCCGTTTTCTTTGTTCAGAGCAAGTCACAATTTTGCATGGGGGAAAGCCATGATGGTTTGTTGCAACAAAAACAAAACTTCTTGCCGCAGCCTAAAAATTTACAATTTTGTTTCACACAGGTTTTTGTGGACTTCTTTCCACTGCCATCAGATTCTATTCTGTCTGGAGCACACAAATATTTGTGCAAAATAAACCTGGTAGTCTGTAAGGCAACCCAAGCCTCTTCATTGTTCAAGGCCTTATGTCACTCTGAGACAACATCAATTTATCTAGATCAGCACTGTCAACTTTGACTTGCAAACACTGCTTTCCAGGAAAACATTCAAAGACTCACCAAATGCCAACATCCCCTGAATGTAGAACAGGCCTTCCTAGGATTCTGGCCTATTTCAGTGCTAAAACAGAAATGACTCCAGAGCTCCTGATCAAAAGCACCTCAGCCTTGAGATGAAGGCTCCAGTAATCCAGTAATCCAACATACCTTCTCCATTTCTTGCTTGAAGGTAGTGAACACCTCGCTGCTTTTGGAAAGTGTGTTCTGAAACTCTTCAAACTTCTCAGTGTAGAGGGCCAGCTGAAGTGGGAAAGGAGAGGAGGAAGAAGGAAAAAGGAGTTGAGAAAGGAGCAGAGGAAGCTTTACAGCTCTTTCCTTAGCACCCCACTGATCAGGTGCGATTATGAAAAGGAGGAGAACATTTCTTTCATAGTTATGTATTCTAAAAATAGTGAAATTTCAGGAGTAATCATTTTTTTAAATGTAAGAGAAGTATATGTTATTCTCTTACAGTTAAAAATATCACAAATGTTGTAGTAAATTTCACAAAAAGCTTAAAATGTGTTTGAATATATCAGGTAAACCTAGTGTGCTAAACCAGATAACATTATTGAGAGCACTGGAAATTTTTCAGAAAAGCTAACATCACTTAACTGGGGGAGGGGGGATGCACAAAAGGAATGGGTTGGGGGCCTACTTGCAGCCCACAGGTCACCATTTGCCCATTCCATGCCTTAAATTGCTTTTATCGACAACAGCTGAGCCGGCTAGCAGGAGGCCACAGAACTTGTCACCTCCCCAGAAAGGGAAAATAAATCCACTTAATTTTTATCCTAGAGGGATGTGCAGGGGACTGAGGGGAGAGAAAAGAGCCCCAGAGCAGCTCACCTGCTGCTTGAGGTGTGTCTCCTGTTGTTTCATCAGCTCACACATCCGCTGGGACTCCACCGCTTCTTTCAGTAGCTGAGAAAGAGAAGGAATGGAGCAGAGAGTAAGAGAAATAAACCCGCCACACCTAGGGACATGGTTAGAACACAGCTAAGCACTATGGAATTGTCATCCCATAATATTTGTTAATTTAAGAGGCAAGCAGGGTCAGATCCAACTCTGATTGCAGGAAACAGCAAAAATTAAAGCCAGTGTTAAACCTATTTAGACTAGACCCATGAAAAGCAACAGGACTTAAATCAATCATTAAGTCACAAATACCATTCATTCAAATGGGGATTTTCTGAGATGGAACAAATGCAGGATTTCACCCCCAAAGCGTATGGACTTGGGGTGGAGAAAACAGGATACACAAGAGCATCTCATATTGTTTTTGTGGGCCCCAATCCCCTAATGTTCCCGTTCCAAACTGCTGCTCTGCAATTAAAATGGAGACTCACAAAGTCCTTCTCTCGCTGGTGTCGCTCCTCAGCCTCCTTCAGCATCTCTTGGGCCTGCTGGAGTTTGGCATCTACCAGCTGTTGCTGCAGGTCCTTGTGCTTAAAGACCTTGTCGATGTGCTGCACAACAGAAATGCAAGAGGACTGGTCAATCAAAGGCAAGTGATGCTCCAAAACAGAAGCATGAGGCTGTTTTTAGCAGCAATGTCCCAAAGCATGGCAAATGGGAAATTTGTCCCTACCTTCCTGGGGAAAAGCATGACCCCTTTCCAGGCTGTGAGAGTACCAATACCTTATATCATTCCTCAGCATACCCAAACAGGAGGCTCAGGGGACTGGCAATGACCAGCCAGGGGACAGCAGAAAAGAACTCTTCCAGGATACATGTGCACACATATACACATCCCTGGTCAATCTGTGGCTGTTTAGGTTTGGCAGGCAGAGCTAACAGCAGTGCCATAGAGCAGCCAGTGTATGTGTGTGTGTGTGTGTGTGTGTAGCATATCCCCCTTTCTCTTAGTACATGATTAAAAAAAATAGAGGAAAGAAAAACATTGCATAAGAAGCTCCTGGATCCCTCCTTGCTCAGTGTCTGAAAAAGTGCTCACTTCCACAAGTAGAGGCAGATCTGTGTCGTATTATTATGAACCTCCCCCTATAACCCATTGGGATTCTGAATAATATCATACTCAGACTTTCCTCCCAGGTCTCCCCTGTAATTCTATCCTCCTTCCATAGGCTATGAAACAGACGCCCTGGAATTATGGGGCTCTTCTCCTCCTGGCCCCACATGCACACATACATTCCAGGGCTCCTACCCAAAGGCACCCCTCACCACTCAGGGCAGGCAATTCACCTCCTCCCGCAGCTCATACTGCTCAATGAGTTTCTTCAGCCTTTCAGCTAGCTCCATGTTCTCTTGCCGCAGCTTGGAGTTCCTCTCATTGTGTTGTTCCATCTGCAACTGGATGTCATTGAGCGTCACCTGGAAGTGAGATGTCACCTCCTTCCGCTTCTCTTCTTCCTCACGGGCTCGCTGGACACCTTCCTCCTAGACAGTGGCAAACAAGGCAGTAAGACTGTCCAAAGGTCAAAAGCAGAAAAAATAAAAATAAAAATCTCTTATTGCTTACAGAAAGGCCTCAAATTCATCCCTGGAGATTCCAGAGGTTCTTTCACACTATATTGTTATAATGCTATGATTCCATTTTATCGCTCTCTCCTGCATTTTGGGCAGGATTTTTTCCCTAGCCATACCAGAAGATGCTGAGGACTGAACCTGGGATCATCTATATACTAATTCACAAAGCTGCCTGTACCCAGAATCAGACCCTTGATGGCCCATTTAGTCCAGTACTGTCAACTCTGACTGGCAGCCATGGCTTTCCAGGCAGGAATCTCTTTTGGAGATCCACAGTAGTCTTCCACAAGGACTGAGTCTGCTCAGCTTCTGAAACCAGATGGAGTGGATGTGCTTGGAGTAGAACAATGGCAGCAGAACAACCACACAAAGCTCTGACAAGCAGAGGTGGTGTGGGATGATGGGAGAGACAGGTCTCACTTGCCTTGAGGGTGCGGTTGTGCCTCTGCAGCTCCCGGCACAGGCTTTCCAGCTTGCTCCGGGCCAAGATGGCTTTGCTGTGTTCGCTCCGGAGGTGATCCTTCTCCTGCACCAGCTGGCTCTGCTTCTTCTGCAGGATCTTCATCTGCTTCTGGGAGTTTCTGTGCTCTTCCAGCTGGCAGGAACAAGAAGAAGCAAGGAAATAACAGCCACGAGAATGGCCAGACACACTCTGCAGTGCAAAAGGGTTTTGAGTTCAAAGAATTTACTAGCCACAAGTCATAAAAAGGGAAAAAAGGAAGGTCTAGGCTAGTCGAAAGACTGTATCTTCCATTACAAACCAGCCAAACCCTTAAGATATTCAAGGGGAAGGTTTTCACTCAGCCATCACAGGCTTCTTTGGTGAGTACACAAGAAAGAGAGCTTTCTCAGTGGCTGCTTCCAACCTCTGGAACTCCCTTCCACAGGAAGCTAGGCTGGCTCCCTCCTTGGTCTCCTTTCGCTGATAGGCAAAGCACCTACGGAGGCTTCTTATTGGATTGTTTGGTATGGTATGTTTTCAATTCTTTTATATTTTTTAACTTAATATTTTTAAGGACTTTACATTTTTGACTGGTTAAAATGTGGTGTTTTAATTGGGTTTTAGAATTGTACTGTTGTCAGGAACTGCACAGGAGCATTGTCCTGACATAATGTAATAATGAGATATGGTAGTAGTGACAGTATGTTTTAGGATTGTTTAGAACTGTGAGCTCAGACACAGGTGCCGAGAGAAGCTAGAAAAGGAGTTAAACTCAATCAAGGTCATTTGTGGAAACTGCCTAGTTAGCACAACAAAGAGAAAGGGGCAGTATGGGAAAGGGAAAGAAAAATGTTTACAAATTCTGATGAAAGAGAAATAATCCTGCATGAAGTTTGAATTGTGTGAGTCTGAGAAGCTGCACTCAGGCTAGCAAAACTAAAGCCACAAAAACCATAACCCTAAAAGTGCACTTTGGACATGCAGAATAAAAACATTCCAGATGAGTCCTGCCAAGTTAACTCCCAAATGGGACAAAAGCCATTACTATTTGGCCTTGATAACTAGTATACCAGCAATGGCTTGCTTTATCTTTCTGGCTTTGAAATGGCTGCAACTCATCCCAAATCAGAAACTTAAACACACAAATACATGCTACTCTCTTTGACCATCAGGTTGTCCTAGTAAATGAGAATGAGACAAGCTGGCCGCCATCCCAGTGGTTCCTCCTTCCTTGCCATCCCCACATGCTTCCTTCTTGCCTTGCTAGAAACTAACCAGTTCAGCGTACTTCTTGCACAGGGCTGCCAGCTTCTCCTCAGATGTGCTGAGAGTGTTCAGGGTCTGCATCAGCAGTGTGATTTCCTTACCTAGAATGCAAATGATAAAGCAGAGGTGTGTTCAGGTTGTGGCTATAAAAACAGTAGATCATAGAGAGATGAGGCTAGAAACCTGTTGGCAACATGTTCAGGCATAACTTAGACTAACACCTGCAAATGTCACTTTATTGGGGAGGGGGAAGAAATATTCATTACCTCCTTCCAGTATGTGTGTGTACTTGGAAATCACTTGGTGACTTATGGCAACCCATGAATTTCATAGGTTTTTCTTAGGCAAGAAATCCTAAGGTGGTTTTGCCAATTCCTTCCTTTGAAATATAGCTTATGGCACCTCTTACTGTGTTCTCCCATCTAAATACTAACCAGGCTAAACTTGGCTTAGCTTCCAAAGTCAGATGGGATCTGGTGCCTTCTAGGTATTTAGGCCTTACATCTCCTTCCTACCTGACCTCCAAAGGAAGGCAGTTTTCCTAGTTGGAGAGTATCTCTCCTCCCCATGACACCAACAGTTGGCTCTTTCCAGACCAAGGACAATTTATGTAGTTTTTATAAGAAAAGGTCACCATGAGTTCAGAAACTTCTCCAATTCTACAGATGTACAATTTTACAGATGTACTGCGGAGCATCCAGATAGAAAGATAGAGAAACCGGAAAAGTACTAAAGCATTTCAGTGGAAGATTTTCCTGCAGTCATACCTGTTTTGCCACACCCTCTCTTCTAATCAGCCAGAAGAGTTGGTCTTTTACTGACAAAGGCCTCAGCTATATAAGAGAAAGGCTAATTTCACAGAGGATATTCTGTTGACACTGGAATTTGGAAAGTATATCTCCACCCCTCCTACCAAGTTCTCTGAAAACTGGACCCGGGTCACTTTTGCACCACACAACTTTTGCATTTTGATACCAGTTTTAACAGCATGGCTGCATCCTATGGGATCCTGGAATTTGTAGTTTCAAGAAGTATTGAGAATTCTCTGCCAGTAAATATTAAATGCCTCCTGAAACTACAAGGATCCCTAAGTGGTATCAAAGTACTATGACAATACAGTGTGAAAGAGGCCTAGAAAGAAGTTGAGCCAACAGCAGCCAGAAAACCTGCACAATGAAAGAGATCAAGCAGAGAAGCCAGACACTAAGGGTACATCTACACTGCAGAAAGAATGCAGTTTCACACCGCTGTGAGTACCATGCTCCATCCTACAGAATCCTGGGACTTGTAGTTTTCTGAGGCACCAGCATTGTCTAGCAGGGAAGGCTAAAGACCTTGCAAAACCAGGGTTCCATAAGATGAAGTAACAGCACTTAAAGTGGGTTCAAACTGCATTATTTCTACAGTGTAGATGCACCCAAGGAAGAAGAGATACTGAAAAATTACCCATTAGTGAATACAAAAATATTTGAGGTATAAATTGATTTAAATGGAGAGAGGAGGACTGTCAGCCTGGAATCACTTACCAAGTCCCTTCGCCTTCTTCTTCTCTTGTGTCCGTTTCTGATCACGTTCATTGCCCTCATCACCAGCCCCTCGGGGACCCTCTTTCTCCCCATTTATTTCAGGGCAGCTCTGCTCTGGCTCGCCATTCCTTGGGGACTCGCTCCGGCACTTCTCTGCCTCATCCAACTCAACGGGTTCGCTCTGCCCATTGTCCTCTCCTGGGCCATCCTGGTTGGTATCCATGCAGTACGTGTTCAGAATGTCCTCCAGCTGCCTGCTCAGCTCTTCAGAGACATCGCAAGTGACAAGCTGGTGGGACTGGGATACGGGCTCTTCCATCAGAGGGACTGCAGAAGGCAGAAGACAATAGTCACGCTAGATAAAGGGAAGTACAAATTCACACAGGGCCATGAGATGAAGCAATGGCTGACAACGAGGATGGCTTTAAAAGGGGGGAACTAGACAAATTTGGGGAGAACAGGACCATCACTCACCAAGATCCCAACCAACCACTGGGGGAACATAAAGCTTCACACCTTAAAAAGTGCTTATAGAACTTTGGGATCCTAGAGCTGGAAAAGACCCCAAGGGCTATCCAGTCCAACCCCATTCTGACATGTAGGAACACACAATCAAAGCACCCTCAACAGATGGCATCTAGACTCTGTTTAAAAAACTCCAAAGAAAGAGACTCCACCACTCTCCAAGGAAGTGTCTTTCACTGTCAAACAGCTCTTACTGTCAGGAAGTTTTGATCAGGCCACAGTCCTATCTAGTTCAATATTCTGTTCTTACAATGGCCAACAGGATACTTGTGGGACTCCCGTTGAACTGCACCCTCCATCTAATGTTTTCCAACAGTTAACACACAGGAGCATCCTGCCTCCAACACTGGAGGTGACATCAAAGCACCCTCTGTGACAAATGGCCATCCAGCCTGTGTTTAAAAATCGCCAAAGGAGGAGACTCCATCACTCTCTTATCCTCTCTTATCCTCAGGAAGTTCTTCCTAATGTTTAGGTGGAATCTCTTTTCCTGTCTTTTGCATTCATTGCTCTGGGTCCTATTCTCTGGAGCAGCAGAAAACAAGCTTCCTCCATCCTCGATGTGACACCCCTTCAAATACTTAAACAGGGCTATCATATCACCTCTTAACCGTCTCTTCTCCAGGCTAAACAGCCCCAGCTCTCTAAGGTGCTCCTCATGGGGCAGCATCTTCCACTGTCCAATAGCTCTTACCATCATGAAGTTCTTCCTTATGTTTAAGTAGAATCTCTTTTTCTGTCATTTGCATTAGTCACAGAATCAGAAAATTAGAAGGGTCCCCCAGAGACCATCAAGTCCAACGCATTGCTCAATATAGGGTTTCCAGCTAAAGCATCTCCAGGAGAGTTCCCGAGGACACCCCATCACTTCTCCAGGCAATTGGTTCCACTGCCGAACCACTCTTACTGTCAATTTCCTTTAATGGTTAATTGAAATCTGCTCTCAAACCATTAGACTCTGATACTCTCTGGGGCAATCAAGAACAAGCCCCCTCCTGTCTGGGACAGCTCTTGAAGTTTCTTCACGAGGCTGAACATGCCCAGCTCCTTCAACCTTTCCAGGTTTAGGTCAATGTAAGCTGGAAATGACTTGAAGACACACAACAACGTGACTAACAGGCTACTCATAAGGAGGGCAGCATATCACCTCCAGTGTCAGAGGCAGGATGCCTCTGTGTATTAACTACTGGAGAACACAAGATGGAGAATGCAGTTGCATTTATGCCCTGTTCAATGGGAGTCCCACAAGTATTCAGTTGGCCATCATGAGAAAGATAGGACTTTGGCCTGATCCAGGACAGCTTATTGCATGCTCATGTTAAAACACCACTTAATCTTGTCATGGGAAAAATTATGAGCCAAAAGCGAGCTTATGGAACATGTAACATAGCAAAGAGAAGGGGGAAAGAAAGATTCAGCAACACTAAAATAGGAGATTATGGTCTAAAACACAATGCAGAAATAATCCAGTTTGAGATCACTTTACATGCCCTGGCTCAATGCTAGGGGATTCTGGTAACTTTAGTTTTCTGAGACATTGAGCCTTCTCTGTCAGAGAGGTTTGGTGCTACAATAAACTACAATTCCCAGTATTCCATAGCACTGAGCCAGGGCAGTTAAAGCAGTCTCAAAATGGATTATTTATTCCGTGTGTTTTGGACCTATGAGAATAATACCACATGAAGACTCCACTAGTGGTATGGAAGGAAAAAAAAATTGGAAAGCCATTCTTAACCTATGGCTGATGGCCAAGTATGCCTACAAATAATATGAATGTCAGGGCAATGCAGCCTGTGATCACACTTACCCTCTTCCTTTTTGCTCTGTTTCTCGCTGACCAGATTCTCAATGCTTCCATCAACCAAAGGCTTCAAACTGGACACGTCAGGCTGGGGTGGAGAAACCTCTGCCAAGTCCCCATCCTCCAGGCCTGGGCAAGGGCTCACTTTGGAAGGGCTGGCAGGTAGGAGGGCAACTGGACTTTCTCCCTCTTGGTTCTTCATTGTACTTCACCTTCAAAGCCACTTTCCAAGGTTCCTAGTAAAAGAAAAAACACAAGTCACCTTTTTTACTATAAGGAAAGAGCACAGTTGGCACTTTCAGCCCATGCTATCATTGTTTACAACAGACTTGGAAGAAAGGAGGGGAATAACTGCCACTGACACCATAGAATATATCTCCCTTTACAGTTATGCTCGTGACAACGCTAATACCCTTTTCCTCTTAGGCTGCATCTGCACTGCAGAATTAAAGCAGTTTGACACTATAGTGGACCCTTGGTATCCACTGAGGTTTGGTTCCAGGACCCTCCATGAATACCAAAATCCATGGATGCTCAAGTTGTATTAAATACAATTGTGGTAAAAGAGTGTCCCTTATATAAAATGCCAAAATCAAGGTTTGCTTAGTTACATTTCTATCTTTCTGGTTTTTCAATGATTTAAAACATAGATAATACAGTGGACCCTTGGTATCCACTGGGATTTGGTTCAAGGAATCCCCATGGAGACCAAAATCCATGGGTGCTCAAGTCCCATTAAATACAGTGGCACAGTAAAATGGTGTCCCTTACATAAAACAGCAAAAGAAAGCTTTGCTTTTTGGAATTTAAATTTTGGGGGGAATATTTTCAAGCCGTGGATGCTTGAATGCGTGGATAAAGATTCCATGGATACAGAAGGCTGACTGTATAAGCCAAATTTAATACCTAGAGAATGTTTTAGTGAAAAGCCCAGACCATTAAGGCATTCTGCAACCAAGCTGTTCTTCCCTGAAATTCTCCAACCGTTTCGATATTATCTTGGCTGTTTTAATGTGAGCGCCTCCCAGAAATAAAGCAGGACTCTCCTCCCCCATCATTTCAAGCCCACTTAGCAAGTTTTGTTCAGTGGGAGTTTTGCCACTGCCACCCTCTGAGGCTGAGAGAGTGTGACTTGCCCAAGGTCACCGAGTGGGTTTCCATGGCTGAGCTGCGATTCGAACCCTGGTCTCCAGAGTCTTAGTCAAAGCACTAGGCCAGGCTGGCTCTCCCACTGTTCTCCCCGACCGACCGACCGAGAAGGCTAAAGGGAGGCAGCCAGCTCCCTTTGTGTTTCGACTTCAGGTGTCACTTGAGGGAACTCAGAGCCTGAATCAGAACATTAAAATGTGGAAAACAAAACAATCCAAAATAAACTTTTAACTAACTCAGTCAGAAACGGCTTGAAGGCACGCAGCAGCAGCAGCAAGAACACCAATAAATTACCAATAATAGTCCATTAAAATACTTATTGATCTCTCTTTACAGACTCCTTCCAAAAACTCCCTCCTCCTTCTCCTCTCCCCATCCGCGCAGCCTTTCAACGTCACACGCGCCCTGCTGACGTCACCCAGCTGCCGTGACGTCATGCCTGACAGCTGTGACGCCTGACACTCACCGAAATGCCGGCGGGGCCTCCTCCTTCCCTTCTTTTTTCCCGCTTTTCCAACCGGAGGCCGCCAGTCCTCGCTTCCTTTCTCGTCCGGCCGCTTCGCTTCGCTTCGCTTCTCGTCTTCGGCTTTGAGTGTTGCGAGGAAGCGGCTCCGGCCCGGGTTGTGGGTGTTGCGCATGCGTCGTCCGCCGCCGCCAGCCAATCAGCGGGCGGGGCAGCGAAAGGCACACTGGGAAAGGAGGGAGGAGGGGCGGGAAAGGCGGCTCGCGAGGCGGGAGTTTGCGCCGGCGGGACTACAACTCCCGGCATGCAACGCTCCGAGAGGCGTGGTCTTCGGCGCCAGGATGGGGGAACTACATTTCCCAGCATGCTCTTGGAAGCGTGGGGTGTACCTCCCTGGGTTGTAATTTGGATAATAATTGAATTACTTTTTTAATTTTCTGTGATTCTTATTTATTTTAACCTGCCCAGAGCTGAGTAAAAGGCAGGATATAAACAAAGGAGTGTGTTCAAATTAAGTTTATAATAGATATATTAAATATGGTTATATATCTATATCTATATCTATATCTATCTATGTGTATATATGTGGTTTTATATATATATATATATATATATATATATACGAATGATTTTATATATACACACACGCACACATATGATTATATATGGTTATGGTTTATATATATATATATATATAATAACCATATATAATCATATATATATAACCATAACCATATACATATGACTATACACACACACACACAGATAGGTAGGTATAGATATATAACCATAGTTAACATATCTATTATAAACTTAATTTGAGCACACTGCTTTGTTTATATCCTGCCTTTCCCTCAGCTCTGGGCAGGATATAAACAAATAAACAATCAAAAATAATTATAATTATGGTGTCGTATGTTTATAAATTTCTGCTGTATGAAAAAAAAGTTGCAGAAAAGGACAGAAGATGCCAAGAGAACAGGAAGATCTCTTTCACGGTGCTTGGATTTATGTTCCATTTGGGTGTGTGATTGCAAAGTTATTGTTGGAATGTAATATTGTTATGTGATTTTGTGGTTTAAATGTTAATAAAATTATTTTAAAAAATTAATAAAAGGTGGGTTAATCTGTGGATTTTGGATGTTATTGTCCTGTGTTATATGGCTAACAGGGCTTCCCCTGGATATGTTTCTTGGTACTCCAAGAGCTGCTGCTTCTGGCACCAAACAGAATAGATACGCATCCCAACTAGTACCCAAAAGGGTTGTGAAAACAAGGCAGCTGACGGTCATTTTATCCAGGACAGGTCAGATCTTTGCAAAATGCACACCTTTTTTCTTGCCAACTTGATACAGAGATGGCTCTGAAAGCTGGAAGTGGTGTTTGGTTGCATACCTTATCCACAGACATATTTGTTGGTGGCTGATAGATGGAAAAGCTTCCCTAGGCAGGGGTAGTCTATCTCTCCATCTTAGCTACTGGAAAGAAACAGAAGGCGGTGGACATTGGATCCCAGGACCCACTTTGGGAGCTTTGTGGAAACTCTTGAGCTGCAAACCAGGCAGCATCCTTCTTATACGACCCTTGCTACCATTATTTTATTTATTTTGAAAGTAATAAATGCAATTTAAATCTAAATATTCAACTTTGATAAACAAACACAACTCAGTATTTCTGACAGACTATACAGTGCCCAGAAGTCTTCATGTTAATAAGCAATTTAAACAGATTATAAATAAATAATAATTTGCTACTCTAAGGACACTCATATGCCAGAAACTCTTAGCTGGCCAGATTAATTCCTTTAACTCAACGTTTAAGATGCCAAATAGTGGCCAATATTTTCCTGATTTTACTTAAATTAGAAGTCAGGTTTTCTTAACTCTGCCTCTTTCTTTCTTTCTTTCTTTCTTTCTTTCTTTCTTTCTTAATCTCTCTTTATTAGTCTTGCTTTGGCTTACTTTCTTCTCCATTCCCTCTTTTATTCTTTATTTGTGGGCTTAAATCTCGGCTTTGTTTATTTCTGTCACATTGCTGTGGAGAAGCACAAAATCCTGAGGTAAAAGCTGCCTGAAACATGATATAAAATGTATAAATCAGTGTGTTGTGAAAGCTAGGCCTTGCCACAATGAGAAAAATTGCCTCAGAGGTGAAAAGTCTTCTCAGGCTGAGGCCGTCTTTGTATAAAGAGGCCTACTCTTGACAGTGAAGCCATCACACTTCTAGAAAAGGAACTGTTGTCAAAGTATCTCAAATTCCTGAGGTAAAAGTTGCCTGAAACATGGTATAAAATGTATAAATCAGTGTGTTGTGAAAGCTAGGCTTTGCTACAATGGGTAAAAAAAACGCCTCAAGGTTTTCCTCAGGCTGAGGCAAAGTTACTTTGTATGAATAAGGCCTACTCTTGACAGTGAAGCCATCACACTTTTACAAAAGGAACTGTTGCCAAATAGACTTCCACATCCCAGCACTCCTCAAATGTGTTGGACTACAACCCCCACCATCCCCATCCACCATGGCCAGCAGCCATAGTGGTTGGGGATGGTGGGAATCATTATCCTCTATATTGAACTGCCAGGAGGCTGTTTTATTAATTCAGAGTCAAACTCTGTCACAATTTATATTGCTGAGGGAAAAATCGCCTTAGAGAGGGTTAAAGTTTCCCTCAGACTGAGGCTAATTTGTTGTAGAAATGAGGCCTAGTCTTAAGGCAAACTTTTAATGGGGTTTTCTTGGCAAGATATGTCCAGAGAAGGTTAAGATGTCAGCTAGTGGCCAATATTTTCCTGATTTGAATTAAACCTGAACCCAGATTTCTTTGACTCTACCTCCCTTCTTTGTTATTCTCCACTTGTCTTGCCTTTTGTCACCACTTTGGCTTTCTTTCTGCCCCATTCCCATTTTTATTCCCATTTTATTGTAATTGGTTTGTTGTATTTTATTATATTGTATTATGTTTTAATTTTTCAATAGTTTAATCCAGTTTTAAAGGGTGGGAGGGTTGGATATGGGATAAGGAATGTTTTTAAATTTGTATGTTTTACAATGCTGTAAGCCGCCTCGATTGCTGTGCAGAGGGGCGGACTATAAATAAATAAATAAATAAATCATCATCATCATCATCATCACTGTATGTACTTGTGAACCTTGGCTTTATTTATTTCTATCACATTGCTGTGGAGAACCTAAAAATCCTGAGGTAAAAGTTGCCTGGAACATGATATAAAAGGTATAAATCAGTGTGTTGTGAAAGCTAGGCCTTGCTGCTATGGGGAAAATCACCTCAGAGAGGGTTAAAGTTTCCCTCAGACTGAGGCGAAGTTCCTTTGTAGAAACGAGGCCTACTCTTGACAGTGAAGCCATGACACTTGACAGAAGAAACTGTGGCCAAAGAAACTTCCACATGCCAGCACTCCTCAGTGTGTTGGACTACAGCCCCCACCATCCCCATCCACCATGGCCAATGGTCATAGCAGTTGGAATGGTGGGACTCATTATCCGCCATTTTGGGCTGTGGGTTTTATTAATTCAGAGTCAAACTCTGTCACTATTTATACGACTGAGGGGGATACAAAGAGGACAACTTTTCATTGGCTGTCCAACCAACATTCCACTGGCTGTTATTGGTTCATAGCTGTGGACCAATGCGTTGGCTGATTTGGGGGGACTTGTAGGTCATTGGCCGAAGGGTCTGGGCTGGGAGGGTATAAAAGGGACCCCCACAACCTGCCAGAGGCCATTTGGAGCTGAGCTGCGGAGGGGAGAAGAAGCAGAAGAGCTGAAATCACTGAAGGCAGAAGATGGGAAGAAGGCAGCAGAAGGAAAGCTGGAATGGCTGAAGAAAGGAGCTGGGAAGAGCTCCAGAAGGAGAGCCTGGGAAGAAGGCAGAAGGGAATCTGGACTCATTGAAGGCAGAAAATGGGAAGAGCTCAGCCAGAAGGAGGCCCTGGGAAGCAGCTGGAAGAAAACCTGAAGGCAGACAATGAAGTGACCGAAGGCAGATGCCGGGAAGGAAAGTGGCAGAAGAAAAGGGGAGATCATGGCAAGTATTTTAAAAAGGGTTGAAAGCCCTGTAGGTGCAAAAAGAACTTAAATCACGGTGTCTTTCTTGAGTCTTGTAAGTAGTATGGGATCAAATGTTGGGTGGCATATTATTTAGGGGGCAATGGTCATACATTAATAGCTGGGGGTCCCTTGGGAGCAAATGGTAGCTGGGAGGGGAGAGAAATACTAGACCTCCAGCCTAGTCTCCTGTGTCTTTCTTGAGTCTTGTCTGGTATATTGTTTAGGGAATAACTAATACATTAACAACTTCATATCTGGGTCACTACACTAACTTAGATCTTCTCTAGCTTTAGAAAGTGGTACAATGGTTTTTGTGTCAGACTTTGGAAGTCTGGGTTTCAATTTCTTACCAAGGCCCAGAAACTGAGTGGGTGATTTTGGGGGGAAAGGTAATGGTAAATCTCTGAATAAATCTCTCCAAGCCTATTCAATAACCCAGAGTTCATGTGAAAACACAACAATATTAGCGTATATTACAAGGTTCTAATATGCATGCATATGTTTCAAGAGGTATTCCAGGCCTAACACACACTCAACACTGAAGGTATAATAACAAGGCAATGAATGCTACTCAAAATGGTGGTCTGTTGGTTCTTGGAGTGTTTCCTGGACAAATATGGTTTGGCACAAGTATGGTATGGTACAATGGTTTTTGTGTTTGACTTTGGGAGTCTGGGTTTCAATCTCTTACCAAGACCTGGAAACTGGGTGATTTTGCTCAAGTTGCCCTCAAGGGAAGGTAAAGGTAAATCTCTGAATAAAACCTCTCCAAGCCTATTCAATAAACCAGAATTCATGTGAAAGAAAGCACACAACTATTTCCATATATTACAAGGTTCTAATACTTGGGTTTCAAGAGGTATTCCAGGCCTAATGCACACTCAATATTGAAGGAATAAATGCAACTCAAAATGGTGGTGGTCAGGGGACCAGTGAAGAGCCATAGGCTGTTGGTTCTTGGGAGAGTTTCCTGGAGAGAAATACACAATCACAACCAAAAGGGACAAATATGGCACACTAGGGGAAAGAAAGTGCTCTTCTTCCATATCGCACAACAGAAGCACTGTGCTATTAAAGGGGTTTCCTAAACAAGAGTTTAAAACTGCCTGAAGGGTATCTTATCTACCAATCTACCTGAACGTAATAAAACTGGTTCCCTACATTTGGTCTCATGGTTTTAAAACTTGCACCTCCACATCTGGTGGCAACAAAGGCATAATAAAGGTGGTCCGCTCTCTGCAAGGGTTGCCTGCCACCCCATTCGCATACACACCTGTCTGGGAAAGACAATAGGCTCAAAACTGCACATTTCATTAGGAGTTGTTTAAGAGGTCTAATAGGTTGAAGAGTTTTAATTGGTTGCCTTCTGTGAGTCACCTTTTGGAAGTCCGGGTTTCAATCTCTTACCAAGGCCTGGAAAATTAGTGGGTGATTTGGGGCAAGTTGCCCTCAAGGGAAGGTAAAGGTCAATCTCCGAATGAATCTCTCCAAACCTATTCCATAAACCAAGAGCACATAACAACAATGCTACCATATATATTACAAGGTTCTAATATTTATGCTTAGAGAGGTATTCCAGGCCTAACATACACTCAAGTGCTGTAATACTGAAAGTGTGCTAAAGCAATGAATGCTACTCAAAATGGTCGTTTGGGGAGCGGTGATGTTGGTTCTTGGGAGAGTTTCCAGGAAAGAGAAACACAATTATAAACTAAAGGCACAAAGATGATGCTGGTTCTTGGCACACACGAAGGGGGGAAAGCGCTGTTCTTCCACATCACACATAGCTTAAGAAGCACTTTAAAGGGTTTTCTTCAGAATGTTCTAATGCCAATGGAGCACAAGTTCACAAAATGAATGTAAAACAGCCTGAAGGGTATCTATCTGGACATAGAACTGTTTTGCTACATGTGGTTTCATGCCATGGTTCTGAAACTCCCTTTTTCCTCATCGTCGGGTGGGAGCCAAGGGACAATAAAATGGCTCACTTTCTGCAAGAATTCTTTCTATGAGAGTTTCCTGCATTCATTCCATTCTCCTACACCAATATGGAAAATGTAATAGTCCCAACATGATTGTAGCAGAACTGCTTTGTTTAAGCCTAACGGAGGTCTAATAATAGAGTTTAATTGATTTCCTTCTGTGAGCCATATTTTGGGTCCCACTCTGGGAAAAAGCGGTCTATAAAATAGTTATTTTTAGGTCCTATAGAAACCAGCCAATGTGTATTTTTCTTTAAATATATACAAGGCTGTGGTAGTGGCGCCTTCTCCTTAGTGAATGAGTCTACTAAGAATATGTCAGAATCTTTGCTGCATCCCACAAAAGCCACCTTAGTCCATCATCCACTGCCGCAAGTGGACAACCAGGAAATGGCTATAGGAAGCCATGCACTCTAGGCCCCATCCCTGGTCCATTGAGCTCAGTATTGAGGTACACTGACCAGTAGCAACCTCCCTGTGGTCAATCTGGGGATTGAAAGTGGGGACTTCTCTACAGCCACTGAGCTGCAATCCTCCAGGTCAATGTTGGGGAAAGGAAAATACAATACAAAAAGGGCTGATCCCTGAAAAGCAGGATCTGTCCCTCAGACCATTGCAAGAAATCCTGCCAACCAAGAAAGCCCCACAATAGGGCTGCCGTCAGAAAAGACATGAAAGTTCACAGCAACAATGACAACACTCACTGGGTGACTCTCTCTCAGCCTCAGAGGATGGCAATGGGGTGACCTCATTGCTCCTCAAAACACCTACCTTTTGGCAAAAATGGGCTGGGGCATTCATGTGCTTCCCTTTAAAATGCTTTAAGAGATGGTGTGAAGGGTGTGAAGCTTAGTGGGAGGAGAAAGGAGAGGCCCCAGAATTTTTAAAAAAAATTAAAATTACAAATGTTTATTTTATTTTAAATCACATTTTAACCAAATCTTCACTATGTGTATGCAAATACATTTAGGTTGTGCATATGATATTGTAATTTGGAGGTATAGTTTTAATTTTGCTACTTGTTAACGTCACAACTCTTAGCATGACATTCAGTGGTATATATGGGAATTACAATTTGTAACATTAGTGGTGGGGAAAAAGCATTACTAAGGATTCTGTATGGTGTGAAATGGGAGGTGGTGGTCAATGGTGTGTGTGTGTGTGTGTGTGTGTGTGTGTGTGTGACACCATGAGTGACCGACCGCACCAGGTGACACCAGCAGGCCTAGGGATGCCACTGCCCACTGGTAGCCTTCTTGGTTTTGTGTGCCTTCAAATCATTATGACAAGGCAACCCTATCATGGAGTTTTCTTGGCAAGATTAATTCAGAAGAGGTTTGTCTTTGCCTTCCCCAGAAGAGGAGTGTGCGTGCCTTGCCCAGTGGATTTCATGGCCGAGCGGGAAATCGAACCTTGGTCTCCAGAGTCCTAGTCCAACAATCAAACTATTATGCCATGGTGGCTCCGACAGACATTTGGAGGCCTCCAATACATAGGGTCAACAATGAAGCCCACTTCGCAGCATTTTAGCAAGAAGGTTTTGTCAAAAGCCTTTTATACACAAGACCCTTAGATCATATCCACATGTTTGCTGACACTCTTGAAGGGCTCTAAATGTTTAGCTAGATGGGTCTTAACTTGGTTCAAGGTGGCTTATTCTTTTGTACACTTAATAACTGCATCTTTAATAATACAGTGAGCCCTTGGTATCTGCTGGGATTTGGTTCCAGGATCCTGCATGAATACCAAAGTCCTTGGATGCTCAAGTCCCATCAAATACAACGGCATAGTAAAATGGTGTCCCTTATATAAAATGGAAAAATCAAGGTTTGCTTTTTTGAATATTTTCAATCCATGGATTAAAAAAATCAATGGCTATGGAGAGCCATCTCTACAGTCAACCAGCTTAGTTGGAACAGATGTTAACTATGGTCCAGAGTTTGCCAGAACTTCCCTGCCTCACCTCATGCTTCCTATTCTTTTTCAGTGGGGCAAACCTTGTACAAAAGTTGGGGAATTGAGCTCTTAACTATCATGGAGAAGGGAAAGGAAACACCATGGAAAGCCAGGGAACAGATTTAACCCCAGGCCTGAGGTTCCTGTAACAGGGAGAAAGAGCAGAGTATTGGTCAAGTCTACTTGGCCTCAGCTTCTCATCAGCATTGCAAGAATAATTCCTGCCTACCATCCCCACCACTCCAAACTCAGTCTTTTCAAGTGTGTATGCCATTTTGAAACATTAATAATGCAAGACGCTGTCAACCATATTAAGGGAAACCTTCACTCCAGTCACATTTGGATTGCAGTCACCGAATGCAGAGACGTAGTTTATTAAATTTCCTTGGCATTTTTCTGTTTTGTTTTTTAACAATGAAAAGCATCTCTCTATTACAAAATATAGCCCAAGGCTTCCGACCCAGCTCCACACATCTGCTTGAATACCTGTTCTTGAAGGCTTCAGGGACCGATTTCAAATTTTGGAGAGCAAAGAGAGGGGAGGTGTACCTACTGTACACGTTCTTTAAGACAAATAAAGGGACCGTCCCCATCCCAAATATAATCTTAACAGTTTCCTTGCCCTCTGATTCAGTAAATAACCAGCCTTGGCCAAGTCACTGCTACCTGGTTAAGGAAGTTGAACTAATCTGGTGGCTCACAGAGTAGGCAAACTGGGGAACACAAGAGAACTAAAGTTTCTGCTTTTGTTTCATGGCCACATTTCTGGGCAGGCCTGCCACACAGTATCTCATTTATATACCTTAGAAGAATTAGTTTTCTCCCCCTCTGGAGACCGAATTAGACAAGTATCTACGTGTATATATAATATATAAAAAATACAGAGCTTTGACTTCTTCATTTTGAAGTAAAATGTATACGATACAGTTGTGAGCAGGAGGTAATTCTGAGAAACACAGGCCACCTGACCCTTTGGATCCGAGAGTAGACTACGTGCCTCCAAAGGCAGCAACGGCCCTCTCCCCCAGAAACGTGTCAGATCCGTCCCCACCCCAGCCATCCAAAGGGGGGAAAAATCAAAATAAAACAACACAAATCAAAAGGCTTCAGTAAGTTTTGCAAGTTTTTCTTCAAGTAAAGATGCAAGATAGGTATTTTCTCCCTTTCCTCTTTTTCCCACCAGTTCCAACCCGTCAGTCAGTAGCAAATGTAAGTGAAGCCCACCTTGAGCAGGAGCTGTGCTTTGAATCCTTTTGTCTTGTGAGCTTTCTTGCCCCCCCTTCCCCAGGCCTACATCCTTCAGGAGACAGCCAAGGATCATTGTCCTGCCTGAACTCCAAGGAGATTGACCAGAACAAAAGAACCTCCCCGCCACGCACACATACAAAGGCTCGTCTTCCTCAAGGCATGGTGGAGCAGACTTGTTCAATTTCTTTCCCCCTTGCAGTCTGTGTATGGGGAGATATTTCTAACAGTTGAAGAGGGCAAAAGCAGCAGTGACTCTGCCCCAAATCCCTTGAAAAGATGCCGTTTGGCAAGAGGGGTTCCAAAAACAAAAAACGTGGGCCAAAGTGGTGCTTTTGGCAGATGATGATAAGTCTTTAATAAAAATTAATATGTGCAAAACCAAAAAACCCCCACAAATCTTTTAAATAGTTGAACCCAAGCATCCAAAAGTAAGATTCCTTGGTTATGATTTATGTTATTTTTCACCTCCTCCCACTGGGAAAAGTAAGCCATCCCTCAAGTACCCTAGTGAAGAGTCATATTTGAGGAGGAAAAAAAAAACCCACAAAAAAAGAGAGAAACTGGAGGAAAAAACCAAAAACAAAAAGATGTAACTGATCTGACACCCCTTCTTCCATCCACTTCATCACCTGCTTCTTCTTCTTTTTTTTGCCCCTTGAGCAGCAGCCAAAGGGGAGCAAATTGTATTGTGTGTAAGAATAATCTCCTCTTCATGAGAGCGAAGGAAAAAGCTGTCTTCTCAGCAGGTGGAGCAGGCACTGCCACCTTCCGCTTGGCAGAGAAGAGAACAGAGCTGGGGGTACAAGGGCTCTCTGCAGTCAAACTTTCCAGCCGTGTTGTGGTGGTCTTTCTCCCCTTGTGTCCGGCCCAGGCGTTATAGCTGGAAGCCTTCCATGGGGGCCTCGGGCTGCTGGAAGATGAACTGCTGCTGGTTCTCATCTACTTGGGGGGCCAAAGTGGAGTCGTCGTCCTCAATGCCAAAATAGTGCTCAATCAGGTCAAAAGCCTTCTGATAGATCTCTTGGTTTTCATGGCTCTGGAGAAACTCTATTTTATCTAAACCTAGAGGAGAAAATATTATTATGCACATTTGTATATACTCACGTATAATTCTAGAAATTTTAGTCAAAAAATTGAAGCAAAAAACCTGAGCTGACTTATCCATAGGTCAATGTCAGTACTGTACTTCACCTCCCTCTCTCTCTCTCTCTCTCCATATATATATATATATATATATATATATATATATAGGGAGCCATCTCCTGGTGAAAGGCAAGAGCATAGTCTGTCCTGGAAGCACTGACACACCTCTGCTCTTGCATCCATCTAGCCTTTAGTGTGAGCACAAACTTGCTGAAATTGTGTAAGTTCTTTGGCATTGTTTTCCTTTGCTTCATTCTTTACATCCTTTGTTACATTCTCCTAAACACATACCCTCAACCTATCCACAGGTCATATCAAAATCCATAATTTTGACCCCCCAAAACCTGCTGTCGGCTTATACGTGAAGTCGACAAATGGAGAAAAGGAGACATTGGTGAAGGAGATGCACTTGTTTGGCTTAGGCATACTCTTACTCGAGCGTACAGTAGGGGGGAGAATTATATAGCCCTCTAGATGTTGGTGAACTGCAAGTCTCAGTAGCTGGGAAGAAATGCTGGGAGGTGCAGCCTTAACAACACTGGGAGAGCCATATCATTCTTGCCCCAGTAAGGATGACTATGGAGTTGTTCCAAAGTGTGGTTTTTGAAGAAGGATTCAAAGGGAACAGTGGTGCTGTTGTACTGATGCTCCAAAAAACGAGTGCTAGTCACACAGGGAGGAGCCAACTTTGAGAGGGTTAAGGGTGGTAGAGTTGGAAGAGCTATGGTCAAAGGCAGGAATGTATTAGGATTTGAGTGAAGAATTGCAGCATTTAATGAAAGCATTTGGAAATCAGTGTGAGCATCACCCATTCATAACTGCCCCAAGGCCACTTTCTCTAACAGTTGACGGACCAGCTTACCATAAGCTTCCTCAATGAGGCTGCAGTAGGGGTTGATGCCGGTGCCACTCTGTTTAGCTTCCTGCTCACCCAGACGCAAGATGTTCTCCAGGCCGTTCAAGGCCACTTGAACGATCTTGGAGTCCATTACTGTCAGGAGGTCACACAGGGGCTTGATGCAGCCCAGGTTCACCAGGTACCTGAGAAAGGAGGTAACACATGTTTAAGAAGAATGACATCTGTAATCCTAACCCAGGCTGAGATCATATTAAGTTCTCCACCTAACATAGCTACAGAGAAGGTGGTAGCACCAGGAAGAAAAGATCAGGAAAGTGACATTCTGAACCAGGAGACTCCAGGAAGGGCACAACATTTAGTTGTCATGGATTCATACAGCTTTTTTTTTTTTTAAAGCCCTAATTCTAGTGTCCAGTACCAAATCCTGAGGTACTGAAACCGACATGGTACCTCAGGTATAAAGTGTTTCTTTTGCAGTTGTCCTCTTAAACATTGAGCTCTAGCTTGCACACAGTTATTTTCCTTTTCAGCTGGGAGAAAATGGGCAACTACATGCCACTCTCAAATTACTGCCTTCACAGTCACAATGTGCAACTTCTCAAGATTACCTAAGAAAGCAGCACTAGAGAGAATTGCCAAGAGGTAAAAGTTTGGACCTACTTGATTTGCTCTGGAGTTCCTCCTGACGTTGCATTTGTAATTGCCCAAGCAGCTTCCTTCCTCGTGCGGAATTCAGCCTTCTGCAAAATCTCAATCAGCACTGGGAAAATATTGGCATCTATGACTGCCTGGAGAAGAAAGAAAGAGTATAGCGTTACCAAGAAGCTCAACTTTTCTGTAACTATGAGCATACTCAATCACCTTTCATTACAGAATTTCCCACTTGCTGAGAAGACAGAGACTTTGGAATACCAGGCAAGAATGCAAAGCACTGTTTGTCCTCTGCTAAAACAGGTGGGGAATAAGCACAAGATAGACTGAGACCTACTGGTAGATCCCAGTGCGATTTGGAAGGGAACTAACAAGGTCTTCTGATGTCTGTGAAGTTCATCTCACAATCAGATCAACTGATACACCGTGTGACTGGTCGCTCTAAAATCCTGGCAAGGAAAGCTCTAAAGTTAAGGCATTGCTGCCATTAGGAACACATTAGCATTCAATGTGGTAGGTTAGGGGCTTGCCTCCAAAATATGCCAACTTTTTCCTTTTTGGAACACTGGTTTACAGCAGAAAATCTGAATCCCTATCTAAGTGCCATATACTCATCTTTTTATTGGGGAGGAGGGGGAGAGGGAACCTTTCCTCAAAACAAAGGTATTGAAAGATTTGGCATCAAGCCTGCCAAGAGAGAACTTATTTCCCCTTTAGATTTGTGGCACAGTCCCCCTTCTGACTTTTCTTAAGTTCTCTGCTCTTCTTCCAGCCTCAGACCCAAACTGGGCGACTGGGAAGCTGTACCTGTATCTGAGCCCTGTTCCCGGCTGTGACATTAGAGATAGTCCAACATGCCTCTTTCCGGATAGACTCTTTTGGGCTACTGAGCAAATGGAGGAGACATGGCAAGGCTGAGCAGTTCAGGATCACCTGCAAAGGAAGAGAAGGTAGGATGTGGGGTTAGAGGAAGGGGGGTATCCCTGTGACTCTCAGAGGCTTCTCCTCTGCCCTCCCCCTCCCTCCAATAGCCATGGGAGATGAATTTCCACTGTTCTTTCTGCATGCTGATAGCAGCAGGGATTCCCAGGCCTGATTTGCTTCTAGCTGGCTTATCTCCTGACCAGGAAAGGCACAGGAAAGGCTCTTTCCTGAAGCCTGCCAAAATAGTACCTTGAGTCCCAATTATAAATAAATATAATTATCATCATCTCCACAACCCCTCCTAGCAGTGCTAATTGGCTGTAGTTCTTGCAGCTGAGATGGAAGGGGGGGGATTTAGGACATAGTCCTCTTTAGTCACCTGGGTCTGGATATCGTCCCCTGTCACAATGTTGCCAACAGCTCGCAAAGCTGGAGATGCCACTTTATAGTCACTGTGCCTGCGGGAAGAGGGAACACAATACTAGTTTGAAAAAGATGCCTCAGTTCCAACCCACATCCTTTGTTCATTTTTCTTTCCTCCAAGTCAATCATGTGCCAGCAAAAACAATCCTTTGCACCCTGTTCTATAGGGGGCTATGATACAGACAGTGCTAGTTTATGGCTTCACAGACAAGTTGACAGTCTACAATATGCCAGACAGAGTTAGCTGAGGGCATCCACTTGAAAACCTGAGGAGAACCAGAGATTAGCATTTGAGGTGTTGGTGCCACAGATCAACTTTGTTCACTGCAATGACAGATTTCTTATGCAGCAAATCTCTGCACTGTTCTGTCCTCTGGGATTCCACTTCAACCACACTCAACTCCAAAAATATTTCCACAGAACTCTTAACTATGGCTGGTGCACACTGTCCCACCTATTTACTCCACCTGAAACTTAATGAGTATACAGGCATGGTCCTTCCAGAGCAATTGCCACAATGGACTATGTACAATGTGTGCTCTCACAATGCTGTCTTAAAGCAAAAGAAGCTAACAATATTTTTGTTAATGCAAGTTAAAAATCTTGAGAAAGAAGTCCCCCAAATTTTCTACATTCAGACGGGCAGAAAATCATGAGCTGATGCAGTGCAGTGAACCATGTTTTGTAATCAGAACAGCCTCAGCTTATGAGCCGGACACTTACATCAGCAATTCCACCAGTCGCCGACATACACCTGAATCAATTACAGCCTGGATTTTCTCATTGGGGCCATCTGACAGATAGGAAAGGGCCCAGCAGGCATCTGCCAACAAGTCTGAGTCGCTGCTGAAGAGCAAGCGTGACAAGACTGGCAAACAGGATGACACCTAAGAAGAAGCACAGTTTCAAGGGACCATCAGAAAGGATCCTGAGCAGGCAAGACAGCAAGAGTTGGTCACAAAGAGTGTTCCACAGATTATGGCTAGGGAAAGCACCCCAAAAGAACAAATAACGCCCCCCCCCCAAAAAAAACCCCAATAGATTTGTTGGGTTATGTTTTTAGCCCCAGGCATTTTTGCTTCCTGGGGACATTATCCAGACAGACTACACTGTGCATCTACTTCTTTGTATTTTCTGTAAAAAAAAAATGCACCTTCCAAGTACATGAACTGATTATTTAAAATGGGAAATGGGAGGGGGCTATTTGAACCAATGACTGAAGCTACATCAATCCCACCAATATTTCAATATTTGCATGCACATCTTCAACACAAAGTTACATGGAGCAGTAACCCTTTATTTAGGGGTGCTGCTTATATCCACCATGTTTAGTGGGAAGCAACGCATCAGTTTAATGAGATGCAAAACTGCAACCAGCATGAGCAGTTCCTGAACAGTGGCAGGGTTTGCAGTGGTAAACATTTGCCAAGAGGCTTGTACTAAATATTTACTCCATATGCACTCTTTAATGAGAGGATTACAATCATTTACACATACATGCACAGGAGGGAGAATTATGAAATGGCAGTGTGTCACCCAGAGGAGATAAATGGTCCAGTTCAGAATTCCACCATCTGAATTCTATGGAATGTGTTGGGCAGATTCAAACAGGTTTCTCCACCCAGAAGTAACTATACCTCACCTTCTCAAATTCAGGGGGAGGGTTCTTCCCTCTGCACAAGTTCGACAAAGCCCAGACAGCATTCCTTGTCATTGTCAATCTGGTAGATTTTGTGAGAAGCCTGGAATATAAAACAAACAATACCTTCTCAGTACAGTGACAATACACACACATTTGATTTTTTTTTCCAGATTTCACTGCACAGAACCAGTAGAAATGAAGGTCACGAACCCAGACATAGTAACCACAAACATGAGACTGAGGTGAGCCACAGTTTCCCCCAACAGCTACTCACAAAAGCAATGGAGGAAGGATGCCACAGTTGAGGACATAATCACGACAGGCAGAACTGTCTCCAGCGATGTTTCCCAATGCCCAAACAGCCTAGAAGAAGAAGAACAGGGGCTTTAGCATTCAGTCCTTGAATGGGGTGGAGAACAGGGCATGGTGGATCACAGTGCCAGTCTCTGGGCCTCTCCTGGACACTATCAATTTTCTTGTTAATTAAAGTTAGTGTGAAATGTTCCCCTCCTTTTTGATTATGCTCTTCCCACTCTGAATTCCTGGCCCACAGGTCTTCTTTTGCTGTCCCATTTCCTTCCCCCCAACTCCCATGAACCTCACTGAATATAACCATTTGCTCCCTCCCTTGAATGGTTAGAATGCTTAAAGTTTTGGGTTCTGACATCACAGCAGCTCAGTCAATAGCCTGGTAAGAGTACACTGAGGAACAACCATTCACAGAAAATAGTAGTAGGCAAAATGTGGCCCTCCACATATTGTTGGACTGTACTGTAATTCCAAATATGTCTGCAGGGCCAAAAGTTGCCCATCTCTGATTATAAGAGGAGACTAAGGCTGTGGGGAGGGGATGCCTTGCCTGAAATGTATTTTCATTCCAGATCCTCTGGGTGTGAAGTCCACACTCACCCTGAAAATATCTCACCTGTTCCTGGACATCTTCAAAATCTGCACTCAGCAACTCAATGAAGATTGGCACTGCCCCAGCCTCGATTACTATTTTGGTTTGTAGTGACGTGCCTGAGGCAATGTTTGTTAATGCCCATGCAGCTTCAAACTGAAAAAGCAACAAGCTGCCAATTAATAAACATCCTCAACTGAACTACACAGTATAACAAGAGATTCAAGAATCCTGAGCCTCAACTTCAGCAGGGATCATCACCCAACTGACTTCCAACTGCAGTGTTGGATGTGTGCTTTCAGAGAAAACATCCCACAGTAGACAATGCTACTACACAAGTTGGAACTCCATATACTTCTTTCACTGCCATCTCTTAATGAGAGTTCAAGTATATCATCATCACCATCCCCACCACCACCTCCTACACTGTGCCTTCTTTCCCAAAACAGGAATCAAGATTTTAAGACAGCTGAAACATACAAAAAAACCAACATTAAAATGGAACTACATTATTCTTCCGGTGGTCCTTCCATCAATTTGGGAGGTGGGGGGGGGGGGGTAAGAGAATAAATATGGATTACCCCCCCCCCCCCTTGTGAAACAAGAGTTTTGTGGGACACTTCTGGTCCCAAGCAAGATGGGTACTAACATTTCTTCTTCAATCTGATCGCAATGACTTCAATACATTTTATTAGTATCATGGCTAAAAAACTCTGCATAGTATTTATACAACAGACTTTTTAATACTGTGTTTCAGCTCAGAGTTAGATACTTTTTGATGTTTGGTGCCAAGGAAAGATCACAGCTGTGGACACAGCCCATTCAAGTAATCCCATTCAAAAGCACAGTGTCCTGTACAGTTCATCAAAAAATTTAAAGTGCAAGAACTCAGCCAAATTCATTTCCAGAGACACAGGTGACAATCCTATTTTTGGTTGCTTTTGTTTAGTAATAACGCAATGTCAAAATACCACCACCACCCCTTACCTGTAATGTGCTGTTTTCACTTTTCTTGAGAAATTCAACAAACCTGTCTACCACTCCCTGGGTGCTTATCACTTCATCTATTGGAGGATTGGGCTCTAAAAAGGGGGAGAAAACAAATCTCTTGGTATTACTTATGAAAGCCCTTTCTTTGGCACAGCTATATGAAGAAGTCCGCTATGTGCCATTCCTCTATTTGGCCAAATACAACTTTTCATAACATTGTTGTCCAGTTTCATGAGATTATACAGATATCTTTAAAAATCATCTTTCATTCCCACAATGGTTTGTAAGCCAAGAGAGTTGGGCAGTTAACAACTTGCATATTCCCTAGTTCCTGTTATACTCTCATCCTTTCACCTAAAAGATCCAGTTGTTTTTTGCAATCTAGTTCAGTCGTTCACGAAATCCTTACAAGAATCATGATGAGACACAGCCAGATCTATTTTTTAAACACACACACACACACACACACACAAAATTGCTTCCACACCTTCTGCTTATAATCTATGGCTGCATTTACCTTTTGAAAGTAGTTTCCTAAATCGCTGGGTGGTTACTAGCTGAAGATCAGGGTCTTCTGAAAACAGCATCTCCACCATCTCTCTTGTGATCACACCCTCCTGTAAAATCCACATCCAAACATCACCCTCTGAAGCCAGCCCACCAAAATAATTCCCAGATCTAATATATAGATTTATCCTCAGAAACCCCTCTTCTTCAGAGAGAAGGACATCAAACTAGCAATAAGAACAAGGCTGATATAGCTCCTAGAAGATCCTTCCATTAAAAAGAAAAATATGCTTTCTCCTGCTCCAAAGACTAGGACACAGAGCAATGGATGCAAAGCACAGGAAAAGAGATTCTACCTAAACATTGCAAAGAACTTCCTGATTGTAAGAGCTGTTTGACAGTGAAATACACTGCCTTGAGTGTGATGGAGTCTCCTCTGGAGGTTTTAAAGCAAAGGCTGGATAGTCATCTGTCACAGGGAAGGCTTGGATTGTGTCTTTTTGCATGGCAGGAGGGGCTTGGACTGGATGGCCCTTGGGTTCTCTTCCAACTCTATCATAAAAATGTACTTTTGGCAAGAAACAGAACAAAGTAAACAAAGAGCAGGGGAAGTACTTCAGCAGGCCTACCAAGATGATTTTTAAATTTCAAATATGGATTGTTTTAATATGTACGTGCCTTGCTTATTCTTTAAAACTGATGTGTGTTTTTAATCGATGTGTGTTTTTAACTGATGTTATGTATCTGTTGTATTTCTGGCACTTGCACCATTTCAGTCTTATGGTACTTACCAGAGCAAAAGATTTTTTTTTAAAAAGTAGAACAGAACACATCAGAGCTTCTAAGATTACTTACCCCACCTGTGGTGGAGCTGACAAAGGTATCTACTAGGGGACTATCAAACATAGCAGCATCTTCATTAATTAGTTCCACATTTCGTCTTTTAAAGAGCTGAAACAGAAAATGGATCCGGTTAGTGAAGAAGAATATAAGAAGGTACAATTTGCCTCACACTCCAGTCATACTGAGGAAGTCAGAAGCATGAGTGTGAAGCAGAACCAATCTATTTAAGGCACACAATTGGGGGAGACCAATGTGTGCACACCATCCATCAAGCCGTGTGCAAGACCTACCTGCTGCTCCCGTTTCTGTTTTCGTAACTGGATTCCCTCCTCTTCTCTCCTCCGGCGCATCTCCTCCGGATTCAGCGCCTTGTTTTTGTAACTCTTCATTCTATAGTTGTTCTCTTTTGCTGGGCTCGCCATGGTTTCTACAGAGAAGAGAAAGAAATTATGCCAACCTCCTAAATTCCTTTGGGGATCCTGATGGAAAAAGAGGATACCATCCTCATGAATTGGCACTGTGTAAAAATGGCTCAAATGGCACCAAGATAATTTGTGAGCTCACCCCAAGAATTTGTTTACAGGTGGGGGACCAAGTGAACTCCTCAGGGGGTAAGGCTATCATATAGGCATTTTAAACCATACCTTCCTTCTGCTCTGAGAACTCTTCAAAATTCTACATTCATTTCTTTTCTTACAATTAATCATTTCTACTGCCCTTGTGCTCACTGATACCAATAGGAAAGCAATCATTACACTGAAATGTAACCTTTAAAAACAAGTACCTCAGGTTCCTGAAGTTACTTTTGTTGCCCCAACAGGGCAAAAAGATAAGTAATTGAACTAGTTAGCAGTACACTTATTCTCCTTACCCCCATTTTGAGAAACCCATCGATTTGATTAGAAATTTGTGAGTTACAGAATCTTCTTTTATATTTTCACATAAAGCCATCTTAAGCCTCACAGCATAAATACAAAATAGTTAGGCCACAAATTGTGTGTTTATGTCTGTCAACTTATAATAATGCCATGAATTTCACAGGAATACTCAAGCGGTAGTTTCCTTCATATGAAATATTGCCTACAGCACCTGATATTCATTGGCAGTCCCCCATCCAAGTACTAATCAGGGCTGACCCTACTTAGCTTCTAAGATCAGACTGGATCTGGTGACTTTAGGGTATTTAGACCTAGGTCACAAACTTTTGTTGTTGTTGTTAACTGCCCTCGAGTCGATCTTGACTCATGGGACCCTGTGGGTGAGACATGTCCAAGACCCTCTGTCCTCCATTGCTCTGCTTAATACCCATGACCTCCTTAATAGAGTCCATCCATCTAGCAAACTACAATGACTTAAAGGCAAAACTGCTGTACTAGAAACAAGGAAACAAAGGCAACTCACAAGTAATACTCAAAACTACTCTAAATTGCCAACATCTCTACACTGAGCTAAGACCAGCTCCCACTATGGCTTGCATGGGTATTAATTCTTTTGTACCCATACCAGTTACTGTTTTCTGGTACTCAGAGGATATGTCTTCTCCCTTAACTAGCAAAAGGCCCCAAAGAGAGGACGCGTAGTAGCTCATTGCATGTGTGGGGATTATAGGATATCAATCATAAATGGTCAAAACAGCAATCAATTCAGTTGCCAGTAAATTCTTATGATCCATGTCTGTTCCAAAGCTTGGAGAGGCTTCTAGAAGTTTTGTTCCTGATATAGAAATCTGGCAGGACTTCTCAGAATCAGATGAGAAGTCCGTAAGGAGCCAAGCTGATCAACCATTCCATATTTGCCTGTTTGCAGATGTGGTAATATGCCAAATTTAAGAAACATTTTGAGGAAAGCTGACCTACAGCCATGATAGGGCAAGGACTGCTGGAAAGGAGCATTCATAAGGCACAAAAACATTTAGCACCTGACTGTTGAAGTGTTCACACCTTGAACCAGTCTTTTGCCTATAGTCTTCCCCAGATCTGCCTTTCCGTCCCAAGCAATGATGTCATAAGAGATGCATGACAACAACCCCCAATTCCCATAGCAACCACCCATGTCATAAAAGAAGCCTTGTGACTTCATTGCAAAGCCAGCCAGCAGAAGCAGCTAGTCAAAAGAATGGCAACTCCACCACCATTCTCAGCTGGCTTGAGCTCTGCTTTTGCTGAATATTTCCCATTTCTGCCTTCAGCAGCCTCCCACAATGCTTGCAAGGCAACATCTCTTCCCCTGTCCTTTCAGAACCCCTCCAAGCCCAGCCTTTCTCTGGACCTTTCAACTCAAGTCCCAGGGCCCAGAACCAAACACACCCAAGCCAAATGCCATGCATGTCATCCTTCTGTTTCTTCAGCTATCAGATGCAGTGGTGGAATAAGAGGGAAACCCACACATGTAGGCCTGTACGATGGGTTTATAGCTTCTCCTATCTAAATAAGCCTTGATGTAGGTCAGTAGTTGCCAAATCAACGCTGCCATGAGTCCAAAGCTCAACCACAGACCTCTGGTCTCCTTTTCTCGCCTTGCTCTGCACATCATCGCTCTGCATTCTCTACCTTTCTACTAATCTCTGCTGCTGAGTAATTGCAGAAATTCACATGCCTAAAACCGGGAGCCACACTGCTGAGTCAGAAGCAGAAGCAGGCAGGGAAAGCTATTATCTAAATGGAATGGATAAATGCAGCAGTGTTTTAATCCTAAATAGCATCACACAAAAGGGAGGCCTTGGGGGAAAGGGTTTGCAGGAAAAGCTGGAGGACTGTACCCTCCAATGTTTCACAGATGAAAACTGGGACACACTGTGGCCAAGTATCATTAGTGTGTGGTCAAACGGCCAAAGTTATTAATGAAGGAGAAAACGTAAGTCAGGAGAGGCTACAGCAGTCACTTTTTGCCTGAGCCATCTGGGAAGGGCAAG
The DNA here is from genome assembly GCA_026167975.1 of Phrynosoma blainvillii. Taxonomy (NCBI): domain Eukaryota; kingdom Metazoa; phylum Chordata; class Lepidosauria; order Squamata; family Phrynosomatidae; genus Phrynosoma; species Phrynosoma blainvillii. The sequence goes on from JANUYF010000008.1 coordinate 29,782,624, forward strand.
ACTGTCTCCCTCCTCCTCTCCCCACTGCTGAATTAATGGGATGCAAATTGCTTTCGCATGTTGAGCTTACTCTGCAATAATGAGCAAAGGGGTGAAGTGGGAGGAAAAAGAAAGTGAGACATTTTAAAAGCAGCTGGGAAAGTGGGACAAAAGAGGACAGTTATAGGGTATGGAGGACATCAAGCATAGGTTCCTTGTGGTGTAGAAAGTCAGGTATGTCTTAATGGATACATAAGTTAGTATTGATTTATTTTATTCATTTTTATGAAATGGATCCAATAGGTTCTATGGATAACATATTAAATAATTTAAAATATGACCATAATGCAGCAGCAACAGCAAACAACCATCCTTTTTTTTTACAGCCCAGTAAAAACAACAAAAATACATCTATTTTCTCCACATCAATAGGATACATTAAATGAGCAAGATGCTCTCATGTGACCCTTCAGAGTTGTTAAGACTGCAGTTCCCAGCATTCTTCACTGCTACCTATGTTGGCTAGCTGGCTGCTGCAATCAGGCAATGTCTGGAGAGGCCACATGATTCCCACCCCATCTAGAAGCTGGGGCACAAACACTGGCTACGAACTTCACATTTGCAGCTTTTGCTGCTGCCTGGACCAGATTTGCCCTAGTTCCAAACAATTGCTCACAAGAGATGTGGAATTTCAGTGTTATCGCTATGAGGGAGGAAATGCACTCATTGCTGGTTCTCAGTTACAGACTCAGGGGGTACCATGGTCCTCATAAAGCTGCCCTGCTACAGTTCTGTATTTCCTAATACAGAGCATCACCATCATAGGACTGGCTCATTAGTTATCAGACATCCTGACTACACCACAGAGTAAGTACGGTTGCCTCTGAGTCTTGCTGCCAAGGGGAGCACGAGTGAGTAAGGCACTTGGCAGCCGACGGCACCTGCAGACCTCAGCAGTGTCACCACACAGGCTCTTCTGTGCAAACTGAGCAAAATGCCTGTTTCGGAAGTCAAGGATCCAGCCAGGATATTCCATGGAGGTCTTATTTTATGCCAGGCATGCAGCAGTCACTAGAGAATGACTAAGTGCTATCAGATTCTTTCCGCTTGCTCATTTCTTTGGACTGAAAAAAACAGAGCCTTGTCCAGACTGTTCTGCTTACAGGCTGAATGTGAACCAAGAAGTTTCCAGCATATGAGCAAAGAGGCCCCTTTTAGAAATGCTGCGGAAGAGGTGGAGGGAGGTCAGAAAGGGGCAATGGGTGGGACCCTGCTCTCCTGCCACACACTCGGCACATGCACAGAGGAAAGGTTTGAATCATGCTCACAAGTCCTACTGCCTGTCCCTGTCAGTCCAATGTACCTAGTGTGGTTGTGGCAAGCATAAAATGGAAATACTTCATGATGGGCTGTGTGTGCACCCAACACAGTTTGTACAATCTGCATTTACCAGTCTTTTGAGAAGAGATTTTTTAAAATCTATTTATTTATGCTGCGGCATTCCAAATCTTACCAAGAAGCTTCCAAAGCATCATAGAATGTATATCAAAAGTGGACAACACATAGACAGAGAGAGAGAACAAGTGAGAGAGTGCAAACTAGGCTGCTCTGACCATAAGATGAATTGCTAGAGCCAAGAGCTTTCAGCACAGTACACTCTGTACTGGCAAAAAACCCACCCCTTTATTCTGACAATTCTTTCAGCAGGCTTGGTGCGGTGGTCATGGCTGGCTCGCTTGCTCCCGCCCCAATCCAACAGGCTCACAAAAGAGCTCAGAGCCTGCTGCACCCGAGCATCTGTGGAATGCGCTGCTTTGCTGACCAAGCTGGCTCCTGCATAAGAGGGGAAAGAAAAGTATTCTGAGATCTAGGATGTCACCCCCTTAGCAAAAGTGATCCTTTCATACCAGTTTCCCCAATATGGGAAAGAGCTGGATGCTGCAATCCAAGGTGCCCCCTTCGCCCCAGCAAGCGACAAAGGGGGACTTGCCCAGACCACTACCTCATCTATTCAAGCTCCAGACAAGACAACCTACAATGCAACCATGTTACAGATGCCTTGGTGAGAGAATCCAAATGCCTAGGCACTCAGGTTTTGGCTTTTTCCAGTTCTCCATGCCACACAATGTGGGTAAAGTTTTGGCAAGACAACCACAGAGATTCCACCTCATCTGGTCCAACATCACCTGTGTGTTTGTTTGCAATGGCATTACAGTAGGAGAAGTTACAGTCAGAGTGGTTTGATCCAAGAGGACCCGGTCTTAATGCAGTTTAACTGGCACTTCCCGTTTCCTACCAGATGCCGAATGCTTGGGTGCCAACTGGCTCTCAACAAACACAGCTCACTCCACAGATATACGTCATGGGGAGAGCTCATCCCAACTTCTCCCACAGCTGTCCCATCCAAGCAGGAACCAAGCTGCATCACACTTGTCTTAGCTTACAATGAGCCCAAGAACTGAGGCCCATGATCCTATGGTGGGAATTTTTCAAAAAGTGCATATTATTTAGTAACAGTAGTACGCAAAGGGATCCTGTAGCATCTTTGAGACTAATTAAGCAAAAGAAGTTGTAGCATATAAAACATACAAAATCATTTTTGTCAGCCGGCCAAAAGAAGCTGGTCTTTGCTGCTGTTTTAAACTCAGAAAGTGCACCCAACTGTTTGGTGTTTATACCAGATAATTTATGCAATGCCATGCACCATACTTTGTCTTTGACAAGAATGGCAGGATATACTTGTTAAATGTAACAGAGATCAGTAAGGACTAGTCTGCTTTGTGTGTGGGAATCAAGTGGCCCTCCAGATGTCACTGGAATGTAACTCCCAGCATTCCTCACCACTAGCTCTGATGGTTGGAGTGGTTGGGAGTTGCCATCCATCGATATCTGGAGGGCCACATGATTCCCACCTTGGTCTTCTCCCTCATGTTCTAATAATGAAGCCAGTGTGGCGAGAAAACATGCAAGACTCATCTATTATGTCTATTTGTATTGCTACATAGGGTTGATACTGATGTGTAAAAGATATTCTAAATCTCAGGGAGGTAGTGTGAGCCATCATTGGTGTAGTGGTTTGAGCACTGGACTACGAGTCTGGAGACCAAGACTCAAGTCCCCACTTGGCCATGGAATCCCACTGGAAACCCATGGAAACCTCGGAAAATTCACACTCGCTCAGCCTCAGAGGAAGGCAAAGGTACTCCCACCCCTGAACATATCTTGCCAAGGAAACCCTGTGATAGGTTTTCTGTAGGGTTGCCATAAGTTGGAAATTACTTGAAGAGACATGACAACATGATGTCATGTTAGCGTTGCAGTGACTACAGCAGGGGTAGGCAACCTTTCCCCTTTAAGGGCCGAAGGACTTCAGCTCCCAGAATCCCAGGAGCTATTGGCCAACATGGGACTATTGGCCAACATGGCTGAGGCTTCTGGGAGCTGAAGTCCCTCGGCCCTTAAAGGGGAAAGGTTGCCTACCCCTGGACTACAGGAACCTCTTGTGGCTCCTTAAATATAAGAAATTCACAGCTCATGTCACACTGCAAAACCTATTCCAGAATCAGTGTTAGTTTTTAAGGTACTACATGAATGTCCAAAATAGATTAAAAGCTTTGTATGCTCCAAGTGGCCAAAACTTCATACTCATAAGTAGGAAGAAATCTGATCAGTATAGCAAGAAGGCAATTTTTACTGGACAGGTACACTCATCTCCATATTTCAGGAGCCATGTAATCCTGTCACCACCCCAACCCCCCAGAGACCCCTTTAACTGCTATTTGCACATGCTCAGATGTACAATTAAGCAGTAAAACCAAGGCCAACCTGCTTTTCTAGCAACCCTCAAAAGGATTAAGGTCTTGCCTAAATCATAAAGCACACTCCAGGACTGAAAATTTCACAATTGCACAATGCCAAATAAACCCCCCGAATGAAAGAATTTCAAGGCAACCAGGAGAGAAGCCTAGAAGTCCCTCTTCTTCCTTGAAGTCACACTCTGAAGCTGAACAGGACTCAATATCTATGGTTCATCTAAACAGAACAGGGGTGGGGAACTGGGTGACCTTCCAGATGCTGTCAGACTGCAAATCCCAGCAAACTTAGACAGCATAGTCAATAGGGAGGAACTAGGAACTGAGGTCTGACAGCATCCAGAGCACCACCCAATTCCTATATCTAATATAGAGCAGGTTAGAAGGGTTCCCTTCTAATACCAAACATTTCATTCAACTGTCATTAAAAATTGCATTTCAGGGAAATTCTATAGCAGACAGCTACCAAGTATGGCTGCTGTTCTAATTCTCCCCAAAACAAGCTTTGTCACCTCCATGCCAGACTGCCAGACTTCGTGTAATTTCAGAAGCTAAGCAGGATCAGGTCTGGCTAGTACTTGGGTAGCTTACAGTCAGGTGAGAAGATCAGGAATCTCCAGGCAGGGCCTAGGGAGAACCCTGTTGGAAGCCCCAGAAAACCCTTCCTGCTGTTCAAACAGAAGGTTAGATGGAACAAAGATTTGAGTAAGAATGCAGGTCCTGATTGATATATAATTGCTCTGGGTCTGGGACTAGTGAAAATTTCCCACATTTGTGGCTTTTAGGCTGCCACTGGGACTGTCTGGTAAGTACGACTCCCCCACATCCATGGGACCACAATCCACAGTTTCACTTATCTATGTCCAAAAAATATGGTCTCTCTAGACATCTAGATGTCCTCAGCGTGACTCCATGGTCCATTTGCACTGGAAGTATAGGAACACTGTTAACTAGAAAACTGCCACAGCCCACCATGATTTCAGCTCAGTGACATAAGCCCCTTCACCCATACAGCCTGGAAAGTGCATTCATTTCTAGGCTGCAGCTTCAGTTCTGCAGGAATGAACACCAACTGTTTAAGCAAATTGTAACCATCATCACTTCACATTTAGGTACTCTTTCTGTTGTTACAGGCATCTTCTAAGGTAAGCCAGGAGTAATCATGAAGGTGGGGCAGGACAATCACCAAAAAGCCATTTTACCAGATACTCAGGAAAGTCATCTTTGAACTGGAGAGTTCCTAGCCTCAAAACTATTGCTGAGATAGTTTTTTTGCAGCCCTAATTTTTCAAAAATATACCCCAAGTTCTCTCAACAACCTGAGTAGTAACACACTGAGGTCTGCAAGCTTCCCTGTTACACAACATGGCTCACAAAAGTTAAAACAAGATACATCATTATTTCCACCACCCAAAATACTGCAGCAGCTGAAGAAGGGGGACTTTAGCTATCATGTCAAATGTACTACTAATGTATACCAAGTAAATGTAATGGCTTAGCATTATAGTTGTCCCATCATTTCTTCTCTTCATGGTCCAGGCTGGGTGCCCATTCATGTGATTCCACATCTTGCTTTTACTTCCAGATTGTTTTTGCTTCTCTACACATATTAAATGGTGTAAAAGAGAGAGCCAGTGTGTTGCAGTGATTTGAGTGCCACAATGTAATTACATTATGTATGTTATTATAACTTGTTATAATTACATTGTTACACTGTACATTTGTTAGCTAGGTCATGACAATTTAGGGCAGGGGTAGGCAACCTTTCCCCTTTAAAGGCCGAGGGACTTCAGCTCCCAGAATCCCAGGAGCTATTGGCCAACATGGGACTATTGGTCAACATGGCTGAGGCTTCTGGGAGCTGAAGTCCCTCAGCCCTTAAAGGGGAAAGGTTGCCTACCCCTGATTTAGGGAGACAAACAACTTCAATCCTCCTCCTCAACAAGGCATCAAGCCACAACTTTCATTATTTGTCCTAAAATATAGTGTATGAACCAAGGCAAGGGAAAGAGACAAAAAGTGAAAGCTTGCAAGTGAAACAAGCTGCCACATTTCAATTGGTGACCATCAAGTGAACCAACAAACAATGAAGGCCTCCAGAGAAGAGGCCCTGGAGTTCAAGAGCAGAGGTCTAGCTCCTTGCGGCTGCAGGTTCAGTGACTGGAGCATCTGCTCTGCATGCAGAAAATCCTAGGTTTGATTTTCATAAGCAGAGGTTGAGTCTCTTTTATCCCGAATTTCAAAATTTCTAGATCTACATATGAAGATTTCAAACATAAAAACTGGGGCCAATCTCTGACTAGGCTAAGAGTGAGGAAAATGTGACCCATGGGCCAAATGTAGTCCCTCAAACCTTTCTGAAGCACCTGAAGGGTGAGAGAAAATGCTCCAGAATCAACCAAAAATAAAGATAAGTCAAAATGTAAAGTAACAAAATGTAAAGTAAATCAATGTAGGTCACTGGGAGATGCAAGGGCAAAAACCAACCCCAGCCCTGGGTCAGCTGCCCACCTTGGATTCAACTTTTTGAGTTGTTGCCACAGCACTCAGTGGTATGACATAATATAAGGCAACTCCTTGCAGGTTTGCTAAATGTCCACAAGTACTATAATGCACAATAAAAGCAAGATATATCAACTCTTGGAACCTTTGACCACCAACGTGGTACGAGAACCATGCAAGCAACCATTCTTTGCTTTCCCAGATAATTGTTCTGCACCATTAACCTCCATACCAAATTCCATTAACTGTCCAAACACACTCCAGAGGCAACCTTTACATCCAAGAGAAACCAAGTAGATTATGAAGGGAGGGAACAAGAAATTGTAGCTAATTAAGTTCAGAGAATTACCCCGCATCATTAAAACCAAGTCTATACCCATTATATCCCCCACAAATCTTCATTATGTAGATCTAGAGACAATCAACACATCAGTCCAGAAGACAGAGAATAGGAAAATGTGTTATATTTCTCAGAGTCTAGCCACATGCTCATATCCATTTTCTAATACATTGGCCACCAGACATCTAGAAGGTACAGAAGTTGGAGTAAGAGATCTCACCATATCATTTTGTGCCTTACGAAACAGTGGGAAAGAGTACAGGAGGGTGAGAATGAAATACAGATGCAAGGGGGAGGGGACCCCAAACCAACAAGGAGGAGATCATCTTCCCTATTCCACAGCCAAACTCACACTCCATAGGTGTCAAGTCTGCATTTGAGATAAGGGATCCTCTGTCTCCCCAAAAGTGAAAAGGCTAAGGACAAAACAAGTCACCTGTGAGGTGTTCAGACCACCTGCGTTTGTTCTTAGCTATCTTCCAGTCTCCTTTAGAGGTTTTAAAACAGGCTGGATGGTCATCTGTCAGGGGTGCTTGGATTGTGTCTTCCTGCATGGCAGAAGAAGACTGGGCTGGATGGCCCTTGGGGTCCCCTCCAATTGTATGATTTAACTTAAAGTGCCCCTAAAAATGAGTTCCCTCCAACTCACCCTATCCTCAGAAGTCCTGCTCAGGTCTTGCAGACTCAAGAGCATGGTTTTGCTGAATTCCAAAACACACTGCAGAAATAATCCAGTTTGAGACCGCTTTAACTGCCCTGGCTCAGTGCTAGGGAATCCTGGGAACTGTAGTTCATTGTGGCACCAGAGCTAACAGAAAAGGCTAGATGTCTCACAAAACATTTTTCCCTAGCATTGAGCCAGGGCAGTTAAAGCGGTCTCAAACTGGATTATTTCTGTAGTGCGCTTTGGACCTGTCTCTCCATTTGGAATGTCTAAAGTACAACAGCCTCAGTTTAGTCATCTTGACTTCCAGGGAAAGTTCAGGCTTGATTTGCTCTAGGACACAACTGTGTTTGGATGAGGCAAATGAGTTGCATCGCTTGCAGGCTTCAAAAGAAGCAGACAGGAAGGAGAGGCCAATGTTCAAGAAAGTTAAAAAGTAGGTGAAGCCTTCTGCCGGCTATTAGGCAACAGACAGGATACTAATAAACAACAGCAGCAGTTATTTCCAGGATTATTATTTTTGCTAAGAAAGAATATTTATACCTCCATTATAGGCAGGTACCACCGATCTTCTGCTTAATGTTACCATATCTTGTCTGATGATGAAAGCTAAGTATGATCAGCCCTGGTTAGTCGCTGGATGTGAAACTGCCAACAAGTAACAGGTGCTGTAGGCTCTATTTTGGGGGAAGGAACTGGCAAAACCACCTCCAAGGACTCCTTGCCTAAGAAAATCCTATGAAATTCATGGAGCCCATGAACGACTTAAAGGCATATACACAATACAGCATAGGGCCTAAATCCCCCAAAGGCATCAAATCCTGTCTATCTTGGAGGCTAAGCAGGGCCAGCAGAGTTAGCCTTTGGATGGGAGACTGCTAATGAATGTCAGGTACTGGAGGCTCCGTTTCAAAGAAACTGGCAAAATCACCTCTGAGTCTTCCTTGCCTGACAAAACCCTTTGGAGAAATTCATGGGGTTGCCACAACTCAAAGGCACAGACACAGGCACACCCTAAATGCACCGGAATCCATTCTCATCAAGAAAACTAAGCAGAGTCAACCCTGGCTGGTACTTGAATGGTAGACTGCCAATGAATCCCAGGTGCTGGAAGCTTCATTTTAGAGGAAGGAAATGGCAAAAACCATCTCTGAAAACCCCTTGCCTTAAAACACTCTCAGAAATCTATGGGGCTGCCAGAAATGACCAAGCGACTTGAAGGCACACACACAGAGACACCCCAGGTCCCTCTCTCATCTGGGAAGCTAAGCAGGGTCGGCCTTGGCTAGCCCTTGGATGAGAGACCATCATCTATTTCGGAGAAAGGAACTGGCAAAAGCCACCTCTGAGGACTTCTTGCTTTAAAACACTCTCAGATATCTATGGGAATCGGCAAGCGACTTGAAAGCAAACACACACGAGGTCCCTCCCTCGTTTGGGAAGCTAAGCAGGGCCGACCCTGGTTAGCCCTTGGATGGGAGACCGCCACAGATACAAACATTCAAAATATGGGTTCCACTTCAGAGGAAAGTAATGGGAGAACCATCTCTAGGGGCCCCCCTCTTGCCTAAGAAAAACCCTAATGAAAGGATGCCCCCTCCTCCTCCTCGTCGGCCATAGAGGCCAAGAAGGCCCTGAGGCAAGAGAGGGAGGCGGCGTCCCTTCCTGTGGCGGCCATTTTGGGGCCAGACAGCGTCCCTCCTGAGGGGGAAAAAGCCTCTCCAGAGACCGAGGAAGGGAAGGGAAGGGAAGGGGAGCCGGGCCTGAGGGGGATGAGGCGGTCCTGGCGGTTCTCCGCCGCCTCCGAGGCCTCCTCCTCACCCATGCCTGCCTCCGTCGCCCCAGCGTCCGCTCGCCTTCTCCTCCTCCTCCTCCCGCCGCCTCCTTTCCTTCCTTCCTCCCTTCCTCCGGCGACAATATGGCGGCGGTCGGGGCCGGGCCAATAGGCCTAGCAAGGCGGCAGCGGCAGCAGCCGGGAAGGAGGAGGAGGAGGAAGGGGAAGGGGCAGGACTTTAATAGGGGAAGAGGAAGAGGAAGGCGACGGCGGCCGGCGGAGGACAAAAAGGGGCTCCGAGGAGCGGAAGGCGCTCCCACGCCACGCCACGCCCCTCGGCCACGCCCCCTTTTAAAGAGACAGGATTCCCAGGAGGGAGGAGAGGAAGCAGCAGCAACAGCACTAGTAGTAGTGTGGAAGGAAACACCTGGGTCGATCCCGGTTTAATCTCCCAGAGTAGGATCTCTCGCTCTTGGGAAAGGGAATCCACCCGAGGAGAAGGCACAAAGAGCAGCTTTTCTCTTCTTATTCTTAATAGAGAGAGACAGAGACAGGGACACACTGCCTGTGATATAACAGCAAGGAGGACTTATTATTATTATTATTATTATTATTATTAATATAGAGAGACAGGGACACACTGTCTGTGATATAACTGGAGGACTGTTGTTTTGTTGTTATTAGTATACAAATTGTTTTTAATTTGCCAATATCTCTTCTATTCATAATAATATTATTAATAGGAATTTCTCCCTTAAGAGGGCCTCCAGGCTTTCAATTTTAATATGTAATTAAGAATCGCTGCCACACTGCGGAACCGTTTTTAATTATTATTGTTGTATTTTATATTGTATGTTTTAACTTCTAACTGATTTAATAACTTTTTAAGGGGGGGAGGGAACTAGATTTTATTGCTGTATATTATATTTTCCTGTTGTTAGCCGCCCCGATTGATCTCAAAAGGGCAGGATACAAATAAAGAGATGAGAAAATTGTTTTCCCCCTGGACTATAAATCCCAGAATCCCCAATCAGCATGCTTGCACATAGCACATTTAATAAGACACCCACCCTCTCCCTCCCAATTTGTAAGTTGCAAGTTACATCTTGGGATAAAACTTGCAAGTTCTGTCTTGGAACAGGTCATACCTTGGAAAAGCAAATGTGGTCTCAAACTGGATTATTTCTGCAGTGCGTTTTGGACGTAAGTCTTGTGCCACAATTTGAGACCCTCTGCCCTAATGGGTTGCGGGGAAGGAGAAACCTATGTCTGTGGTCCCATCCCTTTATCACGTATATGTCCTAGGCCTGAGCCCCGAGTTCAAATTATGCCAGAAATCACTGCCACCTGTCCTCCGCCATTCTACCCTGCGAAAAGGGAGACCGAAGGGGAGACCGAATCAGACCTCCAGGAAAGAGGGCCACAGAAACATTTTAAGGTGTCCTTTTATTAAAATGTGCGTCACTGTTTTGTGTGGCTTGCTTTGCGGTTGTCCGGCTGTCAGCGTGTTCCCTGGGACAGCCGCCGTGGCCTCAGCGCTCGAGCCCGGCCGAGGGGAGCCTTCAGGTGGTTCGTGGCCTGTGGCTCCCACCCATGGCAATGTAGACGTCAATGGGGACGTTGGGCAACGTCAGGCAATGGCATCCAGGACATCGTCGCAGCTGCCTGCCAGAAAGAAAGAGAGAGAACATTATACCAGGATGGTATATGGAAAGGAATGAGGCCCTTCAGATGTGCTGGATTGCAACTTCCATCATCCCCCATTGGCAAGGGGTGATAGCAGACTGCAGTGTCTGATACATCCCAAGAGCCATTGGTTTGTGGTTGGTATTAGGCAATGGTGTCGCTGCACCAAAGGGGATGTCATCCAGTGCCATCCATACCCTCCACACTCCTCCAATGATGCCACTGGTATTAGGTATCCCATATTCCCTTGGTTTCACAACATTTTGCGGCAAAAGGACACATGGGAGCTCAGTCTCTTCCACTGTGATGGCATGCAGAGTCCTGGAAGGTTGGAGGACTGCAGCCACTGCATCTTTGTGGTCCTCTAGAGGACAGGTCTGGGTCTCAGTCATGAGCTCTAGAGGACCACAAAGATGTGATGGGTGCAGCCCTGTAACCCTCCAGGACTGTGCATCCCATCACAGTGGAAGAGACTGAGCTCCCATGTGTCTAGAGTCTGCATGCCACCATCTTGGTGGATGCAGAAGCTAAATTCTGGTTCATATTTTCGATCAGCCATTACAGGTTGAGTCTCCCTTGTTACCCGAAATGCTTGGGACCAGAAATCTTTTGAATTTTTCCAGGTTTTGAAATAAGGTGATCCCTTGGAGATGGGACTCATGTCTAAACACAACATTTCTGTTTCATATACACATAGCCTGAAGGTAATTGTATGCATAATATTTTTTAATAATTTTGTGTGTGAAACAAAGTTTTTGTCTACTGAACCATCAGAAAGCAAAGGTGTCACTATCTCAGCTGCCCATGCGGACGATTCTGGATCTTGGAATATTTCGCATTTCGGGATTCCAGATAAGGGAGACTCAACCTGTAAATGCAAAACTGTCTCCTCCTCAAAGGCCTCTGGAAGTGCAACTTGGGAGTTTTTGTCCAGATTTTTTTTAATGATCCACGTAGGCTTTTTTTTTGGGGGGGGTGCTTCTGATGGCCACAGGATTCCCACCCGGCCCTTTCCTCACCTTGATGCAGTGCGCTCAGGTGCAACCGGCTCCTGTGTTTCAGGGGCGGTCGCCAGGCTGGGAGAATCTCCTGCCTCTATTGGAAATCTCCGAGCTTGTGGGGTCTCTTGGGAGCTCATGACCGAGCCCCAGACCTGTCTGAGGAAGAAGGAAAAGGGTGAGTGGAAGTGGGTCTTCTTCGGCCACCCCGCCACTTGTGCTCTCACAACCCAGCCAGGCACCAAACCCAAGAACACCACCATGACTGGAGTGGGGTGTTGCTAAGAAAGAAAGAAAGAAAGAAAGAAGGAAAGAAAGAAAGAACAAGCAGGAATGCCATGTCTCGATCCAGAACTGGCAGTCCAACCACTGTTTCAAGACCTCCAAAGCAAAGAATTCCTACCGTCAGGAAGGTCTTCCTAAAGTTTAGTCTGAAACTTCTTGCACTTTGAATCCGTTGATTCAGGTCCTACCTTCTGGAGTAGCAGAGAACAAGCTCACCCCACCTTCCACATCACAGCCCTTCAGATATGTAAAGACCACTGTCATATTAAATGGCTATAGAGACTATTCTGAAGTTCTGCCACTCTTTTTGGAACTGCTTCCAGAGAACCTATTAGTATTGGAAACACTGTGACATGGAGAGAGATTTAGCAAAGATCTCAGGAGACCCTTTCGGAGCCAAACTTCAGGAAACAGCTCCTAATTCAGAAAGAAAACCAGCCTGGGTGGGATCCACCCCAGAAGAAGTTGCCCCAACAGTTTCCAAACAAACAAACAAACAAACAAACCACCATCACTTCCAAACAAAAGCCAACATGATTCTAGGCTGCATCAAGAGGAATATGAAGTCCAGATCGAGGAAAAAAGTTGTGCCACTCTGTTCTGCTTTGGCCAGACCTCACCTGGAATATTGTGTCCAGTTCTGGGCACCACAATTCAAGAAGGATGTGGACAAGCTGGAGTGTGTCCAGAGAAGGATGGCCAAGATGGTCAAAGGTCTGAAAACCAAGCCTTAGGAAGAGCCACGTAGGGAGTTGGGTCTATTTAGTTAGAGAGAGATGGGCATCAAGATAGCCATCTTCAAATATCTGGAGGGATGTCATGAAGTAGATGGAGCCAGCTTGTTTTCTGCTGTTCCAGAGATTAGAACATAAACCAGTGGCTCCAAATTACAAAAAAGAGAGATTCCACCTAAATATTAGGAAGAACGTCATTAATGTAAGGACTCTTGGACAGTAAAATGAACTGCCTCGGAGGGTGGTGGACTCTCCTTCTTTCCTTTGGAGGTCATCTTTTGGGAGTGCTTGTATCCCTTGGACTGAACGGCCCTTGCCCTGTTTCCAACTCTGAGGCTCCATGATTCTGCTCTTCTCCTCCTCCTCCTCCGGAAGGAAGCCCTTGGTCTCCGGTCCCTCTGCTTACCTTTCAAAGGCGGAGGAGTGCTCCCTGGAGTCGACCAGCCAGCCTGTCGTGCCTTCTCGCAAAGGGCAGGAGGCTGGCAGGGAGCCCAGAGAGAGCCAGCCGCTCGCTGGGCTCCATTGTGACCCGGGCAGGCAGTGGCCCCCGCATCACAATCCATCCTGACCTTCTCTCAGCCTGGGGGCCTCCAAGCCAAGGAACTCCACTCTGGGGACACCTCTGGCTCAACCAAGCCCCTTCAGGCCCTCTCAAAATGGCTCTCATAGATGCCTCTCCCGTCCCTCGAAGCATCCTTCCTGCTTCCAAAACCTTCTCCTCTCCTCCCTCTTTACAGACTTGCACTTGGTTCCTGAATTACTACAAGAACAAGCCAAGCAGGCCCCCCAGTTTGGAGCATGCAGCGGAAAAAGGACGGAGAGAGGACGGCTGGAGGATGAATCACAAGCAAAAAAGGCCAGTGTGTTGGGCTTCCAGATTAGTGGTTAAATGCCTGTCCTGCAGCCACTCACTCATAGACAGCCACAAGGTTGCGAGTTCAATACTAGCCAGGGCTCAGGCTTGACTCAGGCCTGCATCCTTCCGAGGTCCCTAAAATGAGTACCCAACTGTTGGGGGCAATGAGCTTACAGGTGTAAACCGCTTAGACATCCCATAGCGCGATATGAAGCGGTATATAAATGAAGCTGCTTTGCTTTATCTGGCTAACAAGAAGGCCCTGCTTTCCAAGACCATCTCCGATGCCTCAAACCACCTGAAGGTAAGAGCTTGGTTCGTGAGTCCACAGCTGCTCCAGGGTTGGCCTCAGACATAGCGTACCCTCTGCCATTTCACAGACAAAACCCAGGACACATCAATGTGTGGTCAAGATGTTAAAAAGTATGGATGAAGAATCACACGCAGCAGTTTGCTTTGGCCTGAGCCAATTGGGAAGGGCAAGATTCCTCTGTCTCCTCTCCTCTCCCCTTGGCTGAGTTCATGGCGTGCAAACTACTTCTGCTCTTTGAACTAGTCTGCAGCAACTGAAGCTAGCTGAGGACAAAGGGAGGGAAAGTGAGAGGAGGAAAGGGAAAGTGGAACACTTTCAAAGCAGCTGAATAAGTAAGTGGGAGAATGGAGGATGAAGTGGTATTTCCCCTGCCCAATTGGGACAGTTATGAGGGCTGACTGCCTGGCACCTAGTTTACCTTTCACTTTGGGGTAATAACTTCACAGCCAGCATTTTTAAAATTAAAAAAAATGGCTTTAGTCAAGCTACTGTTATGGTGAAGTAGCTGTGTATAATAATTTACATCCCTGCCAAAAGGGGAGCGCCTTCAAAGGAAGTGAGAAAGTGGGATGTCAGAGGATGAACCAGGACTGTCTCTGCCAAACTGGAACAGACATGGGCAAGCTGGTACCTTCCAGTGTTTTAAACGACAGTTCCCAACATCTCTAACCATTGGCTAGGCCTTGCATGTCTACCTCTAGCAATTTCCTCCCTTAGCAGCATCTCCCTCTTCTTGGGATATGTAGTTTGGAAACCCACCACTAAAGGGATGCTTGGCAGTAGTTCTGCCTCCCATTATGTACAAAAACACACATTGCTGAATAGAAGCCAAGCCATCATGTGGACTTTGTCGGGAGGGTTGGGAATTACAGTATGTGACCCTTCAGAGCCTAATGAACATCCACTAACCCCCTTCCTTACTATCCACTATGCTGCCGCCTTAGGGAACTTTGCAACCCAACAACACTAGGGAGGGCTACACAGCTCCCACCCCTGACTTAAACACGGGGGGGGGGGGTTTGTTGCACTTTGGGGTGTGCAATATGGAGGGCCTGGGGCCACACGCAGACCCCTGCGCTCTTTTAATGAATGTTGACCCATCCAGACTTCCCTTTTTCAACAACAACAACTACATAAAAAGGACCAATTCCCTCCCAGAAGAATAATTTGCATTTTAAATAGAGTTACAGGAGTTGCTTGCACCATTTCTCAAAACTGGACATGGCCTTACAGTCACTTCTGTTTGGTTGGTTGCTTGGTTTTGGAAGCTCATGTGCCTGGCAGACGGACGGACAGACAGAAGACCATGGTCCAGGGCAGAAAATTGACCCCTGGATTTGCTGGGGTTGCCCACCCCTTGGTTAAATCAAGGAATGCCCACTAGGCATTCCTTAAAGAGTTAAGAATGGGTTTGGCTTAAGAAGGAAAACAGCGCAGCTATGATCAGGGATATAGCTGAGGTGTGCAAGTGAGGCAAAATGAGGCCATTGCCCTCCCAGTAAGAATCCTGCACCCCGTGATTTATGTCCCCTTCAGTCCCCAAATTTCTAGCATTGCAATTGCTTCAAACATCACTTGAGCATTTGGGAATAAAATGGAGTCATCCAAATAAAAGGGTCAGGCAAAATGACCTAGGGAATGGAAGCACAGCAAATAGAAAAGTTCTAGGTAGGAATAATTTACAGTATCATACACTCTGTAAGGCTAGAAATTTGGGAACTGGAGGAAATTTTGATTTAGGGCAGAGAATTTTCATTGGAGGGAAACTGAATCCATTTTGCTCTGCTTTGCAGTTAATCTCCTGACTACAATGAATTTATGTTTTCAAAATTTCCAGTCTGTAATGCAGAAGTTGGAGAATCCTAGCAAGAAATATTTAAATAATATGCATGTTTGTTCCTGGGTGCCAAATCTTCCTAAACTTTTAGGTTCGGAGCTAAGATACTCAGCATCATGAACACTGGCTTCAAGTGAAACATTTTGCTGTCATGCATGAAAATGGCTTCCAATTTATCTGCCAGGAACATAACAACATCCATGATTATGTGAAACCAAGGGTAGAAATCAGGCAGCTCCTGGTTTTGGAGTGCAGCTCCCAGCAATCCTCACCCTTGGCTACAGCTGCTGGGAGATGCAGTGCAGCTACATCTGGAGTGCTGCTAAATTGCCAACTCATTCTTAAATCATACAACAAAATGGTTATCCATGACTGAGGATTGACCATCTTCCTCATATTGAGCTCCATAAATTTTTCTAGCTTTTTAGCTTACTGAAGAAGATAGCTGAGGGAGGACACACAAGTTAATACAATCATGAATTATGTCTGTATTTGTTATTTTGAAAAACCTACTCCACACAACTGGCATGACAGGAACACAAAAAACAGGGACTGGACAACCCCCTCCCCCTGTGAACAAATCTTGCCCCAGAAAACCCCATGGAGGTTAAATATATGGTTGAATAAACCCAAATGTACTTTTGGTGGTTTGCTGGCCATGACAGATTGAGCACCATGCTTTGCTGGCATAGTCAAGAGATCTTTGGTTATTGGCAGCTAACAACATTGGACTGATATGTCCCATTATCTGAATCACTTTGTGGCACTTTGGGTTGGGAGGCAGAAAGTGGAGCCAAAAGGCCTCCTGGAGCATCTTCACACTATACAATTATGGTGGTGTGATTCCACTTTAACTGAGATGGTTCCACTCTATGCACTCCTGGGATTTTTAATTTAGAGAAAGGTGCTTACATGCTAGGAGCCAGTGTGGCATAGTGGTTTGAGTGCTGGCCTACGACTCCGGAGATCAGAATTTGAATCTACGCCATGAAAACCTGCTGAGGGACCTTGGGTGAGACACACTCTCTCAGCCTCAGAGGAAGGCAAAGGCAAATCCCCTCATGAGCAAATCTTGCCGAGAAAACCCACGACAGGGTCACCTTAGGGTTGCCATAAGTCAGAAACAACTGGAAGGCATACAACTACCGTGGTATAGGAGCCATCTCCAGTTTTCAGTCTGGCAACCCTAGGAATTCTCTCCTTAAATAAAATAATGATAATTGAAAAAAGAGGATACTTACTCTTAGGACTTGCCTGACGTAGCTAGACCCAAACCCTGCCAAACAGTTTCAAGCCAGCAGATTTCCATGGTGGGGGGCAACAACATACTAACTTAACTCTCCATGTCCAACCCTGACAGCTAAGACGCCCTACCTAGGCTACTAAAATCCCCTTACGCAAGGCCTGACAGCTTTGGGCCTCCTGGCAGGTTAACCCATCACCTGGCCTGATGAGCACCTGAAGGCCGAAGGCTTACCTGTCCTGGTGAGGAAGATGCCTGCCCTCCTCCCATTGGTGCAAGGCGACAACCTCAAGTGGTGCATGGGTAACACAAGGTTGCATCACAATGGAGGCTTCAGGTTTCAAGATGTCCCACCTCAGGTTCACCCCCTCATCACAGGACTTTGTCTGGGCAGGTAAAAAATGATCTAGCGTCCTGGGCTGCATTCAATGCAGACCCTGGTCCGGAAGGAAACGGAGAGCGATGTATAGACGTGGTGATGACGTGATGTCCTGAGAATGACAGAGGAGCAGGTGAAAAACACGATGGAGGAGTTCCTTCTCTCCCATGGTTACCAGGTGGGCAAAACCATTGGAGAAGGGACATACTCAAAGGTCAAAGAAGCTTTTTCGAAAAAACACCAACGAAAAGTGGCTGTGAAAATTATAGACAAAATGGGAGGACCAGAAGGTAAGATATGGAGGGGACCATCGAGGATGAGACCAATGAGGCTCAACGTGATTGTGTAGCACCTATCTAGGAGACAATGTCCATTCTGGAGTATGTTTCCAGGTGGTGGGGTGTATGTGTGTGTTCTCCATGCAGACATTGTTTCTTTGGCAAATGCAGGTCCTCTCTTTGGAAGAGCAATGCCTTTGGCTCACAAATGGGGTTCTGGGTTTGACTCCATGGAGAGCTGTGGCTTGGTTGGTTTGGTCTAGGGCAGGGGTTCCCAACCTGGGGTGCAAGATGAAATTTCAGGGGATGTGACAAAGACTGATTTATGTCCTTGAGTAACAAGTCTAGAGTCACCACTCAGCCTGCTCCCAGTGTGCCTTGAGAAGCGGTAGTAGGTGGTTGTGTTGCATAGATAGTAGTCTCACTGTTCACTGAATCAAAAGGAGAATTTTACAATTTATGATAGCTTACATTTTTTCCTGTAGCACCTTTGAGACTAACTGAAATAAGTTGGCAGCATGAGCTTTCATAGACTTAAATCTACTTCCTCAGATGCATTTGGAAGTAGACAGGGCTAGGAAAGCTCATGCTGCCAACTTATTTCTTTCAGTTACTCAAAAGTGCTACATACTGATTCTACAGACTAACACAGCTATCTCTTTGAATTCTACATTGTTTTCCTGAATAAATTAGAATCTAATTGCTCAGTTTATTAAAAGTTTATTTTTTTTAAGTTCAGTTTGTTCACCTGCAGTATTTTACGTGGTTTGATTTGCAGTTTAAACATTATACATTTCTGTAGATTTCTTCAAATGTGATATTATTTTTCTGGGAGGTGCAAACATTAACCAAACATTTACTATGAGTGTCAGGCATAGAAATAGCTGGGAACCACTACTCTAGGGCGTCCTTAAATTATTTTCAGGGGGTAGTTCATGCTCCGCTCAACAAAACAAAACAATTAAGGCAATATTATATTCTTTTCTTTTTGGACATTCAGGAGTCTTAAATATGACTGTGCATTTCTGGAAAATGCTTCTATGTTGCTCCAGCAGCACTGTCCATCTGGGCTGACTGAACTGCAGGGTACTTAAAACTATGGGCTTTGCTTCCCAGAGACCACCTTCTGCCTGTTATCCTGGCAAACCTCTGGATTAGACTACTACACTGTGTAGTTTGTGAGGACTGCATAAGAGCAGCCATGTTGGAGCAGACCAAAGGCTTACCTGGTCAACATCCTGCCTTTGGAGGCCGCTAGGGTCCCACTGATCATGCGGTGGCACAGTTATATCAGTTTGATCCCATTTTAACTGTCACAGCTCCATCCTGGCTTTGTAGTTGAGTGAAGGGCTTTGATTTCTTTGCAAGAAAGCTCTGGTCCTCCAAGGTTTTGCACTTCAGCTCTCAGAATCCCTGGAATCAGCTTCCGGAGATGCTGTTTTAGAGCACATTCAGATGATGCTTCAGCAGGTACATTCAATACCAGGTAGGGCTTCCACTTTTTGCTAGTAGTGTTCATGGTAAAGGTTTTCTGCTCAAAGATAGGCAGTTGCAGTGGGTCCAGACTCCAGAGTAAGTGTTTTTTGCCCCAGAGAACAAAGGAGCCAGAAGTTTGCTTCTGGTTTCAAAAATGGTTGTGTTACATGCCGTCAAGCTGACTCTGACTTAAATGGTGACTCTTGTAGGATATAGTCACCATAATTCATATATATCTATCCTACTATATATATATATCCTACAATGTCACCATAAGTCATAAGTCAAGGAAGGAGTAAGGCCCCATTAATATCTATATCTATATAGATATCTCTTTCACACACACACACACACACACACACACAAAATATTTTTCACAGGGAATTTGCCACTACTGCCTGCATTCTCAGGCTGTGTGAGAGTGTGACTTGTCCAAGATCTACCCAGTGGGTTTCATGGCTGCACAGAGGTTTAAACCCTGGTCTTCCTGACCCCTTGTCCAACATTCAACCCAATACATCATTCTGGCTCCCCTGAAATGATTTCTTCTTCAGAGATTTGCAGAGGGACTTCCCAGTGGCTGTTTTCAGGATCTGGAACTGCTTGTCAAGGGCCACCAGGCTGCCTCTTTCCTCCTTGTCTTTCCACGGAAGGAACACCCCACCATTTAACCTCAAAATAATATGCATTTTTAAAAATCAGAAGCAGAATTCTGGCACTCTCTGATTTGAGTATTTTTGGGGAGGGATTTTAGGTACTCTATACAACCATTGGATGGTCTCAGGCCAGATAATTGTCCCTTGGATGTGTTGTAGTTGCCCACCCTTGCCTTAAATCAATGTGAGTTTTCCAATGACGAGAGAGTTGTGTTTTAAACCTTCTGATGCATTAATCCATTTTAACTTTCAACTACATTTGTCCTATTTAAGTATTTGTATTCCTTGAATCTTTCTTTGAGAGGGAAATGTGATCTGAATCAAATTAAATGAGTGGGAGATGGAGACTCACAATTCAGTGGGGCAGCTTATCAACTCTGCGTGTTACTTAAACTTTAAAGGAGAGCTATCCAAGGTGCTGAAATTGTTGAGGAAGGAGCAAGCCCCATTAATGCACTGTCCAGGGTGCTGAAGCTACTCCAGGGCTCATTAAACAAGCTACCCATGGTGCTGAAGCTATTGGAGGTTGTTGTTGTGTGCCTTCAAGTTGTTTCCAAGTTATGGCAACCCTAAGGCAAACCTATCCCAGGGTTTTCTTGGCCAGATGTTTAGAGGGGGTTTGCCGTTGCCTTCTGATGAGGATGAGATTGTGTGACTTGTCCAAAGTCACCCAGTGGCTTTCTGTGTCCCAGCAGGGATTTGAACCCTGGTCTCCAGAATTGTAGTCCAACACTCAAACCACTCCACCATACTGGCTCTCATTTTGGATGGTTGGGCTCAATGAATGAGCTCCTAAGCATCAACAATTCCTCCCACTGCAGGAGAGCCACGACCTGCCACTGGAAGAAGTCAATGAGCATCTCATCTAATTCTGGTCTTCTTCTTCTCAGAGTTTATCGAGAGATTCCTGCCCAGGGAACTCCAGATTGTCAAGCGCCTGGACCACAAGAACATCATCCGGGTGTACGAGATGCTGGAGTCGACAGACGGGAAGATCTACCTGGTGATGGAGCTGGCGGAGGATGGCGATGTCTTTGACTGTGTCCTGCAAGGAGGGCCGCTGCCTGAGAGCCGTGCCAAAGCCCTCTTTCACCAGCTGGTGGAGGCCATCCGCTACTGCCACGGCTGTGGGGTGGCGCACCGTGACCTGAAATGCGAGAATGCCCTGCTGCAGGGCTTCAACCTAAAACTGACAGACTTTGGCTTTGCCAAGCTGCTCCCCAAAAACCGGAAGGAACTGAGCCAGACGTTTTGTGGAAGCACAGCCTACGCTGCCCCTGAAGTGTTGCAGGGGGTGCCCCACGACAGCCGGAAGGGGGACATTTGGAGTATGGGCGTGGTGCTGTATGTCATGCTCTGCGCCAACCTGCCCTTCGACGACACAGACATTCCCAAGATGCTCTGCCACCAACAGAAAGGGGTCTCTATCCCAGGCCACTTGGGGATTTCCGAGGAATGCCAAGACCTCCTCAAAAGCCTGTTGGAGCCAGACATGATCCTCAGGCCTTCCATCGAAGAAGTGAGTTGGCACCCGTGGCTGGCCAACTCCTGAGGGAAAAGGACCATGACAAAACCCCTCCCCTAATAAAAAAGGGGACAGGCTGTTTCCAAAATGCTCACATATATTTTAACGGGATGCTCCGTTTCTGGTCTCTCCTTACCCCCATCTTGCCATGTGTCCATGGGCTGGGGCAGGAAGAGTCATTTCACGGGCATTTCACACATTCTCTACTGACTGGGGAGTTCACAGTGGGCCTGGCATGCAGAAAGCTAGGTATTTTGAAATAATGATAAGACCAAAAAGAAAAATTTGTCTCTCCTGGCCAAGCTTGTACTCCATCTCATACTCAGCTGTATTTAAGGAACAGACCATAAGATGTCAAAGACTGTGCAAAATCAAAGTGCCAGGCTTTTCCTAGCCATGTCTTACTTTTATTTTAAACGGGTCCTAACTCAAAGCCTTGCTCTCCTCACCTTTCCAAAAGAATGTTGCCTTATACCAAGTTAGATTATACCAAGCTGACTTATACCAATTCAGATCTTTGGTCTGTCTGGCCCACATGGCCTACTCCAAACACAAACAGGCCAGGAGTGAGCAAACAAATTTTTCATCTGCAACTCCCATAATCTATCTCCACCGGCTATGAGGACTCTTAGGAGTTGTAGGCCATAAAAACCTGGAGCACAAGGTTTACTCACCCCTCTAGGCTCTCAGATGAACTATTTCCAAACCCTGCAGCAATGAAGCCTTTTAAATGGTGGCATCCCAGGTGGAACCTGGAGGCTCAGGCATGTGAAGTGTAGCTTCTCCTCTGACTGAGGGTCCCTCCCTCCATACTTGCGAGATGCCCCTGGAATGGCTGTGGCTACCAGCAAGTGGCATTCACATGGGATGGGGACATCACCTAGAGTCCTGGCAACCACAAGGCAAGCAGTGGCTGAGGACCAGATAAAGGAAAGAGCAGCCAAGGTAGCCAGGTGGGACTCCATTGCTACCTTACCTCCTCCTCTTCTACCCCTGACACTGCCCTCCACTAGGCAGCACAGCTCTTTTCTCTCCCTACTCATGATATCCTCCAACCTAAGTTCTGCATATGTATATACACTAGTATATGTATTTGTACAACAGCATCCTAGGGTGGGGACAAGACAGAGTCTAGAGACAGACACCAGCAGATCATTTCTGCAGAACTCCTTTAATCGCTGTTAACGGCAAGTCTGTAAAAGGTTCGAGAAAGTCATCATTACAAAACTAACAGCTGTTAAGAGTCACTTGTTCACCCCAGCTTCAAAAACAGTCCAGGGAGATGCAGTATAATTTAAAAATGAAAGAATATTGCACAACCAAGAGAAGAAAGGGAAGGGAATTATCTAAGGAGGATTACGATGAAATAAGAGCCCCCAGGATCCTTCCCAGTCTCAGTGGTCTGTGATCCCCTTCCCGGGGAGCCACCACCTTGAGAAGGAATGTGACTGTCAGCTACCAAGTCCAGCCCCCCATCCTAGTCCCCACCAGCCACACAAGGCCTTAGCTATAGCTAACTGGGGACAATGATGCCTCTCCCAAAAGTCTGGTTCTGAGGCTTCATGCACATCAGTCTGTTTATGCTTGTAACTTCAAACACTAGGATCTCCTGCTGGATCCTCTTAGATCCAGCCTTTAAACAGGGGAAGGGAAACACATGGAACACAGCTTGCTTTGTGATCTCTCTCTGCTGGCCCAGAAGGTTCTGTGGGCCTTTGTGCAGGTCATCACAACACAGCCGAAGATCAGCTTCCTCAGGAATGTGATGGAGCTGGTACTCGCAAGACGCAGGTACCTCCTTGATGTTTTAAGCCCAGGTTGGGAACTGCAAGAGGCCACTGTGCACACAACACACCTTTTTACCCTCTCCACTTTGACTCCAGCTGCTGTTCTAGGTCACAGGAATGTAAGAAGCTGCCTCATACAAGGGCAAGCTAGTTGTCCATTAAGTTCAGTATTTTGGGAACTCTTGCAGCAGTTAGAGGAGAGTTAGGCTAGTTTTCTGCTGCCCCATGGGGCAGGACCAGGTCTAATGGTTTGAAGTTACAGGAGAGTAGATTTTGTTTGAACATCAAATGTCTTGATGGTAAGACAGGCTCGACAATGGAACCAGTTGCTAGAGCAATGGTAGGGTCTCCTTCTCTGGACATTTTCAAAAAGAGGCTGGACAGCTTCCTGCTGGTGATGCTCTAGCTGGAGGTCCTGCACTGAGCAGGGGGTTGGACTCATGGCCCATGAGGCCCCTTCCAACTTCAAAATCTAAGAATCCACAGTCCAAGCTATTGAAAGGCCTTTCCTATTACCTGTTACATATCTGTCTTTAAACTGGGCAGATAGAGGTGGAGGTGACAGGGACTGAGCCCAGAAGCCTCCTGATATCCAGATTACAAGCTGAACAGATCATATAACCCACAGTGACCCAGCCAAGAAAGTCTACACATGTTATAGCTCAAACTAGTTAAAGACCTAGAAACTCCCTTTCCCTTGAATTAATCTGCTTTTTAGAGCTGATTCCCATGTTAGGTGAATTCTTTTATGATGGACCATTTCCTACAGGAATCTATAATGAACTCTCCACATGGTCAAGAGCCTCCAGGTGACTGTAGTGTCTGTTGATGCTGACAACGGCTATGGTTGCTCATGGACAGCTTTGTGCCAGCCACTATCTACTATACTCTACAGCCACTCATGCCTACTCTCTTTTGGACATTTGGCTTCTTCTTGCAGAGAAGAATTAAAGTAGCAGGAATGATCTCCTTATTCATCTCTGGAAGCCAGACGCTGTTGAACAGGTGAACGAGTGAGCAGGAGCACTAAGAAGAGTGGAAGGGAGCTGACTGTGGGTGACAGGTAGCAGCTCTCGGAAGAACCAACACCTGCTATGGTCACCCAGATTCTTCCAATCTCACAGAGGCTCAACAACAGTCTCTGGTAGGAACCTGCCCCAAGTCAGGAAAGACAAGCACCTTGCATTATCAGGAAGGAGTGTGAGCATGTCTTCTGCTAGAACAACAGGCAGCACGGAGATGCTGCACTTTTATGAATTTAAATCAGCTCCTACTCATTTCAACAGGGAATATAACTCATCCCAGGATCGATTAGCCTGCAGTTTGGACCCATTTTAGAAAAGCATCATTACAGCTAATCAGATCATAAACCAGAGCTGCTATAGCAATTACACACTCTTCAACCCAGCTGCAGCGCGGCATGGCCACATCTTGAGAAAAGGGCAAAAGAAAATAAGGGAAATGCACTCACCCAAAAAAGGGATGACACCCATTAAAAAAACCCTTAAACATTAGACTATGGCCAAGACACAGACTCTCAACAGTTTCAATGAGATGTTTGACAGATGCCATTAGCACAAGAGAACAAATATGGGGCACAAGGCTTTGGCAAATGCTGATCCTTCAAGGCAAACAGATACTAGTGGTCTTCTGTGGAGAACTAGTTCCACAGAATGCTGCCCCATGGAAGCTGCCACCCACAACCAGCTCTTTTGAAAGAGGCCTCCTCCAAAGACTGCTGGCACAACCCAAGAGGAACATCCCCTGCACAAGACCCCATTGGAACAGAGCTTGTGTGGGAAATGCTCCCACCGTGGGGTTACATGATCAAGAAAGGATTCAGCACAAGAACTTTTAATTATTTTTAAAAAGTGCTTCAAGTCCCTGGAGAGCAGAGAAAGGGGGCAGCTTAGATAGTAGGTGGATTGCTCAAACCTTGGGAGACTTTAGGTTCTAGTCACGCAATGTGGAGGTCTTGGGGAATGGAGACCAGGAAAGGTTGCCAGACACCACACTAGAGGCTATCTCCTTAGGATTGGCATTCCCATGGTAGGCAGAGAGGGCCTGGCTCCGGGAATTACTAGAAGCTCGCTGAGTTTCATGAAACAGTCACAAAGAAGGCAGCACAGCTAGCAAGCTGCCAGTTTAGAGAGCGGCAGGCAGGGTAAGCCTAACTATCCTGTAAGGTCCAGTCAAATCCAGGAACAGCTGTTTCCACACTTCAATCCAAACCACCACCAACTGAAATCCATCTCAAGGTTTAAAAAAGAGAGAGAGAGAAAGGAGGAAGGGGAGCAAAGAGGAGAAAGAGAAATCCACACAGGAGCAGCATCTCTGAAAGAATTATTAGTCCGAGGGGCAAGGTGGATGGGCATTGATTCTAAGGGAAAGATGCAGCTAAGGCCAGGTCCCTTTCCCGCCTACTGTTGCACCTCAGCCCCCCCGTGTGAGATACCGGCTACCATCAGGATCCGAGCGTTGTGGTCCAAGTTTTCCCAGAGGGATGTGAGCAGAGATGAGATGCAGCCAGCCCGGAACACACATGTACACAGGGAAAAAGGAACCGGTTGCTCTGTGATTTAATTCACATTGGATGGTGTGGAGGGGGTGCGGAGGGCGCTGGGGAAAGAGGCTGGGATGCGTTGTCTGGGAATTGACGGCCTGGCTGTTATTCCCAGTCTTCCCAGTCTTCATCATCCAGCTGTGAAGGGCGAGTGGAGAAAGAGAGAGACAGAAAATATGAAGTTACTTTTAGTTACGCCATTGAAAGAGGCACTTTCAGGAGTCACATACTAAACTCAGTTCATCAGTCAGTCAACTGATTCACAGTTCTAAATTACTATTAAAACCAGAATCTATGTATTTCACTTTATCTACATTCTGGGGGTTTGGTTCAAACTACTGAGGGATGCAAGTTCCATATGTAAGGAAGGACTACTGACTGGATTTTAGTTGGCTGACAACCAGCTTATTAACCATTTAACAATTCAGTTTTAATACACTTGCATACCACCAAAAGTTCAGTTACCTACCCATGACTGAAAATGCAGAATTATAATTGAGCACCCAAAAGCAACGCCCATTGTTAAAAATAAATATGGCATTTTTTTTGCCCACTATATTAAAGTAACAAAGGGGTTTTGGATGGGAAGACTAGAATCAGATTTCCAAAACACTGTATTGTAAATGTTCACATTCACCACACACACAAAAACACAAAACCCTGCCTTCCTTAGTAAATCGACTGAAGCTTCTATTTATTGATTTGGTTGTTGAATTGATTCCAGACTTTCAAAGTAAGCAGGCAGTGGATTGAGAATGCAAACCTAGTACTAAGAAGTGAAACAAATCATTTCACACTTCCAAACACATTTTGGGAAAGCATCCCAAGAAAGGACCTCCTTTTTTCAACAGGTTCTTCCTAAGGTTTAGGTGGAATATCTTTTCCTCTAATTTGAATACATTTGCTTGTGTCTTTATCTCTGGAGCAGCAGAAAACAAGCTTGCTTCATCTTCCACACTGGTTTTAGTTTCTTTCAGAATGGCTTAGTAAAACAACACACAAGAAGCTGAGGGAAGGTCTGTCCTCCTTTAGCCACATTGTGTTATTGCAAAGACTCACCTCCCCGGAGACGTCCACCTTGGAGAGGGCCAGCTGTACCTCCTCTTCAGTCATGTCCAGATCAAAGTCCTTCTCCCAATCCTCGCTGACATCTGTGCTCGAGCCTGAAAGAGAAGGAACAATGCAGGGCTCCCTTTCTCAAAGCTTTCCAGAGGCTGCTGTGGAATTCACAGCCAGAGCTCCACTGCTTTAGCATCTGT
Organism: Phrynosoma blainvillii; assembly: GCA_026167975.1. Classification (NCBI taxonomy): domain Eukaryota; kingdom Metazoa; phylum Chordata; class Lepidosauria; order Squamata; family Phrynosomatidae; genus Phrynosoma; species Phrynosoma blainvillii. The sequence goes on from JANUYF010000008.1 coordinate 29,809,570, forward strand.
TGTTGTTGCGTACTTTCGAGTTGTTTCTGACTGATGGAGACCCTAAGGTGGACCTATCAGAGCATTTTCTTGGCAAGATTTGTTCAGAAGGGGTTTTCCCTTGCCTTCCTCTGATGCTGAGAGAATGTGATTCGCCCAAGCTCACCCATTTAGTTTTGATCGCTGAGCAGGGATTCAAACCCTAGTCTCAACAGTTGTAGTCCAAGGTTCAAATCACAACACCACACTAGCTCTCCTCCCATTAGAGCAGACTCGTTGTCTAGCTGCCTTATGCCCCAATGTTGGAAGAAAGGGGAAATGAAAATAAAATAAAATAGGACTAACCCATCCCTCACCCACCCACAAAAGGCCAGACTGGCACAGGGGTGTGTGTATGGTTTGGCCATCTTACTGTTTCCAAGCCACCCACCTTTCTTCCCATTGTTGGAGGGTGTAGACTTCCCACTGTCCGAGTTGAGCTCAAAGAGTCGCAGATCCATCGGCCCATCCTCTCGAGGACCTTCTGTATGGCTTGCCTGTTTGCCTTCTGCTGCCTCCTTCGGCTGATGCTCCGGTGAAGACTTCCCCTCCTGAGGCACTGAGGGAGGTTGCGTCGGCTTGGCAGGCTTGGGCAGTGGGGCTTGCTGTTCTGTAGTGGCTTCCTGCAGTCTCAAGGAGAGGTCCCCTGCCCCAGAGAGCTGGGCTCCAGTCTGTAAGGGTACGATGGGTGCTGCAGCAGCTGGGTTTGTGATCTGAGTCATCAAGGATATGCTCTCACTACTTTCTGATGGGGTGGCCTCGGCTGGGGTGGGGCTGAGCGTGGCCCAGCTTTCCGCAGATGCCTCCAGGGTTGGCATCACCACTGCTGCAGCAGTGGTGGCAGGAGGCAACTTCACTTCTGGGGTAGACTGCAAGTGGATGTGGGGATGGGGAGATGATGAGCCGACAAACTCCTCTGATGCGCGACAGGGAAGAGACAAAAGGTGTTGCACTAATGACATTAATAAACAGGCAACATTTCTCCCGCACCCAATACAAAAAGTTCAAATAAAATCATTTTTTCTGCAAACATTAGAAAGCTACTGACTCTCTTCAGGGATATCCCTGTCCTTCAGCATGTTGCTTTTTACACTTAGGTCACTAGAGTGCTCTTTTTATAGAATCATAGAATCATAGAGTTGGAAGAGACCACAAGGGCCATCCAGTCAAACCCCCATGCATTATGTTTGAGCAAAAAGGGACTGTGAAAAGGAAACCATGACCAGAAATTGCAACAACATGACATGCTGTACACAATCTCACTGAAAAGTCTTCCTACTATGTTAGCTTTTAAAAATAGTGTGGGAGAAGTAAATATAAAAACACCTTGCTCTAAATATTTTATTGATCATCCAAAACAAACATATCCCACAATGCATTTTTCAGTTTTTCCAAGGGGGGGGATGGCTTTGGGAGAAAAAAACAAGAAAATACCCTTTTGTTCTGATTTTTTCTCATCATCTGAGGCCTCGCTCTGGGTACCTCTCCCTCAAGGTGAGACAGACAGTTAGTAAGAGGCAAGCATCTTTTCTTCTCTGACATCCCCCACTGTTGATAGATCCATAAGGGTCCGCAGGACCCATAGAGATGTGCCACCTTCAGGAAGTGGTTGTAACTCACTTACCTTCTTCTTCCTCCCAGCCAGCCTCCTCTGAGTGAACGCTCTGCTCTGCTCGCTGCTTGAGAGCCTCTCTCCTGACCTCCTCCTGGGATAGAAAGGGATTTGCATGGGTATCAGAAGCTGCTCTGTTGATTTCTCTTGTGACTGGGGAAAGAGCACGTGGCTTCCTTGCAGGGCTATTCCCCTGGGCAGAATCTCAGAGCAAGACCCATGGCCAGATTCTCCAGGGTGAAGAAAGCTTTATGCCCATGTTAGCTAAGCAGTCAGATGGCACAGCAAAGATCCTGAGATGGGGCTGGGGAAAGAATCACACCGCTGAAAGAGTGTGGTTTCTCCTCAGTCCTGGTCCATTGCTTTTGAGTGCCTTGTTTTGGGTTCTCCTTCTTCTGTGGCCTTTGGTGGTTCACTTCCAAAAAGAGTGAGCAGGACTCAAGAGCTGAAGCAAAGTGACAATCTGTCAACCATGCCAAACTCACTTGGTTCTGATAAGCTTCTCTTCTCAGAAGGGGAGACAGTCACCATCCACAAAGACTCTTGATCCCTAGAATAGAAGTGGGAACCATGTGGTTCCCTGGAGGCTGATGGACTGCAACTTCCAGCAGCCCTACCCAACAAAGCCAAAGATGAAGAATGCCAGGAGCTGCAATCCAACAGTATTTGGAGGGCTGCATGAGTGCCATCCCTGTCCTAGATGACACATATAACTTCCAACTGAGGATTTGAAAAGAATCAACCATGGTAGACCTAGAGGTCAAAGATATCCAAGCAGTAGGTATGAAGCTTGGTCTGCAGGGTTACCAGGAAACAGAGAGACAGAAAAAGGCCCACAACCATCTTCTCCAAAACCAAGGACTCTTACACAGTGATGGGAAGGTGATGGAGAACACTGCCATACTCTTCTTCAAACATGCTGATGCTGTGCCTACTACATCTTCTAAAGAAGCAGGACAACTTCTGTATTACTCTCACTCTTGAAGGGCCTCTGCCAACTCACCTGCTCCAGTTGATGGACCTTATAAAAGTAACGCTGCCAGAACTCTGAGTGAGACACAGCCACTGGAACCTGGGACCATGAAAAGGAAATGTAAGAACAAGGGGTCATGGGCAGAACACAGACTCTTAACACAGATTCAGGTAAGGAAAAGACACAAGATTCCTGCCACCCTGACAGGTTCAAGTAATCAAATGCATGAGATGTCTGTGCATCATAACACCACTCATTTTGATGGGGGGGGGGGGGCAGCCATGTATCCTACTGGCCATGTAACATGGCCCTGTCAGCATATATGTGTTTACATGTGTGGATACACACCCATAGAACAGGGCTACACAGCCACATAATTGCTTCCAGGCTCTTAGGGGCAGCAGAAACAATCACTTTGAAATGAAAAATCTGTAGAGATCAAGAGACTAGCCTCCCTTACCATCTTGGAGTAGAGGGAGCGGATGGAAGGGCTGTTCACCAGTAAGTCTGAAATTTCCCCCTTCTTCTCCTCTAGGTTGAAGTGTGAAAGCCAGGCCTCAAAGAGCTGAGAGGGTCCTGCAAAGGGAGGGATAAGGAAGACAGAAATAAGACCACCAAACCACAAGGGATAAGGGACAAATGGCCAGCATAACCTTGGAAAATAGGCAAGAATGCAACAAAACCAACCATGGTGCTCCAGAACAGACTTGCAGTCACCCAAAGTGGTGGTAACAATTATGAAGACTCTTGAAAGGTGACAAGGCAGTCAACTTCAAATATTTGAACATCTGACCATGCTTGGTTGCTGCTGTCTCAGAAAATAGGATCCAAAACAATGGAGGCAAAGGAAAAGAAAGGAGATTCCAACTCAGCATCAGGAAGAAAACCCTTATACTCAGCAGTGGAACAGAGTACCTCAGAAGGCAGTGGACTCTCCTTCATTGGATGGACACCTGTCAGGGATGCTTTGAGTGGGGATTACTTCATTGTCAGGGGTAGGACTACATAACCTCCAACAGTAACATGTTACAATTCTATGTGTATTTATTTGCTTTTCTGCAAAGTCTGCTCTGTGCTCTGTGATTAAACAGCCTGGATTCCTGCCAGAGACCTGGTTGCAAGATAAAGCTGCACTGGCAATGTAAATAAAGCAACATGCACTTTTTAGAGATAAAGTATAGCCTGCTTAACTGTAGAGTATGGCCTTTGATGACAGGAATGCAAGAGGCTCAGGCCAACTATTCAAGAGGTCTGTTATCTGGGTGAGGCCTGGTAAACATAGGCCTAAAACAATTTGATCTTCCTGACTACAGGAGACCTGGTGAATCAAAAGGAGCTTGGTAAATTCCACTAATTCAGAAGTTCTATTCTAGTTGTCTAACAACTAGTTCTAGGCCTCAATCACACTGACCAGTGCTCAAATTAAGGAACAACGGGACCTCTTATGGAAACTGTCAAGCTTTGACCTTCCTCACACTTCAGTCAAATCATGGTCCCCTAAAAGATAATAATTGAGAAGACCACCACAAATCTATCAGGTAGGATCCTCCATTCTGTCCCTCACCCCCATAATTCAAACCCTGTCTTTGTGGGTTAAACATCTGTTGAGAGATAGAAGCTCCATAAACTTGTCTTTTAAAAAAAGCCATGCAAGCTGATGGATATCACCAAATCTTTCAATAGTGAATTCTGTCAGTCATCTATAGAATCATAGAATCATAGAGTTGGAAGAGACCACAAGGGCCATCCAGTCCAACCCCCTGCCATGCAGGAACTCCCAATCTACCCAACCCTACAGTGTAGGGAATACTAATAACAAACTGCTTGTCTTAAACATATCAATCAGATTTGGTTACTCTTGCAGGGGTAGACCACCTTTCCCCTTTAAGGGCCAAGGGACTTCAGCTCCCAGAATCCCAGGAGCTATTGGCCAACATGGGACTATTGGCCAACATGGCTAAGGCTTCTGGGAGCTGAAGTCCCTCGGCCCTTAAAGGGGAAAGGTTACCTACCCCTGCTCTTGAGTTTAGCATCAGAACTCTTTCATCTAGTCTCATCCTTCCAAAATTCCTCTCCTCCACTTCATGGCAGTATTAACTATGGTCATCTTACCACCTTGGCATCTTTTTTGGGGGACATTTTTTAATAATAAAAAACTTGGAACTCTTTATCCTTTCCTCATAAAAAATTACTGCAATCTCATGAAATTCCATCACTAAAGCAACTGGGGAGAATAGAGGGAGAAACCAAGGGAAAATGGCTGTTTTGACAAATCTGGCTAGGCTGACTCTTGCAACTCTACCCTGTTCATACACTGCCTCCTCCAAGCTTAGATTCAAATATCCCAAGAACAGGTTTAACAGGCAGGCATTCGGCAGCAAGCTTCCCACACACGTTCATGGTTCCTGCCCTGCTTTATGCTACATTACAGAAAGGAGAACTCAGGGTGGTTGGGCTGGGTCTGCCCTGTTTTTTTGCTCAGGCTTCTCCTGCTTCCACCCACACCTCTGCAGTCCTGGCGCCATCTTAGCCTTAGCACCCTGACACACTGCACCCTACCTCTTCGGGCCTTGAAATATCAGCACCTGTTGCTCAGCCATGTAAAGACTGGAAAGCAGAGAGCAACACCAGGCAAGACCACGTTTTTAGGCCTTGAAAGAACTGGGAGAGGAAGCCAGGAGCAGCTTTGCCATAGACTCCCCAGCTGGGCAGTGCTGTAATGGAGGAGATATAGACCAGAAGGTTGGGGAGGAAGAAGAGAGAAGGAAAGGCTAGAGGAAGAGGGAAGAAAGAGGAGCAGGAGGAGAGCAGCAGCAACATAACTGAAACTTGGCTCTTACCTGATAAAATCTCTTCATATTCCTATCAGCCTTTTGCCATTCACAGCTTGCTGAAGATCACCCAGGATGTTTTATAGCTGAGAATGGTTTCTAAACCTGGACCTGCTCTGTCCAAACCATAATTTCTCCACACCACATACCAATCCACAATCCATCACTCAACCTGCTTTTGGCCATGCTCTACAGCCCAGAAAGCTAGATGCCTCCTTTCTCTAGTGCCACAATGAGCAACTCTGGGAGGCATGGGGCCCACATAAGTCTTCCAAGACACTTTGGAGGGCACACCGCTATGTCCAGGTTTTCTTTGAAATAGTTCCAAAAAGCCCCTGAACACCCACTAGAGGATGTGGAGGTCTTTTAACCATGTTTGAACCACCCCCAGGACATTTTAAGCCCAGGAGTGCCCTTTTTGTTTTAAGAAACAGGAAGCAACCAGAAGGCACTACCTGTTTTAGAAAAAGGCCTCCCCTGGTGCAAATGTCCTCAATCTCCCCAGAAGCCATTTAGTGACTTTTTAAAAATCCCTGGTTGGGGTGTGTGTGCTCTGGGAGCCACAAAAATGGCCCTGGGGGTCATGATCTGTCCACAACTGTGCTACCAAAGACATTCATTGCAAAAAATGTAAAAGATTTGGCTCTGTGAGGGTGGGCAGTATACTGTGGTCTGCAGTTACTATTATGCAGATGGTTCAGTCCCTTTCCCAAAGGCTCTAGGTCCTCACATGTGTCCTGCTCACTCTGCTTACCATCAGGTTCATTGCAATAGGTGGCTGGATCTGACTGGAGGCTGTATAGCCGAGCCTGGAAGACAAGAGACAAGGAGAAGCATATGAACACGAGATGCTGACTGCAGGTACACAGGCAACAGTTTGGGAGAGGGGACAGGACAAGAGGGCAGAGGTGGCACCTTGGCACTGTCGTACAATTCCGTTGTTCCTGAAGGGGTGGCCATCAGCGTTATGACATCACAGTCAATGGTCTTATCTGGTGAAGGAGCAAATGTGTCCGAGATGACACCCAGGAAGTTGGAGAGTCCTTTTCTCACCTTTTCTGTGGCACCTGAGGAGCTCTCCGTCTTCTCAAAACATAAAGAAGGCATAGTCAGAAAAGGCAGAGAAGCAATCAGACATCCCCTTGTATCCCCCCAGGTCTAGCATGCTGTACCAAAGCAGCAGCAGAAAATTAAAATACTGGGGAAGGGGGGAAATGAAAGCCATCCAGTTTTTTATGCCTGCTATGCCTTTCCTCCCACTCCAGACCCTCTCTACTTTAGCTTTTGAGGCCACTCACAGCCAGCTTCTCCTTGACCACGCTGGCGGTGGCAGCAATGGTGCAGGCTGTGTCATGTTGGACCACCTGTGTAAACTCTGTCAGGTCTCGCTTCATGAATTCCAAGGCCTCTGTGGACTGCAGCAAAGTGAGATGAGAAAAATTACCAGCAGTAATGCTATTTTTCAGAGTTAATGTATATTTGATCATAACCATTTTCAACCATCAGTTATAGGCAGCTAGTTTCACTTGACTAGCTAGACTTTGTGTGTAACAAGATTTACACTAATCCAAAGTATCTACCAATTAAAGAGTAAGCTTCACTGGACACAATGGGAATTTATTTCAAATCAACATGTAAAATTGCACTATTACTGGACTAATGTAGTTCTCAATCATTACCTTGTTTGATTGCATAAAAAGTCTGCAGAGGTATGGCTCACTTACATCACCTATCTTTACATCTCACTTCCCTTGCTATTAAATGTTGTTGTTATTTGCCTTCAAGTTGTTTCCGATTTATGGTAACCCTATCATGGTTTTTTTTTTGGCAAGATTTGTTCAGAGGTGGTTTGCCATTGCCTTCCCCCGGGGCTTAGAGCAAGTGACTTGCCCTAAGTCACCCAGTGGGTTTCATGGCTGAGTGGGGAATCGAACCCTGGTCTCTAAAGTCATGGTCTAACACTCAAACCACTACATCACATTGGCTTTTTGCTATTAAATTATTTCTATAGATGGGAAGTGAGATGTGAAGACAGGTGAGTTCACAACTGAGCAAGAATCTGAAATGTCATCTATATTTAAGGGGAGGGGGATGTCAGGACAAATTGAGATCACTTTGCACAAGCCAACCAACCAGGAGCCCAAGAATTCAAAACCTTCAGAAGAGGGCTCAGAAAGTGAAGACAAAGACATTCCAAATTAAGAAGCATCCACAAGAAGATTCTGCTTTGGAAGCAGCTTGCTCATAGAGCTGGGAGATACACACAGTTTGTTATGGCTGATCTATGCCTTTTTGGAAACTATTCTCTCCTTCATTTTTTGATAAAAGACAAGTTTACCCACCTTCTCTTTGACGCTTTGAAGGCTTTGCTGTAGCCAGCTCCTCCACCAGCCTCCATCTTCCCTGTTACAGGACAAACATATGAAGCTGAAAGTGGGAATTTTACATCATAAACTCGAGCCAAGGAGTATGTTATGAACATCGAGGTACTCCAATAAGTCCTCTACAACAGTGGATTATCCTTTTGGGAAACATTTGCAGAATCCTTCCCCAAGTATGAGTCAAGAGCTCCCCTTTTAACAGCAAATTCAGAAGGACCTTAGAATCAAGACTACATTTACGTCCCTGATTCATCTATTTCTGTTGGAAGTAGAATAATTTAAATTCCCAGTCATCAGGAACACACTTTTCAGAACATTTTCAAGGACCTCTGCAAGACACAGATAACAGGGTTCCTCCCTTCCCTCTTGAATTTCTACTGTTTATTCCCTCCTTCTCTCTTCTATACTTCCTATTTCCTCCCAAAATAATGATATACAGGAAGACAGGAACTATTTCTACAAGTTAGGTAAAATCTTTATTCTCACATTTGGACAGAAAATGCTAATGAATATATCTAGTTCAACTCAACAGAACTTGCATCTAAGTGAACATGGCTAAAATTGTGATAGCAATGACAAAAAGCTATATAACAACAAAGTGCAAGTATAAATATGAATAGATCTTGCTAGGTTCAATTTATTTGAATGTTAGGTTCAATTTATTTCAGTGGTTCTACTCTGGGTAGGATTAACATTCGATTTAGCTCTACAGAAATGCACACATTATAATATGCATATAGCGAACTTGGTCGAGAATGAGTTGTGATGGATGTCAAAACTTTAAAATGCAAACCCAAGCCTTCTACAGTATTGACAGCATCTTACAAAAAAGCAGGTTAAGAATAAAAGAACCAGTCTTGCTTCTAAAAGCACGCAGCCTCAAGGGCATATAAGATGATTACAGCATCTGTGACCCATACTTAATTCATGTAATTTAGCTTAGGTGTCAGCCAAAAAAAAAAACCCCTGTTTACTGGCTCCATCTTCCCTCTGCCTGCCAACATATGGCATACATCTGATACCTAGGTATTCTAGATTCTTCTTGTTCAACACATGTATGAAACAGTCTCATCTCAAACTAGATAACTATTATTTAGCAATGACTGGCATTAGTTAGCAAAGATTTTACAAATTATTTAAACTTTAAAGGATCACATCAGGGGGTTGCTGCATGGCAAATTGTTACAGTTCCACTTGCAACCCACTGTTTGTTCAGCAAATACATACAGAAGCTTCCTCACCAGCCTCTAGAAACATATACAGAGCAAAAAATTAAAACATACACAGAAAGAGAGAAAAATTGCCAAAGACATTTTGTGGTCTCTTCCAACTCTGTGATTCTGTATATGTATGTACACTTGTCCCTCCACATTCGCTGGGGTTAGGGACACAAGACCGAGGTGAATGTGGAAAAACCGCAAATAACAAAAACACTATGTTTGTTCCTGAAAGAACACCTCTCTAGGAATCTCTAGGTCCTCCAGTGCCACTTTTGGTTAAAGTTGACCATAGAGTTGTGCTGGAAAACTTAGATATTCCTACAGAGAACATATTAATAAAATCTGTGAACAATCAAATCTGCAAAAGTCAAAGCCGCAAATGGAGAGGGAGGAGTGTATTTGTTTGTTGGATTTATAGCCTGCATTTCCCACCTCTGAGATAGGATTGGTAAGGCAGGTCAGTCTGAGAGGCAGAGAGAAAGAGAAAACAGCCCAAGGCCACCCTGTTAAAAGTTTTGGGGCTCCGCAGAGAGCACTGACCACAACCTCAAAGTGACCCCAAGAGCTCTCCTTGTCCAATGTCCCCCATCTTCTTCCAGGGCATCCATCTCTCACCATCTTCATCCCCATCATCATCTCCCCCTCCATCCCAATCCAGAGAGCCTCCCTCCCTCCCTCCTTCCCACCCACCCCTCTTCATAGACAGCATGGTCCAATGGTCAGCCTAAGACCACCCAGATCCAAACCCCTTCCCCAAATCTCCTTGTGGGTGAGCAAACTTGGGGGGGGGGATGGGGGTTTGATGGTGGTACCCTTGGCCCAGTCTCTCCCTCCTCACTCACCCTGTCCTGCCTCACAGGGCTGTTGCTGAGAGGACTGAAAAATAAGACCCTCCCCCCTCCCCAATTCTTCACTTTTCATCATCATCATCATCCTCTCCATCCCAATTCAGAGAGTGTATTTTGCTTAAGCTTTAGGGATACATATCCAAAGCATCCTTAACTCTGAGAGGAAGATACTGCAACGATGAACTCGGGGTCTTCCCTCCCGGGGTCCCCTCTCCTTCTCCCCCAAACATCCCCTTCCCAGCTCCCTTCCTCTCCATCCTACAACTGTTCCCCCCAAAAAAGGCCCTAAGGGAGGCCAACGCCATCTTTCTTCTCCTTTTGGACTCTTGTTTTGGAAACCTAGGCCTGCGCCAGGGCAGCCTAGGGGCCAGGGGCGCTCTTTACATGTCCAGAGGCACGCTTGTTTTGGACATCTAACCCCTTCCCCAGCCACAAGCCCCCTCTCCCCCTTCCTCCCCTTGTCTCTCCTTCCCACAAGGCCCTGATGGAAGCAAACTCCATCCTTCTTCTCCTTCTGGCCCCTTGGTTTGGGAACCTAGGCTTGCGCCAAAGGCACTCTTCACATGCCCAGAGTCACTCTTCCTCTGGAAGGCTGCCCCCCTCTTCCCCTTCCTCCCAGAGGCCCTCCCAGCCAAACTCACCCCTCCGCCATCTTGGCCGTCTGACGTCACCAATATTTACTGACCTTTGACACGCTGAAGAAGCCCCGCCCCCTTCTCCGAGCTCCACTTCCGGCGTCTTCCCGTCAAATGGCGGCGGAGGGGGGGCGGAGCGTCACAGGGAGACCGTTGCCATGGAAACGCTTCCGGTCCTCTCTCCTCCTAGAAGGGGATGGAGAGCCCTTTCAATCAGATTAGAAGGGTCTCTCTCGCGTTCAGGGCTAGGGGCTACAACTCCCAGCATCCCCCTATTCTACCCTAGGAGCTGCAGTCCTAAACAGTGGCTCTCCTCAGCCTGCCCCTCACCCACAGAGGCTTTCGAAAGGGACCCGGTAGTTAACTCTGTGAAACGAGACTGTTATTCATATCTCTATGCCTCGGTTGGGCGGCTACGGCAGCCGTCGAAGGCCGAAATACTGTGCGCGAAGCATGCTCAGGATGCTCCTTGTTTTGCTAGTTTCAATGCAGAGCCCAGTAATGTGTCTGCAATGCCAGGACTTTTAAAGCATTTATTTATTTGGCCCAGTGGGCACTGTTTTGTTATTTTTATTTTTATATTCAAATGCATTTGTTCATTTTCTTGCCTGTTCATATTATTATTATTACTGCCAGGACTTTTTAAACATTTATTTATATGGTCCAGTAGGTACTACTTTATTATTTTTATTTTCATACTGAAATTCATTGTTCATTTTCTTTCCTGTTCACCTATTAGTAATAATAATAATATTTATTTCTTACTTTTCTCTCCCCATGGATCAAGGTGTTGGACAACAACAAATTAACTATGAACAAAATCAATTAAAAACATTTATTAAAACATGCAACACTGTTTCAAGCACTTTAAAACAACACAACATCCGAGTTCATTCTTTAACAACTTTCTGTTTTAAAAGCCTACATTTATCTACATTACCTCTCGACAACGAAGCTGGGCCAAAACTAAGAAAATTAACTTCAAGAGGGAGAAATGTAAGGTACTGCACTTGGGCAGGGGGAAAAAAATGAAATTCATAGATTTAGGATGAATGGGGGACACTTGGCTTGAAAACAGTACATGTGAAAGGGATCTAGGAGTCCTAGTAGACCACAAGTTGAACATGAGTCAACAGTGAGATGTGGCAGCTAAAAAGGCCAATGTGATTCTAGCCTGCATCAATAGAAGTATAGTGTCTTCTAGACCAAGGGAAGCAGTAATGCCACTATATTGTGCTCTGGTCAGGCCCCACCTGGAATACTGTGTCCAGTTCTGGATACCACAATTCAAAATGAATGTTGAAAAACTGGAGCGTGTCCAGAGGAAGATGACCAAAATGGTGAATGGCTTAGGGAGCTGGGTATGTTTAGCCTGAAGAAGGGAAGGTTAAAAGGTGATATGATAGCCCTGTTTAAGTATCTGAAGGGGTGTCATATTAAACTTGTTTTCTGGTGCTCCAGAGACAAGGACACGGAGCAATGGATTCAAACTCCAGGAAAAGAGATTTTACTTAAACATTGGGAGGAACTTCCTGACAGTAAGAGCTGTTCAACAGTGGAAGACACTGCCTTGGAGACTGTTCTCCTTCTTTGGAAGTTTCTAAACAGAGGTTGGATGGCCATCTTTTTGGGGTGCATTGACTCTGGGTTCCTGCATGGCAGAATGGGGTTGGACTGGATGGCCCTTGGGGGTCTCTTCCAACTCTGTGATTCTATGAACCCTGTCAGGAAGACCAGGCTGAAAGAATGACTGGCTCAAAGTCACCCAATTACTTTAATGGCTCCATGTGGACTGGAACTTGCATCTTCCAAGTCCCAGCCTCCATGTTCAAACCCAGGGGTGAGACTCACACAGCCCTCTCCGCATGTTGGTGGATTGCAACTCCCAGCAGCCCTCGCAAGTGGTGAGGAATGTGGAGGCCTGCAGTTTGACTGCATCTGGAGGGCCCCACATTCCTGTCCCTGCTGTAACCACTTCACTACATTGTCTCTCCCATTGTTCTGTGAGCCTCTGCGTCTCATGAAACCAAGCCAAGGTGGAGCAGCTGGGAGAGACCGCTGAGAAGCTCCTCTGAGGATTTGCCCCTTGGATGCCACCTGGGTCTGCTCTGTTTCTTGTCTGCTCCCCCAGAAAGATTCCACATGAAGAGAGGAAAAGAAAGAGACAGACGCCTAGAGAGAGCATCCCTTTGGAACAAGGAATACTGGAAAATAAACGGGGGTTTTGTTTTTGGGGTTTTTGGTGGTCACAATGCCTGGGGTGGTGAAAGTCCAGGTAGTTATACTCTATAGGAGAGCTTAAGACGAACAATCGACTGTATCACAGCCACAGTCCTGGAGGGTAGGTGATGCTCAGTCTTTTCCTAAATGTACAGAGCCATCTCCATCCTCAGCATAGAAGGAAGATGCAATTTGTTGTTGCTTCTTGTTAACTGCCCTCAAGTCGATCTCGACTCATGGAGACCCTATGGATGAGACCTCTCCAAGAAGACCCTCCTCTGTCCTCCCCTGCTCTGCTTAACTGCTGCAAGCCCTTAATAAATCCCCATAGGGACCGCCTTCATAGAGTCCCTCCATCTGGCAGCATCTGGCCTTCCTCTCTTCCTTATATCCCTCCATCTTTCCCAATATTATTGTCTTTTCCAAAGAGTCCTCTCTTCTCATGATGTGTCCAAAGTACGACAGTCTAAGTCTTGTCATCTTGGCTTCTAGGGAGGTTTCCAGTTTGATCTGCTCTAGGACCCCTTTGTTGGTCCTTTTGGCTCTCCATGGGATCCGCAGCACTCTTCTCCAGCACCATTTTATCTCAAATGCATTGGTTTTCTTCCTACCTTCTTTCTTAATGTCCAGCTCTTACATCCATACATGGTAACAGGGAATACAATGGCTTGTATGATTCTGACTTTTGTGCTGAGTTGTCTATCTTTGCATTTTAGGATCTTTTCTAGTTCTTCCATAGCCACCCTCCCCATTCTTTCTTCTGATTTCCTGACTGCAGTCCCCATTTCTATCAATGTTTGATCCCAGGTATGGGAATTCTTTTACTATTTCTATTTCTTCATTGTCTAGGTTGAACTCGTGAAGGTCCTCGGCGGTCATTATTTTTGTTTTCTTGATGTTCAGCATTAAGCCTGCCTTTGCACTTTCTTCTTGGTTCTTCCTTAGTAATTATGTGTTCCAGGTCTGGGAGGTTTTCTGCTAGTATTATGGTGTGTATTCATTGTATTGGATAGATGAGGGGAAGGCATGTTGTATTAGACAATGATTCTTGCACACAGGCGCATGGCACAACTGGACCCAGAGGCTCCTGTGAAGCCGACTTGGAGTCAGTCCCTGATTGGAAGCAGGTGGCGTGAATTCACTGGCTATTTTCTCAGCCAAGCGTACTTCCTCTGGAAATTCCCTCTGGACCAGAGCTAAGAGGAGGCAGGGTCGGGGAGAGAGCGAGAAAAGGCAGGCAAGGACCAGGAATCTGCACCTTTCCCAACAAACAGCACAAGCCAGAGAGAAGCAGAAGCATGGGCTTGCTAAGGTTGGCAGAGACCGTTGCATCACATAGGGCAAAGACTGGGAATTTAGGGACAACTAGATGTGCAAGGTTTAAACCGATGCATTTTTTAATTAATTTCTAATGAACATCATATTTTTTAAAAAACAAGACTAGAAAAAATTACAATTACAATAATATTTAGGTTCACAGTGTACAATACAAAACAATAATGCAAAACTATTCATATACTAAAATACATACCACAAACTCCAACAAATTTACAACTTAGAACTCACAATCAAACAACTATACAAAGACACATACACAAAATAACAATTCTCTACATATAAAACAATGACTTCCTTCATAACAGATTTTGCATTTACTGTTTACAATTAGTGTCGAATCTCCATAATCTCCGTAGTCTCCAGAATCTATGTAGTTTTTTTAAAGTGGCGTTTTGCCATTCTTTCACACAGTGAAATCCATTCTAGTAACAGCGTGTTAGCAAATGTTTATTTATATATTTCTTTCTTTTATGATCCTCTTTTCTCCCAGACCCACGGCAGCTTACAATATAAGAGTAAAAACAAAGAAAGTTGAAATAATACAACAAAAGTTTCAAAACAAATACAGTGGGCCACTGGGGCTTGATTCCAGGATCCCCTGTGGATACCAAAACCTGTGGATGCTCAAGTCCCATTAAATACACTGGCATAGTAAAATTATGTCCCTTATATAAAATGGCAAAATGAAGGGTTTTTTAATGAATAAAATTTTAAATATTTTTATACCACGGATGCTTGAATCCATGGATTAAAAAATCCACGGATACAGAGGGCTGTAACCATATTAAAAACAGTAGTTTAAAACACTTCGAAAAGCAATTACAATATATACATTATTGTATACAATATGCAATAATGTTGATAAAAATACAGTCTGCCATTATTAAAAAGTTTTCTACAAAGGCCACACTAACAAAGGCCTCACAGTATTTGACCACTTCTTTAAAAAAGCTTGCAACATGTCTATTGTGCATTTTAGTTGGCCCAAAGAAAAGATGATTTTTGACCTCTTTGAAGAAGCCAGTGGACCTTGGAAAGCTTGCATCAGGTATTTTGTGCATTTTGGCTGACCCAAAGAAAATAGGATTTTTGACTTCTTTGCCTCATGAAGAAACCAGTTGAACTTTGAAAGCTTGCAACGTGTATTTTGTGCCTTTTGGTGGGACCAAAGATAATTTTTGACATTTTTGAAGAAACCAGTGGAACGTCAAAAGCTTGCAACTTGTCTGTTGTGCATTTTGGCTGGCCCAAAGAAAAGATGGTTTTTGACCTCTTTGAAGAAGCCACTTGCAAGCTTTGAAAGCTTGCAACAACATGCCTATTGTACATTTTGTTGGGACCAAAGAAAAGATGATTCTGGACAGCTTTGCCAGATGATGATGAAGAAGAAGAAGAAGCCAGCAGAGCTTCCAAAGCTTGCAACATGTTTATTGTGCCTTTTGTGCATTTGCAACACAGTTACCCCTGTTATGTTTTCTGGATTTCAACACCCCCCCAGAGAGAGAGAGAGACTGTCGCTCCCATTGGGCACCATGTATTAGGCTGCCCGTCTTACCCATCTGACTAATCCTACTACCTAACCCATCTCCCCCCTTCTTCCTGCTCTGTCCAAGGGAACTACAACTCCCAGAAGCCCTTTGTGCCAAGGCGCAGGCTCTGTAGGAGGGATTTGCAAATCTCCCCCCCCCCCGCACCCCAGAGGCGCCTCCAAACTGGCGGGGATGGGTCTGGTGCCTTCTCCTTGGATGCTGCTGGGGCTGCTGGGGCTGGGGCTGCTGGGGCTGGGGGCTGCTGGCACCGTTTGGGGAGCAGCAGCAGCAGAGCCTTGGAAGAAGGCAAGGGCACCATCGGTCCAAAGGTGAGCCTGGGCAGGATGCTCTAGACTAGAGAGGGGCTGGCAGGGAAGAAGGGAGAAGGCTTGGGTGGGCAAAGGTGGGCACTGCCAGGCTGGCTTGCCTTCTCCTTTGGAGACCCAGAGACCCATCAGCGGTCCCTCTGTCCTCTTTATGCCCCCTTTTCCCATTGAGCCTGCCAAGGGAGGAAGAGAGGGAGGGATGGATGGATGGATGGGCTTGCCAACTGATGGAGGTGCCAATTGATGGGCTTGCCAACTGATGGGGTTGTCAACTGATGGGGATGCCAACTGATGGGGTTGCCGATTGATGGGGTTGCCAACTGATGGGGATGCCAACTGATGGAGATGCCAACTGATGGGGATGCTAACTGCCCCAGCCAACCCAGCCTGGTTTGCTCCTCTGCCTCCAATCAAATGCAGCGATCCGAAAGCCAAGGCTTTCCAAAAAAAAAAAAAAAAAAAAAGGATGCAGAAGCTGAAGTCTTTGTAGCCTTTCTTTCTCATGTCTTTCCCATGAGCAGCGTATTCCTCGAAATCATCTACGTATTTTAAATATGAGCAATCTTGTTTTAATATCGGTCTCATTTCGTTCTCTTTTTAACGCATCGCTTTTGTATGCTTTTAATTGTGCGTGGTGGTGTGTGTTTACAAGTTTATTTCCACACATTTTATGGAATTTATTTATTTCATTCTATTTTAATGTATCACATTTGCATGCTTTTAATTGTGTGTGTTGTGTGCCTTCAAGTCATTTCCAACTGATGGCAACTCTAGTTATTTCATTTCATTTCATTTCTGTTCCACTTTCACCCAGGAAAGGGACCTAAGGTGGGTCACAAAATAAAAAAATTTTTAAAAAAACTTTACAGTCAAAATTTTAAAAGCATCTAATTAAAACAGTAAAAAATTAACATTAAAAAACCCACCTATCATGGGGTTTTCTTGGCAAGGTTTGGTCAGAAGAGGTTTACCATTGCCTTCCCCCGAGGCTGAGAGAGTGTGACTCACCCAAGGCCACCCAGTGGGTTTTATAGCTGAGCTGGGTCTTGAACCTTGGTCTCCAGAGTAGTTGTCCCAACGCTCAAACCACTATGCCACGCTGGCTTGTAATTGTACTCTTCTTTTAATATTGTGAGTTGCCCTGGGTCTCAGTTTTGGGGGAAAAGTGGGACACCAATAAATGAAAGAAAAAGGCAAGGGGAGAGGAGCATTTGCCAAGAGGGAGGTGTGGATGTCTGCAGGTAAAGGTGTAATGCATTGGGTTTCCCAAAAGCCAGTTAGCAGAGGCTGAGACCTAAGTCCCATTCAGAAACCATGCCTTCCCCTCACTTTGGCCTTGAAGTTATTCCAAGAGGCGGAAAATGCACTCTGCACCTGCTCAGGAAACTATCGGCTGTGAGTGACCCGATGTCCTAACCGCTGAGAAGGTCAAGACACCGCAAAATGTAGGAAAAATGGAGCGCATTCCCAAATCAAAGCTAAAAGCACTCATATAAATATAAATGCATGCTTCTTAGTCACACTCACAGCGGAGGACTAGGACTTTTTGGAATTCTTCCTGGACCGAAGGTGGAAACGTAGGATGTGTCCTGGAAAAGGAGGATGCCTGGTCACCCTGACTATGTCCCTGTGTTCTGAGGTTTTGTCCTGGATGCCTTGAATGCCAATGAAGAGAGATGGGAGTGAAGCCATGGGACCCTCCATCTAAAAGAAGCGATGCAGGGGCTTGAGAGCTCCTCATCCCAAATATTTGGAGATGGATTGAGGTTCATCACTGGGAAAGGGCAATCTGCAGAAAGTCAGAAGCACCGGTTCCATGACTTGTGGGCACTGGAACAATTCAGAACTTCCAGAGAGTAGGGTCTTCATTTGCCTTAAAGCAGGAGGTTTGGTCAGTGAATTATATATCTTCACCATGGAAAGGATGCTCTAAGTAAGGTTTTCGGTTCCCAAGATGAAAATGTGCCCCATAGAAATGTATAGATAAGTTGTGGTTACTGTTTGGCAGGGGAAATGCACTTAGCATGCGCAAGATATGGCAGTGAAGAAAATCATGTGCAACGGCAAACAGATATTTCCCATCACTTGAGATACCTCTTCCAGAACCATTATAAATATATAATTTATTTCTGTGATAAGTTTAGTTAAGTCTTAGCATGTGTGTAAAGGCATTTTACTTTTGCGTGGTATTGTGGTTGGAGGGTTGGACTACAACTCTGGAGCCTTGGGGTTTTTGATTCCCAGCTTGGCCCTGAAATCCACGGGGTGACCTTGAGTAAGTCACACACTCTCAGCCTCAGAGGAAGGCAATGGCAAATCTCCTGTGAACAAATCTTGCCAAGAAAACCCTAAGATAGCCATAAGCTGGAAATGACTTGAAGGCACGCCACCACCACGACCAAGTGGGATACAAATAAATATCACCCCTCTGCTTGAGGTTCAAGGTCCTTATATCCACACCTCAGTTCTCTGGCCTGCTAAATGGGTGCAATGGCACCACTGTGGCTCAGTCATCTTTATTCTGGTAATGACAAAGAAGGGGAGATCCCCTGTTTGGTTCGCTGGTGGCTAAAAGAAAGAGAGTGGCGTGATGGCTGTTGAACGCCAGTTCCTTCTGTCATTTATTCCTCTGCGAGGAGGGCGTCTTGTCTCCTGTTCGCAATTAATTGGTGGAAAAATAAGGAGAATAGTTTGGCAAAAGCAAAGTGGAAAGCAAGGCTGCAGGAGTGGATGAAGTCAGGGGAGTTGGAGAAGAAAATGAGGAGCTGCAGCCGAGAGGCAACTGGCCGAAAAGGCTACAGACAATGAGGAGAAACTGGCTCAGAATTTGAGGGTGAAAAAGGTAAGGATTGCAGGCAAAAAGGGAGAGAGACAGAGAGGATGCACCAGGATTTGTTTTTTTTTGGGGGGGGGTTGTGCATTTGTCTGTGCATTCCCTGCTGGCTGTCCTGCAAATTCTTTGTTCCTTGGACTGGCTTTCTGCTACAAAACCCACATGGTGGGGATGGAGATGGAGATGGAGATGGAGATGGAGGGGACTCTGCTTAGGTCCTAATGCCTCTCGGAGGAGAAGGGTCACCTTGCATCTCGGAGGAGAAGGGTCACCTTTGCCCAAGGGGAGGCCAGAAGGACATGGACACTTCTCACCACTTCTGCTTTCCTCCCCATTCCTGGTTATTTTTGCAAGCCCCATCCGTCACTGGATCTCCCGTTACTAGCAAGCTTAAGATTCTTGACCGCTTCTTTCAAAATCCTTTCCATGGATCCCCAGGTGGACAGAGCCTCAGGTTCAAAACACACTGGAGAAGTCATCCAGTTTGAAGTCATCAGTGCTAGCGAATCCCAGGAATTGTAGTTTATTGTAGCACCAGAGCTTTTTTTTTGACAAAGAAGGCTCAATGTCTCACAAAACTAAAGTTCCCCAAATTCCCTAGCCTTGAGCCAGGGCAGTTAAAGGGGTATCAAACTGGATTATTTCTGCGGTGTGTTTTGGCTATGTCTGCTTTTGCAAGACTGGGGGGGGGGGGGCTGGGTTTTTGCAGGCTGTCAGCACAAAAGCAGAAAAGGGAACAAAGCACAGAATGGAGCAAAATTGAGATACATACGTCAACCCACACCCTTCGGGACCACACGCCTTTTCACACTTGCACAGTTATAGCTCTGTGATTCCACTTTAACTGTCATGGTCCCGTCTTATGGAATGATAGAGTCACAGATGCATAGAGTTGGAGGAGACCTCAAGGGCCATCCAGTCCACCTTTAAGTACGGTATGTTTTTATATTTTGCCTGTTTAATTGCATTTTAAGAAGGGTGGGCTATTGGGGGAAGGGATTGTTTGTTTTATCTTGTAAGCTGCCTCGGTTGTTTTTAAAGAGAGGGGGATATAAATTATTGTTATTATTATTATTATTATTATTATTATTATTATTAACCCCATTCTGCCATGCAGGAAGACACCATCAAAGCCCTCCCTGTGACAGATGCCAGCCAGCCAGCCTTTGCTTCCAATGGTCCCATGATTCATCTTGACAAAAAACAAAACCCGCACACATTGATAATTCTACTGATAAATGTGTGTTGCGTGCCTTCAAGTCATTTCCCGCTTATAGCGACCCTAAGGTTTTCTTGGCCAGATTTGTTCAGAGGAGGTTTGCCATTGCCTTCCCTTGAAGCTGAGAGTGTGTGACTTGCCCAAAGTCACCCAATGGATTTCATAGATGCAGGTCTTCAAAGTGTGCTCACCATCTGGTGGTGGTGGTGATGTGTCCATTAATTTTCCTGAGGGTCTCTTTTATTTCTTTTCATTTATTTTTGAAGCAATCGTTGTCTGCAGGTACCTCATCAGTGCTGGCTGAAATATTTCTGTATTTCGGAAGGACTCGGGATCCAGCTGCCTTCATGTTGTGGCTGGGAGGGCCTGTGTCTCTGCACACAAAAGGAAAGAGACTTCTCTCCTGATTTCTCTCCTTGCTTTTCCTTGTAGAGTTGAGACGTAGGAGCAGAAGCAATGGAGATGCAATCTTACTACACCAAACTTTTGGGAGAGCTCAATGAGCAACGGAAGAGGGACTTCTTTTGCGACTGCAGCATCATTGTCGAAGGGAGGATTTTTAAAGCCCACAAGAACATTCTCTTTGCCAACAGCGGTTATTTCAGAGCGCTGTTGATCCACTACATCCAAGACAGCGGCCGGCACAGCACTGCTTCCTTAGATATTGTTACGTCAGAAGCCTTCTCAATTATCTTGGATTTCCTTTATTCAGGTAAGCTGGATCTCTGCGGGGAGAACGTGATCGAGGTCATGTCTGCAGCCAGTTACCTGCAGATGACGGACGTTGTCAACTTCTGCAAGACGTACATTCGGTCATCCCTGGATATCTGCAGGAAAATAGAGCGAGAGGCTGCCTTTTACCAGGCTGACAGTGGGAGTTCTAGTTCTGCCAGAGAAGGCACATCGTATGGCACTAAGAGCCAGTGCTCGGCGTCCATTTCGTCTCTGCAAGAGAAGGAAAGGATCCCGGATTGTCAAAGGGACCCACCCTGCGGAGAGTGCAGCGGTTGCCACCCTGTTGAACTTGTGGTGAGGGACCCTGTGAGCAGCGACTCTCCCGACGACACAAACTCCTCGCTGCCCAAAGTGGTGGAGCCCAAAGTCGAGTTTGATGCCGATGAAGTGGAAGTGGAGGTGGGCGAGCGGCTCCAGCAATACCCGGCTCCGCTGACCATTGAACAGATAGAAGAAGGACTTCACAGTGGTCAAGCCATGGACCTGGCGTGCAACAACTATCACATGAAACAGTTCCTGGAAGCTTTGCTGCGCAACAGCGCCACGCAAAGGAAGGACGATGTGGTCCACCATTTTGTCCGTGGCTTTGAAGGGAGGCCAGAAGATCCAGGCATGCCCATGAGTTCCATGATGGATATTCACAATGACTGGTATGGAGAGGATACAGGTGAGAAGAGAGTTTTGGAAACTAGGTATGATGTCTCTGTCACAATGGGTAGTTTTCTGTATGAAATGCCTATCTATCTGGTGTACAGTGTGTACTTGCTATCTGCTGGAGTTTCGTTCCAGGACCCTATACAGCCATGTTTTGTTGCAACACAGCCAAAACAGTTCTGGATTTAACTATGGGATGTTCAACTTCTGGAAGAGAAGTCTCCAGCCTTGAAACAGGTCGGCCATTTAGGTCTAAATGCTGATGCTTGTTCTTTTCCCACCTCTCCAAACAAATTTTTCATAGCCACCACAATCAGGTGGATCATGGTTAGTCTGGAGCATCTGTTGCACTTCAGTGATCCCAGCATCATGCTTGTTAAAAACTGGGATTAAAAAATACATTATCTTTTCAATAAGCATGGGTGCATGTGCAGGCAGAACCTCAGGTGTGGCCCTTTTAAGGATTAGACTTTTGCAGATAACTGCCTTTTGGCAAAAATAACCAACACGTATGGTAAGATCAAAACAGCCATTTTATCTCAGCAAGTGCAAGAACTTCAGACATGTAGGCACATACATATTTGTAAACTGAAAGCAAGTTTTAAAAAATTGCTAGTTGTGCTATGATGTGCCACAAGTGACTTGTGTTAGTATGTTGTGAGCAGGCAAACAAGTTAGAAAAGAAAAGAAAGCATTTTTGTAGATTTACATTCAGAGGGGTTATGGTGGTAAAACATTCCTGTAAGTAAAAAGCCTGAATATCAGGTTGCAGCCCTGCCTGCTACCTGTTTTTCTACTTTTGGCATTCATAAATGTGATTCTTCTGTTCCTTTTCCCAAAGCCAGCTACACATAGGAATGGTACAGTGCAGTCTACCACCCCAGACTGTCGTAGGTGTTGTCCAGGTGTCAGCCTGGAAGATATAAGTTTGACCATCGCATGTAGCAAAATGTGATGATAAAATGCTGATGTGGTCAACCGGACTGCATCACTTCCAAAGCTGCAAGCTGAGCGTTTTCTCAACTTTCAGGTAGTGCAAGTTCCCTGCTGAAAGAATTCACCCAGTCTACCCAAGATAGGTAAAACTATGTTTAAAGTTGTGATTGTGTTTTAACGTCTGTTGTCACTTGAAACACATCAGGTTGCGTCCTCCATAATGCTTTTGTTTCCTTAGGTGATGTGCTTGTCGTGCCGATCAAGTTGCACAAATGCCCGTTCTGCCCTTACACAGCCAAGCAGAAAGGAATCCTGAAGCGTCACATCCGTTCACACACGGGCGAGAGACCGTATCCCTGTGAGATCTGCGGCAAGCGCTTTACGCGGCAGGAGCACCTCCGGAGTCACGCTTTGAGTGTAAGGCAGAGGCAGGTTAATGTGAAAAGGTTGGGCCTTTGCAGATTGGGCTGTCTGTCTTTCTGTTGTTGGCTTGGTCTGTGTAGCCCTGAGTGTTCCCTGATTTAAAACAAAACAGAACAGCATCAATAGAAGTATAGTGTCTAGATCAAGGGAAGTCATAGTGCCACTCTATTCTGCTTTGGTCAGGCCTCACCTGGAATAATCCTGTGTCCAGTTCTAGCACCAGAATTCAAAAAGGATATTGAAAAACTGGAGAGTGTCCAGAGGAGGGAAACCAAATGGTGAAGGGTCTGGAAACCATGAATCCCTATGAAGAATGACTTAGGGAGCTGAGTATGTTTAGCCTGGAGAGGAGATGATATGATAGCCCTGTTTAAATATTTGAAGGGGTGTCATATTGAGGATGGAGCAAGCTTGTTTTCTGCTGCTCCAGAGAATAGGATACAGAACAGTAGATGCAAGTTACAGGAAAATATATTCCACGTTAACATTAGGAAGAGCTTCCTGAGAGTAAGAGCTATTTGACAGAGGAAGACGCTCCCTCAGAGAGTGGTGGAGTCTCCTTTGGAGGTTTTGAAACAGAGGCAGGATGCCCATTTGTCAAAGTAAGTGCTTTGATTGAGAGTTTCTGCATGGCATGGAGTTGGACTGGATGGCCCTTGGGATCTCTTCGAACTTTATGGTTCTATGATTCTAAGAGAATATGCCCTTGCTCCCATGTTACTGATACATCGCAGACATCTTCTGTTGGCACCCAAGTGTGTGAGGACCACATGGCCGACTCTGTTTAGGGGTACCAACCTCCAGGGATGGGCTGATCCACTGACCTTCCTGCTCTGTTTCATCTTTCAGGTCCACCGGTCCAACAAGCCCATCATCTGCAAAGGTTGCAGGAGAACGTTTACAAGCAGCCTGTCACAAGGCTTGCGACGTTTTGGTTTGTGCGACAGCTGCACATGTGTCACAACCACACAGGAGGATTCGATGCCCATTAACCTCAGTTTGATGGAACCTTCCTCAGAAGGTCAGGAGAAGAGTGAGCCAGACAATGACTGGCCCATCTACGTGGAATCGGGGGATGAAAATGACCCCCCGGAAGACGACGATGCTGACCCAGATCCCGAAGATAAGCAGGATCTGCACCGAGAAGTACTTATGTAGTAGCGAAAGCAGGGTGGGGTAACGTAAATAATTCTTTCCCTGTGACCAATTTTGTTGTCTTACAGCTGGACACTGCATATTTATCGAGATTGTGAAATGGTTTTTCCCCTCTAAAAATATGAGTAATATTAACATTCAATTTTCCTAGGACATATAGTATAGGAACAGCTGGGCTTTCAAAATCCTGAAATGTCTTTTTAACCTTTTTAGTGCTGTGTGCTATACCTTTCAAAGGAATTTTGCATCGAGGGTGAACAGAAGCTGCATTCCCAGCCATCTCTTGCTCACCTTGGGCTATTGACAAGGCTCTGTATCTTTGCAATGAATAACTTTCCACCGTCCACTCAATGAAGTTTCTCTTCCCCCATTGTTGCCTCTCTCTGTTGCCCTTCTCCCTGACCTCCTGGATGATTCCACTTTCTGTTTGGAAGAAATCTGGATCAAACTCCTGCAGAGCTGCTGCTGTCTTCTTTCTGCTGGGTTATCCTAACCTTGGAAACTTAAAATGGGACTAGATCAATGCAAACAGAACTACAGCTTCACAACCAGGAGAAGTGGTATAAGGAATACCTTGGGCCCTCCACATTCGCTGGGGTTAGGGGCACAGGATCCCCATGAAAGTGGGGGGAAATACAAATTAAAAATTACTCCTTTTTTTAACCTGAGAAAATGCCTCTCGAGGAATCTCTAGGTCCTCCATTGCAACTCCATGGCCAACATCTGGCAGAAGTTGACCATAGAATTGCGCTGGAGAACCTACAAATGCCTAGAGAATCTTTGAACAGAGTTCCATTGTTATAGCTACATCTGATGATGCAAGGTCTTGGGACTTGTGAGAAATGGCTCTAGTCAAGAGGAAGATCTATCGTTAGGAGAGAAATCTGCTTTTCTGGAGAGCTTGAACCCACTGAGTGCTTAGCTGTTTCTTAGCCAGGAGGGGTCTGAAGAACAGGTTGCTCATATAATGTAACACAATTGATTTTGAAATCTTCTGTGATGAAACTAGGGCTGCTGATCTAGTTGGGAGTTCTGTGGCACTCACTATTATGCCTGTTAAACATTTAGTTAAGCAGTTACAGAAGTTGTGTTTCTCACTGCATGCATGGGCCATTAAGAAAGAAGAAAGAAACCAAACCAAACCTGCCTTCCATGAACAGATTCTCCAGATTCCCACCTGGATGTATCTCTAAGCCCCAGGAGAGAAGGCATGGCAGCAGCAGGAAGTTCCTCACAACGAGGGGAAATACAAGAAGGATAAATATAAAGTCCTGGTGAGGATCTCATGAAATGTTATAGACAATGGTTAAGAATCATGAGAACTTCAGCTTGCAAAACTCTCCTTTGGGAGAGGGAAAGAAAACACTGTAAAAGGTTTGTTGGAATGCCAAAGTTCTGGTCATTGTAGTGGCACAAGGCATCTCTGTCCAATTCATGAAAAACTAAGCAAGTAAATTGGCCACAACTGTTCTGCGGCATTTCCAATGTGTCTCCTCCATCTTGTGATCACATTGCGGTTCACCAGCCCTACTTTCCTCCTTACGCGTAAATCCTTGGCACTTGTATAGTCCAATGGTAGTATCTGTTGATAATGACTGTTTTTAGATTTGTACCGTCTTATAAGCTTGTCTTGAGTCCTGTTCCGTGTTAGAAACTCTATCTTGGACTTCATCTTAATGACGTACAAAAGGAATTTTGGAAGAATGTGGAGTTAATCAGTCTACTTTGTTACTGCCAATTTCCAAAGGCTATTAGACTATCCATTGAGAGCCAACATGACATAGCCATTTGAGTGTTGGACTAGGAGATCAGGATTTGAATCCTCGCTCGGCCATAGAAACCCACCTTGGGCAGATCCTACTTTCAGTCTCAGAGGAAGGCAATAGCAAAGCCTCTGAATGAATCTTGTCCGCCCAAAAACCCCTGTGATAAGGTGCCTTAGGGTCTCCATAACTAGGGAATTACTTGAAGGCACACAACAACAGTTAGACTGACTGGGAAACTGGGAAACATCCCTGAAGAGAACATTAATTAAAAGCAAGCAATTTGGTAAAAGTCAAGGTGCAAACCTTTACCTAGCCACCTTGACCAGAATTCATACCAGGGATTCTACATAAACCTGGCGACTTGGATGAAGTGTTGAAAATGGTCACCTGTTGTACAAGGAGAAAATGATCTGCTGAAGAACAATGGTCCTGTTATATGTATTTGTTGTCATTTTTGTCAACCATATTCTACATAATTGGTGATGCTTGGCAGAGTATTTTCTCTTCCAGTGCTCCAGTTTTCCTCATCTGCTTGTTTTTGAAATGAAGCTGTATGTTTCTGTTGCGCTTTTCCAAAGCACTGCTGTAAAATGGGATGATGATGGTGGTGGCGGTGGTTATTATTGTAGCATTTTTATGTCACACGTTTGTGTAGGATGCAAACAGGGCAAAGCAAGAAGCAATAATAGTTTTGGTTTTTTTAAATCATAATTATGTAGCAAAAAAGTGAGTGTTGGAATCAGCTCTCTGCCCTTTTTCTTAAAGGAACCTAGGCTCTTTGGTGCTAAATCCTGAGATCATTTTTGTGAGGTGTATTTCTTAATGACAGATTTGCACAGCTCTTGGGAGAACATGGTGAGAGGTCTGCATGTGTTTTTGGGGTCGGAAACTCTCCAACAATTGGGTCACTTATAAAAATTGGTCCAGAGTAAATACTTGAAAAGGTTCAGCCTGGGAAGTGAGAAACGGCTTTCCAAAGGGCTAGGTGTACATCCACGCAAGCTGGATTTATTGAGTTTGCACTCGCATGACGCTCCTAAACATATTCCTCACACTTTGGGGAACTGAAATACCTATTGATCAGCAAAGTTAGGAGCAGTACTAGTGACCATAACCAGTTAGTCTTCAGCATATTAGAGTCTGTCCTCTTTCTGAATGGCTTGCCGCTGTCTCACAAGGATGTTGTTGCATTGTAATGCAACCATGCTGTAATGTCCATTGTCTCACAAGTACTTTGTTGTTGCATTGTAATGCAACAACGTTGTAGTGTCCCCTGGCTGTGACACTGGCTTGTGTGCTAAAACTACTCTTCCTAGAGTCTTAACTCTGTTTCACACAATAGGTAGCAGTATACTGAAGCATTTTAAGGAAGGCAGTAGGAAGAGGTGCAAAGCTCTTGTAAATTTGATATGTGGGTTACGTTAGACTGCTTCATTTGATCTTAGAGATTTTCTTGTGTATCTTTGTGAGTGGAGAAGGGATCTTTTACATTATATGTAATGTGGGTGAGTGTAGATAGGGAAACAATGCCAATCTCATTCCCATTCTGAGACTGCCAAAACTAAGTTCTTGCAGTTTTCTCGTCTTGCTTGTCACTTTTCCCCCAAGTAGATCTCGTCATCCTGTGTTTAATGGTGAAATGGATGCACTTTATTCACTCATCTGTGGCAGGTGTTCTTGTAAAAATGGTAAATGCCGTGATTCTCGCTTGGTTCCATGCCATTTCCTTGGAACCCTCCATGATAAAAGCCTGAACAAAAGTTAAGGAAAGTGTGATACAACAGTTCCTGAAAACATGTAGGAAGCAAACTAATTTCTAAATACACTTGACCTCTAAGGTTTTCTAACAGGCAAGAAGCAACCTGAGTTTGGCATAGTCCATTTTGGAGAAGAAAAGCCACTTTTGCTTTAAGTGTGATTTTTCTTCACTTAAAAGGTAGCAGAAATATTAACAGCATGCTGTGCTGCTTTGCAGAAAGCTTCCTTGCTTGTAATCTTCCATCCTAAACAACATTTACTTGGAATTCAGTCCAAAATCTGATTTTGGTAGGCAGATTTCAAGTGTGTTAGATTTGTAGCCATGGTCTTTCAGAAATGCTTTTTAATTTAATTTTTGTTTACAGTGAACAGTAACTTTGCAGCTGGAGTCCTTTGCCCTAATTTTGACAAATTAAATGCTTCATTTGGTTTCTTCAGAATATAACATTTCAGTTTAGATATTGACTTTAGGGAAATTCTTCTTTGATTTCCCATGTTTTAATCCACTGCTTCTAGCTAACCAGAAGTAGGCGAGCGAAACAAACTATTATGAGGAAACAGTGATATTTTGCTACCTTTCATTTTGCAATGCTTTTCCAAGGACTGAATCCTCATGTCCGTGTAACAACTGCATCCATTTCTGAGGTCACCCCAGTTGAAATAAATGGGACTCATGCAACCATGAACTGTTTTCTGAGTTTGGATGGCAAGA
The DNA here is from genome assembly GCA_026167975.1 of Phrynosoma blainvillii. Taxonomy (NCBI): domain Eukaryota; kingdom Metazoa; phylum Chordata; class Lepidosauria; order Squamata; family Phrynosomatidae; genus Phrynosoma; species Phrynosoma blainvillii. The sequence continues at coordinate 29,837,692 of JANUYF010000008.1, forward strand.
ATGCATTTAGCTCAAATTTGGTGCCAGCTCTAAGCCACAAACATGGTTAGTGCCATCAATATACAAGGCACTTTACCTAGCTTTGTAGATAAAAACGACCTCTTTCTTTTGCCTTTTGGAACATATTAATATTCAGGAATGAAGTGTTGCTGTTCCCAGGTATTTTGAAAGACTTGGGGCAAAGGATAAGTGCATGGCTAGAGTATACTCTAAGAAAAGGGGAAGAATGCATTATAGATGGATAAACTCAATGCGCAACCTTGAGTTTGCAGGATCTGAGTAGGGCTGTTGGATAGGATCCCCATGCCAACTTGATGGCAATAAAGGCCTAAATGCCCCAAAGGCACCAGATCCTGTCTGATCTTGGAAGCTAAGCAGGGTCAGTTCTGGTTAATCCTTGGATAGGAGACCGCCAGGGAATATCAGGTGCTGTGGGATCTATTTCAGAGGAAGGCATTAGCAAAACCACTTCCAGAAGTATATCTTGGCTAAGAAAAACCTATGGAATTCATGGGGTCCCCATATGTCAATGGGAGATTTGAAGGCACAGACAACGCAATCAGAAAAGTAACAGAATATTTTTTTTAAATTAAAATCTTATTATGGTATAAGATTTTGAGACACTGAAAGCTTGGCCATTTTCTGAAGGGGAAGTCCTGCCAAAGTGCCGTCCCTGACTGCTTTGAATCCCTTTGTATCCCACCTTATATCCAGGTGGAAGGAAAACAAACCAAAGCTGAGAATCTGTCAAGACCACCCCTCCCTTCCATAGCAGCCATTTTGATCCCACTCCGGGAGGATTGATCGATCGATCGATCGATCGGGGAACAAATATGAAGTGCTTTTGTAATCTTTGTTTCTACGGTGGTGCATTATTGTGTCTTGTATGTTTAAACTGTATTATGTACCATACATGTTTTTATGGTTGTAGTCTAGTACTTTTATAGCTGAAAACTGTGGGGGGGGAAAATGAGCAAATAAATATAAAAATAACAATAATTTTGGTCTGGTTTTATGGAGGTAAAATAGACATCTCTAAAGGTAATTTGACATACTATGTGGTTCCCCACTCCCAAAGGCTGGCAAAAACACCAGTGGGGTTGTTTCTCTCTCCACACCAACCAAACCCTGGGCTAGATAGTGGACTTTTGCCACTGGGGCTTACTGGTTGGCACTGGGGTACGGTGGGGGGAAACCTGGGTTCAAATTTGTATCCTCCCACTGTGAATTTGTAAGTGTCCCTTACCTGAGGCCAGAGGACAGGGAGGGAGGGCCAGGGTGACCAGAACACAAAGAAAACAAAAAATACTGACCACAGAGAATGGACACAAATTCATCCTAGAAACAGAAATAGTCAAAGAGTTCCTATACCTTGGATCAGAGGTTCCCAAACTTGGGCTCTCTAGATGTTTTGGACTTAGAATCATAAAATCATAGAGTTGGAAGAGACCACAAGGGCCATCCAGTCCAACCCCATTCTGCCATGCAGGAACTCCCAATCAAAGCATCCCTGACAGATGGCCATCCAGCCTCTGCTTAAAGAACTTCAGCTCCCAGCATCCCAGACTGTTGGCCAAGATGGTGGAGGCTTCTGGGAGCTAAAGTTTGGGAATCACTGTCTTGGATCAAATGTTGACCAGAAAGGAGACTGCAGTCAAGAAATCAGAAGCAGACTGAGAATGGGGAGAAAATGAGGAAAAATTGTGAAATAGAAAGATATATAATTGAGCACAAACCATTCGACTTCTAGAAGCCATTGTATTCCCTCTCACCATGTTCAGATGGAGAAGAGTCAAGAAAGGGGATAGGAAGGTCACCCATATATATTTAAGATGTGGGGCTGGAGAAGAGGGCCGAGGAGGATCCCATGGAGGACAGCCCAAAGGACAAAGAAAGGGCTCCTAGAGCAGATCAAGCCAGAGAGATCCCTGGAAGAAGAAGAAGCCCAGATGACCAAACGGGGGCTGTCCTACTTTGGACATGATGCATTGGAAAAGGGAATGGTGCTGGGAAAGGTAGAAGAGAGGAGGCTGCATGCCGGACGGAGGGACTGTTCTGTCTGTTCAGGAGCCGATGGCCCTGACTTTGCAGGACCTGAGCAGAGCAATGGAGGGAGGACGGGGGCTCTTGGAGAGAGAGCTCTCCATCCATCCATCCATCCATCCATCCATCCATCCATCCATAGGGTTGCCATGAGTTGGGGATCCATCGCCTGGAGGGCGGTTAAGGCAACAAGTCCTATGGTCCTGCTCAGAATGGAGGACCTTTGGGGATGCTTCCTGGGCAGAAGGTAGGGCTGTAGGGCGCGTCCTGGGAAAGGAGGACGTGTGGTCACTGTGAATGGAAGGAGGCCCTTTGAGGACGCGTCCTGGGAAAGGAGGACGTGGCTGTGCCCCCTGGGAAGGAGGCGGAGGCGGCGGCGGCGGCGGGGAGGCGCCTGGGGTTCTCCTGCTGCCTTGCCTGCCTTGCCTGCTCCAGCCCTCCTTCCTCCCTCCCTTCCTTCCTTCCTTCCTTCCTTCCTTCCTTCCTCTCCCCTTTCCGGACGCCTCCGGAGCAGGAGCAGGAGCAGGAGCAGGAGCAGCCCTTGGCGTTGCTTGCCTTGCCTCCTTCCTTTCCTTTCCTTCCTTCCCTCCTTCCTTCCCTCCTTCCTTCCTTCGCTGCCCACGTCAGCACCAGCCCCAGAGGAGCCTTGGGAGCCCCCCCTTTGTTCTCCTCCTCCTCTTCCAGCCCCAAGCCCCCCGTCCTCTGGACAGGAGAGAGAGGTAAGTCCTCCCGGGCCCAGGCAGGGCCCTCCTTTCCCCGGACCCGTCCTCCATCCCCTCCTTCGCAGGGCTCGGGAGAGAGATGGGCGGCTGCTGCTGCTGCTGCTGCTCCCTTTGGCCAGGCCCCCTCCCCTCGGAGTCCGGGGCGTCCTCCATCCCTGGGGGGGGAGGGGGAGGAGGAGGAGGAGGAGGGAGCCCTCTGGGCTGAGCCAGGGCAGGGCCAGCTGCTGGGCCCTCCATCGTCCGGGAAGGAAGGCGCCATTGGCTGGCAAGGCAAGGCAAGGCAAGGCAAGGCAACAAAGGGCTGGCAAGGCAAGGCAAGGGAAGGGGCTTCGCCGGGGATGGGGCTCTGGGAGGGTCCCAGGGGGCTCAGCTGGAGCCGGGGATGATGGGACTCCCAGCCCAGAATGAGAGAGAGGGGGGCCTGGGAGGAAGGGGCAGGGATGCTCTCCATCCAGACGAGGGAAGGCTGCTCTGTGCCTTCCCTGGGTTTCACAGGCTTTTCTTAGGCAAGGCCTCCTCAGAGGGGCTTTTCCCGGACCCTTCCTCTGAAACAGAGCCCACAGCCCCCCCCCTCGTCTCCCCTCCAAGGACTGAACAGGGCTGATCCGACTTCGCTTCCAAGATCAGACAGGAGATCTATGGGGTCTGCACAGGGCTATTATGTGTATGTCAGCTCTCGGCCTATGGAGACCCCATGGATTTTCTTGGCAAGGATCCTCAGAGGGGCTTTTCCCGGACCCTTCCTCTGAAAGACAGCTTCCAGCACCTGGGATGATTCCCTGGTGGTCTCCCATTCCAGGGCTAACCAGGCCTGATACTATTTAGCTTCCAAGATCAGACAGGATCTGGGATCTGCTGCACAGTATATGGATGTATGTCTGTGCCTTCAGGTCACCCATGGATTTCAGAGACTTTTCTTAGGCAAAGAATCCTTTCTGCCATCCAGTTCCTTCCTCTGCAATACAGCCTACATACAACCCTTAGTATTCATTCCCTGGCAGTCTCTCACCCCAGTACCAACCGTGGCCGGCCCTGCTTAGCTTCCAAAATCAGATGGCGTCTGGTGCCTTTAGGCTACTTGGGCCCCATATCCTGCTGGGAAGATTGGGGCCATCTCTTCTGGCGGGGGACAATTTGGGCCATAGTGGCATATGGCATAGTGGTTTGGGTGTTGGACTGTGACTCTGGAGACCAGGGTTCGAATCCCAGCTCAGCCACGTAAACCCATTGGGTAAGCTTGGGCAAGTCACACTCTCTCAGCCTCAGAGGATGGCAACGGTAAACCTCCTCTGAACACCTCTTGCCAAGAAAACCCCATGATAGGTTCACCTTAGGCGGGTCACCATAAGTCGGAAATACTGTGACTGTTGGCTCCACTTCTCCAGAGTTGTGTGAGCAGAAACCATTGGCAACCCGGCTGTAAGAAAGGCTTGAACACCTTGCCACCTTTACAGCCAGGAGGGTTGGACAAGGATAGTGAGACCCAGCGTCCTCCGGTCCTACTCTGTCTCCCATGAAGCCGCTTACCTTCGGCCAGTGACCGGTGCTCTGGATTGCTCTGAGGACAAAATGGGGCGATGAGCCCAAATACAGACACGCTGCTTGGAGAGAGATCTGCTGAGGAAAGGTGGAACAGAAATGAAGTCGATAAATAAAGAGTGGCAGCCAGCACTGCAAGAATGAACAAAAAAGTTGTTATGTCAACCACTGGTTAAATATACAGCATGAAGAGATAATAAGGCTCTAGCCAACTCTTAGACCAAAAAAGCACCAAACCCCAAGGAAGGCATGAAGCTGAATGGTGCAATGTTTGCACTGGCAGGCAGTGTCTCCTTGGATGTATGCATTAGGAGTCTTCACAGTCTTTGTGGTGGGACATGGAAATTCCTCCCATCCATCCGTAGCTGCAAACGCGACAGCATTTAGATTGTCTAAAGCAGGGGTAGGCAACCTTTTTGAGCCGGGGGCCGGGTTGCTGTCCCTCAGACAATTGGGGGGCCGAAGCACCCAAAATAAATAAATAAATAAATATTTTTTTAAAAAAAAAATTAAAAATTTAAAAAATATGCATGTACACTCTCTCAGCCCCAGAAAAGCCATGGCAAAACCCCTGTGGAGATTTTGTCAAGAAAACCCCAAGAACAAGTAATAACAACAATAATCAATATCATCATGGCGGGAGGTGGTGGTGGGTGGCGGCGGCGGCGGCGGCGGCAGGACCGGCCTGGGGCCGGTCCAAAGGCCTCGGGGGGCCGCATCCGGCCCCCCGGCCTTAGGTTGCCTACCCCTGGTCTAAAGGTCCAAAACACACTGCAGAAATAATCCAGTTTGAGACTGCTTTAACTGACCTGGCCCAGTGCTAGGGAATCTTGGGAATTGTAGTTTATTGTGGCACCAGAGCTCTCTGACAGAGAAGGCTAAGTGTCTCACAAAACTACCGTTCCTAGAATTCCCTAGCATTGAGCCAGGGCAGTCAAAGCAGTTTCAAACTGGATTATTTTTGCAGTGTGTTTTGGCCTAAGAAGACTGGCACATATCTTAAAAGAAGCTGAAGTGAGTGTGTCAGGTGGAAAGAGAAAATGGCTCAAATTTCTGTTGAATGTAGCAGCCAATATATGAGAATGGTCACAACGCTTGGTTGGTTTGAAACCCAACTGAATATTTTGGATGAGTTCTACTCCGTAGTGGCAGAAGGTGCCTATTATTTGTAGGATTCATAGTTATATTCCAAGATCTGGCATTTGGCTCTATAGCCATAGGATTGCAAGAAACTGTATTGCAAGGAACCCTCAGTGGAGCTATTCCCAGAGTCCTGATTCAGACCGGGTTTGCGCAGAGTAATTCCCAAAAATTTTAGTGGGTTAATACATGAGGAGATATAGGAAGTATTCCCAAGGTTGTTTCAGTATTTCAAATTCGATTATATTAAAGTTGTTACATGGAATTGCAATTATATTGTAATCTTTTAAAATTCCATCTTTCTCTCAAAGTAGCTCAAAATGACGCAGAACATCCTGCAAGGCTGAGAGAGAGCCCAACGTTTATTTAGTGAGTTTGCTATCTGAATGGGAATTTGTGAACTTGGGTCTCCCTAGTCCTAGTCTAACATTGGAGTGTGGTGGAGTTACCTTCCTTGGAGGTCTTTAAACAGAGGCTGGATGGCCATCTGTTGGGGATGCTTTACTTGGGAGTTCCTGCATGGCAGGGGGTTGGACTGGATGGCCCTTGGGGTCTCTTCCAACTCTAGGATTCTATGATTGTAAACAACTCTAAACCACTGTGGTTCTGCTACTACTTATTTAAAGACAGCTGCAGAAGGCAGGCTAGGTCCAAATGTAGAGCAGATGAGGGAACTCCCTATCTTACCCATGGTGCATGTTTCTGATCCAAACTGTCCACTCCAGAGTTTGAGGATTTATTCAAAGAGATCTTGTAGCACCTTTGAGACTAGCTGAAAGAAAGAAGTTGGTAGCATGAGCTTTGGTAGGCTTGAGTCTATTTCCTCAGATGCATGGAGATGTTCCTCAGATATCTTCACTCCATGCATCTGGGGAAGTAGGCTCAAATCTATGGAACCTCCTGCTGCCAGCTTCTTTCTTTCAGTTAGGCTCAAAAGTGCTACAAGATCCCTTTTCCGGACTAACACAGCTATGAAGATTTATTGTCTCTAAACATTTTCTTCCATGCAGGGACAAAGGCAGTTGGGTAAATTTGACTGCAAAAACTGCTTACTGGGAAAGGGTTAAGTACCCTTGCACTAAAGCTCAAGTCATATTCATGGGGCTGCCCCCATTTCTAAAGTTAGAAACAGAAAAGTCTTTTCAGGAGATTCTCACAAAGTCTGCAGCTCAGTGGTAGAACACTTCTTGATGAAGAAGACCCGGGTTCAGGTCCTGCTTTTCCAGGTAGGCTTGAGAAAAACCTTTCCTTGAGTCCCTTGAGAACTACTGCCAGTCACTGTAGCTGAACCTTGGTGAGATGGACCAAGGGATTGACTCACTATGGACTTTATCACATGCGGGAAATCCCGTGCAGAAATGGGGTTTTACATAGGAAACCCCCCTGCAAAAGTTTCAGACAATGTTGCTGTTAAAGTGTGCTTAACCTGAACGGAAAGTAGTCAAAATCCCAAAAGTAAAAAGGAGCGGCTTTGGCTACTTTCGTTTGGATTAAGTACACTTTAACAGCGATATGTGTGAAAATCTACCCACTTTCGCAGGTTTTCCACATCTTTTAAATTCCGTTTCTGCACGGGATTTCCCCCGTGTGATAAGGTCCTGTGTTAGTCTTCTGCACTCCTACTTAAATCAGTATTTTATTTAATATCATGAGGACTGGGAAGATTGTCTTTAGAGGAAAGGCCAAGTCTGAGTGATAGAAAAGCCAAGTTGCATGCAAAAAGTCCCAGGGCTGAGCAAGACTCCTGTCTGAAACTCTGAAGAGCCATTGATAATCCATACTGAGCAGCGTGGCCTAGTGGTCTGATTCTGTGTAACTGCTTTTCCTCTTCCTTCTGCATCAGATCCACTTTGACCCCTGTTTCTCCAGAAGCGTGCTTGAGATTGCAACCTGCCGTTCCCAGCCAGCGTGCCCAAATGCTTCACCATCTCTCTTTCTAGTGCTCTCTTAAAATGTACCAGTTGTTCTTTTAAACCAGTGATTCCCAAACTTTGGTTCTCTGGGTATTTTGGACTTCCACTCCCAGAAGCCCCAGTCAGCTTGGCCAACAGTCAGGAATTCTGGGAGTTGAAGTGTCCAGAGGAAGGCAACCAAAATGGTGAAAGGTCTGGAAACCACGAATCCCTATGAGGAACGACTTAGGGAGCTGGGTATGCTTAGCCTGGAGAAGAGACAGTTAAGAGGTGATATGATAGCCCTGTTTAAATATTGGAAGGAATGTCATACTGAAGATGGAGCAAGTTTGTTTTCTGCAACTCCAGAGAATAGGACCTGGACCAGTGGGTTCAGCCTACATGAAAAGAGATCCCACCTAAGCATTAGGAAGACCTTCCTGACAGTAAGAACTGATCAACAGGAGAAGACATTGCTGCCTTGGAAGGTAGTGGAGTCTCTTTCTTTGGAGGCTTGGATGGTGTCTTCCTGCATGCAGAATGGGGCTGGACTGGATGGCCCTTGGGGTCCCTTCCAACTCTAGAATTCTATGATTCTAAGTCCAAAACATCTGGAAGGCCACAGTTTGGGAACCACTGTTTTAAAGAGACTAAGAAAATTTGTATCTGGAATCTGCATGCAGGAAATAGAGATGATTTGTTCTCTTTTGCAGAGGAGCACAGCCGAGGTTTAGAATGGAGATTTCTTCGCACCAGTTCCACCTCCTGGAGCAGTTAAATGAGCAGCGCAGGCAAGACTTATTCTGCGACTGCAGCATCTTGGTGGAAGGGAAGGTCTTCAAAGCTCATAGGAATGTGCTATTTGCAAGTAGCGGCTACTTCAAAATGCTCCTTTCTCAGTCCTCGAAAGAAACCAGTCAGCCAACCACGGCTACCTTCCAAGCATTTTCTCCGGAAACGTTTTCGGTGATTCTGGATTTTGTGTATTCGGGCAAACTCTCTCTCACTGGGCAGAATGTGATCGAGGTCATGTCCGCTGCCAGCTACCTGCAGATGACGGATGTCATTAGTGTTTGCAAGACGTTCATTAAATCTTCACTGGACATCAGCGAGAAGGAAAAAGATCGCTACTTCAGCCTTTCGGACAAGGAAGTGAACTCGAATGGCGTGGAGCGCTTGTGTTTGTATGGTGGCGGCTGGAGAGCGGAGAGCAGTCCCCCTCATGCCCACTTAAGCCCAGACCAAGGGACGTGCATCGTGAGTGGAAATTCTTGGACCAATTTCAGTTATTACCCAGCCTCTCAAAGAAATGCCCAGCCGCTCCCCAAACACGACCAAAGGCAAGATCCCTTGAAGAAAAGCAGCAGCAGCAGCAGCAGCAGCAGGCATTCAGGACTGCCCCAGCCGCCAGACGTCCTGCACTATAAATCCAGCAAACTGGAAGAGCGAGCTTTGGATCCCACGAGCCACGCTCCTCCATCTGAGGAGGATGTCCAGATCGATTCGGAGGGTGATTCTGGCCCTGCCGGATACCAGTACGGTCCAGGCTCCGACGCAATCTCCAGAGGCATGGCTGTCTCACAGCAAGAACTTGATTCTCCACATTCCCATAGCAAGTCGAAATCTTCCAAGGTGGATGAACAGTATAATAATAGCATGCCCTCGGTGTTAGGTGTCATGGGGAACTGGAACGATGGTAAGGACGCTTCTTCTTCATATGTTTTGGTGTCTTTGCTGTGCAGAATTTGATTTTTCTACTGTTCCACAGTGACTGCCAGTTGTTGGTAGGAAATTTAAAAGAAGACTTAAAAGTGTTTTTTTCATACACGAAGGATTTGAGTGGTAAGGAGGAAGTTTTATTAAGCTCAGTAGTGGCTCCAAAGTTTTCTGAGCTGGACCAAGGTATTTGGAAGTCCCCCATAGGTTGCATCCGTACTGCAGAAATAATCCAGTTTGGCATTGCTTTAACTGTCTCAGCTCAATGGAATTCTAAGAACTGTAGTTTGTTGTGGCATCAGAGTTCTCTGACAGAGAAGGCTAAATGTCTCACAGAACCACAATTCCCAGAAATCCCTAGCATTAAAGTTCAAGCAGTTCATGAAATCCATAGCATTAAAGTTAGAGTTAAAGTGGTGTCAAACTGGATTATTTCTGCAGTACAGATGCAGCCCTAGGAAACAGTGTTGCACCCTTCTCCAAGGAAAAAGAAAGAGCTAAATGCTTGAAACATTTTGAAACCTGGTGCTAGGTAAAACTGGGTCTTGAATCCTTTTTTTAAATTTGGGTTTCTGATGCCACCCCGTGGTGGTCCAAGACAGTTTGCTGCTTAAAGTGAACTTCAAGTGGTGTCCCATCCGACTGCCATAAAGAATATTTTTAAAAGTCTTGTTGCAACATTTGAGACCTCAGTTACTGTTTTCCATGATTCCCCATTTGTGGTGCTTTGGTAATGTCCTGACTGCTTCTCAGAGTTTATGTTGCATAAAATAATACTCTACATATTTATTATATCTAGGCATAATATCCTTAATTACAACCACAGATATTGAAATATATTATGGGCTCTATTCTGCCATCAGGAAATAAGTACAGGTGAAAAACACAGTTGAAAAGTGAATACGCACAAATTGGCTAAAGCGCTTTGGCAGAACAAGAACTTTTTTCCAACCTGGTGCCCTCTGAACATGTGGGATTGCAACTCCCATTGTTCCCAGACAACAGAGCCAGTGATAATGCCAGTCTGGGGACAGTGGGAGCTGTAGTCAAACACATCTGGAAGGCTAAATTGCAAAACTTCTTGTTGAAGGTAGAAACAATCTTCCCTGTCGTTTCTCTGTTCTGGCTTAAGGCGGAAGCAATGAGAAGGACTTGTTTTGGAGTTTGGAGGGCTTTTGTTTTTGTTTTGCCTTCTCCAAAACTCTGCACAAAGTCACCTGTATATGAGAAGGCCTGGAGAGCAGTATGGGGAGGGCTTTTAAAAGGCGCCCTGCATCATTCAGACACCAGGTCCTGCATTTATTGCACCAGATATTCCCCAACGCACCAAATTATATTGCCCTAAACAGCCTCCTTCCCTTTGCCAGGATGAAGTACTTGCCTCTGGTGAGAAAGCAAGGAGACTCCTGAAACATCCATTATTTATTTATTTATTTGGGGATTTATATCCTGCCTTCCTCCCAGAATGGGTTTCAAGGCAGCTTACAATAATTTAAAAACCTAACTAAAACACTGATTCTGTCTTTTAAAATTATTGCAAGCTGCCTGAATCTAAAACACTGATTTGAGAGCCGTTGCGGTGTGGCAATTTAAGTGTTGGACTATGACTCTGGAAGACCAGGGTTCGATTCTCCCCTCAGCCATGAAACCCATTGGGTGACCTTGGAAAGTCACACCTTCTCAGCCTCAGGGGAAGACAGTAGCAAACTCCTTCTGAACAGATCTTGCCAAGAAAACCCCATGATGGATTTGCCTTGGGTTGGGAACAACTTGAAGGCACACAACAACAACAACAACAACAACATTGATTACAAAAGTTTTTAAAAGTTACAAAAGTTTACAAGATACTTAGTATTCTATGGCTGCATTATTTAAGAGTAGGATATAGTATTTGATGCATAATTCAGCATCTTGATAATGCCAGCAGCCATAAAATTGTGTGTTAAAGTCTTTATAGTTCATTGCAGAGTTGATTACCTGAGCACACCTGCATGAAACATCCAGTCTTTACAGCCTTGAAAAAATCAACTGTAATCTGTGGTCCAAATCACACTGCAGAAATAATCCAGTTTGAGACTGCATTAACTGCCTAGGCTCCATGCTAGGGAATTCTGGGAATTGCAGTTTTGTGAGACATTTAGCCTTCTCTGTCAGAGACAGCTGTGGTGCCACAGTAAACTACAAGTCCCAGGATTCCCTAGCAATGAGCCAGGGCAGTTAAAGCAGTCTCAAACTGGATCATTTCTGAAGTGTGTCTTGGAGCGATGTTGATTTAAAACAGAATAATGCTGGACATGTTACAGGGGTTTTTTTTTTGGTGGGATTTAAAAAGGATTGCTTTTTCACTCGCAGATGATCTGCCGAGGATGCGATTCAAGTGTCCCTTTTGCACGCACGTGGTGAAACGGAAAGCGGACTTGAAGCGCCACCTCCGCTGCCATACGGGAGAACGGCCGTATCCGTGCGAGGCATGTGGAAAGAGATTCAGCAGGCTGGATCACCTGAGCAGCCATTTCCGAACGGTGCACATTTTTAAAACAAGCATTTTCTGCCATAAGACTGTCCGGCCCTGGTGACCGTCCAGGATGGACAGATGTGTGTTGCCTGGCAGCAGTCCGGTCTCACAAAAATGACTTTTGCAGCATGAGGTTTCGTAGACGTAAGTCTCCTTCCTTAGATGCATTTGGTCCAAATGCATCTGAGGAAGTAGAATGAAGTCTACGAAGGCTCATGCTGCCAACTTCTTTCTTTCAGTGAGTCTCAAAGATGCTACAAGATCTCTCTACATATGGATTCTACAGACTAACACAGCTGTACCTTTGAATTCTACCAAAATTTACTTTTGTTTGGACAGCAAGCTTATCTGCAATTCAGTTTCCCAAAAAAGCCCATTCCTCCTAGACCTAAAGTATTAACTCTAAATCCCAGGGGATGAGACCTGAAACAAAATAAAGGAAGATAAAATATGGGCACAATCCAGCCTCACATTTAAATCTCTAACTGTTGGGAAATAGTGTCATATGTGTAAATATTTCCCAAATAACTGGAATCAGTGGAACGTCTTGCATTGGTTAAGTGTGGCTGGATTGTGCCCCATGTTGTTTCCATCCTAAGGATTAAAATTAGATCATCCTAAAATCTGGATGAAATGTTACCTGTCAATAAAATGCCCAATACACCATATAATTAAAATATCGTACCAGGTCTATCCAGAGTGGCTTAGTGGTTTCAGTGCTGGACTACGTACTACTTTGGTTCGTTGTGTTTTGAGTTGGACTACCAGGTTCGATTCCCAGCTCAGCCATGAAACCCACTGGGTGACCTTGAGCAAGTCACACTCTCTCAGCCTCAGGGGAAGGCAGTGGCAAACCTCCTCTGAGCAAAATCTTGCCATGAAAAGCCCATGTTAGGTTCACCATCTTGGGGTTGCTGTAAGTCTGAAATGACTTGAAGGCACACAACAACAACAACAGCAGCAGCAGCAGCAATCTATCTACCTGCCGTAATCTAATTTATTTCCCAAATAAATGAAAGATATGTGGTTTAAAAAATCTGAAGGAACTGTGTATTCCCATCCTTTGGTATAGATAGAGTTCACAGTTCAGTACTTTCCTGCCCTTTGCATCAACTGTTTGTTAAGGTTTATTGAAATTGCTCTTTTCTGGACCTTAAATTAAGAGATGCTGTCGCATTGTAGAACGGCCAGGCCAGAATCATTCTGACATACTACTTTGGTGCAAAATAGTTGCACAAGTGGTTGCCCTTTCTCGGATGTTGCACGAGTGCAAATATTAGTGCAGCCAGTCATTCCCACAAGCGCATGCACAGAGCCCTCTTTCTGTTGCTTTTGACTTGAGAATATTATAAGATCTTGGCCTGACTGCATCCTTTCAGTTTCCTAATCCATATGATATACATTATTCAGAAATGCATCTACTCCAACCAACAATATCAATATGTGGAAGTACACATTGGATAGAGACAAAAGAGCTTTTTTTAATAAAAGGAAGGATGTGGGTTATAATTGTGCAGTGGCATAGCTCAGCTTTTCACAATAATGTTGTGCTTTTTGTAAAGCACCTAATATATACCATTTGTGCACATAGCATACATAACAGTGATTTTCAGATATCGTATTCATTAGTTATTGTGCCTATGTGCATATGTGTATTGAAATGTCCGTTGAATATTTGGGTGTAGTATAAGGTATGCTGCCTCACTACAATCAATGCTTTCATAAAGCACCAAATAAACATCACTAATACATAATAATCATTTTCAGATAGTCATGCATGTACTATTGTATATATTGTGCATATATGACAATAACATTGAAAATTGATTTCCATAACCTTTGGTGGACTACAAATCCATGACACATGAATTCTTACACAACGAAAAGGTTATTACCAACATTTTATTTTGACATAATCTTTTTGTTGTGTAAGTATTCTCTCACTATAAAAATTCTGTTCCTGAAATCAAGGCAATCTAATCTATGAGAGGTATAGAATCAGATCAAAGTCTAAAAACCTCAGTTGAGGAATGGCAGAGTTTTTGTAGCTAAAGTTGCATTGGCCCTTGAGGGTCATATTTGCAAATATTATTTATTGCCAGCCTAAAACTTACTTTCCCTCTCCTTTTGATAGCTTGGAAAATGAAAATAAAACTCCAGCTTGTCGAACGTTCTGTCTTTGGCTTTCAACCTCAGTTGTCTTCTACTGAATTTTAAAAGCATTTATTTGTGGCTAAGTCCAGTTTCTGAACTGCTTCCGACCTAAAGAAGAAGAGAACTGGGCTTGAAAGGCTAAAGCAAAGTCTAGTTAGAAAATCTTAAGCTGTAAGAGAGTACATTGCACATTGCAGTTAATTTATTACTTAGGGGTTATGGAAGTTAAGGTGGAAGTCTTGTCTAGTGGTTTGAGTGTTAGACTACAACTCTGGAGATCAGGGTTCAATTCTCTCCTTGGCCATGGAAACCCACTGGGTGACCTTGGGCAAGTCACACACTCTCAGCCCCAGAAAAACCCCATGACAGGTTCACCTTATCATAGTCATAAGTCAGAAATGACTTGAATAATAATAATAATAATAATAATAATAATAATAATAATAATAATACTAATTATTATTATTATTATTATTATTATTATTATTATTATTATTTTCATCCCGCCCCTCTGCAGCGCAATTGGGGCGGCGTACAGCAAGTTAAAACAACATCACAAGTTAAAACAAATCCAATAATCCCTTCCTTAACCTACCCACTCCTTAAAAATATATTAAACTATTACAAAATTAAAATACAAAATAAAAACAATATGTCATACAGTCATACAAATAGCAGCTTGGCAGAGGAAGTTGAAAGCACACAACAACTTCATGTACAATTTCCATCCTGATCTGGGCATGGCTTAATTGGGAATAGCCTTCCTCTTACCTTCAAATGACGGTTGCTTGACAGTTCTGTCCTTTTGATCCATCCTCAGTGATCTCCCTTTCGTTCTCCACAGATCCATCAAGCTTGCAAACCCATCTGCCGAAAATGCAAGCGCCACGTGACTGAGATGACAGGGCAGGTGGTCCAAGAAGGGACGAGGCGCTATAGACTTTGCAACGAATGTCTCTCCGAAGCTGGCATAGACAGCATCCGCATTGATTTGGACACTGAGCCACCCCCTGAGTTCCCACTAGAAGAGGACAAGGACTCCAACTGGAATTACGGAGATGACAACAGATCCGACGTAGAAATTGTAGAGGATGGGTCCACTGATTTGGTCATCCAGCAAGTAGACGACAGTGACGATGAAGCTGAAGAGAAAGATATCAAACCAAACATTAGGTAGTTACGAACGGACTGAATGTTAATAAATTTCCCCTTTCCGTTGTCATTCCTTTGTCTTGACCATTGACTCCCTACCGGCCTGCAGTTAACATACCATCTATTATATAGGCGTTCTATGACTTGGGCTAAACTTGCATGCATTTACGGACATACCATTGTATGAATTTTGAATTTACTCCAAGTATCGATATTTTGTTGCATAAGGAAGCATCCATCCTGAGATGGTATCATGTATGAACAATTTATTTGCTGAACTACGACAGTGATAACTTTTGATAATATGCGACGGATCTCTTCTCAATCCTTTTTCCAATGTTGAGGAGCACTTCGAAATAAAGTTAACAACTTCATTGTAAGTTACTCTATTACAACTCATGGATGTGTGGAAGTTTTGTTTTATAGACACCAAGTTTTTAAAATAATAGTGGTATTTCAATATACATGCAATCAAATGTACTGAAATCCTATAATTGTCTACTCAGAAGTAAGACCCATTGGGTTATATCAATTTATTCCGAAACAAGAGAGCATAGGATTGCAACCTTGCTTGGTCTGCCAGTTTGGGTTTCTGCTGTTTCCTCGCCTAGCAAATCCCCATCTTTTGCAGATCAAAGAAAGGGCAAATGGACAATCGCTTATAAATATTTTAAAAGCATGCATAGGTTCATCCCTAAATCATTATTTCTTTAGAGAATAAAAATAGTTTCCTCTTGCAAACTCAACTATCATAGAGGAAGAGGAAAGGAAACTTCATTTAGTCGGAAAGTCTTGGCTTTGGGGCAGCAATTTCCAGTTGATACTAACAAATGAATTTACACATAGCAAATTAATAAATGTCTTTTTTCTATACACTGCTTGTCGCTGGACACTGCATTAAATCCAGGAACCGTAAGGCACCTCCCTTCTCTTGCAGTATCCAGACAATGGCATCATCTCATAAATCCCTCAGCTAGAATTCAGTTCCCTGCTTGCTCTCTTTGTCCTCCTCAGCAGGAGAGTTATAGCTGCAAAGTGGTGTGACCTTGCAGGACATTAGCTGCTGCTTTCAGATGGACACTGTAGAAATAATGCAGTTTAACTGACATGGCTCCATCCTACAGAATTTGAGATTTGTAGTTTTGTGAGGCGTCAGCACTCTTTGGCAGGGAAGGCTAAAGATCTTAGAATCCTAGTATCATAGAGTTGGAAGAGACCCCAAGGGCCATTCAGTCCAACTCCCTGCCATGCAGGAACTCACAACCAAAGCACCCCCGACAGATGGCCATTCAGCTTTGTCTACGGGTCTCCAAAAAAGGAGACTCCATTGCTCTCCGAGAGAGTCTGTTCCACTGTCGAACAGCTCTCACTGTCAGGAAGTTCCTCCTGATCTTTATTTGGAATCTCTTTTCCTGCAGCTTGCATCCATTGCTCCATTGTGTCTTATTCTCTGGAGCAGCAGAAAAGAAGCTTGCTCCATCCTCAATATGACACTCCTTCAAATACTTAAAACAGGGCTATCATATCCCCTCTTAACCATCTCTTCTCCAGGCTAAACATACCTAGTTCCCTAAGTCTCTCCTCATAGGGCTTTATGGTTCCCAGACCTGTCACCATTTTGGTTGCCCTCCTCTGGACACAATCCAGCTTCTCAACCTCCTTTTTAAATTGTGATGCCCAGAACTGGACACAGGATTATTCCAGGTGAGGCCTGACCAAAGCCGAATAGAGTGGCACTATAACTTCCCTTGATCTAGATCTTGCAAACCTTCAGGTCCCAGGATTAATAGGATGGAGCCTCAGCACTTAAAGTGGTGTCAAACTGCATTATTTCTACAACGTAGATGCATTGTGTAGCTGAGGGAAACAGAAATGGCTCTGTGAGTGGCCAGATTGGCAATCTTTCCCATCATAACCCCATGAAGATATCTCACTTCCCACAGAGAGGGAGAAAGAGTGTCCTCCATTTAATGGGCAATACAAGAAATGCTAAGGAAGCTCAGCAAAAGCTCCTGCAGTTTAGTGCTCCGACATGAATTAGTCTGGTCACCCTACACAAGTATGGTGTTATGATACCACTTTAATTGCCATGACAACCCTGGGATTTGCAGCTTAGGGAGGGATTCCTCCGTAGACTTCTCTGCCAGAGAGCTCTAGTGCCGCGCCAACTACAAAGCCCAGGATTCCATACTCTTAAAATTCAGCCTATACATAACACCTTCAAATACATCGATGCACATGTCGCACGTTGATAGCCCGCATTTTAGCTTTCTCCCAAGAATCTGGTAAAATCAAATCTGTGTGTGAGAGACAGCTGCATCTGGCATCAGGGCATGGATCTGGTTTATTATCCCGCCAAATGGTGTGAACGCTTTTACGTCACATCAGATTCAGATTTTGGTGAAACGTGGCGAAACAGCTTTCTTCATCCGTGCCTTGAAATAAGCTTCAGCTGTTGCTATTTTCTATTACTTCCCTTGGGGATAAATCATGATCTCTGTTTTTGCCTTTGGGGGAAAATGTTGGGAGTTAGCCTTTAAATACATTGGTGCACATGACGCACATTGGCAGTTTGTGCATTTTAGCTTTCTCCCAAGAGTCAGGTGAAATTATATTTCTGCAGAAGAGACAGATACATTTTGTCTTGAGAGCACATCTATTTCAAGTTGCAGGTACCATTCTTTTTCTCTAGTTTAATGAGCAACATACATTTGGGCAGGTCAAGTGTAATTTTGATCAAGGCGCTGATGCCTTGCTCCTCTTCCCACCTTTCCTGAGTTTTCCTGGTGGAATTAGCAGCCCATTTTGGATGTTGGCTGGAGGAAAATTATATGTTTTTAGCAACAGTTGGCATATATATGCAGGAGAGCCAGCATGGTATAGTGGTTTGAGTGTTGGACTATGACCCTGGACACCAGAGTCCGATTCCTGCTTGGCTGTAAAACCCACTGAATGACCTTGGGCAAGTCACACTGTCTCAGCTTCCTCGGGGGAAGGCAATGGCAAACCTCTGAGCAAATCTTGCCAAGAAAACCCCATGATAGGGTCGCTGTAAGTCAGAAATGACTTGAAGGCATGCAACAAGAATATAGTATGCAGAGCGGTCTCACATGTTATGTTTGGGTTTGCACCTCACAGCTTTTGCACGTTGAACTCTTAATTTGCACCAATGGAAGTAAGCTTTGGAGATGACCATGAGGACTGAATGGGTCTGAATGAGGACTGAGATGACCATGAGGACTGAATAGCCAGGCTCTCGGGTAGCCTGTGGTTACTTAGTATGTGAGAGCAAAAACCCACTTTCAGGACCAGTGCCTTTATAGTCTTGCTTTGCTGTCCTTGGCATCCCTGATGCCATGGAGACCTTTGTGTCTCACTGCAGAGTCATGCTCTAGAAAGGACCAGGGATGTTGCCACTGAAATGGCTTTCCCCTGTCAGATGAATTTGTCCCTCCGCATGCGACAACCAGCGATGGTGATGGTGGGTCCCAGACGTTGTGCAGAAATGCTCGCTCCACAGAGCTGGGGTAGCCCTTGATGGAACTGGGAGCAATTTTTGGATCACAGGATCAGTGTGGCTCATAGGCATGGATCCCCAGGTGAACCAGAACTACTCCGTGGATTGTGAGGCGGCTGTGAACTGCATGGTGACCCTGGAGCTTTACGCCAGCTATACCTATCTTTCCATGGTAACCTCTGTCTCTTGTGGGAGACATATTTAAATAAGTCTAAGCACACTTATTTAAATACAACTTGCTTTTTTTTCCTTTTTGCTGCACCAGAAGGTAGGACCAGATTTAATGGTTTGAAGTTACAGGACATTAGATTTTGATTGGACATGAGAAGGAGTTTCTTGACAGTTAAGAGCACTTCAGCAATGGAATCAATTGCCTAGGAAGGAAGGAAGGAAGGAAGGAAGGAAGGAAGTAAGGCAGGCAGGCGGTGAGGTCTCTTTCTCTGGACATTTTCCAAAAGAGGCTGGACGGCTACCTGCTGGGGATGCTTTAATGGCAAATCCAGCCCTGAGTCGGGGGTTAGAGCCAAAGGCCCATGAGGCTCCTTCCAGTTCTGTGATTCTGTGACTCTATGACTATGGCCTTCTTCTGGTGTTCAGAGCATCTCTACTGGTTGGAATGGTGGCAATGGTAGTGGTTGTGGTGGGAATCCAGTTCAATGAGTTTTAGAACTTGTCAGTCTTCATTTTGGTCTTCAGGTTGACTCATCTCAAAGATTTAGGGCAGGTTTTCTGTGAAGTGGAAAGAAAACTGGTCTTACAGTATATTTCATTCAGTTTATACACCAAGAGGTTGAACAGGTAGCCTTGGAAGACACGTAGTAAGAAGCACGTGGACAGACAGTGCCTGTCCTAAAGCAACTTAAAATCAGGATTGGGATCAGCTCCTGAAATGGTAGGCTAGTTGTAAAGGACCTAACAAAACTCCTTTGGGGTGGACTCTCCTGATCTCCCCAGTCTTGCTTCCTTTTAGTGGCAGATAACTCCAAACCACACACTGCTTTGAACTCCTTACAAGAAAGTGGAACAATCATAAACTGGAGCATTAAGGGGACAGTAAAAAAAGCAACTATCCTATCCACTGTAGATCATAGTGCTGCTACTTCCATTGCCATGGCTAGTAAGTACACAGAGGGCAAGGAGGCCACAGATGTTGGAGGAAGAGCCCAGGAAAGGTTGAGCAGGATCTCTTCAACCATGGTGCAAGCTCTGCCTGAAATCCAAATACTCCTTTTACAACAACCTTGCAAGCTTCAGTGCTTTGGGCAAAAAATAGCAGGCAATTGTCACTTACATTTTAGCTCAGCTCCTGTCATCCCAGTGGCATGTCCACTGAGCTTTCTGCCTGGAGATGATGGGAGCTGTGGCTCAGTACAACCAGAGGTCTATTCTGCTTTCGAGAAACTCATGACCAGTTCACTTTTCCTAATTTCTAGCTGTCTTCAAGACTGCACCGTTGATCTGGGCTGCCTTCACATAGCAGTGTCATAGACACTGAGTGTTTTGTGAACATGGAAACTGATGGATAATGCTTAAGATTTGTATGAAACCAGTAGGAAATGTTGATCCCTAATAAAACTGACAACATGAATGTCCTCAAGAAATAGTCAACTTGCTTCCATCTTTTCGCAATTAAAAACCGAGAAGCAATCTGCTGGGTATCTTTTTCTGAAGAAGCTCCACAGATGGAACCAACAGTAGTGAAATCACTCCATAGTAATCTCCTACTGATTGGGGTTTTCTGTTTTTCTCTCCCTCCTGGATCCCAGTCCTACTATTTTAACCGTGACGATGTGGCCCTCAAGCATGTGGCCGCCTTCTTCAATAAAGAGTCCCTCAAGAAGAGGGGAGATGCGGAGAAGTTGTTGAAGTATCAGAACGAACGAGGGGGATGCATCATCCTGCAAGATGTTCAGGTGAATAATGGCTCCACTTTCTTGGTCAGGCGGAGTTCCTGGGGTTGGGCAGAAAGAGGCAAGCTTTCATTCATTGCAAAGACTGGGCTTGGCCTCAGTTGAACAATGGTAAATATTGAAAAGCATAGTCATTCTCCATACTCACAAGTCCCCAAGGAGTACCCAGAAATGCAGGCAATTGGGTTGATTCATAAATAAAGTTGTAGACATTTTAATCTCCACAAGGAATGGGTTTTTTGTAAAGCCAATGGGTCTTAATTGGCCATTCAAGACCAGGCCACCCCAAAAGACTCTGTGCAATAATGGGCAGCTCACAGCAATATATTATTGCAGAGAAAAATGCAACCCCGCTGCCCCACTGTGAGCTAAACTCATAGGGAAACCTGAAGGGGATGGCAAATTATCTTCAACATTTAAGAATTAATAGAGTCAGAGCGCCAGAATTTAAAATTTATCACTATACCACTGGACCTCGCAGGAAATCCAGAATAATGTTATATGCATCCCTTTGCATACTGATATTCCAGAGTAACATGGCTAGGTCTCTGAAAACTATTAAATATTCAGCATGCTTCATTTTTATTAATTTGATTTGACTTATATGCCACTTTTCTCTCAAAACTGGGATTCTAAGATGGCTCAAAACAAGATTGAAAGCAGGGACAGAATAAAGAAAAAGACATGTTACGGTAGGTTAAAATTTATTTTAACAGATTGAAAAGAATTTCCTGATTGAGTTAATATGAAATATGAAAACACATTGATTAAAAAATCCCATTATCCCATTAAAAGACCCTTTCTCAGTAGACATCTGATAGTCACGACAATGTATGTGTATATGCATCTAAACTGAATTTCCTTCATTCTTCCTTGGGATCTCCTGATCAGAAACCAGAAAAGGATGAGTGGGAGAACAGCCTCGAAGCCTTCCAGAGTGCCCTGAAGCTGGAGGAAATCTTGAACCAAGCTCTCCTGGATTTGCACAAACTGGCTCTGCAGAAAGGGGATCCACATGTAGGTGATCTGGTATTAGCAAACAGAGATGAATAAGCCTTTTTGGAGGATGGGAAGAAGCAACAGAGGGACCTGAGGAATTTGGCCCCTGTGTTTGGAGATGTGGGAGTTACTTGCAAAATGTAGGATTCCCCCCCCCCCCCTCATATTTTTATTCCAGTGCTTCTTGGTTCCTTCTCTGCTTGGCAGTAGAAATGTTATCTCAAGCAGAAGCTTTGCTCCGGATCCTCTGATTGTGTTCATTGCTAAGGCTGGGCCATGGACATCCTCTGTGCAAACCATCCGCACCATTTGTGTAGTGGAAACAGGGCTTCGGGGTCAAAGCATTAGGACTTTCTGGTTAGCAGGGTCACTGCCTTTTCCCACTCGTTTTATTTGCTATCCTCACAGAATATGGTTGGAGCAGAACAGATGTATTTTTCCAGCAAGAATATATTACAGTAAAATTCTTTCTTGCAATGCAAAGTACTTTGGAGTGGCTTGGTCTTACCTGGACAATTGAGAGATCCATTACATTAACAACAGAACTGTTCGCTTGTGAAGATCAAAAACCCCAGAAGAGACCTTCTGCCTTTGAGATGAAAGGTTTCTCTCTGGTGCTAAGAAAAAGATGGATCAACCCAGTTATCTGCATTTTTGGAATTCTCCTTAGGATAGTGATGAGTGCCTTTGTTGCAAGAGTAAGATCTGTTGCCCAGCAGAGGTCCAATTTGCAGAGGCAACATGAGCAAGATGTAGGAAAAGGTTTATTTCTGCAAAAATAGGTTCACCAGATAAGTCTAAAGTGAGACACTGAATGGTTCTGAGTCCACCTTTTATACCCTTTTACATCTTGGAAACATTAACATCTTAGATCAAAACACCTCCTCTCCGTCTACCATTCATCAACACCTTTGGGCTTTCCCAGAAATGGCTACGTTTATTCTTTCTCAAAACAAACAGGATATGAAATTCAGTCAACAGGAATTTGGGTTGTTTATAAGGAGTCTGCCATTTAAACAAGGGATTTCTTAATTGACCCTTGTAAATTAAGCAGGAAGTCCTCTCCTTATCTATATGTTAAACCAAAAGAAAAAAGACTGGAGTGAGGGACAAAAAAATCATCAATTTCCTAGGCGACTCTCCTGCTTCCAAATGATAGAGATTTCAGGGCTCAGCTTGAGAATAGGGAATTTATAAACTAAGAGTTTGGCTTTCTATTTATTATTATTTTCAACACATCTTTACTTCAATCAAATTTACCACTACACTCCTGATCAGGTCTGCCACTGAACCACTGGCTTCCCCATCTATACCACTAGTTCTCCTGATATTTAACCATGGAGTATTTTGAGTCCTTTTTGTCCAGCTACGTCTGTTGAGAAGAGCTAATCCAAAGCCCTCCTGGGACAGGAATGAAGTGTAAAAAGTTGAGCAATTATTTCACAATCTTTGCTGGATCTCTCTGTGCAGATGCGTGACTTCCTAAAGTCCTTCTTGGAGAATGAAGTGAAGGCCATCAAGCAACTGGGAGACCATATTTCAAACCTGCAACGCCTCGAGGTGCCCCAGAACGGCATAGGAGAGCATCTCTTTGACAAACACACCTTAGGAGACAGCAGATGACATCTGTTATCTACAGTTAAGATCTGTGATCATTCATTATTTGTTACTATAGGTCCTTGCAATGTAAGATACAACCTCATAGAGGACTGAGTAAATTTATTGTTTAATGTGTTCGGTAAGACTCGAGCTTTCCCATGTAGAACTCCCCTCAGATTGTACAGGGAGAAGGAACAGCTATTAAACCAGTCTCTGTGTACAGGTATACCCCAGTTAAATAAAATGGAAAGAATAGGGATAGGTTCCTACATCACTAAACAGAACAGCAGTGGAGCAAACTTTCCATTCAAAACTAAAAAATATGTATATATGGCATCAGGCAAGCCTTGCATAAGTAAACAACAAAATTTTGAATCTTCCAGAGACCATTTAGAAACTTCTTCCAAAATGCATCCATGGATCCCCCCCCAAGCAGGGCCTTTCAACATCTTCCACTTTTCTTATGATTTCCACTTTGGTGGAAAAACTTAGAAATCTGTTTTTTGTTTCAAAATGCCAGGGAAACTGGTGAGGCTGGTTAATCTGCTTTATTTAAGTGGGGATTTGTACCCAAGACCCTTAGTCTGATCATCTAACTAATACATCACACTGATTTTCCTAGAACTTCAGATAAATGACTTTTCTCAATACATGCTAAGGATGTTGTGGCTGAAATATACCGTACTCCAGTGCAATGCAGAATCCTTGCATTATGGGGTATAATTCTTGTATGGAGGAAGACAGGGTTTTACAAATCCAAGCATCAGAAAAAGTGAATGCCCCATCCATCACGCAAACATTCTGTCCAGCTACTTAAATACACAGAGCAGCTCTTTAGCAGTAGCTGCCACAGCACCCTTTCTGGGATTGCAGATCTTTAGATGTTAGGGACTCGCAAGTATGAAAGTATGAACTTTATTTATATTCAAAAATAGTTATTTAACAAGTATTTAAAATAAAAGCACAAATACTCTTCCTGCTTTCATTTGCACAATTACATATGGCTAAAAACTGAATTTTATTTGTATTAAAAAAAATGTCCTGCACTTAACCCAGCTAGAAGGGTATGTAATCATAGCTGATGAGATTTTATAGAACTGGACAGCTACCGTAAGTGAAGTACGTGTAAATTGGATTACTATCTACACAAAGAGTGGCAGAATATTACTATGTCTAGGCCCCTGATGTTATGGTGCTTTGGGACCTTAACACACAACTCAGCACAATACTGCTGGATTTGTACCAAGGAGAAGAGGCAGAACAGCCAAGTTGAAGAGGCACATAGTACAAAGTTAACATTTCTGCATTTGCAAGAGACTGTGATTTAAATTCTTCATCTTCCTCCTCTGTGTTAACTTTGTTAATAATTTTGCAACTCAAAATTATTGTATACATTCATACAGAGAAGACAACCCCTCCTCCAACAGGAGGCTTATTATTTTCATTTGAGGCCATGATCCAGTCCCACAAGAGTTCAAGCTATTTGGCAATGCAGGACAGGGTCTTCTTCATGGCAGCATCCATTTTGGATCTCCACCTTGGAAACTAATTAGTTTTTCAGTGGCATTAGACACTTGCCTTGCTTATCTTTTCCTTCTTGGCTAGTTGGCAGCTGGTTTTATTATTCTGAAACACTCTTTCAATCTGTGTTTTCAACTGTTTTGATTTTAGTTTACTACACAATGCTGAGAGCCTTAAGGACAAAAAGAGATCTATTCGCATTTAAATACATAAAATATTTTAAATAATTTTTGGGCAAAATGGTTTGAATGCTAGACTAGGACTCTGGGAGATCTGGTTTCAAATTTTTGTTCAGCCATAGAAATTCACTGGATGACTTTGGGCAAGCCATGCTCTCTCAGTCTCAAGAAGAAGTCCATGACAAACCTGCTTTGAAGAAATATTGACAAAAAAACCCTAGGCTAGGGTTGCCACAAATTGGAATTGACTTGAAGGAGCGTAAGAACAAGAAGAACCAAGATATAGTTTTATTAAGATAGGGAGAGAATAGGTAGTCTTATATTCTAGATCTCTCCCATCCCATTCCCCATTAAGGAAGAATATTCATTTCTCCTACTCTCACAATCCAATGTTTTTATAAAAAATTCCAAAACCACATTATAGGCAGCATCATAAACATTACCCCTGAGCTCTGGTTAATCTTTCAGTACATACAAATTCTCTTTTTAAAGTTTTCTGACGGATGCATCATCCACATTAACAAACTAGATTTGGCTATTCCTCAGGCTAACTCCCACTTAGATGCTACACAACCAACACCAGCTCTCAAGTCATTCCAGGAGAGCAGATTCCCTGTTTCTATGATATTTCTGCCAGGAAACGAAGACCCTGCCATTTTCTTCATCATACACTTCCCTTGGTTTAGATATCAATTATGACAAACACTTCAGGTGTTTCATCTTCATTGATCTGCATTGCTGAATAGGTTATTGCTTTGACCTCTGTGCCCTGGGAAGGATAAAGAAAAGCAAAATGAGCTCTATCGACCCACATTCAGAATAGTCAGGCAGAATTAATCTGTGATAGTAATGAAGATTTAGCAGCCAGAGAGCATCCTTCTCAGAGGACACAGTTGCAGTAATTCTGCATTCACGAGCTCAGAAATTGGGATGATTTGGATGTGATGGGAAACCATAATGTCCTGCAAAAAGTATGAGGCCTGAGCTCATGTGTGCCTTCTCTTCTTCTTGTGGTTTTTTTGCTTAGACTTTTAACACAAGCACAATTTCCTGACACATCTGAGCTTGGGGAACAGGTGGACTCTTTAAATGAGGAGTGAAAGAAGTGAGACTTTCTTCTTCATACTAGCACTACCTCCACTGGTGTACTGCTCAGAGTTATGGTATAGTTGCAACAGCATGGCACATGAAAAGGTTTCTGGTTCCTGTCAACAGTAGGCCAATAAAGCAGGAAGGCAAGAGTTTTTGGCTTGGAATCAAGAAGGGTGCTTAGTAAAGCCAGGATGATCTCTGGCTCTAGAATTCAAGGACAAAAATGCACCAACATCATTTATGACATACCTGGGGATGCTTGGACAACGAGAATCCCTCTCCCCACCTTAAAGTAAAAAAAAAAGTGACACTGATCTTAAATCATAGCTTTTTAATGCAGCAAAACACACACAGACAGACCCTCTGTGCATTTCAAGGCAGCCATGTGGAGCAAGAAATGTTCTGAGAAATAAAAAGAGCATATATGACCTCACTTTATGGTGGTCAGAATGCTTTATAACAGCATGCTTCATCAGAACCACTATACATAGGAAACACACAACACCTTGTCTGGATAGCTGTAGCATATTAACATCCCTTCTCCAATCCCACAAAGGTCCATGGCCAGAGATACAAATACTGTTCATCATGCCCAGATGTCAGTTAAAAAGTCAATTAACAAAGTCAATACAGCTCCCAGCATCTTCAAACCTCTCTCCACCTTTGCATCCTTTTAAGGACCTGAGTTTAGCTTGAGTCAATACAGAAAGGCTACTTGGCCTAAGATCCAGATTTGGGACCATACATCCACGGTTTCACAAAATTTGATACAGAAAACTTCTGTTGCCCCTCTAATACTCATATCTAGAGAAATGCATTTGGTGAATGTAGTGTCTCCATTCCCCATACCTTTAAACAGATATTATGCACCTTTTCTGCAATTGCAATGGATGCTTTTGTTGTTTTCATATTTAATCTTTGTACTGTGTTTTTAACTTACAACCTTAATAAAAGTTATTTTTTTAATAAAAGAGTTTACACCTTCTAACGTTAATAGCATTTTAATATAGCTTGTTTAATTGTGTTTTAGCCTTTTATCATCAGATTTGAGCTTATCTTGTTGTAGAAATGTCTTAGAAATGGCCTTGGGTCCCATGATGGAAGAAATGCAGGATATAAAAAAATTAATTAATTAAACAGAACACGTGGCCTCTAAAAAGAAATGAAATTCCTTGCCTCCTCCTTCCAGAAGCAAAATCACTCAGGAGCCTATCCTGACATGATACAGCAACATTACCCCAGGCACTTTCTAAAGAGATACGAAATAGTCCCTATGTGGAAATTTTGCTCTAGTCCCACAATGGCTTCATCCCCTGGAATTTCTATTTTAAACTGGATGATTCTGCTTACTCACCCAATAGACCTTATTTTAAATCTTGATCGGTCAATGGAAAGCACTTTGATTTCCTGCCAAAAAAACAAAACAAAAGTGGAGTGGGGGGATGAAGAGACAAACATTAATTCTTATTTTTAAAAAATGTTTACACCTTCACAGAGGTCTAGAAACATCTGATAAAGGCACCAGGGAAATCAGTCCCAGGTCAAAGAAAAAACCCTGGCTCTCTAGTCTAGAGTTTTCAAAAGTAATTCAGTTTGGAAGTCAGATTTTCTCTTTGAAACCATACATCTGGTATTTCTTTTTCCCTTTTCCAAAATCTTGACCTTCTCACATAACCTAGTCAGTAAAAGACACAGGTTCTCTACCATCCCATTTTTATTCTTTGGCCTTTTTCTTTCTTTTTTTTTTAATTTTGTAGCACATCTGGAGAAGACTTCTGTGCAATTTGAAGGCAATTTTCTGATTTGTAATTTGCTTTGCAATTTTCACTTGGTCCTAACCTGTGATTCTTTCAATATTCTCACTAGTTCCCTTCAGTTTCTTAAAGCTACCACAGAAATACTCTGTTTGGATGAGATGGATTCAGTGGCTGAGCAATATAAGAGTGTGACCAATCTGGGGTATGGTGTTGAACGCATTTCAAAAACTGGGAAATACACTTATTCTATACGCCGGAATATTACAAACACTTACCCTGGGAATGAAAAACTCTTCAGCACTGAATTTATACAGCCACTCATCCAGAAAGTGAAAGAGGAGAGACAGCATGTCGTGTCCTGTTGGAGAAGTGGAAAAAGAACAACCTATTAGGAGTCTTACGGTACGCTAGTCTGCAGCTCTTATCATCCCCAGTCAGCAAGGCCATTGGGGACGATAGGGATTATGATCCAACCAGGCGTCGACTGGAGATGTCTGGCTCTTGGAGCACCTTCGTACCTTCTGCCTCCACTTCTACTGTGTCATGAGGTTCCACCGTCTCTGTATCAGTCATGTACCCAAACATAGCCATGGCACATTGCTCAAACGCCTCCTCCAAGGTGTCTCCCCAGGCATGCAACCTAAACACACATCATCATTAATGCTTCACAGAGTGGTGGCCATAAGCCAGCAAGTGACAAATGTAAGGGCATAACTGTAACAGGTGAAAAATGTGAGAATAACATGGGAAGGAACAGCTGGCTCCACTAATAGTAAAGAAGTAAAAAGTGATTAATTTTTTTAAAAGGTGTGCATGACAAATCTATATACATCAGCTACCCTAAAAACTTTGTGACTGTCATTCATTTGTTCTTCACTGCTTCCTCTGCACAACTAGGATTTACATATGAAGATCACTTGCCCCTCCCTAGCTTTACTATTTATTACGGCACAACTTTTGTGGATCACAATCCTGTTCATGGGGCAGGGAAACAATTCCAAGATATGATCTTCCAGAAAGCACCTTCCTACGTCCTGTGTACCTAAACAGAGCTGGACTACCTGGATTACACTGTTTACAAACATGGAGAGGTATTCTATCACCAGTAAAACTGGGATCAACTGAGACTCATCAGAGAGCGACTGATGAAATGACGTGAGTCAAAGTTTCCATCATGGTTAGAGCAGAATGAAACAGGCGACATCTGACCATCTCTGTTCTTCCCTTTCTTCTTGTGGGTGTGTTAGATTGTAAGCTTGTAGTACAATACTCACTGCACATCCGCAGTATGATCCAGATCTATAGGGGATTAAAAACAAAGAAAAATTGTGAGACTACCCAGGCTGTTTAAAATGTTTGGTTTTTTTTTTACAGCTTTTTAGCAAGGGGGAAGGAGAAGTGGGAAGAAAAGGAGCTATAAGGTTTCTTGCCATAGTTATATGATTATTGGCCTTTTTAAAGTAGTAAGGTTCTGAAACCAGTTGTTGATGTTGAAGTTTGAAACTTAAGAAGAAACCTAGTTGGCCAATATAGTAGCATCCTGAATTACAGTGCCATAATTACAATTATTTTCTTATTGTATTCTTTTATTTTTGTGCTTCTAACCCACCTTGATTCCCTTTGGAAACAGGCGGGCTAGGAATAAATCATCATCATCATCATCATCATTATTACTATAAGTGGCCAGCCAAAATATCTGCGGATAGTCATATATTCTGGGCACTTTGTATCATCGCATCTTAAGAAGTGTGTAGTCCTAACATATGGAAAAAGAATAGAAAAGGTATGGAGAAAAACCAAGGTAACACAGTCTGAAACTTGTAAGATGCCTAAATCCAATCTTGACTAAAGTAGATCAATGCACTCTAGTCAGGACTAATAATTTATTTTTATTTATTCTAAGGATTTATATCCTGCCTTTCTCCCACAATGGGATTTAAACAGGTTGCAATAGTTGAAAAAGACAGAAGTCTCTTAACTCAAAACAGCTTACAAAGATTTCAACAGATTCAGCTTTCAAATTCATATCATACAAGTATTTAAAATTCAATAATAATAATAATAATAATAATAATAACAACAACGATGTAGCCTACCTTTTCCAGTCTCTTAACTCAAAGCTTACAAAGATTTAAACAGATACAGCTTTCAAATTCATATCATAGAGGCATTTAAAATGCAATAATAATAATAATAAGCTTACTAAGCCAACAATTTCCAACAGTCCCTGCCCAGTTTCTTCCCCAAATTCAAGGCATTTAAGTATCGACCAACTTGCTGGAAGTGTCAAGAAGAGAACGGATATTATTTACATTTATGGTGGAACTGTACATCTTCACAAAAATATTGGAAATCAATTAATAAAGAGATTGAACAGATTATGGGATTACAAATTAAATTAGATCCTAAAATATATTTATTAAATATAACAGATGAGATAGAAAAAAAAGGTGGAAAATTATTCTTCCTTTTAACTACGACGGCAAGAATTTTATTTGCTAAATTTTGGAGAAATCCGGATATTCCCACAATTGAGGAATGGAGAGTTAAAATGAATGATATATATGAACTAGAAAAGTTGACATGTTTAGTGCGAAACAAGTCGTTAAGTATTTTTCACAAAGATTGGGAACCGTGGTATACGTATATAAAGAAAACCTTTAGTGATACTCTACAGTTGATCACTGTATTAGATTGATTTGAATTTATATATTAATAGTCTAAAGATAAAGACTATAAATTATAGGTTATATTAGAATATTAGAATAACTTAAGCCAGATATTAGTCACTATTAAAATATTAGAACTAATGAAATGAAATGAATTATTCTTCTGAAGGTGTATAATATATAATGAATCTGCGCCTGGTATTATTACTTCTTTTTTTTTAATTTTTATTCTTTTCCTTCTTTTTCATTTGAGTTATTAGTTCTTATTGAAATGCTTCTATTATATTAGATACATTACGTTGCTTGATGTTAATAGTGATAGAATATAAGGTCAGGATAGATTATGAATAGAATATAAACCAATGAAGGGCGGAGGAAGTAGATGTTTTGTAGTTTTGTAGTCGTGTTGTTTTATTGTAACATGTCTTATGTGTTTGTTTTGTTATGTAACTTTTGTATGTAACTTATTGTATTGTATTGTTTTTGTATGTTTTTTTTTTTGTTTTTAAATATTTCTAATAATTTTTTTTTAAAAAAAAAAGACATTTAAGTCCATATAGCAGCAATATCTTTAACCCTCAGATCCAGGCATTGCATTGCCTGGCCCATCATTTGCAACTTCAGCAATTAATTAACAAATCCCTCTTTGTAAATTCCATTTTTGAACCAAGCAGAGCCTCTACTCACATTCATACTTTTTCAAGATGGGGGAATATTTCGCTTTAATGAGCTTCTGATCCTCGGTCAGGTTGTAGTCCCGGTAATTGTCGAGCTCCATGACTTCATTGAATGCCATGCAAAGAGAGGGGGAATAAATAAATTCAGCAATTAATTCACTTCCTGATGGAGGAAGAGGAGGAGGAAGATGGCTCTGCAGGACTCGGCTTCAGCCTGGCTTCTTCCTGGTTTGCTCTTTTTAAAGGAACAGTAGCAGCCTTTACGAAAAAGAAATTGCTCTGCATCCACACTGCCCTGCTATAGCGCTTTCACCCCTCTTTAACTGCTGTGGCTGCATCCTGGGATTTGCAGTTTAGGGAAGTGTTTGGAGTGCTCTGCTTTCAACAAAGTCTATGGTTGCATCCACACACTGCAAAAATAATCCAGTTTGAGACTGCTATATTACCTTTGCAGACTGCTAGAAATACTGCAAATTGAGTCCACTTTAACTGCCCTGGCTCAGTGCTAGGGAATCATGGGAATTGTATTTTTTTTTCTGAGACATTGAGCCTTCCCTGTCAGAGCTCTGGTGGCACAATAAACTACAGTTCCCATGATTGGGAACTGCATTTCCCAGGATTCCCTAGCATTGAGCCACAGCAATTAAAGCAGCCTCAAACTGAATTATTTCAGCAGTGCAGATGCAACCATAGGTCCAAAACACACTGCAAACCCCAGCATCCCCAAAGGAAGTGGGATCAAACTGCGACAACTGTGCAATGTGGATAGGAACTGGACTGGAGAGTGGAGCTTTTAATTCAGGTTCAAGCTACAGGAAAAGAAATTCCACCTAAATATCAGGGATGATGGAAAGAGCTATTGGAGAGGCTGCCTTGGAGGTTGGTGGAGCCTCCTTCTTTGGAGGCTGTTTTTAAGCAGAGCCTGGGTGGCCATCTGTCACAAGGAGGGCTTGGATGGGGTCTTCCTGCATGGCAGAATGGGGTTGGATTCGATGACCCAACACTAGGATCCTATGTATTTCTGCATGGCGGAAGGGGGTTGGATTGGATGACCCTTGGGGTCCCTTCCAACACTAGGATCCTATGTATTCCTGCATGACAGAATGGGGTTGGATTGGATGGCCCTTGGGGTCCCTTGGGGCTTAATTTGTTTTGATCACTTTGCCTTAATTCATAAACAATTGACAGATTCAAATTAGATTACAAAATAAAAGGATTTGAAATAAAAATGAAAATGAATTGGACACAGTGATAAGAAGAAATGGTCCAAAATTGACATCAAAATTTTATGGTGTATTGTTAAAAAGATAACCAAACTTCATCTTGGACAATACTTGATAATGCTACTTTGAGGGCCATTCCCAGAATCCCCCTCTAAGCATGGCCAATTGCCACACTGGCAAAGGATTCTGGGAAATGTTGCTCAAAAATAGTAACCTTTGCACTCTTATGGCTGCATCTACACTGCAGAATTAATGCATTTTGACACTGCTTTAACTGCCACAACTCAAGGCTGTGGGATTCTGGGATTTGTAGTTGTTTTGTGAGATATTTAGCCTTCTGTGTCAGAGAGCTCTGATGCCACAGCAAACCACAACTCCCAGGATTCCATAGCATTGAGCCATGGCAGTTAAGTCAAACTGCCTTGTTTCTGCAGGTCAGATGCAGCCTAAGAGTGCATCTACACTGTAGAAATAATGCAAATTTGACACCGCTTTAAGTGCTGTAGCTCCATCCAATGGAAACCCGGGGATCTGTAGTTTTATTTCTTTTTTAAAAAACTCTATTTTTATTAATGAAAATTTTCTTATTACATATTTTGTTTACAGAAATTACAAGAGATCTCTATACTGTACTTTTCAAGAAATATTCTGTGATATTTGTTGAAATTACTTCAAAATATAATTGTTACAAAAAAAAAACCCATCCTGTAAATTACTTAGTGTTATACAATAACATTAGTTAATAATTAGTTTGATTGGATCGTTTCATTTTGAGTCTTTAATTTTCTATTTTTTATGAGTTCCTTGGTTTGGTCTGAAGGGTGAGATATAGTTTCTTATGATCTGTTATGATCTGTAGTTTTTACAAGGTCCTTAGCCTTGTCTGCCAGAGTGCTGGTTCTTTACAAAACTATAATTCCCAGGATCCCACAGGATGGAGCCATGGTAGTTAAAACGGTGTCAAACTGCATTATTTTTGCAGTGAAGATGGAACTTTCACGTGTGTGTTTTTATTATAATTATTTCGGTTTCAAAACTGAGGTAAGCTTTTCAGGCAGCCTAGTACCACAAATTTCTCATTTAAGAAACCGCCCTTGGAAAACAGCCTTATGTGTTTATATATACTATTTCTTTATACATTATGATATATTATGGTATTACTGTTGGTTATATGGAACCACAATAAAAATTGTGAGAAAAACATAACTATTTCTTTATAAAGAAATATAGTTTTCTGGAAATATGCATTAATTTATCTATCTATTTCTAAATAAAGAACCATTTTTTAAAATAATGGTTCTTTATTAAGATATTATAGATAAATAAGCGCTAGAGCCGACCAAGCATCTCCTCAAGCTGCCTCAAAATGGCGGCTCCCACTGAAGCGTTCATTCTTCCCCCTCCCACCAACTGCCAGAATGGGAGCGAAAGAGCGAGTGCGCCTGCGCAGCCCTTCTCTCGGCGGTCCCACCCCCCTCCACACGGGCAAGGCCGCTCCTGATTGGACGAGGGGCTTGCACCGCCCCTCCACACACGCAAGACCACTCCTAATTGGACGAGGGGCTCAGTACGGCGGCGACGGTGATTGGCCAGCCTTGGCGCGAAGCCGTCTCGCGCACCGCGGCGGTCCTGAGGTGTATCGTGTTTGAGAGGAGGAGGAGGAGCGGCGAAACGATAGAGCGACGGAAGCCGAAAAGGGTCAGCGGCGAGGTAATAACGGAGAGACGGTTTACCGCTGAGGTAAACTGAGAAGGAGGAGGCCGCGACGACGACGACAACACCACCACCGCCGCCCGCGCTCCTGAGGAGAGTCGGCATCATGGCGGATAAAGAAGGTAAAACGCGAAGGGGGGCGCGGAAGGAGGAGAGAAGTTCGACTAGGCCTCACCCTTTCTTCTTCCCGCCCTCGGCGCGAAACCTTCCAACCAATGGCGGCGCGGGATGGCTATAAGCCCCGCCCCGTTTCCGTGGAGACAGCCAATGAGGGCGCGCGGCTCCTCATTTCCCCCTTCCCTGCCCTCGCCGCCTTTCTCCGTTGGCGCTTCCTCGGCGAGGCAGGCCGCTCTTTCGCTCTCTGGCGATCATGAGGCGGGGAGGAGGAGGAGGCGGAGGCGGGCTGCCCGATGGCTCAGGTGGGCGAGCGACGGGCGACTTCGCCGGTTACTGAGGCTGCATCCACATTGGAGAAATAACCCGGCTTGGCACCGCTTTAACTGCCTTGGCTCAAGGCTATGGAATTCTGGGAATTGGAGTTTGTTGTGGACCCAGAGCGGAGCAGAACTTTAACCGTACCTGGCTCAAGGCTATGGGATTCTGGGAACTGAAGTTTGTTGTGGGCCCAGAGTGGATCGGAGGTTTAACTGCCCTGGCTCAAAGCTGTGGAATTCTGGGAAGTGGAGTTTGTTGTGTGGCCCAGAGCACAGCTTATTGTCGCACCAGAGCTCTCTCTGACAGAGAACGCTAAATGTCTCCCAAAACTACAGTTCCCAGAATTCCCTAGCATTGAGCCAGGGCAGTTAACGCAGTCTCAAATTTCTGCAGTGTGTTTTGGCCAATAATGACTCCTTTGCTTTCTAGGGGTATATCTGTAACAATTATGATACCACTTGAACTGTTGCAGTGCCATCCTACGTTATCCTTTAATCCCATTTTGGAAGAAAGGTGGGGTATAAATCCAATAAATCATCATCATCATTCTGGGATTTGTAGTTTTATAAATGTCTTTGGCCTGTTCTGCCAAAATGTACAAGTGCTTCACCAAACTACAGGTCCCAGGATTTCTGTTGAATGGAGCCATCCATCGCAGTTCAAGTGGGCTCAAACTGCATTATTTCTGCACCCCTGGAGGCAAGTTTAGAAGAGCCAAGCATGGGAACATTACTTCCCTGAACTAATACACCCAGAATTCCCCCAGCCCAGAGGGTTCTGGGAATTGTAGTCTTTTTCTTTTTTTAAAAAAAGAGAAATATTTCCAGACCCTTAGGAACTGAGTGCCTCTTCTTTTCCTACAACTTCTGGGGTCATCCAAGAGCCAACAAGAGTAGAACTGACCCAATTTATTGAGTGCTTTTTGTAGACATCCAGTCCTTGAAAAGTTGGGTTTGTTTCTTAGTGCCACAAGCCATCCTCGCTTTTTAACAATAAAGGCAGGCATAGTTCAGGCTGGTGGGAATCAATGTTTTTAGCAAGTGCCTCAAGCTACAAAAGAGCATAACTGGGTTAACAACATTGTCCGAATTAAGGAGAATCGGAGCTGAGGAACTGGTTTTTGACACAGACACAAAGCTT
Source organism: Phrynosoma blainvillii (assembly GCA_026167975.1). Lineage (NCBI taxonomy): Eukaryota > Metazoa > Chordata > Lepidosauria > Squamata > Phrynosomatidae > Phrynosoma > Phrynosoma blainvillii. Next base: position 29,872,996 of record JANUYF010000008.1, read on the forward strand.
GAGGCCCTTTCTCACAGAAGTATGATCTTGGTTCTCACCTTCCATACCATTTTTCTTGTTCAGATCAGTCAGGGAAGCTCAGAATGCTATTGTCTCCTTATACATATGGATATTCAGGGCCTCCTCAAATATCCCATACTAGTCTGAGATGACCCTGAAGTCACCCTGTAAAACTAAATGCCTTCTAGGAGAGATCTGCCAGTTGCTGGCCTGGTAAACTTTTCTGTACCTTTTTCCTTGTTGATGTTTTAAATAATTCCACTGTTTCAAAACTGCATTTCCCTATGCTGCTCTAATATTTGTTTGAGTGTTCTTGTTTTTCAACTTTATATTTGGTCATACTGTATTTTATTATGTATATTCTATTGAGCTTCAGCTGTAGAGTGATTGGTAAAGGAAATGTCTGCGCATTGCAGGCTGGGAACTGTAGGCTTCTAAGACAAGCCATTTAAAAGTTCTTGGTTGAAATAATGCTTGAACAAAGGATTTCCCAAATGAGAACTTTTCCTCTTAGCTGCCAGTGTGCAGCAGAGTGAAATGTCTTTCTGATTTTAATCAAAACACAACACAAGTGGTTCTGATGCCTTCAAGTTGCTTTTCTGTATCCTTTTAGCAAGGACTGTGTGTGCAAAACTACATGTAAAAGGTGTTATGATGGAATTGATAAACTGGAACTATTTATTTAGGTCTAAAATACACTGCACAAATAATCAAATTTGAGATTGCTTTAACTCCTTGGCTCAGTGTTAGGGAATTCTGGGAGCTGTACTTTTGTGACACATTTAGCCACCTCTGTCAGAGAGCTCTGGTGCCACAATAAACTACAATTCCTAGGATTTCCTAGCACAGCCGGGACAGTTAAGGTGGCCTCAAACTGGATTATTTCTGCAGTGTGTTTTGGATCTTTGAGAAAATAATTCCTGCTGACATTGGCTTCCTATGTCAGGAAGCCAACAGTGCAATCCTAGGCACTTTAAATGCTGCAGTATTAAGTTCAGTATGTTATTTTCAAATAAATAGCCATAGGAAGACATCCTTTATTCCTGCATGACCAAGCAGGTCTGTTATGAATCTCTAATGCAGCTTCCATTCTTTCTTAGGGTCTAGAAGTACAGTCGCCCCTCTCTTTTTGCAGGGGATCAGTTCTGAACCACCACCATCCCCCTGCATGCATGCAAAAATGGAAAATTGCCAATATTCAAGCCTCACTGGTTTGAACCCCATTTTATCCATTGTGTGTCCCCCCCCCCCCCAACGGGCGAGACTGTGGACTCCAAGTCTGCGAAAACTTGGTTCTATGCAACTTGGGCATGGAAAAGATCATGTATATAGAACATGAAAATTATATTTTAGGTTTCTATGTTGGTATTAATTCTGTGCATACTTTCTTTACTGTTTTTAGCTGCCTTTGATGATGCAGTGGAGGAACGGGTGATCAATGAAGAATATAAAATATGGAAAAAGAACACTCCGTTTCTCTATGACCTAGTAATGACACATGCTCTGGAATGGCCCAGCTTGACTGCTCAGTGGCTTCCTGATGTAACCAGGTAATTCTTTCTCATGTGGCAAGTCTAAAAATGTTTGTAAATGAAGTTGAACACTGTAGAACTTACTTCTGAGTATGGTTTATGCGATTGTAGTATAACCTGGAGGAGGAATTCAGTTTGCACCCAGAGCTAAAGGGGAGAGCAGGGGGGCAAGGGGGCTCATGAAGGTCTCCTCTCCTCCCACAACCCTCTTTTTGGGTACATCTAAAGACTCCTTTGTGCCTGGTAAGCACTGAAGTCTCCAGAGAGGTTGTGGTAATGTTAGAAGCTTTCCTGTCATGAAATAGAGGTGTCTGTTTTGGGGAAGCCTAATATATTCATTGGAATGTCCTTATAGGCTGTTTTGTTGGCCTTGGCCTAACCTCCAAGGCTTGGGAAGCCAGTTTGTCCACCGGGTACCTGCCACAGGCTGCACTGTCTTTAAAACTGAGATTTCTTCCACATTTGAACCATCAGTGCAGTATAGGAAGATCCTGTACCTTCTTTCAGAAGGGAATTGTTGCTTCTGAATGCTTCCAGGAGCAATTAAATTTGTTTTGACCAAAATAAAAGATGTCTGAGGTTTCTTCCCATTTGATTTCATTGCAGACCTGAAGGCAAAGACTTCAGTATTCATCGACTAGTGCTTGGGACCCACACCTCAGATGAACAAAACCACCTTGTGATAGCCAGCGTCCAGCTTCCTAATGATGATGCACAGTTTGATGCCTCACATTATGATAGTGAGAAGGGAGGTAAGAGAACCAAACAGAGATTTACCATTTCTGGTACGTTTGAGGAATTGAGAGCATAAACAATCGCTTTTTAAAACTAATTATGGTGACTTACTTTTTGGGCCTTGAAATCATTATCATAACTAACAACTTTGCAAAGATAACTTTCCATGGTCTGGGAAAGTGGTATAGAAATGTGATTGAGAGGCTGTTACAACAGGTTACACTTCCAGGACTGTTAATATGGTACCTGACGATAAGTTAAATGTGTGGATTAATTACCTAAACCTGGTGATGTTGCATCATTTAAAGGTAATTTGGGAGATTGTTGTGCTTCATTTTCTGAAGTGAAACATTTATTTGACTGAAGAATTTGCAAATGTTTCCAAAAAGAGGAGGAGAGGGATCCACCATGAAATAGTATGGATGTCTGTGTGCCTTCTACTTGATCCACAATCCCTCCATAGCTGTTTTGACTTTTATATCCCCGCTCTCCATTTTCCAGTTGTTTAATGTCATATAACGTAGATTCTTGGCATTGAAAAAGATTTAATTCCATTTACGAATTAGCATAATGGCTGTTACTGATGCTTGTTTTATTTCAGAATTTGGAGGCTTTGGATCTGTTAGCGGGAAAATTGAGATTGAAATAAAAATTAACCATGAAGGAGAAGTGAACAGAGCACGCTATATGCCCCAGAATCCTTGCATCATTGCCACGAAGACACCATCCAGTGATGTCCTAGTGTTTGATTATACCAAACATCCATCTAAACCAGGTATCAGTGAAGATTAATGCCTTTTTACTGCATTTCTGTTAGTTTTACTAGTTGAATCCTACAGGAATGTAGGGGCCAGTTACACACACAAACTGATGATGATGATCTGGTCACTGGGTGAGCTTATCAGAGCTGCCTTGGACAAGAGGTCTCATAAGTGAGAGTTTGCCAGTCAGATCTCATGTGAAAGCTTAATTTAGCAGCTGATGCCATCCAGATCCTTCTGTGTAACTCTGCTTGGTGGTGATTCCTACATCTCAGGAGTAGAGTTGAAACATGTAAAGTGTCTTTATTTTTACTAGATGTCATATTTCATGTGTGTGACATGGAGTAGTGTTTTCGAGCAGTTGACTAAGGGTTCTGATTGTTGAGAGCTTTGAGCAATCCAGGAACAGAGTTTCAGGCTTGGAGCAAGAGTTGACTTCCTTTGTTAATTTCCAGTGATCACTTGATCCTTACTGGTCATCTCAAGTGGGGCATTAAGAGTGAGCTAAGATTCTGAAATGCTTTTCTTTGCAGACCCATCTGGTGAGTGCAATCCCGATCTTCGTCTCCGTGGGCATCAAAAAGAAGGTTATGGCCTTTCTTGGAACCCGAACCTTAGTGGGCATTTGCTGAGTGCATCTGATGATCATGTTAGTATTGTATGCCAAGTTAGCCCAGGCCCATATGCATGCTAAATTTGCCAAGCAAATGGTTCATTCTGAGTGCATTTACCTTATTTTTTTTCTCTTTAAGACCATCTGCTTGTGGGACATAAGCGCTGTTCCTAAGGAAGGGAAAGTGGTGGATGCCAAAACTATTTTTACAGGCCATACAGCTGTGGTTGAAGATGTTTCCTGGCATTTGCTCCATGAATCACTTTTTGGATCTGTTGCTGATGATCAGAAACTCATGATGTAAGTAAAGCTATACTACTTTTTCCACAGTGAGTGGTTTCCTTAAAGGGGAGTGGCTCTTAATAGTAGCCATACATACAGTGTTCACCAAAACTGATTTCATCTTGATCTTCTTCCTTCTTAGCTGGGACACACGGTCAAATAACACTTCCAAGCCAAGCCATTCTGTGGATGCTCATACTGCTGAAGTGAACTGCTTATCTTTCAATCCTTACAGCGAGTTCATCCTTGCTACAGGATCAGCTGATAAGGTATCTGTCCTGAACTCTTATTAGATATATGTTCTGGTGTTTAATGGGGATTTCTTTCTGGAATAGTATGTACACAGTTTGTGTTGAGTGTCTTTTGTCAATAATGGCCCCAGGATTATGTCAAATATAATGTTTGTACTAACTCTGCTCTGGTTTTCCTGCACAGACTGTTGCATTGTGGGATCTTAGAAACTTGAAATTGAAGCTACATTCCTTTGAGTCGCACAAAGATGAGATATTTCAGGTAAACTTCCATAATCCCATGGGATGTCTTTATCTTGAGCTCCCCCCCCCCCCCCCCCGGGACTGATTTTTAAGAAGCCTTTTGAAATAGAAGTTATCAGAAGTTATGTTGGTGTTACTTTTTTTGACATAAACACCTGGCTTGTGTTTGGTTATTTTTGTGACTAACTTGGGTAGCAGTTGTTGAAGCAATTATACAGGTGTGTTTTTTCTCCTTCTGGAAAAGCCTTGCTTATGGGTTTCAGATGAGCAAAACAGTGAAATTAGTATTTGTACAATGTAGATGACATTATGTATTTAATTTGGTGAAAGCGATAAAACACTGACAACCACAAAAGTCTTAGGTTAATGAGGATTATGATGGCTGTGTTAATTTTCCGCATCTGTTATTTTCATAAAGAATGCTCCTTTAATGTGTCTAAGTAATGGAAATGATGGATACATCTAGTAACTTTGTGTTTACAAAACACATGGTATAGATAGCTATTCTTCAGAGAGGAGAAATACAAATACTAGATAAAGTTACAGATCTTATGAGGTGTGCCCAGGAAATAAAAACTCATTGTTTTAAAAGGAAAATTGATTCAGTATAGAGCTTGGATTGTTTTTGCCTTCTGCTGTCTGTCCTTTTATTAGCATATTAAATAGCAGTTTTTAAGAGGAGAAAACAAATAAGCCAGGAGGGGTTAGGACTGATAATTGGTGTCTGTGAAGAGTTTTTTTGATAAAATGTTATCAAAGCCAGAAATTAATGCTACAAATAATGTCTAAACACTTGATATCATCCTAACTAATGCAGGTTCAGTGGTCGCCTCATAATGAGACTATTTTGGCTTCCAGCGGTACTGATCGCAGGCTGAATGTCTGGGATTTGAGGTGAGTGTTGTACAGACATAGTCTTGTCTAGATGTTTGTTAGAAATCTGTTTAATGTGCTCCCATTAAATGTTGCTGTTCTACATTGCAGCAAAATTGGAGAAGAGCAGTCTCCTGAAGATGCAGAAGATGGCCCACCTGAACTGTTGGTGAGTAGGCCGATATTAGTTTTGCCACAATTTTGTGTTGTTCCGACCTTGTCTCCTCTTGTGAAAATCTGGGTGATAACTGGTACTTCATTGATTTAGAATTCAACCTCTGGTGAAGATTGTCAAGGTGTATGTTGCCCCATTGAAAATATTTACAAATTGATTTGTTACCTTGCTCTTGGTGTATTGCATACTCCACTGGAGCTGGGTACTTAAAATATTGTCTTGTTTTCAATGTTAGTTTATCCATGGTGGTCACACTGCCAAGATCTCTGACTTCTCCTGGAACCCCAATGAGCCCTGGGTAATTTGTTCTGTATCAGAAGACAATATCATGCAAGTCTGGCAAATGGTAAGTAATTCATTGGTTTTGTGTGGAATGTAAATCCAAAGCAGTGTGGATGTCCTGGAAAAAAATGAATGCAGCAAATAAATATTTGGGGAGAATAGCAACTTTTGTCTGTCAGCTGTGTTAAACTGTTGCTGCGTGTTGTGCTTGTTAGTGTTATGTGACAGTGTTTTATTTATCTATTTTACCATCCAATTAATGCTTCTAATTCCCTGCTCCTTTCTCTCTGTAGGCAGAGAACATTTATAATGATGAAGATCCAGAAGGCAATGTGGATCCAGAAGGCCAAGGGTCATAGATACCAGGCCCAATTCCTGCCTTGTTCTTTTTTCCTCCTGTTGTCTTCTCCTTGCTTTGTTCTCCCAGCTTTCCCAAGATTGTCAATACTGCTGTTTTGAAAGAGACAAACTCACCATACGTTCAACAATTCATCTGTAGATACTGCCCATCAACCTTGCTTCTAATAGAGAAAGTGAACTGCTGCCTTTGAGGCTTGGCCTGACATGAGCTACCATCGTTGCACCGTGGCTTCATAGTTGACCACTTTTTCCATTGCAGTGTTTGCTGGCTGAGTTGGTGAAGAGAGTCTGCTACCTCTCCTTCAAGATTAATTGTTTGCTTTTTACATTTTTAATGCAAACAGTGCCTAAGTTGTTGCAATACAAATGTTGATAAGATCTGAATGTTTTTCTTGCAGAAGAAGAGTGAAGAAGATTCTCTTTTATTTTATTAATATTATAATATTTTTGGTTCCTCCAATTAAGGGTGTATACAGGGCTTTAGCTCTCTTTAGTCTTGTAGTTTTTAAATGCAATGCAGGGTCACCTACTCCTGTTTCTAGCTGCTGTCAGCACTTCCGTTGGTCTAAATGCCTGAGTTTTTTCCATAACCCATTAAACCTTCCATCCTTTGCCGATGGGTAGCTGAGGATGTGGATATGGTTGAGGTGCCTATACCTGCACATCACTTTGTTCTTGTGTGTTTCTTGAACTGTGTTATCCTATTACCTTTCTTTTCTGTGAATTGTTTTTGTGTTTTAACTTGGGGGGGGGGGCACCAGGTTGTAAAAGGTGTTTGTTTTCAACTGAATGACAGACCACAGATGGCATGCCCAGCTACTTGGAATCATACTAGTAGCTGGTATATATATTACTGTAAGCAGTAGTATGTTTGGATAACATACTCCTTTCCTTTGTATCAATACATTTCCAGTCTGGATGAATTATTGCACCAGCAGCCCATTTATCTTTTCATGGACCTGTGCAAGTGCTTCAGAAAAAAATAAATTTGGTTTTCTATGTAGGATGTGGTTGTCTTTTTTTAAAACCCCAAAGTCTTTTCTGGAATTGGCTTGTCTTGCATGAAGTACAGCTATGCAGGAGAAGGAAGGGGGATGGAATATTATGCCGTAAAAGTCTTCAAATATGCCGAAAGCCTTTGTCAGTGGCATTGAGAGTGGGAAGGAACTCCAGAGGTTAATTGGGAAGTAGATTGTTAAAGTCACAAACGTGTGTTGTCAAAGGGAAAATGTTCTCTTGAGACATATATTGAGAGCAGCCTTTTACAAGACTTTCATTTGTGGTCCAATGTGATAATCTCAGCAGGAGTCAGAAGCAAAAACTCGAGCTCTTTCCTCATTGTCTGGATAGGCACCTTTTGGTTAGCAGTGTGCTGGCTATACAAAATGTTTGTGTTTCTTAGCTTGCTTTGTTGCTGATCCCCACAGGTCCCTTTGAGACTGAGCTTCGTTTGGTCAGCTCAATTCAGTTTGAAGTAAGTCCCCAGAAAGGTGGTTTGTGAGGTCAATCTGTGTCCATCCATTGTTGCCTAATACTAATCATTAATTGTGTTTTGCATTGTCTCTCTTGCCAAGGGTAGAGAAAGTGCCCTCCCAACCTTTGTTTTGCATTCCCCAAAGCCCAACACTCCTTTTTGGGACAAAAGTTGCTGGAAAAACCAAAACCTCCCAACTGCTGCCCCTTGAGGCCTCTATGAGTAGTAGCCTTGTTTGCTCCCCCACAATTGAAAAATACCAAATTATGAGACCAGAAGTATACTTGCATTCACCTCTGGGCTCAGTTTTCATCTGAAAACCAGGTGCTGCAGCCCACTGCAGAAGGTGGAGTGTGTGATATTGGCCCCTGCAACCACTTTTAGTGAGCACTCCTGTTTTTGCATGTGTATAGAGCAGCTTTTGGAAACTTGTGACCTAACTACAAAGCCTTGCACATGCAGAATAGGTACCCTTCAGTTTTAACTTTGGGTTAAGGGGAGATGGACCAGATGGCAGCAGTCTCTAACCCTGTTGCTGCTGCTGCTGTTGTGTGCCTCCAAGCCATTTCTGACATGATGACCCTAAAGGGAACCTATTGCTAGGTTTTCTTGGCCAGATTTGTTCAGAGTGGTATTTTGCCTTTGTTTTCCTCTGAGGCTGAGAGAGTGACATTTGCCCAGGGTCACCCAGTGGGTTTTCATGGCTGAGATGGGATTCACACCTTGGTCTCCAGAGCTGTAACCCGACACTCAAACCGCTACAACATGCTGGCTATAACCCTGTTGCTACTTTACCATAAACACAAAAGCAGTTACTCCTACTTGAAAGGTTATTTTAAAATACGCGTATATAAAAACATTTAATTTGAATTTGCCTTCAGTTTCTTGTTTCATAACATGTTAAAATTACAACTAGATGGCCAAAAGAACAAAAGTAACATTAAAGCAATGCTGACAAACATGCCGACAAATTAACCATACACAGTCTTAACTATGGAGTCCTGTTGGTTAGTCCCAATTAAAATAGACCCAGTAAATCAAATAGTCAACATAAGTAAATCACACTGATTCAGTGGGTCTACTTTATCTGGAACTAACAGTAGGATACATATCTGGTGTTCTTTTGGTATGACATCTGTCCAGCATAGCTACCAAAATTAGAAGATCACATACAGTTCCTTGTAGTATAAAACAATGAAAATTGTCATCATTGAACTCTTGCCTGTTGGCTACTACTTAGTTGTCAGCAGGCTGCAATTGTAAATAAGAGGAAAGACATCCATGCTTGTTAATTCATGATTCAGTTTTTTTCTTATTTGGCTTCTGACTTGCAGAGTTGTCCATAGATTTCTAAGCAGTCCCTGTGAAGATTGAAATTGAGTTACTAGTTGCTCAAGAGAATGTTTCAGTAATCCTAGATTTTGAAAAGCTGCATCTTGGGGAGGAATAGACTGGAGGAAAGCATTGGAAGAGATCCCTGTACTGTGTTTTTAGACTGTAAGCCACTTTGAGTCTGTAAGCCACTTTGAGAATTTTGCTGAGAAAGGATACAAATAAATATAATTCTGCAGAATGATGTCTTATATACAGTGCAGACAATGAGACTGTGTTGTAAATACAATGCTATCTATGCAGGGGTTTTTGGGGACTAAATATTATTTTGGGATCACTAAGGAGCTATATAGAAGTTAAAATGGGACATGCCCCATGACTTTAATCATACATTTTGGTTTAACCCAAGTTATTTGCAGTAATGTTGCAAAAACCATGATGAGACTGTACAGTGGTTGCACTGAAGAAAGCATTGTGATGTTCAAGACTGTGTTCCATCTTATTCTTTACATGGAAAGCAAAGGACTGGTTGTTGCAACACCTGTCTGGCAAGTAATCTGTAGTGAGAACACGTCACTTGCTCCTTTCTGTTGCCACCAACCAAATGCTCATCTCATGTCCTGATTTTATTAGGTATTGATCAAGGAAGTAAAACTTACTTGTAAATGGATAGCTCCTGGTGTAAGCTGGCCCTCAGCTCTTCCAATTCTTGGTTTTTTCTCTGCTGAAGCTGCACTTCATTCTTAAGTTCTCTCAGCCTCTCTTCCATCTCCTCGACTTGTTCCTGTAGATAGAAAAGCACCAGCATTTGACTACTTCTGGCCATTTAATTCTAACTATGCTTTTGCTGCCCATTGTGTAAAGGCCTTTTGCTTTGATTTTCCAAATTCCATTAACATTACCAAGAAAAACATGTCCAAAGCGATAACTGCCTAAACAGGGTGTGATTGCTCTCAGTTGCAAAACTGTGTTTAATGATGCAGCCTTCCTTGTGGAGCTGAGAAGGCAATGAATTGGTCTATAAACTCAACTGGCAGTGGTGAATCTTGCAGGAGTTGACAAAGCCCTGTAAAAAGGGTTTTGTATATTTTTGTATACTTAAGCCATACACACAAGAAAGAACAAAATGTTAAGACTGCCACGAGGCCTCAAAATTTGCTTTTAAAAATGAAGGCTGACATGTTAAAGCTCCTGAGAAGCGGAATCCATCTTGAACACGAGATTAACTTGTATTTGGTCCATCTGATCTTAGAAGCTAAGGAGGGTCAACCCTAGTTAGTACTTGGATGGGAAACCACCAAGGAATACCAGGTGCTGTAGGCTATATTTCAGAAGGAACTGGCAAAACTATCTCTGTATTCTTCTAAGAAACCAAATGAAGTTCTTGAGGTTGCCATAAGATGAAGGACCAAACACATACAATTGATCCATAGCACTATCTGTACTTAGAGTAACTTGATCAGAAGGCTCCACATTTGAGTCTGTTATTAAAATAAACACACCATTCCATTGTATTTTTTTCCTCTGATGAGATTTGCTGAATAAAAAGATCCTGGGAAGACTTCAGTGCTTGCATTTTTAAAGTACGTGCAGTCCTTCCTCCTTGATTTGTATTGATTTCCTTAAAACCAAGGTAGACATTTCAACCTTTGCTGCCTGCCAAGATGCCCAGGAGGCATAGTCCGCAGATTGTTTCCTTAGGGTTCAGATATTGTAGGACTCAGGCTTGGTGCTGAAAAGATACTGTACTCCGGAAGGGCCCTGGCACAAACCAAGCAGCGCTGACCTTTCCGATGTTACGCAAGCTCTAGGGATGCCTTTAGGGATTCTTCCATAGTAGAACGTTTGTTGCCTGCCTCGACACAAAAATAGGCATCTATTTGTATGGGTTCCAGAAAGGATCGGATCACATGTTGGAAGGCAAAGCTCAGTTGAGAGGTAAATGAAAAAAGTTGGAAGGCTATTTTTGTGCCGTGCATGAAGAAAAAGATGGGGACAAAAAGAAGAGTGGTGTGTTTGGGAAGGAAATGTCAGTGGAAGAGAGAACAGCTCCTAAAAATCACAGAATCATAGAATTGGAAGAGACCAAGCTTGACCTCCTTCCCACTGATTTTCTTGCACAAAACTAGGGAACTTGTAGTGTAAATGCAGATCTCCAGAGCCCACCCGCCAGCATGGCAAGGGATGCTGGGAGCTGTAGTCCAGCATCTGGAGTGTTGCAGCTTCATTGCTCTAGTATCTTTTCCTCATACGCCGTTGTGAAAACTTGTTGGAAAGCAGATGGATGACAGAATCCCACTTTTGGGACAGCTAAGGTTATATGGGCAGAGATGCATGCAAAAGGGATTAGAAATCTATTCCTGGGAAGAAACTGGTGTTTCTTACTAGTGGTTGAGCAACTGCAACAGTAAGCTGTATAAGAGTGGCTTTTAGGAGGAGAGCGTCTCGCTCCAGCTGCGGTTGTGTGGATCTTGGCCCCGCCAGGATCTATCTGGATCTGTGGATGTCTAGCCATTTAGAATCATGTCTCATTTGAAGGGACAACATTTCAGAAAGCTTGCTTGAGACACAATTTCACATAAAGCAAGCTATTGTTGTCTTGTCACTAAACTCCCTTTACAATAAACTTTCCAAAATTACTAGAAAGATTACCACAAATCCGTTTCCTTGCAGCTTGCTACCCAGATCTGTTCCTGTTCTCTTTAAATTCAACCTGCATTCTTCTTGCCTGCCCACCTCCTTCCTCTTTCCTTCTCTGCAGCCAAACTGCCACGGTCCATTTTGGCAAGCCAGAGCCTCCTGCTTCCTCTCATTTTGCTTCTTTGCCCCCCCCCCCATCCCCAAACACAGAGGGCCTGAAGATCACCCCTTTCTTTCAGGATTAGCCTGCTCCTAAATCTGTGTTTGTATAGGAGAACGAAGGGTTGAAACTAATTTCTGCACATCAGTGATTTAGGAACAGGTTTTCAGGCTAGTCCTGAAAGAAACTCAGAAAGGGGTGATCTCCAGACACACTGTTTCTCATCCAGGTTTCCCGTTTCATGGAATGGGAGGTTTTCAGTTTTGCAGCAAGTCAAAACATCGTTTTCTCTTTGGGACTCAGGCTCACCTCTGCTTTGCACCCAGGGTCTTGCAAAAACTATATGTCTCTCACCCTCATATTAACCTTAGAGAAAAGCATGTAAAGGGAACCAGCATAGTGCAGTGGTTTGAGCATTGGGCTACAACTCTGGGAGACCAGGGTTCAAACCCCTGTTTGGCCATCGAAACCCACTGGGTGACCATGGGCAAGTTCACTTTCTTAGCCTCAGAGGAAGGCAATGCCAAATCTGAACAAATCCTGCCGAGAAAATCCTCTGATAAGGTTTTCATGAGTTGGAAACTACTTGGAGGGGCACAACAACTACTCCATTCGGTCCCTGCTGTCTTTATTTCCCAAGGATGTCTCTAGCCAACATGGAATCCAGAAATATTCTGGGAAAGTAAAGATGGCCCATGTTTTCCTTTAACTGTGCATTCAACCAAGAAATATGTTTTGTGTGCTCTCAAGTTGTTTCCAACTTATGACGACCCTATCATGGGGTTTTCTGGATTTTACCCAAATGTTTCCACAATTCTGCTTGGAGCATGGGTGATGTTGCCCCAGCCCACAATGAAAAGCATCAATGGGGTTGATGTTGCATAATGTACTGCGTGCCGCTCCATATTCCTTGGCTCCTTTTCCTTCCCCCATTTGAATATATACTTAAGTTATTTAAAACTGGTCCAACCTCAACTTTTTTTAAAAAAAAATACGCTAAATGTTCTCTTAAGTCTGTAGCAGAAATGTGCTTGCATTTGCCAATAGTGACATCTAAGGCCTGGCAAATGGGGTTATTTCATTATAACCCCCAACCCATAAGTCACTATTGCCTTTGCGATTTTATTTTTATTTCAAAGGCCTGTTTTCAGATGGAAAGTCTGCATATAGATTTTTTTTTTTAAAAAAAGTAAGAATACTTCAAAGCTTTTATTTTCTCAGAAAAGTAGTGATTGAAATTACATGCACTGCCAAGACCAAGGTATGAGCTTTTTCTGTCTCCTCCCTGTGCCTGCTCCTTAAGGCAACAAGCGCACCCTCTTTCTTTCTGTTTGACTAACCAGACCACAAAGCTTTGACTAGAGACAAAGCAAAAGGTCTCCTCTTTAACACTTCCAACGCACTGCCCTGCTGTCATGTACTTCCTCATAAATACACTGAATTAAATTACCCGTCTCTATACGCTTCAGCAAAGTTAGGCATTTTCACTCATGGACCCTCCTATTGGGCATCACTCCCAAGGAAGTGTGCATGAGTGTGTAGTTTCACGCACGCTTTGGAGTAAGCCCTCGCTGGTGTCAGTGGGGCCTCATTCAGGACTGGAATGCAAATATTTGGCTTTTCTGGAATCACCCAGTCAATGTATGAACAAAAGAAAAACGATTTAAAGCATCTGATGGATCAATAAATCTGCATCAAGAGCTTTTTAAGTGCGTTTGACCTATTGCTTTGATGTTGTTGTGTGCCTTCAAGTTGTTTTGACTTATGGGGACCCTAAGGAAGAGGTTTCCAAATTTGGTCCTCCAGATGTTTTGGACTCCGAAAACTCCCAGAAGCTCCAGCCAATTTGGTTGGTCAGGAATTCTGGGAGCTGAAGTCCAAAACATCTGGAGGACCAAAGTTTGGGAAGCACTGCCTTCCTCTTAGGCTGAGAGAGTGTGACTTGCCCAAGGCATGACTGAACAGGGATTTAAACCCTAGTTTCCAGGGTCTTAGTCCAACACTCAAACCAGTACACCATGCTGGCTCTCATTATATTAATACAGATTACTAAATAGCTCAATGTGCATAGTTGTTCTTGCTAGGCTGAACTATTTTGGATTACAGGTGAGGGATCACCTCTCTAGGAATATCTTGGTCCTCCAGCACAAGATCTACCAGAGGTTGACCATAGAATAGCGCTTGAAGACCTACAGATGCCTAGAGAAGTGTTTTCTCTAGGAATCTCCAGTGTGACTTCTGGCAGATGTTGATCATAGAGTCATGCTGCAGGACCTAGAAATTCCTAGAGAGACCATATTAATCAAATCCATGGATAATCAAAGCTGCAAAGGTCAAAGCTGCAAATGTGGAGCGCCAACTGTAATACTGTTAAGGGTGAATTTTAATAATAACTTTAATAATACAGTAACTGTTAAACAAAAGGAGCACAAAGTAAAAAAAAATATGGTACTATTCTTGGCAATAGTTTTTATTCCTGTCATTAAGGCACTTGTGTCCAACCTAGATGTCTGCTGTGTTCCACTAGTGGTACATGTACCATCAATTGAGAAACACCAGTCAAGTCTTCTCCATCATCTCCATCATGTCACTCTGATAGGTTTGGATAGAACTGTATTTATGGATTTACTGAATCCTTTATAGAAGTAGGAGATTTCTCCCCATCTGCAGCCTGAAGGTTGAGTCTTCCTTCTCCAAAATGCTTGGGACCAGAAGTGTTTGGGATTTCAGATTTTCTTTTTACAATTTGGAATATCTTTGTTTTCATATATGTACGTGGATCTTGGAGATGGGACCCAAGTCTAAACACAAAATGAATTTATGTTTCATATACAACTCATAAACATAGGCTGAAGGTAATTTTATACAATACAGTTGACCCTCTGTATCCACAGACTCAACCATCTGTGGCTTGAAAATATTCAAAAATAATATAAATTCCAGAATCAAACCTTGTTGGGTTTTTTTGCCATTTTATATAAGAGGCACTATTTTACTATAGCATTGTATTTAATAGGACTTGAGCATCCATGGATTTCGGTATCTAAGGGAGATCCTGGAGCCAAACTGCAGCGGATGCCGTGGGACCATCACATTTTTAATAATTTAGCGCATGAAGCAAAGTTTGTGTACATTGGCCCATTGGAAAGCAAAAGTGTCAGAATCTCAGCCACCCAAGAAATATGTTTTGATTCTGAAATATTTTGGATTTCAGAATTCCAGATAAGGGAGACTCAACCTGTAACATGTTTTACCTTAAAGACTCTGACATCTCTGCCATGGCATTATATGTCAGGGAAAGAGGTCCTGCTGCAGCAGCAGCAGCTAGCACTAGAATAGAGCCAGACATCAAACTATTAAGACTTGCCTTGTACTGAAGAACGTCTTCATCCCGTTTTTGCTTAATGAGGAGGATTTGCTCCTCCAGGTTCCGGTTCTGGAGCTGCAATTTGCTGACCTCTCCCTGCAGCGGCCTCAGCGTTTCCTTGAGTCTGTGGATCTCGCCCTGAGTCTTTCGCAAAGCCTTACTGCTGGCTTCTCGCCTTTCCAAGAGGCGCATCATCTTAGGCTCGTAATGTTCTTCCAAGTCCTGACGGCTCTCCAAGACGAAGCTCTCAAACTCCATCGAAAGCCGCCGGCTCTCTTGGAGGTAGCAGCTGTCCCTCCGGCGCCGGGGGGCCCTCAGCCGCTGCCGGAACTGCTCCTTCTCCCTCTCGCAAGTCTCTCTCAACTGGGAGAGCTCCTCGGAGAGCTGCCGGACCCTGCTTTCCAGTTCTTCCCGGTAGACGGCGGACTGCGCCACGTCGTGCCTCCTGGTTTCCAGCTGGTACTGGCAGGCCACGCATTCCCGCGTGACCCTGAACAGCTTCCGTTTCACTTGCCGGATCTCGTCCCTCAGGCTGCTCCTTTCCAGCTCCACTTTGGCGTGCAACCGGTAGGCTTCCAGGATCTCTTGGTGCGCCTTTTTGATTTCCTCGAGGGCTGGTTCCCTTAAGAGTGTGAGTTCTTCGATGAGACGGTCCCTCTCCCTCTCCAGCTCTTCCACCGCTTCGATACACTCCTGGAAACGTTCTCCGATGTCCTCGATGCTCATGAGTTGGGGCTCTTCCACATATTGATCCTGGCCCATCATGGCTTCCTGCAGCTCCACCGGCTCCTCTGTGCTTCCAGCGTCTTCTGAGAATGGTCCACTGGCAGGGTCCATGCATAGCATCTCAGAGGCATCTTCTCCGGCAGGCTCTGTCCCTCCATCCCCAGCGTTGAGCTCCAAGGAAGTTTCCGCTGTGTCCGGTTCCAGAAGGGGCTCGGATTCTGCCATCATCGCTTCCCTGGAAATAAAAAGCAAGCCGTGAATCAGGCCTACAGCCATGGCAACTTCCTCAGTGCAAATCAGCTTTGTGGGGAACGTAGGAAATTGCCTTCCGTTGAGTCACACCACCAAGAACCAGCATGGCTTGTTGGTTCTGGAGATCAGGCTTTGATTCCCAGCTTGGCCATGAAACCCACTGGATGACCTTGGGCAAGTCACACTCTCTCAGCCTCTCAGGGGAAGGCAATGGCAAACCTCTTCTGAAATCTTGCCAAGAGAACCCCATGACAGGTTCGTCTTAGAGTCACCATAGGTTGGAAGCAACTTGAAGGCACACAACAACAACAACAAGAAGCCTCACATCCCTGCCTAGCCTGAAAGTGTCAGCTCTGACTGGCAGCCATGCCTCTTAAGGGTTTCACAGATTAAAATGTTGTCACGTCTCAAGAAGCTCAAAAGATGGTTTATTAATCAAAATGGCTCATGTGTTTTGGCCCATGTGTGCTCTTAAAGAAGGGGCCTAAAGGCACCACATCCCTTCGGTTCTTGGAATCAAAGCATGGTCAGTACTTGGATGGGAGGCCGCCAACGAATACCAGGTGCTGTAGGCTATATTTAAACAGGGATGGCTATAAAGGCCTGAAGTCTAGGGCGTGTTGTTCAACAACACAGGAAAGTCTGTTTGCTGAGAAGTCAAAAATCACATGGCATTTCTAAGGAGCATAAATATAATTCTAAAAAAGAGATTTCCCTCTGTCCTTCCCGCCCCTCCCAGCAGCTGTAATTTATTTTGAGTTTCAGAGTCCAAGGGATTAAAATCCATTTTCTGAAACTGGATTCCAGATAGGGGCTGGGAGGCCGATGGCTGACCACCATTGCGGCCAGGCGTGCGAAGTGTAAAATGAGGAACAAAGAACACAATTGGTGGCACAGAGCTCCACACAAACACTGGTGCTGCCTGTTTCAGTTTGAAGACCCCTGAGTCTCTCTGCTTTTTCTGACAGGGAAGCTGGAACTAGCCATTCAAGGCCCAAGGTGAAGATGCTTTCCATCGAAGGCGGAGAGCACCTGAGCATGACAACTGACAGACTTATGGAGAGCCTAAGAGAAACCCATCATGTGGTTTTCTTGGCAAGATTTGTTCAGAGAGGATTTGCCATTGCCTTCCCTTGAGGCTGAGAGAATGTGACTTGCTCAACATCACCCAGTGGGTTTACATGGCAGAGTAGGCATGTGAACCCTGGTCTCCAGAGTCATGGGCTATGGCTCAAACACTCAAACCACTACTGCCTTATGGTTGTTCAAACCTTCGGTATCCTCCAGACTGGACATGTGAATTTGCCAAATGTGTGGTTACCCCCTACCTCTGGTGTGCCACCATTCAGTGGACCTCGCAGTGGTTTGTGCCCAAAAGCAATAGTGGTCCATGGAAAAATTCTGATTTCTGGCTGCATTGCGTCTGCACATTGAATGCACATGGGCTACTCAAAACGCATCCCACTAAACATCAAGCCAACTTTGATAGGAAGTTTATGCACCCTAGATCTCCTCTTTGCATCTTTTGCGAGGATTATAATTAGGAGCCTTACCTCTTTGCTGAGAGGTTTCCCTTTTCTGCTTTTATGAGTGAAAGGTATTCAAAATGACTTGGGCTTCTCTTTTCAGTATTTAGTTTTGCAACTCAGGATGCTTCCAGGCAGAGCTTTCGTTGTGCAATTGACCCCTTCTCACGCAGGTGCAGCAAACAATATCACCTTCCATTCGTAGCCTTCACGTGTTTCCCGGTGGTTTCTTTTATCATGTTCCTGAACCAGGCAGTAGTCTGCCTAGAAGTGCCCAAAAATGCCAACTGCAAGCGCTCTGCTTTGAAGCTGGTCTTGTTCTGACTTCCTGTAGCTGAGCTTCCTGCAAAGCTGCAATTGCAAAACAGATTGCAAAGTGGGATTTTCCCCTCTGTTGCAAGGCTGACTAATGCTGCGGTGTGCAGCCATGCACACTACGCCGGCTCTTTCCTTTTTTGTTAATGCAACCCCAATAAATTGCCCCACTATTCGGGAAGAGGTATCTGAGGCAAGTAGAAGGAGAGGAAACGAGGCTTTAGTCAAAGAGAATCGTGCCCCTGCTTCCCTTCTGCATAGCCGATAAGCCAAAGTATATCCAGAGTGCATGGTAGAAATAATGCAGTTTGATACCAGCTCCATCCTATAGGATTCTGGGATTTTTAGTTTTACAAGGCCTTTAGTCTTCTCTGCCAAAGAATGCTGGTGCCTACAGATCCCAGGATTCTTGTAGGATGGAGCCCTGGTTGTTAAAATTATTTCTGCAGTGTAAATGCATCCCTAGAGAGCAGATGGAGCCTATGGACAATTACTTATTAACAGTAATGCCTTCAATTACTGGCTACCTTGTGTTAAAAGTAACCTGTTGCCATTACTGTATCTCAGTACTTTTGGAAAGAACACCTTCAGATAACCAAGAGAATGGCACCAAACGTGAAAGATCCCTATAAAAAGTGGCTAGAAAAGTGCCAGCTGAAAAGTAACTTTGGACAATAACTGGAAATCATTATATTGGTAGAGAGCCAGTGTGATGTAGTAGTTGGAGTGTTGGACTATGACTCTGGAGAGCAGGATTCGAATTCCCACTCAGCCATGAAAGCCCAGTGGGTGACGTTGGGCATGTCACACTCTCTCAGCCTCAGAGGAAGGCAAAGGCAAATCCTTCTGTGAAAATCCTGCCAAGAAAACCCCAAGATAAAGTTGCCTTAGGGTCGGTCGGCATAAGTTGGAAATGACTTGAAGGGACACAACACCAAAAACAAAGTGTGGCCCTCTGGATGTTATGGGATTGTAACTCTCAGCACTCCTTACCATTCGCTGTGGTAGCTAAGCCTGATGGGAGTTACAGTGCAACTACATTTGCAAGACTGTTCTTGCCTTCTTTTATGTAGTGCTCACAAAACTAATTTGACCGTAATCCTTACAACGACCTAGTAAGGTGGGAAAAAATTGCAGACAGACCTCTTGATTCATCAAGAAAATAATAATGTCCGCTCAGCTACGAAAACCCACTGGGTGACCTTACACAAGTCACACTCTCTCCACCTCAGAGGTAGGCAAGGGCAAACTTCCTCTGAATAAATTCTGCCAATGAAACCGCATGATAGCGTCCCATAAGTCAGAAATGCCCTGAAGGCATGTACCAAGAACACAAAGTCACTAACTGCTGGAAATACAGCGTTCTCTTCCTTTATAGAAATTGGAAATGCTGAGAGCAGCCTCGGAGGCAGAGAACGCAGTGGACCCAATGAATCTGCATGCCTGCGTCTTGCAATGATGGCTGGCATCTGATCTAAAATATCATCACGGCAGGCAAAGAGAGAGAGAGAGAAATACTCGAGGGATCTGGTTTCTCCCAGGGAGTATTCTAGCGTCATCCCCAAAGGGGAAAAAGAGGGTGTGGGAGCTTCAGCTGTTGGAAATCGCTGGCCTTTTGCACCCAAGCCTCCACTTTGCTGGACTCTGAAGGGGCGGCAGGTCATCCATCCTAAGTGGCCACAGAGAAGGGCTTCTTCATCCATGCCATACTTGAAGAAGAGGGGAGAAGGAGATGCAGGCTGAATGTTTAAAAAAGCAAATAGTATGGGAATGGGGTGGGTTAGTGGTCAAACCACACCTAGATTCAAGCACGGCTCTTGAGAAGGAAGTCAATGCAAAGGAAGGCACTGTGCCCTTAATGCCCCTGTTCTTTTCTTCGGATTGGCACTGCCATCATTGCCATGGCACTTTTTGGGTGTCTCTATGGCCCAAAAAGGGTGTACACACTGCAGAAGTGTGTACACTTTTTAGGTGTATACACTTTGAGGGTGTGTACGCTGCAGAAGTATGTCTACACTGTACAGTGATGTCAGTTTCATACTGCTTTGACTATCGTGACTGTTTCCTGGGATGTGTAGTTTGGCCAGAGGCTCAGAACCAATCCTCCAAGTCCCAATTCATCCTCTGTCCTCCCACATTTTCAGCTGCTTTTTTAAAAAAAGTCCTAGGCTGTATCTACAATGCAGAGTTAATGGAACTGAACACTGCTTTAACTGCCATGGCTCAAGGCTATGAGATGCTGGGATTTGTAGTTTCGTGAGATATTTAGCCTTCTCTGTCAGAGAGCTCTGTTGCCACAATGAACTACAGATCCTATGTTCCCCAGGATGGAGCCATGACAGATAAAGTGGTGTGAAAGTGCATTAATTGTGCAGTGTGTCTTCTCCTCTGACTGTCCTCCCTTTGTATCAGTTGCTGCAAACTGCTTTCAAAGTTTAACTCCATCAAAGCTCGCCCCCTTAAAGGCTGAGGGAGGAGAGGAGGCAGAGTCTTGCTTGGGATCTCTGGTCCCAATGGCTCTGGGGCAGAGAGAGGGATCCCATCCCTGGATTCCCTTCATCGAGAGGGATCCAGCCCCTAGAGCCTCTAGCCAGGGAGACAGGCTCCTGCGGACAAGAAAGGGCCTTTGGGGGGGGGGGGAGGCAGGGTGGCCAAGGGGCATTGGCACCCAAGTGGGCCAGGGAAGGGAGGGCAAGGGGCACATGGTGGAGCCAGGGGCTGCCTGCCTTCAGCCCTGGAGATGCTTTCCCCAGACAGCCCTTCCCTTCCCTTCCCAAATAAGGCCAGCTTTTGGGGGCCCTTGGCTTCTCCGGAGCTCCAGCGGTGCCCCCTTCCTTCAGCCCCATGGCCCTGGCCCTTCTTCCTCCGAAGGCTGGGCTGGGAAGAGGCTGCGGAGGGAAGGCAGGATCCCACCCTCCTTGGGCTTCAGGATCAGCCCTGCCAGGACCCCCTGCTCCCCTTCCTTCCTTCCTTCCTTCCTTCCTTCCTTCCTTCCTTCCTTCCTTCCTTCCTTGGTGCCAGGCATGTATGTGCCCAGGGAGGCCCCCTTTGCTTTCTCCAAGGGAGTACCCCAAAGGTAAGGGGGGGCTCTTCCTTTCTCCCTTCCTTCTCTCTCAATCTCTCGCCTTCCTTCCCTCTTCCTTCCTTCCTTCCTTCTCTCTCACTCACTCACTCACTCTCTCCTTCCTTTTCTCTCTCTCCTCCTTTCCTTCCTTCCTTCCTTCTCTCTCAATCTCTCTTTCCTTCCTTTTCTCTCTTTCTCCTTTCCTCCCTTCTCTCTCTCTCTCTCTCTCCTTCCTTCCTTCCTTCCTTCCTTCCTTCCTTCCTTCCTTCTTTTCCCTACCTGGGCAGAGCAGGGCACCCGGTGTCTCTCTGTCTCTCTGTCTGTCTGTCTGTCTCCCTCCTTCGCCCCTTCAGGGATCGTGGCCCCTTCCTTCCTCCTGGCGAGGAGACCCATCCTCCGCTCACCTGGCTCCCTTCTTCTCCTTCTTCTTCTCCTTCTTCTCCTCCTTCTTCCAGCGCTGCTCCTTGGAGGGGATCCCTGGCGCTTGGCATGGAGGGGGTTGCTGGGGAAGGGCAGGGAGGGAGAGAAGGCAGGACCCCCTCTTCTTTCCTCCTTCCTTCCTTCCTTCCTTCCTTCCTCTGAAAGAGGAGGCAAAGGATGGAGGGAGGGAGGGAAGAAGGAAGGAAGGAAGGAAAGAAGGAAGGATGGGGGCCAGGAAAGGCGGGGCTGGCAGGCTGGCATTGGCCCTCCTTGGCCAGGCGGGGATTCATGGAGGGGGGGGGCAGAGAGGCAGGAGGGAGGGAGGGAGAGCTCCCCAGAGACTGAGTTGGAAGGGACCCCCAAGGGTCATCTATGCCAACCCCCTTCTGCCATGCAGGAGGGCACAATTGAAGCCCTCCTGAAAGACACCCCTGAGCCAAGCTCTGTCCAGAGACTCCCAGAGAAGAAAGGGCCTTCCAGCCCACTTCTTAGCTGCCTTTTTCTCAGGCTCCTTGGTATCTCTTTAGGCTGCAACAGACCCGCAGGGCCACTGCGTCTTTGGATACTGGCAGGATTTAGGACATTGACAGAAGAAGGACTGAAAGCCTTTTCAGATGTTTTCTTTCTCCAGATTGGCTCTGGATAATAGCAATAGCAACTGCACTTCTGTACCACTTGGATCAAGCTCAGGATCAGGATCAGGCAGCCGATGCTGGTTTAATTATTCTGAATAAATATATTTCTGAATAAATGCTAAGTGCTACCTGGAAATGAATAAATAGCCCTGCTTTGTTTCACCCAGATAGGAAGCAGATCAAGACCAAGACCCGACCTAATGGAACCACATCTAAAATAGTGCTATAAAAAGTGCCAGTCCCTGGGCCATCAGCTACCCATCTACAGCAAGTTTCCAGAAAAAGAAAAGAACAGTGGTACCCAATGGGCACAAATAGGGTAACCAGTCCCTGATATATCCTTTCGGTTCTTTCCCTTAGCCACCAGTGCCTCAAACAACTGCCACTCCCATTATCCACTGGCTAGGTGGATAGACTAGACTAAAGGACTAAAGGCTCAAGAGTGCAAGCCATGGGTCTTGGACACAAATCTTGTCTATGGAGTTTATCACACGGGAGGCAAAGTGCCCAAATCCTGTGCATAAACGGGGTTTAAATCCCAGGAATAAACCCACAAAAGCGGGATTGTTTTCAGACACATCAGGATAAATGAGCCTTAACACGACATTAACCCATATAGAAAGTCTCCAATAGTGCTGCTTTTTACTTTTGGGATTATCTCTCCTGTTATAAGTCCCAAAAGGAGGCTGGGGAGACCCATGGCACTTGGTTGAGCCTCAAGGATGAGAATAGGCCTCTGCCCCAAGAGCCTCCATGCTGTGTCTGGACAAGGCAAGAGTGAACTTTGAACTTAGGACACTGAAGAATTTTTAATGCCCAAGGTAAAAAGTCTAAATGCAACCGAGCGTGTATATGGGATGTGTGTGTGTGTAGGGTTTAGAGACAGGGGCTGCATCCATACTGCAGAAATAATCCGGTTGGACACCGCTTGAACTGCCATGGCTCAGTGCTATGGAGTTCTGGGACTTGTAGTTTGTTGTGGGCCCCAGAGCGGAGCCCAGTCCTAGCCTTCTTCTGCTTTCTTGACTGTGGCCTCCTTGCTGCAACCTGAGCCCCGAAGCCTGTGTTCCTCTTGCCCTAAAACAGGTTCCTTTCTCTCTCCAAAGGCCTTGTGTGCCTCTCCTGAGTTTCGCTGCCTTTTCTTGTCTCTCTCAGCTGAGCAGGCAGCAAAAGCATCTCTCAGCACAGCCCTAGATGTCAAGCCGTCTTCCTCGCTGCCCTTTCCCAGAGGAAGAGCAGCCATTAGACAGAGCCAGGATCAGGTTTCTTCCTCCCTTGGCTTGGCTTGGCTCACTTTGTGGTTTTGGATCTCAGGTCAGAAGTGCACTTGCATTGGGAGGCTGGCCCTTGGGCAGGCAGGGAAGAAAGAAAGAAAGAAAGAAAGAAAGAAAGCGGCTTTACAAGAAGTGTATGAAGGTCTCTCTCTTGGTATGCCAAGCTTTCTTCTTCATCTTTATTATTTTTTTTTGGTTTTGCTACTTTTTTTATTTCTTGGAAAAAGAAAAAGAGAGTAATAAGACTCTATTTGCGGAGAGGTGTTTGACTCAATGGCGAAGGAATGCTGTTAACTTGAACAACGTCGCTCGCGCGTGTATATAAATACCCGCCTAAATCTATCTAACGGTGAAAACTGCCAGCAGGGTTGCAGATGGGGGTCAGCTGGGCTGGTCGAAAAGAGCCTTCTATGGCTTGAAAAGGAACAACCAACAACAACAAAAAAGGTGGCAACGTTCTGCCTGGCAAGCCCACACCTCTTTCTGATTTATTCTAGAAATATCCCGGTGGAGGCTGGATGACATGGGAAAACCTTTAGGTCCAGAGGCCATGAGTTGGCCATGAAGTCTGAAGCCAGCCGCTCTCTGTTTGTGGATACAGCTAAGCAACAGGCTGTCCGACCGTGTCGTGCGCAAGGGCTGAGCGCAAGATGATGCCCAAGGCCACTGCGGTCTCCAGCATCAATGCGGCCTCTTGTAACAAACCCAAAACAGGGTGTCTTCTTCTTTGGAGGTCTTTAAACAGAGGCTGGATGGCCATCTGTCACAGGGGATGCTTTGATTGTGAGTTCCTGCATGGCAGAAGGGGTTGGACTGGATGGCCCTTGGGGTCTCTTCCCACTCCATGATTCTGTGATTCTAGGGTGGTGCTGAACCACACACCAATGTCCACTCGTTGGTCCCATTTTTGTTCAACGCATATGTGAAAAAACCCCATTGCTTCAGTGGGTCTACTCAGATGGATTTAGGCCAGGGGGAGCAGCCAGTGTGGTGTAGACGTCCGAGCGCTGGACTAAAAAAAGCATTAAACCAGAAATACAATTAAAACATTCCTGTTCAATCGTTAGTTTGCAACTAATAAAAAACAGATTAAAAATATACCGGTCTTTGTCATGGTTGGTGTTGTGCTTTCATGTCATTTCTGTCTTATGGCGGCCCCAAGGTGAACCTATCAGGATTTGTTCAGAGGGGCTTTACCATTGTCATCCTCTGAGGCTGAGAGAGTGTGACAGTTACACACACAGTAAATATAGAGCCAGCATGGTGTAGTGGTTTGAATGTTGGACTATGACTCTGGAGAGCAGGGTTTGATTCCCTCCTCGAGCAAGCCACACTCTCTCAGCCCCAAAAAACACCATGGCAGGTTCACCTTAGGGTAGCCATAAGTTGGATAAAATATCCATGAAAACCAGAAGGCCAAAATATATATATATATATATCGAGGTTTCTATCAGCCCCAATTGTTCTCCTCTGCTGTCTTGCCCAGTTTATTTATCTGGATAAGTTACTAAAAATGAGATACTAAAAATAGCCTAAGACATAAAGGCAGAGGAGGAGGAGGAGGAGATTTGGATGAGACATTTCTTCTTTCTTTCCCCTTTCTTTCCCCCAACACGTCACTCATGTTCCCTTCGCCAAGAATCCTCTGTTCCCCTCCTGCACCAAAAGTACTTAACATGCTTTTACATGCTTTAGTTTAAATCCAAGGGTGGAATTCATTTGAGAAGAATGGGTTGGATCCAGATGTAGTCATCCCTATAGCTGGACTCCTTTAAAATCAAAAGGATTTCAGGGAGGGAGTCATTGCCGCTAGCTGGCATCCCATTGATTTCCATGGGTCTACTCCAAGAGTGACTCAATCTGGATCCCACCCAAGAGTTGTAATTGTAGGATCGGAGGAATGTGGCTCAGCATTGGGGAAACTTTCCCTCGGTTGGACCAGCACTTAAATACGCCTAAACAGGAATTCTGGATGATTCCCCAGAATTAGTCCCATCCAGGGAAGATGAGACCATGGGAAGGCATCTTACATAGCTTTCAGCAGGTCTTGATGGAGTCCAGACACAATTGGTGACTATTCTTTCTTTCCAAAAGCCCTTGCTTAGGAAATCAGCATTAGCATCAGAGACTGGGGAAAATACCTTTTGGTCTGCAACTCTCATAATCCCCTGGACAGCATGACCACATGGGACTTGTAGTCAAAAAATAGTTGATGATAGATCTACTATTGCTGCAACTACTTCTGCTACCTGGCTCTAAGCGCAGCATACAAGGCAGTTCTAGGTGGCATCAATAGAAGTTGAGTCTAGATTAAAAGGAGTAATAGTACCACTTCCATTTTGCTTTGGTCAGGACTCACCTGGACTATGAGTCTCCAGTTCTGGGCACCATCATTCAAGAAGGATGTGGACAAGCTGGAGCGTGTCCAAAGGAGAGCGACCAAAATGGTGATGGATCTGGGAACCATGAAGCCCTATGAGGAGAGACTTAGGGAGCCTAGAGATGGTTAAGTGGTGATCTGATAGTCCTGTTTAAATATTGGAAGGGGAGGGGTCATATTGAGGATGGAAGAAGCTTGTTTTCTGAAGCTCCAGAGAATAAGACCCAGAACAATGGATGCAAGGTACAGGAAAAGAGATTCCTCCTAAACATTAGGAAGAACTTTCTGATGGTAAGAGCTGTTCAACAGTGGAAGATGCTGCCTTGGGAGATGGTGGAGCCTCCTTCTTTGGAGGCTTCTGAACAGAGGCTGATGGCCATCCCTCTCAGGGAGGACGCTTGGATTGTCTCTTCCTGCATCGGACTGGGATGGCCCTTGCGGTCTCCTCCAAATCCGTGGCTCTATGATTCCACGTCCCTGTGTCCAGGAATGTATAGCATTTTGCAGTGGGGTAAGGTGGCTGCAAATGTCTTGTTGTTGTGTACCTTCATGTCATTTCCAACTTATGGTGACCCTATGGCAAGCTAATTATGGGGTTTTCTTGGCAAGATTTCTTCACAGGGGAGTTTAACTTTCTCTTCTTTTGAGGCTGAGAGCCTGTGACATGCCCAAGGTCACCCAGTGGCTTTCCATAGCTGAGAGGGGAATCGAACCCCGGTCTCAAGTCAAAGTTTAGCGCTCAAACCACAACACCGCTGCTTCGTAATTGCTAGTGAGATGAGCTCCTCCATCCCCTTAAATATGGAAACAGCTCGAACTCTGTGCAAAAGATGGAAGGACCTAAAGGAAGCATTTCAATCATTCCATGGTTTGTTTGGGAGCCTTTATGTTCCTTCCCAAGGTCTTACCGGCTTCAGAAAAGATTAGATGGACTCAGGGAGGATATGGCCATGGATGGCATAATCCTAATGGCTATATTGCCTTCAGTCTCCAAGGCAGGAAGCTTCTCAGTCAATATCCATCTGCTGAAGATGAGGAATGGCAGCAGTCCAGAAGGCAGAAGCAGGCCGGCAAAAACAAGACCTCGGAGCCTGTTTCTGTTGCATGCCACCTTCTTCCACCTCATGGGACCTTGTTGCATGCTGGTTTTGTTTATTATGGTTTTAAACTGGGCTGGGCAAAGAGCCCCAAGACTGTATTTGTAGCCCTTGACCACTGCAGGCTTTACAAGCTACTTCTTTTTGCAGAACCATAGAGTTGGAAGGGATCCCCAAAGGCCATCTAATCCAACTGCATCAGCCTTCCAGGTCATTAGATTGATTTTTGCTTTTAGCAGATCTTTGTGGTTCTCTGCTAGCCAGCAATTCCTGACTTACCTCCAGATCATTCTGCAAACAGCCTCCCACTCTTTGCTCAGAGATGCACTGATGTAATAGCTTGGTTTTGTAACAAACGGAGTGTGCATCTGCACTGTAGAAATAATGCAGTTTGACACCACTTTAACTGCCATAGTTCCATTCTATAGAATCCTAGGATTTGTACTTTGGAGAGGCACCTTTAGTAGAGAAGGTTCAAGACCTTGTAAAACTACAAATCCCAAGACTCCATAGGATGGAACTACAGCACTTAAAGTGGGGTCCAACTGCATTATTTCTGCAGTGTAGATGCACCCTGAGTTCCAGTGCCACCAGAGAGAGAGAATGCAGCTTTCCTCCTTTTGTCCAAATTCTCTTTCTTTTGGCCGCTTTCTCTAAAATTCCTCTTTTCTGCCTGCTCTCTGCCAAAACTAGGCAGAATCTGAATATATATCTATGCTGCACATTTATATTGGTTTGCTATCTATTTCATTCTCCTTGTGTTTTTATGTGCTTTCAAGATTTACAGTGTCCCTCTAAAAACCAGTCTCTCCTTTCCCTCTTTCTTTGGCTGCGCCTGCAGAAATAATGCAGTTTGATACCACTTTAACAGCCATGGCTCAATGCCATGTAATCCTCAGATTTGTAGTTTTGTAAGATATATAGCTTTCTCTGTCAGAGAGCTCTAGTGCCACAGCAAGCGACAAATCCCAGGATTTGTACAAATACAAACCGCCTGTCAAGTTATGTCGAACTCATACATTTTGTAGGGTTTTCTCAGTCAAGGAATCCTCATTTTTGCCAGTTCCTTCCTCTGAAATATAGCCTACAACACCTGGTATTTGTTGGTGGTCTCCCATCCGGGACTAACCAGAGCTGACCCTGCTTAGCTTCCAAGATCAGATGGGATCTAGTGCTTTTAGGGTGTTTAGGCCCTTGGAATGGAGATTGCACCAGAGCATTTCCTCATCAACTTTCCCTTGCCTGAATCCAATGGTTCCCAAAGTTTGGTCCTCCAGTTGTTTTGGACTGTAACTCCCAGAAGCCTTGGCCATCTTGGCCAACTGTCAGGAGTTCTGGGGACTGAAGTCCAAAATATCTGGAGGACCAAAGTTTGGGAATCCCTGTGGCTTAATCCATCCTAGGGTGATCCTGCCAGGGTTCCTATTAGGAGAATTTGAAGGGGAGCACTCCCTTCTGGATCCTGCCCCTTGCTTATGAGTAAGGAGCATCATAAGCCTTTGGGATTTTCCAAGGCATTGTTCTAAAAAATCCTCTTCTTCCCCAGTTTTATGGAGCATGGTTCCCTCCCCCTCCTTGGGCTTTTCTTTGTCTTTGCAGTCTCCTCTTTCCTTGTTCCATCAGAGCACTTCAGTCATTGTTTTTGCTCATTTATATGTGGTTTTCACTGCCTTTGGCGGATGGAAGGTAGAGGCTGAAAATGGCCCTTGGATCTTTTCCAGACTGCCTGGTAGGACTTTGCGTCTTGCTATAATTCACTCCCTCTTGGCTGCAGCCATTAACTTAAGCTGCAAGAGACGTCCAGCCCATCCATTAGGGGAATATGTATATATTTATTTAAATGGATAAGTCACTTAAGGTTCTGCCTTGGCAACAACAGACGGCAACCGTAAATGCAAAACATGATTATGGAGCACATCGGAGCAATTCACTGAGCCAAGGGTCTTTTATTTCAGCCATCGACAGACTAGGTGGCCCTGTGGTTGAGTGCCTCAGTTTCCCCATCTGTAGTGTAAGAACCCTGGCCTAACATACATTGATTGGGCTGCTGTAAGAATGACACATTTGCAACATATCCAGGGTAGTCTTGTTGGCCATTTTGTTGTCGTTGTGTACCTTCCAAGTTGTTTCCAACTTAAGGCACCCCTATCACAGTTTTTTTCTTGGCAAGTTTCTTCAGAGGTGGTTTGCCATTTCCATCCTCTGAAGGCTGAGAGAATGTGACTCACACAAGGTCACCCGATGGGTTTATATGGCCGAGCTGGGATTTGAACCCCAGAGTTGTAATCCAATGTTCAAACCACTCCATCACACTGACCATTTATCAAAGTCCAATAACATCCAAAATCCCCCAAACAGTGATATTTTTATTGGGCCAACCAAAATGCACAAAAGTCATGCTGCAAGCTTTCAAAGCTCCACTGGCTTCTTCATCAGGCACAGAAAAATCAGACAGGATACATCATCAACTTTTCCCTTGCTGTATGATTTGCCTGATGAAGAAGCCGGTGGAGCTTTGAAAGCTTGCAACATGTGCATTTTGGTTGCTCCAATAAATGCATCACTGTTTGATGGAAAGAAACTGGCATAACCCAAGTGCTTTGAACACTCTAAAGTGCTGAAAGCAATTGCTGTGAGTTGAGTGAGGAAACCCTAAGAAAGAGACAGTCTTTGCTTGCTGAGTTCAGAAGGAGAGGAAGAGAGCTGGGAAGGAGCTGCAATTGTCAAGGCTAAAGCCTAGGCGCTTTTCATTTTAAGGTTATGGACTGGCCCGAATAGCCATTGCCCCACTGGACAATGTGCTGGACTTCTATTTGCTGTAATGTTTGTGTGTTTGCTTTTACCCGGAGCTTGGAAAAAGTTGAATTTTTGGACTGCAACTCCCATAACTCCAGCATGGCCACTGGGTGGGAGGGTTCTGGGAGATGTAGTCCACAAAAGTAACTTTCCCAAGCTCTGATTTCTTCTGTTTGCCCGCTGCCAAGAAAGGTGGGGGCATGCTGGGAAGGAGTGAGAATCTGGACCTCTTGGGGAAATTCTGAATCATCACATCTAAGGCCAGCTGTTGCAGAGTTTTTTCCAAAGAAGGGAAAATTTGCTAAGTGGTCTCGCTTTTATTTATTTATTTTTTATCTATTTTGCATGATGACCATCCACCATCCAGGGCCCCCTTTCCCTATCCATCAACCTTCTCCCCTGGGATCGGATTCCTTGCTACCCTTCCTCCTGTAATTTTGGGGTACAGCAGGTGGCAAGCTTTTTTGCTTGAGAACAAAAAGTGGATTTGCTGATGATGGTGATGATTCTGGTGACCCAAAGAAGCCCTTTTTTAAGGGACTGCAGAGCCTTACTGTGGCCACAAGAGGGCAGTGTTTATATGCTTTACTGAGCATCCCTGTCTGAGCCATGCACAAGGCATCAACATTAAATGTGCCATGGAATAATAAAAAATAGACATGCTATTAAAGCAAAAAGGTTCCAACCAAAGAACTGGTGATTGCAGGACTGGCCAGCTCTAAGTCAGACCTTTCCTTTGGACTCCCCTAAATTTATCTTCAATAGGTTTGCTGGGGGGACTTCACCCCTGCAAGTCCTCTCTCTGCTCATTCTACAATAATATCCCAAATCCACAAAACAGTGATACCTTTATTGGGCCAACCCAACATGCACAAAGTCGATGGTGCAAGGTTTCGAAGCTCCACTGGCTTCTCCATCAGGCAAAGGTGTTAGGAATCACACAGGAGGGGAAAAAATCATGACAATGTTAACCGCAGGTCTGCGTTTTGTCAAGATATTGTTGTTGGTGTTGTGATGGAGGGATATCTATGCAGGCAGGCCCATTATTTAATTCAAATGTTATCGCCTGGACTTTGGGATGCTTTGTTTCCAGTGCCACTTGGCCAGAAGGAGGACTGGCCTGGCTGCATAGATATCCCTGATATCTATGAAATGGAGAGCAGGCAGACCGCCGCAAGCTCCCCGGATGAAAAGCGGGATGATACACCTGAGATAAATGGAAGGTGAGAAATGAGCATTAAAAGAAATGCACCCCTGGGTTCAAGATCTGTGGGTCAGATGTTTTTGTATAGAAAGTAATTTTGTTTCTTGGCCTACTTAATACATGGAGATACAGTATCGTACTGATCTAATGGAGAGAATTTGTTTGTTATTAAGGAAAACGGACTGAAGAAGACAACAAAATGGTACAATAATTCCGGATTTGCCATTTCCGCATGACCTTTTTTACATTTCTCCATACGATCTCTTCTACACATCTTATATCAATGATATATGTGAAGGACTTTTTCAAGAAATTGTATTAGTGCATGATGGTATTGTAATATCACAGTACACAATTATTATTATTTTGGTTTTTGTAATATCCATTTGAGTTTGCAAGATATTTTGCTAATATACTAAGAGTTGGGTTGGCATTAATTGGTGCTCTGTTTTTGTGATGGAGAATGGCATTGCTATGTGAGCTGAAATTCCTTCTTCTGGACCACTTTTAAAGCTGCCGGAGTCTCATTTTCACTCGGGATGCATCTACACTGTAGACACAACACAGTTTGATACCACTTTAAATGTTGTACCCCATACTATGAAACCCTGGGATTTGCAGTTTACCAGGCTTATAGCCTTCTCTGCCAAAGAGTGCCAGTGCCTCACAAAACTAGAAATCCCAGGATTCGGTGGGATGGAGCCAATGCAGTTTAAGCGGTATCACACTGCATTGTTTCAACAGTGTAGATGCACCCTCGGACACAATTACCGGTGGGACATTCCTGGCAGCAAAGGTCAGGAAAATGGCGTATCGGCTACTACAACTCTTAGCCTCTCCTAGCCTCTGGTGATTTGAGGGGATTTTGGGAATTCTAACCTTCCCCAAAATTAACTTCTCCAAGTTCTGCTTAGAGAAAGAGGTAGCAGCCTTGCATGCGCCAGGTACGTCTCACCTTTGCTCTCTCGGCCCCTTTCCTTGGGCGGATCTCAGTCCTGCACCAGATTACAGCTACCCTTCCTTGTGTATCTGTGTGCTTTTGAGGCATGCTGCACACAAACTTCTGGAGCAGGAGTTGTTGCCTTGGAGACAGCCATTGCAGCTGGCTGCTGGTCTTATCATCCGGCTGGGAGCGGCCCTTGGATTTTCCATTTCCCACTCTTCCCTCCGCCCTGCGGCTCCATTACCTGCCTCTTGAAAGCCATCCAAGAAACAGCAGCTGGGAAGAAAAGTTTTCCTCCTGCAATTGCCCAGAGGAAGCCAAGCATGGCCTGGCTGGGGCAGGAGATGGGCAGATGTTGGCAAGGGCAAAGATGCCCAATAGTCACCTGGGCTGGGTCTGTCCAAGCCAAGAGGGGGGATGCTATACTGGTTGGCACTGGTGGAGGGTGAAGGCACCTCAGGCCAGCCAAAAAACCCCTAGAGTCAGAGCTCTCAAAGCTGGCATGGAGGCAGGGGCGACCCTAGGGTTGGGGTCACCCCTGCCCTTATTGACC
The DNA here is from genome assembly GCA_026167975.1 of Phrynosoma blainvillii. Lineage (NCBI taxonomy): Eukaryota > Metazoa > Chordata > Lepidosauria > Squamata > Phrynosomatidae > Phrynosoma > Phrynosoma blainvillii. Next base: position 29,905,261 of record JANUYF010000008.1, read on the forward strand.
TCCTCCCATCCCACGCCATACAGAATCCTTTGTAATGTTGTTGTTGTTTTGGTATTAATATTACTCATAAATTGTGATTCCCACATGCAATGGGTCCTTGGTATCTGCCGGGGTTTGGTTCCAGGACCCCGCTGTGGAAACCAAAAGCCATGGATGCTCGAGTCCCATTGAATACAATGGATAGTAAAATGGTGTCGCTTATATAAAATGGCCAAATCAAGGTTTGCTGTTTGGAATTTATATATTTCAATCCGTGGATGCTTGAATCCGTGGATAAAAAAACCCATGGATAAGGAGGGTGCCAACTGTATCACTGAATGTCATGGTTAACAGTTGTGACGTAAAACAACTGGCACAAACTAAAATGATACCTTTAAATTACAGTATCATATGCACAGAATAAATGTGTTTACGTATACATTGTTTTATGTGCTTAAAGGGAAAATTTGATAAAATTTGATGTTTTTAAAGATAAAATTAAAAATTTAATTTAAAAAATAAAATTAAAAATTGAAATTTTAATTAAAAAACAACAACCCTGGGGCCTCTCCTTTCACCTCCCAATGGCCTGATAACCTGGGGAAATGCATTATGCAGCAGGTAATATACACTAGAATGGGATTCAGGGGCTCAAGTAGTTCAGACGCTGACTCCGTTGATTGCAAGATCGGCAGGTTGGCAGTTCGAGGCCCAAATGCTGCATGATGGGGTCAGCTCCTGTCACTAGTCCCAGCTTCTGCCAGCCTAGCAGTTGGAAAGCATGCAAATGCAAATAGATAAATAGGTACCACTTTGGTGGGAAGGTAAACAGCATTCTGTGCAATCATGCTGGCAATCACAGGATCACAGAGTAGTCTCTGACAACGCTGGCTCTTTGGCTTAGGAATGGAGATGAGCACTGTCCCCGACGGTCGGACATGACTTGACAACCTTGTCAACGGGGAACACCTTTACCTTTAATATACATGAACACACTTCCTTTCCATCCTGTATACATCCTTTCCCTGGAAACTTGCTTTTGCCATTGGACCCTGACAGCGTTTCCCTGCCTGCCTATCTCCACCGCCTGTTTGTTCTCTTGATCCTGCCTGATTCTGTTTGTCTCTCTGTGTATGCATGGTTTCCATGACTCTATGTGTGTGTGTGTGTGTGTGTGCATGTGGGTTTGTCATGACTCTGGCTCCATGGGTGGGCCTCCTACCCAGATGCCCCGCGCCGCCTCCTTGGATGGTCCAGGATCTCCTGGGGCTTCTGGAGAGCGGATGAAGGAGATGAGTCAGTACAGCCCTCCTTGGGCTCAGCATTGCAGGGTGTGGCACCCAGTTCTTGCTTTGTTCTCCTCCACAATTACACACACACACACACACACACACACACACACACCGTACATTGTGCGGTCTTGGCACGAGACGGATTTTTGCTTTGCAATCATCCAACATCCGCTCTGGAGGCTGGGGAGGAAACTAGGGGGAATGGAAAAGCTCTGGCTGATGGTTTTGCCTCTCCGGGGCTGATGCACCTTCCCCTTGCTCTCTTCCTGGGCACATCATGTCCTCTAGAGACAGGGCCTTCGCTGATTTGGCTATTTCAACTCACCTGCCCTCTTTGTTTGCCCCCTTTCCTGCCCCTCTGTTACTCTCTGCACTTGGAAGCCTGCCTTCTTTTGGATGACAGCACCCAGAATCCCCCAAAACCATAGCCACCACCAGCCATATTGGCTGGGGAATTCTAGACCTTGTTGTCCCCAAAGTATAATCTCCAAGGTCTGGCTACTTCAGTTTGGGGTAGACTAACCCTATTGCATGGACCCACATCCCAGCTCCTTTCCACATCGGTTGCTCAGAGAGTGTATCCACACTGCAGAAATAAAGCTGTTTGAGACCACTTTAACTGCCCAGAATCCTGGGATTTGTACTTCGGTGAGGCAGGAGAGCTCTCTGACGGACCGGGCTGACTACTTCACCAAACTACACATCCCAGGATTCCACAGGATGGAGCCCTGACAGTTAAAGTGATGTTGAAACGCTTTATTTCTGCAGTGTGGAAGAGCTGGCAAGCTTTCAGATAGTCTGGATGCAAGCTATTTATTTATTTATGTAGTTTTTGGGGTTTTTGATACCAATATTTTATTCAGTGGTTTGTTTCCCAGCATACCATTTTATCTAGTGAGCTGCACTAAGATCTTCAGCTAAGGAGTGGGCAATATGTAATTTAGGTAAAGACCATTTTTTGAAATGTGCAAGACTGGACCTTGGCACAATATTCTCCGGAAGCAATGGAGAAAAAGACAAGGCAGGGGCAAGAGGATGATGGTGGAGAGGCTTAAGCCATCTAATCTGGCTCCTGGACTCCTACACAAGAAAGGGGCTTCCAGCATCTCCCCATGTCCATTTCTGGAGGTCCATGCAACAACTCCTAGATGGTTTAAGGGTAGAAAATTCCTGTTTGGGCATCCAAGCACATTTTCTGCACACAAATGTTTGTATGTCCCAGAGATGTGCTGATTTGACCGTTGCAAGTTAGGACAGTTCCTAGTTTGTGTATGTGCATTTCACCCAGACTCTCTTCCAAGCCCCATGGGTCCTCTGGATATGTGGGACTACAGCTCCCATTATTCCCATCAGTGATGGGATTATGGGAGTTGTAGTCCAACACATCTGGAGAGAGGCCCCAGGCTGAGGAAGGCGGCTTGGTTGCCTTGCCTTGCAAGTGGAAACCTGGCAAGAAGAAGCATCTGTTCTAGCCAGAGTAAGAGTCTAAACTTGGCTTCCCAGAGTCTGTTTTGAATAATCCTTCCCCAAGGGACACCTGCTTGCCCCCTCCCATTTCCGTATCTTTTCCAAGCATTGGATAAATATAGTCACAGTTTGCATAGACTGAGAAAAAGACCAACCTCCACTCGCTGCAAAAAATCATAAGAGCGATGTCAATAGTTGAATAAATCTAAGTCTTACCTGCTTTGCCAGGATAGAGACAAAAGCTGCAATGCTCTCCTGTCTTCTCCAGTCTTGTGTTTTCCAGATGTGATGGACTACAGTTCCCATAGTTTCCTAAGAGTATGGCCAATAGCTATGCTGTTTAGGGGATGGTAGAAGTTCTAGTTACGAGCCATTATGGTTATTTGCTGGGCAGGTTCATTGACTCTGTGGTCAAAGTGGGGGAGACTTGCTTCAGAAGACATTTGTGCAGAATTAGCGTGCATGCTTCAAACCAAAGGGCATTTACACACATTTCGGCTGCATCTGCACTGCAGAAATAATCCAGTTTGACATTGCTTTAACTACCATGGGTCCATGCTTTGGAATGCTGGGAACCTTAGTCTTGTGAGACCTTTAACCTTCTCTGTCAGAGAGCTCTGGTGCCATGACAAGCTCCAAATTCCATAGCACTGAGCCATGGCAGTTAAAGTGGGGTCATTACAGGATTATTTCTGCAATGTGGATGCATCCCCTCTCCTCTCTCTCTCTCTCTCTCAGGGAGTCTGGAGGGGTTGAGGGGTGTAAAAACTTCCTTCAGAGTCCGCATACTGTTCTAGGGCTGCAATTTGTTCCCCCTGGTTCTGCATATTGCAGTGTGTGTTTTGCAGTTGCACAAAATTGCAAACAATACCAGAGTCTTTGACAATGAAACCCCACAGCCCTCCCTCTGGGTTGTTGAGAGGTGTGTGTGTGTGTGTGTGTGTGTGTTGGAGTTGGAGGAAAGGGAAGGAATTCCCCACCCCATAAGGATTTCACCACCGAGTCCATTTCCAGCAGCTGTTGCAAATTATGCCAAGCATCCCCTGCAATCTTGGCTCTCCCGCCTGGGGTCCATCTCATTGTTCCTGCTCCCCCAGAGAGGGTTTTCTTGGCCATCAGGAGAAAAGGATGCTCCTCTGTGCGTGTGTCTAACCAGGGATTCATCCAAAATCTTCTCAACTAGAAACTTGTTATGGGGGGGAAGGGGGAAGGAAGGGATGCTGCAATGGAAGAAGGCGCCTAAGGCAGGGAGAGAAGCAATGGGAAGAGGGATTCGGTCCTGCGTTGGTGGATGAAAGATGAACAAGGCGAGCGGGCCAGAGAGTGCCACCTCCCACCCATCCACCCACTTGCTTCCCATACCCCTCTGGGAGATTTTGTCTTGACAATGGAGCCCCTGTGAAAGCCTGCAACACACACACACACACACTTTCTCTCTTACACACACGCATAATCCCAGAGCCAAAGACTTCTGGCCTTGCTGAGTTTCTTTCCAACTTTTTTGATGCCTTCAAAGAGATCTGATGGGCAAAGGCCTGTGAAAAGCATTCATTTTCCCTGCCAGCAAGCAGTGACCGTGTGGGGCAAAGGGAAAGGGGACATGGGGTGGAGGGGCCATGAGATCTGAGATTTGGGGGTGTGTGTGTGTGCCACACACACAATAGGCTTCCATTCATGGTGAGGCAGGAACTGCACATGTGAGTGTGTGTCTGTTGCTCTTATCAAGACTTTATCTGGGGTGTAGCTATGGGAGAGGCAACATTTGGACACTCCCCCCTTCAATAAAAAATCTCCCTCCCCAACAAAAGTTCCCTCCAGTCCCCAAGTTGCAATGTTAGAATATTAAGTGCACAAAACAGTTTTTTAAAGCTTACAATTAAACATCTTTAAAAATACTTTTCTTTTCATTCAAAATAATGCAGTACCCTCTTCAAAACTCTCTGTCAAAACAGAGGACTTGGGTTGAATGCCTACTTTTTAACTCACTGGTTGATTCCTGTGAGTCAAGAGATCTTGTAGCCCCTTTGGGATGAACTCAAAGTCGTAATTCCTGGTTTGTTTCCTGGTTTAAGATCCTGGTTAAACCAGAGTTACCTGTTTTGTAACAGACCAAAGGGCCAAAACTGATGCAGAAAGGCAAGAGGCGATGGAGGAGCACTTGGGTGCCATAAGGCAAGGTTAGGATGTTCAAACCAACATATTATACAGTAATATAGATTAAGATTTTTGCAAACAGATAGATGGATGGATAGTTAGATAGGCAGAGCAGTGTCCAAAGAGCATCTTTCTCTCTCTCCAAACTTGCCAAACATCTGATTCCTTCAACCATCCAGGGCCAGATTATTAACATTAACACCATCAAAATCTAAAACAGGAGATGTGTTGCTGTTATGTATCTACTCTGACTTATGATGATCCTATTCAAGGGTTTTCTTGGCCAGATTTGTTCAGATAAGGTTTGCCCTTCCCTTCCTCTGAGGTTGAGAGAGTGTGAATGGCCCAAGGTCACCCAGTGGATTCCCATGGCTGAGCATGGATTTGAACGCTGATCTGCCAGTGTCCTAGTCCAGCACTTAAAGCACTGTCCACTTAAAGCACTGTCATCAGATGCATGACAAATGTATTCCAAGCTGAATCTACTTCAGGTCTTGATTTGTCAGTGTGTGTGAGCATTGGACGATGACTCTGGAGACCAGTGTTCGAATCCACACTTGGTCATGGAAAACCCGTTGGGTGATCTTGGGCATGTCGCACCCTCTCAGCCCCAGAAAGCCTTGAGATAGGCTCGCCTTAGGGTGGCCATAAGTTGGAAAGGACTTGAAGGCACATAACAACATATATGTGCGTGTGTGTGTCTCTGTGTGTATGTAAATGCAATATGGACAAAGTGACACAACAGAAAAGAAAGTAAGATACCAAAGAGAAAAGCTTGCCTGAAAACAGGGTGACCCCTTGTTTGTTTGTTTGTTTGTTTGTTTTTAATTAATTTTGGCAATGAAGATTTTTTCCAAGACACCTTTTGTCTCCATCTCTAGAAAAGACTGATTCACTTGATGTCCACACGCAGGGACTCTAAAGCGACCTGAACTGGGCTTTAACCACAGGCAAAGGGTCGGTGTTGAAAGAGCCTCCGGAGACCTTTGCTTTGCCACCTCTGCCCAAGATCTGCTCCTTCACCCAGTTTCAAGATTGCTGCAAAGTCTAAAAAGAAGCACAGGGTGTTTCATAAGCAAACAGTGCGGCGGCGGCGGCTGCCTTATCGAACCTTTGAATTCCAGGGTGGCCAGTGAGATATCCTCAGTATGGGCTGGGAGAGGGCAAGCCTTGAGAAATGTCAGTGCATTTGCAAAAGTGAGTTTATTTATAGGCAACAGAAAGTAGCATAATCACCAAACAACCTTGTTTTCAGAGATTTAGTTGAGCATTGTGGCCTTTGGCAGAGGGATGGGGAGAACAAGACGCTTAGCTTTCTCAGAGTGCAGAATATATAGCAAATAATATGGTTTGCTAATTCAGAAATAAGGCTCAGTGAGGCTTATATGAGCATGCACAAGAGTACAGCCTTGCAGTCTAATCCTATGTGGGTTTACTTACAGGTAAATCCCACTGTATTCAATAGGGCTTACTCTCAAGAATGTTAAAAATGTGCATGAATGTGCATCCTCAGTGGGATCTGTCAGACAAAGGATTTATCTTTTCTCCCAATGGTGGGAAAGAAAGGTAAGGAGGTTTGACACAGAATGCATAAAGTTGGTGAATGTATGAAGTCAGTACACAGGTTGAATAGAGAAAGGGAGGCTGGGAAGGGATGATGGGAGTTGCAGTCAAACATCATCTGAAGGCTGTGCTTTGCCCTCTCTTGGAACATTGCATGTGAAGAGAAACCCACAACGCTGTGCATTTCCAGGGCTTTGGTGGATCCTGCACTGACATCATATTTCCAAGATCATTTCAGCAGAAGAAGCAAACATGGATCTGCATTTTTACAGATGTTTACAAGGTGGTGAACTTCAGACCTTGAGGCTGAACATGGCCCTTCTGGGGTCCCAATATGGCCTTCCCCAGAGACCCATGCCACCTTCCCTATGATACCATGGTTCCCCTTTGATACCATGGCCACACTGGCTCTATGGGGGGTTGCAGACTGCCAGAAATAGTGCAAATTGAGTCCACTTTTAGGGTTAGAGTTAGGGTTAGGGAATCATAGGAACTGTATTTTATTGTGGTACCAGAGTTCTCTGACAGAGAAGACTCAATGTCTCAGGAAAAAAAACCCAATTCCCATGATTCCCTAGCCCTAACCCTAACCCTAAAAGTGGACTCAATTTGCACTATTTCTGGCAGTCTGCAACCCCCCTATGTGGGTCACCCATCTCCTTCCTATTTGGCCTTTCCCACTGGTCAGGCGGGTGGGTGATTCATAAAGCAAGCAATGCAAAACCATTTGCAAGGTGATAAACAGGGACCTCAGCAAGCCAGATCTTGCATTATCACCCTTTGAATGGAGCAGAGGAGGCTGACATATCTCTGTCCCAGGGTAATCCCTTGAGAAGCGGAAAGGAAGGAACCAGATTTGCACCAATTACCCAGCGCTGCTTCTTAGCCATGCCATGTGTCTGCAAAAGGAGAGCTCAGTTTTCCTTTAAGAGAGACAATGAAGGCAAGGAGGTGAAGCCAACCTCTTCATTGCTAGTTCCACCAAGAGCAGACTGGTAGAGAAGTCAACCTTCTTGTTGTTGTTGTTGTGTGCCTTCAGATCATTTCTGACTTATGGTGACCTTATGGTAAACCTATCTTGGAGTTTTACAGTAAGGCCTGTACTCACTCAGAAACCACAAGTTGTGAGTTCAATCCCAGGCAGGGCTCCAGGCTCGATTCAGCCTTGCATCCTTCCATAGGTCACTAAAATGAATGCCCAGCTTGTTGGGGGCAATTGGCTGAAAACACACTGTAAACCGCTTAGGGAGTGCTGAAATGCACTGATAAGTGGTATAGAAATGTACTTGTTGTTGCTATTTTCTTGGCAAGATTTGTTCTGAGGAGGTTTGCCATTACCTGCCCCTGAAGCTGAGAGCATGTGACTTGCCCTTTGTTACCCAGGGGTTTCATGACCAAGCTAGAAATCAAACCCTGGTCTCCAGAGTTGTAGTCCAACACTCAAACCGCTTCACCACAGTGGCTTTTGGGACCTAAATATCCTAAAAAACACAAGATACCGTCTGATCTGAGAAGCCAAGCAGGGTCAGCTCTGGTTAGTCCTTGGATGGGAGATCACCAATGAATACCAGTTGCTGCAGGCTCAATTTCAGAGGAAGGAAGTGGCAAAACCACTTCTGAATATTCCTTGCCCAAGGAAACCCTATTAAAATAATGGGGTCCCCATAAATTGACAGGTGACTTGAAGGCACATAATGCACACACACAAGTCACCGCTCCGCTCCCAAAGACACAGGACCATCAGCAATTCCTCCACTACTTTCAGGCTCCTGTTTTTGCTGAGATGGAGCCCTGACATGCCTGGGCAAGAGACAAATTGAACTCTGCCTTTGACACACCATCTTTGGGGTAAAAAATTAACAGGAGCTTTAGGGCTGATTCCTCCCACCATTCCTTAAGGCTCTCTCCAATGGTTTTGCATAAATTACAGGTGAAAAGTCTTTGTTTGCTGTGGCCTGAGAGAGAGAAGGAGAGCAGAGGTGTCAGGTACAGGTGGGACTGTGGAGCCCAGAGCAAAACTCACTCTGCAGCAAAAGCATAAAGTGGAGGTTAATCAGTAATAATAATAAAAAAATGGTGGGGGGAATGCAGCCCTGAGGCTGAATTGGCTTAGAAAAATTAAAACAGAGAAAGGTGACAAAAGTGTGCACCATGCAACAGTTAAGGAGACAATTAAACTATCGATAGCATTAAAAGCAGTTCAAAGCATGAGCATTACAATGAAAAGCAACAAGTAGTGGTTTGAGCCTTGGATGATGACTCTGGAGACCAGGATGCGAGTCTCTGCTCGGCTGTTGAAACCCACTGGGTGACCTTAGGCAAGTCACACTCTCTCAGCCTCAGGAGAAGGCAATGGCAAACCTCTTCTGAACAAATCTTGCCAAGAAAACCCCATGATAGGATTGCCTCAGGGTCGCCATAAGTCGGAAATGACTTGAAGGCAAACAACACAACACACAAGCAGCCCTGAGATTTTTGGCTATAGAGGATATATGTGTGTAGTGGTTTGAGCATCAGACCCTAAGATGAGCCTATCACAAGGCTTGTTCAGAAGGGGCTTCCCTTTGCCTTCCTCTGAGGCTGAGAGAGTGAGACTTGTCCAAGGGGTATTTTACCCAGTGGTTTCCATGGCTGAGCGGAGGATCGAACCCTGGTCTCCAGCGTTGTAGTCTAATATTCAAAGCACTACCACACATACAGACATGTATCCCTATAGCCAAAAATCTCAGGGCTGCTTGCTATAAAGTCAATTTAAAACAATATATAATAAAAACAATTTTAAAAGACTAATAATTTATTGAACAGTGTATCCATTTAAAAACAGTCCAGTTTAAACCAGTTAAAACTATTCCAGATAGGGAGAGTTAAGACTTGATTTGCTCTTTATCTGCGTTTATCTGTCTTTCCACCCCCAGGACCCATTAATCTGCCTTTCCTAAGGAGAGTCCAGGCTTTATTTGCTCCAGGGCCCATTTATCTATCTTTTTGTCAGATTATGATATCTGCCGAATTCTTCTCCAGCTCCATGTTTCAAATGAATCGATCTTTCTGTCCGTTTTCTTCACTGCCCAACTTTCACAACCATACACAGAAATTGGAAATAATATGGTCTGGAGGGATGATTCTGACTTTGGTATTTAATGGTGTATTGGTAAACTTGAGGATTTTATCTGGTTCTTTCAGAGCTGTCTATTTTATTCAGCACCATGGATAGCTCTTTCTCAAGGCTGGAGTAAAACCTGGAGCAGATTCTCTGCCCCAATGACATGGGAGCCACTATCTATCCATGGATCCTTCTCTTCCAGCTCCCTTTGCCTTGACGCATGAGTTTCTGGACTCTGCTTGGCTCTCTTTTCCTAGTCCTGATGTTTCATCTTTTAAATGGTGAAAGAGTGGTCTACCTTGCAGAGTTATTGTTGGAAGGGAGACTAGGACTGAAAAGACTCTGCAAACCAAAGGCTCAAACACTGGACTCTTCTCCAAATTTTGCTGTGCATACCAACCCACCTGGTGTCACTGTGTCAAATATTTATCCAAAGGGTGCATCAGTGATCCCCAAACTTTGGTCCTCCAGGTCTTTTGGACTTCAACTCCCAGAAGCCCCAGCCACCTTGGCCAAAAGTCAGAAATTCTGGGGTCTGAAGTCCAAAACATCTGGAGGACCAAAGTTTGGGAACCACTGATCTAGTGTAGAAATAACACTGCTTGACACCATTGTAATTACCATTTATTTTATTTTTTATTATCTCCTTTATTTATAGCTTTTTTATCCCGCTCTTAAAATAATAATGGCTCCATCCAACTGAATCCTGGGATTTGTAGTTTGTGAGGCACCAGCACTCTTTGGCAGAGAAGGCTAGAGACCTTGTAAAACTCCAAATCCCAGGTTTCCATAAAATGGGGCTGCAGCACTTAAAGTGTTGTCAGATTGCGTTATTTTTTACAGAGTAAGTGCACCAAAGAAGCAAAGAGGCAAACGTTCACCGCTCTCCTTTGAGCTCCTGGAAAAAGAAAAACCTGATTTCCTTCCTTGTTCCCGACATACCACCCTTGGAGCGAAAAGAAATGCCGGAGGGCTTAAAAATTGTCTAAAACAGTCTCAAAGGGCAAACCTGGAATGAAGTTGGACTGTCATGTGCTTATTACCTTCCTGTGGAAAAAGTGAGTCAGTGAAAAGCCTCACACAATCGACAAGATCTTTGATTTGCAAGGGATGGGAAGAAGAAGAAAAAAGACCCGAGAAGTTTGCAAGTTTGGACAGTGGGACATGATGCGTCCCTCATTTCCACTCACTTTTCAGCTTCCATGATGGGTCTAATAAGTCTCTGTTTACAAAGTTGGTACTCCTGAAACATTTCCTCCAGGAAAAATCTCCCTGGTGTTCTGGAAGCACCTACAAGAAGCTCACAATTTATTTTGGCCATGGCTGGGAAGTGTTGCAGAAAAGTTTGGGGTTCATCTCTCGGAAAAGAACAGCAAATGTGTTGGGCAATGGGCTTGAGGCAGAAGGCTCTGAAGTGCGGCTGAGCAGACCTCAAGCCCATTGCTTCATGCCTTTGCTGTTCCCCTCTGAGATACGCAGCCCACGTTAAAAGTTGGCCCTAGACTTCAGACTTGACTTGAAAGTCTCTTGCAAGGATTTGAGACTCAGTTTGAGAGTTGAAGAGACTTGAAGGTAGAGACTTGGACTTGAGGCTTGAATCCTTCTGTAAGTTAGGGAAGTAGTCCTCTAAAATCTAGGAAAGTCAGGCTTAAAACCAGGAAGATTTGCACCAGGATGTCTGCTTTCTGCTTTTGAGGGCAGCCAGGACATTCTTTGCTCAGGTGCAGGAGTGAATGGCTGCTGGCACCAGGCCATTTCCTTGTCGCTTTCTTGCTCCATTGCCTTTTTGAACGCCTGTCGCCAAACTCTGTGCAAGTGGGGCTGAAAGGGGGCAGAGGGCTAAGGGGGGGGGGGTCTCTCTTTGCCCTCTCCAGACAGGCATAGGGGCCCCTTGCAAGGGATGCCCTGGGTGGGTGCAGACCTCTTCCCCCCCCCCCATGCCTCCTTTTAAAGGCCAAGGCTTTGCATCTCTTGAACTTGCAAAAGGTCACGGCAGTGCTGCAGACCAGGCAGTTGTTCCAGTCCTCAGAACCAAAAGTGGCTTTGTTTCAGACCGGGCCCCAAACATCCGGTTCAGTGCAGAAATGGACAAAAGGGCTTTCGTGACGGAGGGGCATGTGCCGCATGGGACTGTTTATCGATAAAGGGTTTTTGCTTTCCACAACAAGGATCCATCTGCAGTTCCATGGATAGAAGATGTCACTGCTTCGGTTACGCACAAAAAGCATATTTCACAACTGGCAACTTTAAGAAAATGTGTTTTGGAAATATGGGCATCTTATGGTCCAAAACACACTACAGAAATAATCCAGTTTGACACCACTTTAACTGCCCTGGCTCAGTGCAAGGGAATCCTTTTTCAGACTTGTGTGTGTGAAGGATGCTGTGGAGATGCTCCTTCTTTCTTGGCTGTCCATGTAAATCAAGGCAGGCAGGCTCTGATGGCCAGCAAGCAGAAGGACTTTTCCTTGGAACTGAAATGATGTTTTAGGAACTAGAGGTCATTTCTGGATAAATTTTGGAGCAATCGGCTGCTGTCATGAAGGTCCCCAAAGGCTAAATAATATCCTTGTGAATAAAATAAAATTTTATTATTTTTTTATAAATAAAATTTTATTATTATTATTATTATTATTATTTTATTTTCAGCTTCATCTGGTAGTTTTGGGGATGGATTGGTGGAGATGGCAGGGGGTTCCCAAGCATTGCATGGGATTCTCTGCCCCACAGCTGCACAATATCAGATCAAGAATATCTAAGCCGTGTGCAGGAAAATAGTCCTCTGGAAACTTTATTGGTATCTGCCACCGAGTTGTTTCTGACTTATGGCAATCCTAAGATGACTCTCTCAATAAAGTTTTCTTGGCAAGATTTAATCAGACAGGACTTGAAATTGCCTTCCTCTGAGATGGAGAGAGTGTGATTTCCTAACAATCCCTCAATGGGTTTTCATAGCTGAGTGAGAATTCGAACCCTGATCTCCCAGAGTCCTAGCCCAACAATCACTCCGCTATACCACACTGGCTCAAAATGTTGCTCTTGTTGCAATGTTGTTGTTGTTGTGTGCCTTCAAGTCTTTCCTGACTAATGGCAGCCCTATCATGGAGTTTTCTTGGCAAGTTTCTGCAGAGAGGGTTTGCCATTGCCAGCCTCTGAGGCTGAGAGAGTGTGACTCACCCAAGGTCACCCAGTGGGCTTCTATGGCCGAGCCAGGACTAGAACCGTGGTCTTCAGAGTCATAGTCCAATGCTCAAACCACTCCACCATGATGGCTCTCCATTGCAACGGGCCTTCAAGTCAATTCTGAATAAGTGATCCCCTCTCTAAGGCAAGGTTTGTTTAGAGGGGTTTTCCCCACAGCCTCCCTCTGAGGCTGAGAGAGTGTGACTTGCCCAAGGTCAACCCATTGGGTTTCCATGGCTGAGTGACGATTCCATCCCTGGTCCTCTAGTCTACACCTTGCTGCCTTTCTGGAAACGACCCATAGCTAAATGTTATGGGGCTGTCAGACATAAGAGAGTAATAGGAAGGAACACAGGGAATAGAGAGTATTCTGGTCCCAATCGTTTGCAGAATCACGCATCGATGGGTTTCTGGCTTTTGGCAAGATGCTGCCCAGACTTACAGACTCTCTCACACACTGAGAGCCAGTGTGGCGTAGTGGTTTGGACATTGGGCTCACTAGGACATTGGGTTCGAATCCCAATTCGGCCATGGAAACCCACTGGGTGACCTTGGGCAGGTCATACTCTCTCAGCCTCAGAAGATGGCCATGGCAAACTCCCTCTGAAGAAGCTTGCCAAGAAAACCCTACAGTAGGGTCACCTTAGGATGGCCATAAACCGGAAGCGACTTGAAGGAACAGAGCAAGAGCAAAGCCAGACTAGCAGCAAAGAATGGCCCTTGGGGTCCCTTCCGCCTCAATGATGGCGGGAAGTGCTGGAGGGAAAGTGTTGTGTTGTGTTGCGTTGTGTTGTGACAAGATGTCCAAAGGCATCCTTAGGAGGGATGCTGAGTCACGATGCGTGCAAGCGCTTCTTCCCAGCTCTCCTGGCAAATCTCCTCTTGCATCGCCCTTTTATTGATGAGAGGCTGGCAACAAACAATGTGAACACTTACTAACTAAGGTCTGGATAGGGAGAAACCACAAGGCATTCCAGCTTGTGCTGCAGCACACCTTTAGATTCAGTTGTTGTTGTTGTTGTTGTTGTGGTTGTGAACTGCCATTGAGTCTATCTGGATGAGAGATCTCCAAGACTCCCTGTCCTCCGCTGCTCTGCTCAGGTCTTGCAAAGCCATACTGTGACCTCCTTCAGAGAGTCAGTCCTCCATCTAGCATGCGGCCTTCCTTCCTCTCTTCCTGCATCCCTCCACCTTTCCTAGCATTCTTCCTTTCCCCAAAGAGCCTTTCCTTCTCCTGATGTGGCCAAAGCAGGACAGCCTCAGTCTGATCCCAAAGCTCCATTCTGGAATGCCCCCTGGAGAGAGGGTGGACGTGGAGGACATGTCCTGGAAAAGGAGGATCCCTGCTCATCCTGTGCCTGACCCTCTGCACATGCTCCGCGGCACTCTTTCCTTGCAAAGCAAAATCCCAGCCCCTGGCCCTCTCTCTCTCTCTCTGCACATGCTCCACAGCCCTCTTCCCTCCACCTCCATCCCTGACTCTTTGGTACATTTTCTTTCCTTGCTCTGTGGCACTCTTTCCCTGGCCCTCTGCACATGCTCCGCAGCCCTCTTGCCTCCCAGGGCTGAATCTCGGCGCGGAAGGAAGGAAGGAAGGGCAGCAAAGAAGACCCCCGGCTCCAGGAGGACTTCGGGAGGCCGAGGAAGAAGCCCCCTCCTCTTCCTCTTCCTCTTCCTCTTCCTCTTCCTCTTCCTCTGCTGGGAGGCTTCTCAGAGGAAAAGGAGGAGAGCCAGGCAGGCAGTAGCTGCTCCCTCGCCCTCGCCCTCGCCATCCCAACCTTGGGAGGCTGGGAAGAGGAGAGAAGGGAAGGGAAGAGAAAGGGAAGGGAAAGGAAAGGAAAGGAAAGGAAAGGAAGAGAAGAGAAGGGAAGAGAAGGGAAGAGGAGAGAAGAGGAGAGAAGAAAAAGGAAAGGAAAGGAAAGAAAAGGAAAGGAAGAGAAGAGAAGAGAAAAGAAGGGAAGAGGAGAGGAGAGAAAGGGAAGGGAAGGAAAGGAAAGGAAAGGAAAGGAAAGGAAAGGAAGAGAAGAGAAAAGAAGGGAAGAGGAGAGAAGAGGAGAGAAGAAAAAGGAAAGGAAAGGAAAGAAAGGGAAGAGAAGGGAAGGCAAGGGAGGGGAAGAGGAGAGAAGAGGAGAGAAGAAAAAGGAAAGGAAAGGAAAGGAAGAGAAGAGAAAAGAAGGGAAGAGGAGAGGAGAGAAAGGGAAGGAAAGAAAGGGAAGGAAAGGAAAGGAAAGGAAGAGAAGAGAAGAGGAGAGAAGAAAAAGGAAAGGAAAGGAAAGAAAGGGAAGAGAAGGGAAGGCAAGGGAGGGGAAGAGGAGAGAAGAGGAGAGAAGAAAAAGGAAAGGAAAGGAAAGGAAGAGAAGAGAAAAGAAGGGAAGAGGAGAGGAGAGAAAGGGAAGGAAAGAAAGGGAAGGAAAGGAAAGGAAAGGAAGAGAAGAGAAGAGGAGAGAAGAAAAAGGAAAGGAAAGGAAAGAAAGGGAAGAGAAGGGAAGGCAAGGGAGGGGAAGGGCAGGGCAGGGCAGGGGCGGGGCGGGGAGAGGAGGGAGGTCCGGCCCGTCCTCCGTCCTCCGTCCTCCTGGTCCTCTTTCTCTTTCTGGTCGAGGCAACTTTCTCGGGGGCCTCTCGGGCTCCGTCGGGAGGAGGAGGAGGAGGAGGAGGAGGAGGGCCTGGCTCTGGCTCTGGCTCTGGGTCTCTCTCTTTCTCCCTTCCCTCCTTCCTTCCTTCCTTCCTTCCTTCCTTCCTTCCTTCCTTCCTTCCTTCCTTCCTTCCTTCCATGGGGCTCCCCCCCTGAGAGCCTTCCCAGCCCCGGAGGCCATGGCCGGCCCAAGCGCACCTGCCTCGGCTCCGGCTCCGGCGGGGAAGAAGAAGAAGGAGGACAAGGAGGACGAGGAGGAGGCGTCCTCCAAGAAGGTCCCCGGACGACGCCCCTCCAGCCTCCGCAGGGCCCTGAGCTGGCTCCGGGGGAAGAGGAGGAGGAGGAAGAGGAGGAAGAAGAAGGAGGAGGAAGGCCCCTCCGAAGGAGAAGAAGAAGAAGAAGGGCCCCAGAGGAACAGGCCGGGTAAGGAAGCCCAAGCGCTCTGCCCATGCTCAGGGGAACCCTTCCTTCGCCTCCCAGGCTTCCTAGGAGAGACCCAGGGACAGAGGGCTGCATCCGCACGGGAGGAAAGGACCCGGCTGGGGACTCTGGGAATGGGAGCTCCACGCACAACAAACTCCACTTCCCAGAATTCCATAGCCTTGAGCCCGGACCCTTCAAAGCGGGGCCAAGCCGGGTCCTTTCCTCCAGTGTGGACGCAGCCTTCCTCCGGAGGGAGAGCTCCTGCAGCACCTTGGAGCCTGACTAAAAAGAAAGAAAGAAGTTGGCAGCAGGAGCTTTCCTAGGCTTCAGCCCACTTCCTCAGGTGCATCGAGTGGCCTTCCTGTTGTTGTTGTTGTTGTTGTTGTTGTTGTTGTGAGTTTCTGAGCCATGGCGACCCTCTCCTGGGGGTTTCTTGGCTTGATCCATCAGAACTGGTTTGCCCTTCTCTTCCTGTGAGGCTGAGAGAGTGTGACCGGTCACCCAGTGGGGTGCTTTCCATGGTCTCCAGACCTCCTTCCTCTCAGAAGCTCAGGGTTCGAAGCCTTTTGAGCTCTTGGCATCTTTTCAGGACAGGATTCCTGCCATCTGTTTGCTGTGTGCCACCTGGCGTGGAGGCTTAGATCTCGGCCAGTTTGGACCAGTATGTGCCAGTTAAGGCTGCCCACCTCCTGACCCACGAAGGTGCCAACCCAAGGACCCGCCTTGCTGGGTTGTTGCTGGCATTTTACTTCTGTTCTGCCAAGGCAAAGCACCAGCTTCTCACCTCCCTTGAAGTGGACGCTGGGCACAGATTTTCCTGACTTTCACCAAAAAAACCCCAATCCAACCAAGAATTTGATTTTTGCCCAAGGCTACCCCAGTGGCTTTCCATAGCTGGGCAGGATTTGAACCCTGGCCTCTATTTTCTTGCACGCATTTCATGACACCCAGTGATCTCTTTGTTGTGATTTGCCTCCAAAAAACAGTTCTGACTTCTGGTGACCCTCTCTTTCTCTCTCCTAAGCGTTCCTCGGCAAGATCGATTCAGAGGAGGTTTGCCCTTGCCTTCCTCCGAGGCTGAGAGAGTGGGACTTGCCCAAGGAGGCCAGCCACTGAATTTCTATGGCTGAACAAGGATTTGGGACCTGGTCTCCCAGAGTCCTAGTCTAGCACCCAAACCATTGCTATTGCTCTGAAGCTGAGAGAGTGGGACTTGTCTGAGGTCACTGAGTGAGTTTTCATGGTAGAGTAGAGGGAATTTGAACCCTCCTTTCCCAAAGTCTTAATCCAGAACTCAAACCACTTTGCCATGCTGGCTCCAAGGGCTGGATTTCTGAGCCTCTGGGTCAGGGTGACCAAGGGCCCTCCTTTTCCCAGGACACGTCCTACATCCCTGCCTTCTGTCCAGGAGGAATTGGGTTATAAATAAAAAAAAAATTATTATTATTATTATTATTATTATTCCAAAATGCCCTCCATTTGGAACATGACTAAGATGCATGCATGTACATTTCTGTGAATTTTTTTTTTTTTTTTTTAGCTTTTATTTGGTCATGCCCTCCATTTTTCTGGAACGTCCTGCATCTTGCAGGGCCTCGTCCTCCTTTGCGGTTCCGACATCTGGTCACCGGTCTCTGGGTGCCATTTTGACTTCTTTCTCTCAAGGTGTGGCAACGTCTTACTTAGGTCTAAGTCAGGGGTAGGCAACCTTTTTTCCCCTTTAATGGCCAAGGAGGGACTTCAGCTCCCAGAAGCCTCAGCCATGTTGGCCAATAGCTCCTGGGATTCTGGGAGCTGAAGTCCCTCGGCCCTTAAAGGGGAAAGCTTGCCTAGCCCTGTTCTAAGTTGTCCATCATGTCTTTGCCAGTGGGGCATTTAAGGAGCTGGTGTTGCCTTGGGTTTTTCAAAAGGCAATGGCTGATTCTCTCTCCTCCACCGTTTGTTTCTGCTTTGCTGGTGCAGTGGGCATCTCAGTCATGAGGTCTGGGATCTTGAGCCAACTTTGGAAGAGCTCCAAGCCAGGGGATAGATATTAGAGGGTTTGCTGATGCAATTCAGGCCCCATCCTGAAGCCGGTCCCAGGTAGCCCTGGTGGCTTGCTCTTGGGGGCAGTTTGTTTTACCTTTGTACCCTTCCCTTCCCTCTGCCTTCTGCTCTGATGTGAAACTCTGGGCTGCAGGAAAGGATCCATTGGCAGGGCCAGTCTTTCCAAACAGGCCTGGAGTGGGTTGGAAGGAGCCTGATCTACACGGTTCCAGTCCTGGGAAGGGGCCAGCCTGTGGCCAAGGTGGCATATCATCATGCCCCAGATGCCTGGAAAGGACATGGCTCTGTGGGTCTGGGTGGCCTGCAGAGTGCATATCAATGCGTCCTTCTCCCTGGGCAGGTGTGCTCCTTCCTGATGAAGCTGACCAGAAGCAAAACCACACCAAAGCATGCTCTGTGTGTGTCTCCGTGTGCATGCACCTGCGGAGTGGAATGTGCCAATATTTGACCTGTGTCAGTTTGCCAGGAAGGTTGGCCATCATGAGTCTGTCCCGAAACAGAAGATGGAAGGAAGCAAGCGTTGTTTTTGTTGTCTGCCTTCAAGTCATTTCGACTTATGGTGACCCTGAGGCTTTCTTAGAGTTTTCTTGGCAAGAGTTATTTAGAAGTGGTTTGCTATTACTTTCCCTTGAGGCTGAGAGAGTGTCATTTGCACAAGGTCACCCAGTGGGTTTCATGGCTGATCCTGAAAGTGAACCCTGGTCTCCAGAGTTGTAGTCCAACACTTAAACCACTATGCCATGCTGGCTCTCGTAAGGGTATATTATGCTATTAAAACTTGAAATTTGGTGTTTAGGAAAGCTGCACGCTGCTGTTTGCTAGGCAGATGGCTCTGACCCCAGTCAGAGGGTTTTGAGAGTGCCAGCTACCGGTCACCGGGGCTGCCTCCACATTTTTGTGCCAGGGAAGGTGTGTTTTGTGCATGGGCACAGGTGGCATCCCCCATGTCCTTCAGAGCAGCCTGTTCTCCTGTGATTCCTTGTTTATTTTGGGTGCAAGGGTGTAAACCAGGATGATCGAAACACTCCGGGAAGGCAGTGCAAACTCTTCCTGACCATTGTCTCCATAAACAAGTCAGGACTTGTAAAGTGACCATTACATTTTACCACCTGAGAGCGTGTCCTTGCCCCTGCCTTATGGGGAAGGAGGCCATGTTCATATTGCAGGACAGTATCCACCTGCATTGATAGTGGTTCCCAGTCTTTGGGCCTCCATTTGTTTTGGACTTCAGCTCCTAGACGCCCCAGCCAATTTGGTCAAGAGCCAGGAATTATGGGAGCTGAAGTCCCAATCGTCGTCGTTTGGAGGCCCAGAAGTTGAGAACCGCTAACAAAAGGGAAGCTTTTTGACTTGGTATTTCTTATGCAGTTGTCTTGCTGCATTGTTATTATAAGGAGGTCCTCTGAGACACTGTCCTCAAAGTCCTTTGAGAGTGGAAATGGTAAAAGTCCCTTTGCTGGACTGCATCACCCAGAACTCCTTGAGTCAGCATGGCCACTGAAAAGGGATTCCCCCCCTAAGCTTTGTTTGGAAATATGGCCTCGAATCATATTAGTGGGTCTAAGTGTGACATTTCCAACCTCTTTGGAAGCTGGGACGACAGAGAGTCCTTTAAGACTACCTTAAAGGCCAACATCCATTCATCTATCTATCCCTTTATTTATTATAACTCGCCACATCGGTTCTCAGGGCAGTTTGCAAAAGAGAGAATGTTACAATAAGAACACAGATGTAAGACAGTCGCAAATTAAGGACAGTATTAAAATCATTCCAGCGCGTATGATTAAGACATATAAACAGGTGAGAGTAAGACAGTATCAAGCTAAGGACCGCTGAAAGTTTGCTGAAACATGTTGAGCTGATCTTTTTTGTGATGGAGGAACCTATCTCTAGTCTTGCCATGTTATTTCTATGGTACCCAAACATCTGTTAAAGAAGTAGTAGTGCCCAAGACAGGAGCGCATCTACTTTATTACCTGTGGCATTCCTGTACCTACAGAGAGCTTACAAGTGGCACCTATCCTTTGGGATCCAGAGTTCGAATTGGTGCCTTCCATTAGCTTAGAAGAGAGACGTCTGCCGAGAGGAGAATCTGATCAGCGTTCTCAGAATACGTGAAGGGAGCTGGGATAAATTTCTCTCTTTGTCTTTGCTCAACAAGGCTGGAAATAAGAGCATCCCCACACCCAGAAAAAAGAGCAGTAGCAAAGATCTAGCACTGATATAGTATTAAAATGGGACTCAAAATGAGGAATATAAAAAGGTTCTGGACCCGTTCTGTCAAATGCTTTGGTTACCTTTTGACCAAGCACTTCCAATTTCTGAATTTTTAATATATTTTAATTTATTTATTTTGGTGTAGAATGCATGTTTATGAACTGATTTTGACCAAAATTGATATTTACACTCAAATTGACACACTGAAACATGATTGTGCAAGGTTGGGACTAATGGGGGAGGCGGGGGGGGGAATCCACACTTTTTTAAAAATTGAAAATTGCTGGTTAGGGTCTATTTTGCACCAGCCTTAGGTGTGAAATAGAGCTAAAGGATTGCAGCTCCTACCACTCAGGCAATTGTTTCATTTAAATAAAAAGCAAAATCATTGTTGTCAATAATGGCAATGCTGGTTAAGATATAAAACTATACACACATACAACTCTTCCCCTTTATACCCCTTTTTCAATGAGCATTAGTAACTGGATAAGAACAGAGCAAATTATTAAAATTTTGCATATATTCATGCATCCCTTAGGAAAAATGGATGGATTCAAATGTTTGTGTGTGTGCATATGTGCATACATATATATTTCTTGTCTTGTCTCCTTGAAGTGACTTACAACATTATGTATTTACAAATAAGTTTGTTAGATCTGGCCTCTACCAGCCCCTGAGATTCTGATACCTAGGAACAATCCCTTGCTTGTGTCAATAAGCATTGCTTTAAGCATCGATCACATTTGCACAGACTATGCTATTCAAGTAAAAAAATTCCAAATCTTACCTATGAGATATATATATATATATATATATATATATATATATACATACACACATACTTGTCCTTCCGCATTTGTGAGTTAAGCATTATCGGATTTGATTTTTCACAGATTATTGTATTTGCCTTCTCCTTCACTGCTGCCCTATACATGGCTGGAAAAATATATTCTCTCTAGGCATTTGCAGGTCCTCCAGTGCAATTCTATAGTCAATCTCCACTAGAAGTTGACCATAGAATCATACTGGAGGACCTTCACACGCCTAGAGAAGAAGTGTTCCTTCAGCTAAAAAAAAATAGCCCACCTATATTAATGTTTTTTCCCACTTTTGCAGAGATTCTGTGCCCTTAGCCCCTGCAAAAGTTGATGGCCGACTGTATACACAGATTTCAAGATCGCGCTCTCACCCTAAGATTCCTCCCCTCACTCTGAGACTCAGGGCTAGGCCTAGATCTGGCAAAATAGCAAGCCAAATACATCAGAACATCATAAAACAAAGAGTATGAACTTCACAGAATTGTAAAAGTGTTTCTCTATCGGGTTGCAAAATGCTCCTTGGAATAAGTGCTCAAAAACCCTGTTTGGCACAGCTATATATGTGACACCATATTATGGGCCTGGTGTGGAAGGATATGTGTGCTGCCTATCCTTCACAGAGGTCTCTGTTTCTTTATCTCAGCACGACTTTGCATAGAAGAAACCTGAGAGTAAGCGATTTATTATCCTAGTTTGGCCAAGTGCAGCTGTTCCTCTCTGCCTGTCCAGGGAATTCCTGCCTCTTCCTCTGTGTTCGCTTTCCTTTTCCTCTGACTCACGGGGCACTGTTTCCAGATGTTGTTCTCAGCATTTTGGCCAGATCAGTTTTGCCCATGAAAAGGATTGGAATATGCCCTCCTTGAACTGATGAACATTGCAGCATATTTATTTATTTATTTATTTATTTATTTATTGTAAATTTGGATTTGCAGGCATGCCATTTTTTTGCTATTCAGGTCCGCTTTAGTATTTGAAAATGGGAACTGGTGTTGTGCCCAAAGTAATAGGAAGCATGATGTTGCAGGTGGTTTGCTCTTTGGCCAGTTTCAGAAGATGTTTTTGCTTCAATATTCCCTTTAATGTAAGTTCAAGCATTTTGAAGTGAATGGTTCCTTGCACATGGCATCTGCCATCCCTGACCCAAATGCATTCATTCATTCCTTTACCTGTCCAAGCAGAAGACTGGAGAAATGCACCTCTTAAATTGCACTTATGCTTTGGTTTGTGCCCTGCTTTGGATGAATGGATGAATTATGGAGACCCAAGTGTCTCTATAGCTGGCATTCTCCCTCTTTTGGCAGAGTTCGTGGGCTAGGCAAAAATGGTTTATTATGTGTTTGTGTGCATGCTGGTGACACTTTGGTTTATTTATGTGCAAACTCTTGCTAAGTAAGAAAACTTGGAAAAAGTGAGAAAATACACCAATTAGCAACACTCTGCAAGAGTGGAAAAGAAAGAACCTGCTGACACTAGACTGAAGTAAGGAAAAAAAGAATAGCCAGATATGTTCCTTCCAGACATGCCTTATTCATCATTTCCTTCGTAAAACCAACAGCAGCTGGTTGGTTACTGTGGAAAAAGAAGATGCTGAACTAGAAAATCCATTGGCATGATCAGACTTCCTGCGCCTCTGTAGATGTAGGATACTGTTTGACCCAATCTGGTGCCCTCTAAATGTGGTAGACTGCAAAACCCATCATCCTCATGCTGACGGGGATGGAGGGAGATTGAAGCCTGGTTGGTTTCAAGGGTACAAGGGTACCAGGTTGGTGGAAATGGATACTTCTTTTGCAAGATGGCTGCTTCTGTGGTATTGTTCTGGACAAGAGGAGGTGACCGGAACATAACTTGGCAATGGGAAATGTCAATGCGTTGTTGTTGTGATATTTATTTATATCCCACTTCTCCACCCCAAAATTGGGACTTGAAATTGGGACCCAATTGTGTTGCACGAGCCACAAAGTCAGAGGCACACTCAAGTGGAAAAAAGATGCATGTCTCTACATCTTCTTCCCCAGAGAGGCCATTTTTCAGTCTCTGCACCGTCCTGAGAAAGTTTCGTTGAAAAGTCATCTAAAGAGATGGGAATGCAAAGTTGTCCAGGAGGGAATTTGATGGGATTGAAGTACTTTCTTGTCCTTCAGAAACCTTGAAAGTAGATAGCAGCACATTGCCAGAGATGAAAATGCTCTTTGGCGAGGGCTGGGCATGCTAGCAAACAAATTTCTGAGAGAGAATAAGACTCAGGTGGCTAAATTCCAGAGCATTGCAATGGTTACTAAAGGCTTATAATTGCTTCCAAGTTGGGGGACCTCCCTGCTGCCCAAAGGCGCTTGGAACATGTGGGTGCAAGGAGCTGCACATGTGCATATCCGGGATTAGTGTGGTTTCCGGCGTGTAAAATGGCTCATTATGGTTGCAGCAAGCGGCTGATGTTGGGCGAAGTCATTACTGCCTGTCATCGCAGCCAAGTTTCTGCTTCCAAGGCATCGCGCGGAAGGGCCGCACCCTCTTCGACTCGTTCGTTGCCAACTGCTCTAATGGGCAGCTGCCCGAGTCAAGATCTGGGTTTCTGAGGGTATGAGTGGTTTGGTTCTGCAGCCTCGAATTGGTTGCCTTTTGCCTTGGGGAGGATTGGTTGAACTCAGGGCAGGGCAGGGAACTGACCTTGGCAGACGGGTTTATGGCACGTGTGACAACGGTGGAGCGAAAGAGCTGTAAAAAGAGAGGTTGTTATTATTAGACTTTTATGGGTTTCTTTTGTGCCGTATGGGATGCTGCCTTGCATACCTGCACTGAGCAGTGTGGCGGAGGCAGGACACTGGATCCGCTGCATTGCATTGTGGGAATTCTGTGGGTGGGCCGCCATCAGACATAGACAGGGGTCTAGCAAGGCAGGATGGCCAACGACAGGGTGGCCAGATGTCCTCCTTTTCCAGGACGTCATGGCTTCATCCTATGGAATCCTGGGATTAGTAGTTTGTTGTGGAACCAGACCTCTCTGACAGAGAAGGCTAAATAGATCACCAAACTACAAATCCCAGGATTCCATAGCATTGAACCATGGCCATTAAATCAGTGTCAACCTGCATTATTTCTTTGTCCGGAGACAAAGATGGCTCAGGGTAATCCCCAACCCAGGAGGTTGGACCCTAGTCCAGAATATCTTTGGGATGGGGAACCTTTGTCCCTCTAAAATGGTTTCTACTACATCTGCCATCATCCCTTAGCATTACTGGCTGGGCTTCTGGGAAATGAAGTCCAAAACAAGGTCAAAACACTGGGATATACAATGCTGCCTTTTTTAACCTCATATATTTTGCCAATTGATAAAAGAAGGAAGAGTTTGGGACACAAAACCCCTACCAAGCAAGACTAGAATAAATAAACATACACACAGACAAATGATAGAAACAGTATATACTATTTCAGACAATGTTTCTACCACTAGTCCATGCAAATAACAAGCAAACCAAAAGAAACAGCTACAAAAATGCAGGCCTGAATGAGTTGCCAACAACTTGTAACATGGACTGCAAACACTCACAAAAAACAACATGGAATCTTAATGTGTTGATACAAAAACACAGAAATAAGGTCCATTGTGCATAGAGATAGATAGATAGATAGATAGATGGATAGATAGATGTGTCTGTATGTGCAGGTTATACATATATAACATTGTCTGAACTATTGTATACTGTTTCTATCATTTGTTTGAGGTACATTTATTTATTGTGGTCTCGTTTGGTAGGAGTTTTTATTGTCACAGGCAACAGAACTTTTCTTCTCATGATACCCAAATCCATTTTTAACTGGAACCAAAACCAAGACTTTCTGCACAGAAGACATGCACTTTATTGCCTGAGTGTCATTATGTGCAATCCAGAGGTTGTAACCCTGCGTACTAGCTTTGTGTTATGCAACATTGTGAGGCATCTTTCACACCCCTTGGATCAACTGCTCTTGTGCTTCTTCCATTTTGCAATGGTAGACATTGCCTCTCTGGGAAAGAGCTTGGTTTGATGGCACCGTTACTGGACTCAGCTTGCTGCTCTGTTGAACATTGGATCCTGTGGCACCTTCTGGGTTGCAACCGGCCCAGATGAAGAACGAACATTTCTCTTGGATTTGCTGGTACTGGGCTTTTTTGTAGTAGTGTTATTCTCACAGGGGTGTTTGGTTTGTTTTTTTAAGAACTTCAACTCCCAGAATCCCTGACCCTTGGCCATGCTTGCTTTGGCTCAAAATATCTGAAAGACCAAAAGTGGAGATCTTGCAATCCAGCATCCTCCGAGAGGCACAAGTCCTCACTCTTGTTGTTAGGATCTTGCAAGGAAAGTCTTCACCAAGAGAAGGACTGTATAGGACTTCAGTTTCCAGGGAGCCAAGGTCATGAAGCAGATCCTGAAGCGCTTGCCATGCGCATGGAAAGCGAGGAATGGGATGGGGCATGTGAGCAGGTGGTGTGAATGTGTAAATATAATCCATGCCCCCCTCCCAACAGGGGTAATGTAACTCTCTCCAAGTGCCCTTTGCATGCCATGCCACGGTGGGTTCACCAAGAGGAGAAATTTTGTCAGATCTCTGGGGGTCTTTGCATGTTCATGATGGGAGAATCGGTCCCTCCTACAGGTATAGGAGGTCTTTTTAAAAACAGCTGGTGATTGTTGCAAGGATTACTGTATGTCAGCTTTCCAGGGGTTTATGCAAGAGAGTACAGTGCTGAACTTGGATGGAGCGATCCTTTGCTCCCTGTTATGCCAGTATGGCCCAGCCCAAAACTTGGGAAAGT
Organism: Phrynosoma blainvillii; assembly: GCA_026167975.1. Taxonomy (NCBI): domain Eukaryota; kingdom Metazoa; phylum Chordata; class Lepidosauria; order Squamata; family Phrynosomatidae; genus Phrynosoma; species Phrynosoma blainvillii. Next base: position 29,930,933 of record JANUYF010000008.1, read on the forward strand.
TACATTACATCCCCTTGGTTGCTTTGCTTGACCCTTTTCTTTGGATGCCCAAACAGTATTTCTCAATGAAGAACTTAAATTTCAAGTTACTACGGTGCTAGAAATGGAAGAATGGGAGGAAAGTTTTGCTTGGGGAGCAGAATTTTTATTTTGGGCAATGTTCTTATTCCCTTCTCCATTTATTCCCCTTTCCACCTACACTCATGACTCAGGTAGGATTGGAACTCGGGTCACCCCATCTGAAAGGCTGCAACCTGGCTCTTGCTTGGGATCCATTAACACAGCATCCACAATATAATCTCGGATGTGTGACATAGAACCTACCCAGGCACGAAGAAAGATTTCTTGGCTGAGCAGCCCAATCCAAAGAGTTGCAAGAACATGTCCATGCATGAGGCGCATGGCTGAATTCTGTCTGGGTTTCCTTTTCTTATTGTCATGGTTGTTGGCTAAAAATAAACCCGGGTGCTGGGCGGGCCAGGTGCTTTCCTGCTTCCAGTTTCTTAGCACCCATCTACTCCATCTACTCCACTTTCTGGCTCCATGCAAGCACCTGTGGAGGGCGGCAAAGCTTAGTGCTTGGGAGCAAGAAACTCAGATGGGCCCCTGACGGAGCATGGCAGCTGGTGCCATCTTCTCTATGGGGCATGAAATGGAGGCTGTGGGTGGGACGGATGGTGGCAGGGATGCCCCTGTTCCTTGGAAGCCCTGGGGCAGTTCCTCTACCTGACCAATGGTAGCTGCATCCTTGAAATTTTCTATCTTGGTTTCATATTTGAAATGTGCTTTACCCAAACTGTGAGCCTCCTACAAAAAGGGTTGGTGTTGCACTCTTGTTAAAAATGGAAGGGCTCCACCACATTGGTCAGATTGAAGAAGCATGGCTTTGATACAACTGGATTTTGCTGGTTATTTTCTCTCCAAGGACTAGTCTACACAGCAGGGTGTTAAGCACATTGCTGCAGATTTTCACACATCCGCATGTAAGGTAAATTGACTTCACTTTCGTGCACAAATGTGCATCTGTTCACATCTATTCACCCTCCCTCTGCAGAAAATGCGCAGCCATCTGAATCCACACCTGCAATAATGCGCATTTCTGCAAATTTCCACAGATACTCTGGTAAAAATGGTGAAGCCTTTTTCTGTGGCGTTTAAGGAGTTTGTTATCCACCACCATCCTGCAAAACGCCCAAATCTCTGTGAATTGCATGTGGCAAGATCATATTTTATTTGACTCGAATGAGGAGTATTTTAATTGTGTAGACTAGCTCCAAAGCCACTCGGACCATTCTTTTTGGGGAACTGTTTGTAGCAATGGTTTGCATCTGCACGGGCTTTTTCAAAGTTTGCTTAAAAGTAGGGTATGGTTTGCTGATGTGGACCTATGGTTTTGAAGGGCAATATAAGTCAGTCTCTCTCTGTCTCTCTCTAATGAGAAAGGACCCAAAGATACTCTTTTGTTCCTCTTTGCCTCAAAATTGGAAAACAGGCACTTGAGGATGGGATGAAATAGTTGCAGCTGGTCCTGGGAATTGCCAGAAAAAAGTACTGGACACTAGAAAAGTCATTTGGACATTTTAACCACCTTGAGAACTTCAGCAAAAAGTCTCCATGTTTGGACATGTTTGTCCTGTTTGCAGGAGCCCAGAAACTTTCCAGAAAGCATAGCAACATGGAATGGGTGAGATTCTAGCAGATTTATGTCCTTCCAGCCCTCAAATTGGATGCTTCCCTCCTCCTGCAAGGCTGAACACTTGCCCTGGCATCTAGCAAGGCCTGCCTTTGACTGATTGGTGCCGTGAGTCACGCAATGTTTTGCTGCAATTATGCAGTTTGTACGTTTATTTAAAACTGCATTGATCAAAGGCCAGGCAGTTGATGGAACTAGATAAGATCCTGAAATGGAAAGATATACCACTGGATACTAAAATTAGGATGGTCCATGTCATCATATTTCCAATTTCTAGATAGGATTGTGAAAGCTGGACAGTGAAGAAAGTGAATAGGAAGGAAATCTACTCATTTGAGATGTGGCGCTGGAGGAGAGTGCTGTGGATACCGCAGACTGCTGAAAAGACAAATAAATTGATCCTTTGAGCAAATCAGGCCTGAACTCTCTCTGGAAGGCAAAGTGACTAAACTGAGGCTATGCAAAATGATCTTGTAGCACCTAAGTGAGTGGAAGATGTGGTAGCATAGGCTTTCATAGACTTGGCCTTGTATCTGAGGAAGCAGACCAAGCCTACGAAAGCTTACGCTACAGCATCTTTCACACAGTTAGTCTCAAAGGTTCTGCAAGATCCCTTTGCATACCAATTCTTCAGTTTGGTTCAGTAATTCTCAAACTTTGGCCTTCCAGGTGTTTTGGACTTCTGCTCCCAGAATCCCAGACCATTGGCCAAGGTGGCTGAGGTTTCTGGGAGCTGAAGTCCAAAACACTTGGAGGACCAGAGTTTGGGAATCACTGGGTTATGTTGTACAAAGCCATTGCAGGAGGGAAAACCAGAATGATTTGGATCACCTTCTGTTGACTTGAGCTTCAACTTCCATGGGCAACCCAGCTTTACTAGTCGTGATGGACACCAGTTTGAAGCCACCCTGATTCAAAGCTTAGAGAAAGGGCAAGATGGAAACGCAGTATAACCCATCGGCCGCCTCGTGCTCTTCTGAGCTGATACTGGGGAAAGCCAAGCTTTCAGATAAACGTTTCACAGTTCTTGTCTCCTGGCACAGGGAGTACAAACTGTTCTCAATTTACGAGGCTGTGTGAATTTCTGAACGCCTCGGAGACCAGGTGGAGCAAGGTAGCTTGTCAGCTCTGGATCAAATACATAGTACTATGCAAACTCATACAGTTGCTGTCTATTTGGGAAAGAAGAAAAAAAGGCAGCAATGTGGGTTTGTAGTGAGCAGCTGTTGTGAAGTAGCTTATCTGTCATGCTGAGAGGGTTTCCCTTCACATCCTTAAGGCATAAATAGCCTGCTATCTTTTAAAAAGGGAACCATTTCTAATGCTTTCCCAGAGTCGTTGTGTATGTTCGTATGTCCTCCCCCAATAAATCTTGCTACTGTGAACCCAGATGTTCTCGCTGGCTGTAAATTGTGAAAAGAAAGTTGATTTGCTTTTATAAACAGACATTTTTTATGAGAAACACGTCTTTCTCAGAGCTTGGAAAAAGTCTGGGAGTTTGAAGTTGTCGTTTTTTAGACTGTGACTCCCAGAATCCCCCGGTCAGAATGGCCTTTGACTATTCTAGGCAAGGGATTCTGGGGGTTATAGTCCAGGTTCTGGACTAATTTCCTCCCATAAGATGACATGTGGAAAACCTGTGCTGCTGTGCCCTGTGGTGAAGTGGTGATTAACTATATATATATATATATATATATATATATATTTCAATTACTTCCTCAATTTGGCCTCCATTCCTCTGTATATGTAAAAAGTGAAGGCCATTGAACAAGGTGGAGCTTCTGAGCAGGGATTAGAAAATTGCTTTTAAAGGGTTGGACTTAGCTAGTTCTGACATATCACAACCCTTTGTTGTTGTTGTTGTTGTTGTGTGCCTTTCAAGATTTTTCTGACTTACGGCGACAGTAAGGCAAAACAATCTTGGGGATTTCTTAGCAAGATTGGTTCAGCGGGGTCTTGCCTTTGCTTTCCTTGGAGGTGAGAGAGTGTGACTTGCCCAAGGCCACCCAGTGGGTTTCCATGGCTGAGCAGGGATTTGAACCCTGGTCTCCAGAGCTCTTGTCCAATACTCAGACCACTAAACCATGCTGGCTTTGTGTATGGTGACCCTATCTTAAATAGCCTTGGATATTTATTCAGAGGAGGTTTGCCATTGCCTTCCTCTGAGGCTGAGATAATGGTACTTGCCTAGAGTCACCCATTGGGTTCCATGTCTGAGCGGGGAATCAAACCTTGGTCTCCAGAGTTATAGCCCAACTCTAAGGCATTGCACTATGCTGGCTCTCGTTGGCCGCATTTATCCAGAGAGTGTTTGCTATGTCTTTCCTCTGAGGCCGAGAGAGTGTGATTTGTCCAAGGTTACCCAGTGGGTTTCCATAACTGAATGGGGCTTTGAACCTTGATCTCCTGGAGTCTAGCACTCAAGCCACTTTGCCACAATGACTAAATAACTAACCAAAAATTATTTATAATTAGTCCCATCCAGTCTCTACCTCTGCAGAGACATGTCTAGCTGCTGCTGGTAACTCTTCCCTTTTAAAGATCCCAAACAGTCAGAGACCCTCCCTGTTTATACAGATCTTTCTCCCAACGGTTGCTTTTAAGCTCTTTGGTCCTCCTCCCTGCAGTTACCTGGCTGAGTTCCTCTCTTCTGTTTATTAAAAGAAATAAATCGTATCATTGCAATCTCTTGGCTCCTCAAGGCAGGGAGGGGACACTGAGTCTTGGAGGCCTAGTTAACTGTTTAACGCAAAGCAAAAGTTGCACAATCCAGGGCTGAAAAAACCAACCCCAGGAAAAGTGTTTCCCAGAAAGTACAATTCCTGTATTCCTTTCTTAAGTCTACCTTCACCTGCAAAAGTTGCATTGCAGTACATGGGAAGACCGAAAGTGCAGCCCTGTGCACAATAAACATCTGCCAAAGAATGGGACGGTGAATGGAGGAACCTGTGGCTCTCTAAATGTTGCAAACTGCAGCTTCCATCATCCCTGACCATTGTTCATGCTGGGATGGCTGGAAGGTGGAGAGTCCCAACACCGTCTGGAAAAGGCAGAGGTTCCCCAGCCCTGCCAGAGAGCAGGCATATTAATATTTCCTTGCCTGCAATAGAAATGTCTGGGAATTTGAGTGGGCGTGAAGTTTAAAAAGAGCGTTTCAGGCTGTGCCACGGATTCACAGGGCATGACGGAGACCTGCTGGCTTGGCCCAAACTCAGGAGAGCCGTCTTCATGCATCAGCCATGCGATTGGATTCCCATCATCCAGGGCACAACTTTCCACAAACATTGTGCTGCAAGGCCTGCTTGGAAACCTTTGGCCGGATGACGTAAGATGGAGAGTTTGGGGAAAAGCCTAGCCAAATCTTGTTATATCCTGATTTATTAAGCATTCCCCTGGTCCCACCACCATTGCAGGAGTGTTTGGTGAGGACACAGGAGAGGGTCCCATTCAGGGACAATGAATCCCATTGTGGGAGAAAGGGGGGATATAAATCCTGGAAATAAATAAATAAAAATAAATAATGAGATAAAGGTTCTTCTTCGTGATCTCTGTGCCTCATACATATGGGTTTTTCTAAGAGGCTTTTGCCTTGTTACTCATTGATTGAGGAGGTCTCAAGAGGAGAGAAGGCTGGAGTGCGCCGAGATGGTTGGGAAACTGGAGGTGGCAGGAATTGAACCCAAGACCCTTGCTTGCAAAATAGATGCTCTTGCATTGGTTCTTGCAGCCCAGGTTTCTTGATTCCAAGAGTATGGAGAGGGAGAGGTTGCATTTATTCAGTACTGCTTAAAAAACACTCTGCATATGCTCAGAGGAAGGCAGAGTATTTCAGATCCAGCATTCCCCTTCCTTGATCGACTCACCAACTGATCATGGTAGCCACTTAAACAAGAGATCCGTATCTTCTAACTGGAATAAACTCATCATCACCTCTTCCAGTCCAGACAGATAATTAATTCACAGTGTTGGTTCTTCCATCAAGAAATGAAAACTTTTCTGTACTAATAAATAACTTTTGGGGAACTGGCTGCAAGAGTTGTCCTGAGCCTGCCTTGCCTTGTGCCTTCCGCTGTGCCCCTTGTCGCCCGCAGCCTCAAGCGCCAACATAGTTTCCAAGTGTTTTGTGTGTGAAATAATTTTGTTAATCTGCAGGATTTAGAAAGGCAAGAGTGACATTTCAGAAAATGTGAACAACAGGAATCCAAAGGTCTGGCTTGAGCTGGGAACCGAGGGCAGTTTTTTTGGCTAAACAAAGAGGGGTGTGCCTCTTCCGACCGACCGCAGTTTCTTTCACCTGGGGAGAGAAGGGCATGAAATACATTAAAATCTCTTTCACCTGGGGAGAGAAAGGCATGAAATACATTTTGCAAATAACTTAATCTGAGCTTTGATTCTTCAGACTCCCCAAACTGTTTTGGAGTCAGATTTCGAGGCATAAGGAAGGTCTTTCTTATAACCTGCTTCCTTAAGACAAAATGATGGTTGACTTTTGCTTCTGGCAAAGAGGAGGGTGAGGAGACGTGAAGGTGAAAAGCAAACAGAGATGGATGAGCAAAGATCTGACTTGCCAAACCGGTGTTGGAGCCTTTGTGTTTCCTCATATGATGAACTCAGGAACAATGCACCTTGGCAGCCTTACCTGTGAGTCAGTGAGTCCCAGGGAACTCACAGAGACTTCATTTCTGAGCAAACATGCATGGGACATATTTTTTTCCTGACACTTGGGCTGCTTCAGGTGGAAGGCATAAAATCCAAGGGCCTGAAACCAGGTCTTAGCAGGAAATAGGCTGGTAATAATTTAGCTTTTCCCCCCTGTTAATGATTCCAGATCTTAACCTCTGGTAGCTCCCTCCTCCCTTCATATGATGGCTTTGTTTTCATCCAGAAGAATTTTCCTCTTTTTCCTCTTTAAGGGGCCAGAGACTCGAATGCCCTGCTGTAAACTGGTTTGGCTTCTCCAAAACTTGGTTTTGCCGGCTGACCCCCAGTGACCCGTAACTTGCTCAGAAGTTTCACTTAATCAGCTTTGCTCATTAAGCTTACTTTCCATTCCTTTTACAGGTTTTAGCCATGGGGAATATATATGTGTGTGTGTGTGTGTATGTGAGAGAGAATGAAAGAGAGAGGAAGAAAGAAAGAAAGAAAGAAAGAAAGAAAGAAAGAAAGAAAAAGAAAGGGCTCATTTGGGTGGGCGAGGTGTGTTTCCATCCAGAGCAAGGGCTTGTGGAAATCATCAGTTCCAAATTCTGTGCCCAGCTTAAGTGTGATGCAGTCCTGACACCTCTTTGCTTTTTAGTGTTATTTTCCAGGATTTGGGGATTATTGGCAAGGAAAAGGGCAATTACTGACAAGGCAAGGAGAAAGTGAGTGGATACTGAGCTCTCTTTCTCTCTCTGTGAAGCAGGGACATAAATCTTCACTTATTTCATCCCCACATGCTAGGACTAATAATTTCAGCAGATTTCTTTACATCGGCTGAGATTATGAGAGTTTTTGTACATTTTTAATTATTATTCTCACTGTGGGGCTTGCTTTTGCGAAAAATTCATTTGCACAAAATATGCTTTGTGTGTGTGTAAGCCTTCCCCTTTTGCAAAAATAGTTTTCGGCAGAGAGCGTATTTTGTGCAAAACACAGTGTTTAATGCTTCACATTAAGGAGAAAAATTTATAAGTGTAAATTAATTTCTTAAAAGAATGAAAACAAGAGGACCTTGTAGTGGTTGGCCATTTTGTGCAGAACACAGTCTTTAATGTTGCACATTTTAAAAAAATAGTATTAATTTAAACAAAACCAAAAGAAGACGACCCTGACCGTTTTCTCGAAAGGGTGACTCAGTGTCCTAGATCTCCATAAGGACAAGGAAAATTGCAAATGTTCTTTGCGGCCTTGATGAGAAGGGGCCAGAATATAAGGAGCAGGAGGGGGTTGTATCCAGCCTCATTTCTTATGACCACTAGATGAGGCCATCGGTCAGTGGCGTGGGAGCGCAGATATCTTGTATGCAGAAGGACCCAGGCGCAATGTGTGCTGTAGCATCTTCAAAAGGGTACGGAGACCATTGGAGTGTCCTTCACTGGTCAGATTAGACAGCATCAGGTTGGAAAAATCAGTGGCTGTTGATTCAGTTTGAGTCATATTTTCACTGGAAGGCTTGCCTATATCCAAAGTCATGCCAATTTAGCCCAGTGGTGTAGCCAGGGAGCCCAGGGGCAAAATGGCGGCAGTGGACTTTCCTTATGATTCTGTGATCTCAAGGCCTGGACCCTCTTCTCTAGTTCTTAGAGGGAAAAGGGAGGAATCCCAGGGCAAGAGCACTGTCTTGAAAAAGAAAGCTCTGTATGTGCAGTACAGTTGCCTCTCCCAATTTGCGGGAGATCCGTTCAGGACCCCCTCCTCCTGTGAAAATGGCATCTCGCTAATATTCAAGCCCCATTGAAACTAATGGCGCACGCGCCACAAGGGCTGCACACGAGTGTGCATGGCCATTTTAGCCATAGCTGTTGTCCCTCCCTGTGAAGAGTGAGACCACAGACCCGAAGTCCACAAACGGGGAGGGACAACTGTATATCTTCATTACTTAGATGGGATGTTTCTTAAATATGGGGTAATCCATGCATCTGTGATTGCCCCATAATGTGAGCTGTCTAATGACTTTACTAGGGCTTGCTTTTTGAGACGCCATATTTAGACATGCCTTGGTTTACTGCTAATATTTTATTACATTGGAGGGGGGGGAGAGCACCTATCAGTATTGTTTTCAGGTGCCACCTGGATTCCAGAAGGATGCTCTAAACCTGAGGCTGCTTTAATAAAGTTTAATAAAATTGTTGAAAACAAATACAGTGGACCCTTGTTATCTGTTGGGGTTTGATTCCAGGAACCCCCCCCCCATTGGGTACCAACATCCATGGATGCTCAAGTCCTATGATATACAGTGGCATAGTCAAATGCTGTCCCTTATATAAAATGCCACAATCAAAGTTTTTGTTTTTTGGAATTTATATATTTTTTAAAATATTTTCAAGCCATGGATGTTTTAATCCATGGGCAAGAAATCCGTGGGTACGGAGCGTTGACTATATTTGCAAAAAGCATCAAATATTTCAGCTTCTTCCTTCTTTATCTTTTGGAATGAGAGAAATAAATATCCCTTGGGGCAGTAACAGAGTCTAAGGATGGAATTCAGAGGATGGTGTTGGAGGCAAGATTGGGATTGTCTCCTAAATTAAGGCCATCTGGTACCAAAGTATCAGGTTTGTCGATTTGGAAGGTTTCTGGTTTTTTTGCAAGGATGGTTGGATCCCTCTGTGTTTCATGGTTGCTCCTGTGCAGAGTCAGGAAAGCAGCTGGAAGACTGGATGTTTGTTGGCCAAATGTAAGGCGTTCCCTACTTTGTGTCCCCATGAGAACGCAACTTACAGAGAAGTGAGTGTTTTCTGTGGTTGGGATTTTTCCTTGTGAAATTATGATTTCATCACAATGTTTGGAAGAAGACGTAGGAGAAGTCCAGTCATGGAGTCTCTTCTTGGATGGTTGTATTGGTATCTGAGAGACTTCTAAAGAGGGACCAAAGTGAAGTTTGTGGCTAGTCATTTCCTTGGTTGTCCAACATTCAGAATGATGAAGCCTCAAACTCTTTTATTTTTAAAGCAATAGACTTTGCGGATAGTTCACTGGTGGGCTAGTGAATATGCTTGTGGGCTAGTAAATTGAGTTTCTGGTTTAGGAAGCTGTTTTGTCTAGCAGTGAAATGCCCTGAGCTTGGAAATGTTATATAGTGGGACTGTGGATCCCATAATCCTGTATGGGGATTCTGGAAGCTGTAGTTTATCTTTTTAAAGTAATGTTACCAAGGTCTTGAAATATCAACAGCTGTAGCGGCTGTCCCAAAAGAACCAAAGTGGAAGTAACAAGTTTTTTTCTACTTCATGTAAATCTTTTAACAGGAGTAATAAATAAAGACATAAATGAAAAGTGAAAACCTAAAATAAGTAGGCAGCATAAACTGGATTTACAAAGACCTGACTGCAAATGGACCTGAGTGCATGGATATCTATCTCTCCGTACCATCTTAACTCAGAACGCCAACAACTTCTTGACAAAATGCAGGTCTTTGATTAACAATGTCGTATTTTTTTCTTCTATATGATTTTTAACATCTTTGCCTGCTGAAGAAGCCGGTGGAGCTTTGAAAGCTTGCAGCATGTATTTTGTACATTTAGAAAGCTTGCAACATGTATTTTGTGCATTCTGGTTGGTCTGATAAAGGTATCGCTGTTTTGTGCATTATGGATGTTATTGTGTTTTGCAAATGTACAATATAAGATTTAAAAAAGTATTTTGGAGAAGAGCAAAAGGAAGAGGAGGAAATAAGAGGAAAGGTTAAGCTAAATTACATGGAAAAAAGAAGTGGAAGTAGAAAGAGAGCTGTAAAAAAGTAAGGATGAAGGACAGTACCAATAAAACGTTAAGCTCTGCAAACAATAAAGAGATCTGTTTTTGACTGGAAATGAATCCTATAAGTAAAGGTGAAGGAGAGAATGATTTCTGGCTTTGCAGGTCTTAGGGTCTGGTCTGAAGGGCAAGGGGAGGAATCTCAGAGCCACAGCGATGTCTTGAAAATCATGGATGTGTCTTTTTTTGTGTGTGTGCATTTTCCTCATTACCTAGACTTGGCATTTCTTATTTGAATGGCATATTCTGTGTAACTCTGGTCAGTGCTTCAGTACATTGCACTGAATGGCATCACCAGGGTTGCCCCTTGTAACATTGCAAGGGGTCTCAGGTTTTGGCTCAAAAATCCCAGGGCCTGGGATAGTCCTGAACTGGACAATCTTGTAATCGCACTACTTCTCAGACTTTGGCTGCAAAATCCCAGGATTTGGGACAGTCCTGACCTGACCAAACTTGTAATCGCACTATTTCTGAGTCTCAGACTTTGGCTCCAAAAACTAGGGCCTGGCATAGTCCTGGCCTGGCCAGTCTCATAATCACACTACTTCTGAGTCTCAGACTTTGGCTCCGAAATCTCAGAGCCTGGGATAGTCCTGATTTGGCCACCCTCATAATCACACTACTCCTGAGCATGTGCAGAGTGCTTTTTTTTTTTTTTTAATCTCCAAAGACAGACCTTGAATGCCTCTCCTATTCTGGAGAGCCAGCTGTCAGCCACCAGACAGACACTGGAGGGACAGAGAGCCACACAGGGATCCAGGAGACAGCCAAAATCTGTCAGGGCCAAAGGAGTGACAGGAGACCTCCCTTTTCTCATGGACCTCCTCCCTTTTGCCCAGCAGCTGACTGAGCGAGAGCCCGGCTGAGAGCTGCAGCAGGAGGCGAGGAGGAGGAGGAGGAGGAGAGCAGGAGCCCTGCGTGTCTCTGCCTCTCTCTGGCTCTGCATCGCTGGAGCCCAGCCATGGCAAGGCAGGGAGGCTTGCCTTGCTCAGTCATGTAGCGCCCTGTTCCTCCTCCACCCAGCAACCAGGAGGGGCCGGGTGGCGGAGGGGGCCGGGGGAAGGAGAAGGTGCCTTTTGCACCCAGGGCCGCCGCCATGGGCAACTCCTACCGCAAGCGGAACCCACCCGGCGCCAAGAGCACCTGGTCCTTCTGGAACTTCGGCCGGACTGAGCGGTTGAAGACAGGTAAGAAGGGCTCCCAGTGTGTCTCTCTGTATACGTGTGTGTGACAGAGAGAGAGCTACGTACTGGTGGCAATACTGGTGCAACTGGGGAGTCAGTTGCTGGCCAGCCTTGCAAGCCACACTCCTGTGCCTCACAGCAACTGGTGGGAAGCAGAGCAGAATGGCTTTCCATGCATTGCTCCTGGCCTTCCCAGAGGGTCCTGGTTGATCACCGGTAAGCAACAGAAAGGTGGGTTAGATGGATCCAGTTTGGGAGATCTCTTCTTTATGCCCTTCAAGCAACACTCCTCTTCAAGGGCACAGCACCAAATTCCTACCAAATTTTTCATCAAATTCTGTTCCGTCCCCACCTCCAAGTCTCCAAATCCAAAAAACCTCCCTCTTTGGCTCCTTGAGTCCTACCACGCAGGGCTGTTAGGAAGTGGAATCCTTTTGACCTTGAATTGTCGTCCTACGCCAAGTTGCGGGTGCAAAGGGAGGCAACCTGTGCCAAGGGAATGCCACTCTGTGCGTGCTCAGGGTGTTTGCAGTCCTGTGTTTGCACGCTCGAGCACCATGGTTTTCTTTTTAACTTTTCCTTTTTTTGGGGTGGATGGTGGTGATCACAGACTCCTTGGAAATACAAGATGCCCTCCTTGGAAATACACGTTGCAAGCTTCAAAAGCTTACAACATGTACTTGGTGCATTTTTGTTGGCTCAATAAAAGTATCACCGTTTTGTGGATTTTGGATGTTACTGTACGCCCTGGAAAAAGATACACAGAAAACTAAGCTATACACAAACATTCTGCATCGTCTATCTTTCTGTGTATCTTTTCCCAAGGAGTACAATAATAAACTTTAATGCCTTGCAAATGGTTTTCCTTTGCACAAACTTGTCTGGAATGGGGTGGTGGGGTGGGAATGGAAATTAGCAAATGAAAAAGAATGGACATAATGACAGGAAAAAAAATCAGGGGAAGAGGGGAATAACCAGGAAGAGACACTAACCCACTTGCATGCACCAAAGTTAATGGACTCCCTAAAATGCATCCATAGATCCCTGCAGTTTAAGGGCTCACTACACTGATCTCGGACCAGGATAGCTGGCCATGGAGCCAGGAATTTCTAGGACTGAACAGTCATCTCAGCAATTCAGGTTTGCTCTTGTCGTTTTTGGAACTACCTGTCTGGGGATGTCGTTCCTTACGTGTCCACTATTACTGCAACGTTTTTGGATTTCCTTGCCTGGGACCTCCCCCATCCGGCATTCAGCAAATGCTGAGTATTTAGCATGCCAGGATCATCCCAGCTCTAGAGAGCTCTGGAGCTGGTTTCTTTCCTGTTTCGCTCAAACAGCACTGTCTGAGGTCCCATACATGTAAGCCATGGCTAAAATGGCAAACCTCCTTTGAACAAATCTGGCCAAGCAAACCCGATAATAAATAGGTTAATAAATATAATAAATAAATGTTAGGGTTGCTGCACACAACACACACAAAATGGAGCTGCTTTGCAGATGTTAAGGAACTGGAGCTCCCACTAAACTAGCACCCAGTTTTGGATTTTCTTGCTTGGTTCCCACCATTCCCTGCTCAAAATGTGCGAGATGGCTAATAAACCTAGCAAAATGTAAGCACTCAGCAAAATAAAGCGGTGGCAAGACCAATAGGGTAGCAAACCAGAAGCAGCACGTGGATGGATAATGTAATAAATGACCCCCAATGCAGAGGCGGGGATGGTGTGTCCCTCCAAATATTGTTGGACTGTTGCTGTCGCCCTTCCTTGTCATTGGCTATGTTGGTTGGGGTTGATGGGACTTGTAGTTCAACAACATCCAGTGGGCCACAGGATTTCCACTTCTGCCTTAATGGTTGGGTATGTTTGAATGTTGGACTATGACTGTGGAGACCAGGGTTTGATTCCCATCTTGGCCATTGGAAACCCACTGGGTGACCTTGGTTTGAGCATTGGACTTTGATCAGGATTTGAATCCCCACTCGGCCATGAAACCCAGTGGGTGACCTTGGGCAAGTCATACTCTCTCAGCCTCAAGGGAAAGCAATGGCAAACCTCCTTTGAGCAAAGCTTGCCAAGAAAACCCCATGAAAGGTTCACCTTAGGGTTGCAACAAGTTGGAAACGACTTGAAGGCACCCAACAACAAGAACCAACCTGGCATCCACATGCAGTTGTTCCACTTGATCTCATTCTGATTTGGGAAGCTAAGCAAGCTTGGGGGCTGGTTATGGCCTGGATGGGAGGCAACTGGAGGCAAAGCATGGCAGGGCTGGGACAAAGTCTCAAACTCTGGAGAGAGGCATGGTGGCTGCTAGTCAGAGCTGACTCTACAGGGCTTCAAGAGAAGGCAGTTTCCTAGAAATGTTGTAGAACCACTCTGTCACCTTGAATTCGCTGGATCTTGTCAGTGTTCAGAAACTAAGCTGGGTCAGACCTGGTTTAGCCTTGAATGGGAGCTGGGGTTGCCAAGAGAAGTATGGCATGGGGCTCCTCTGCCTTTAATGGTCATACAGAAGAAGGAATTTCAGCAGGTATTGCTTGTTAACCTGTTGTGTGACAACACTTACTGAAATTCCTTTCTCTATACAACCGTCAAAGCTATACAATACAGGGGCATGTGGACCAAGGGTTTCTGGGTCCATATGAAGGCAGCTTCCTATTGTTCTCCTTGTTGTTGTCGATGTCACTTTGGCTTTTTGCAAAAGGGACGATGCCTCCCCTTTCTTCTGTGCGGGTCTGTCTTTGTGGGATTGTGTACCTGACCTGGTGAGCGAGGGATTGCCGCATTCTGCCCGGAGGCTCTTTTGTATGTTTCTGTTGCTGTTGTTGTATTAAGATGATCACCACGTACACAACAAGGTCACTTCTGCAGGCTTGTGTTCACAAATCCAAATGGAGTGTTCCATTGAGGCTTCTGTGTTTGCTCTCGCTGTTATTCATCCGAGTCTCCTCTTCGTTCTTAAGAAGACATTGGAAGGCGAGGAAAAGGAGCTAAGCTTTAGGTTCATAATAATTGAGAAACTGGCCTTCTATCTAGCTTTATCAGTATTCATAGGTTTGTATACCGCTTCCTATATCTGAAAGCTGCAGTTCCACTGCTTCTCTGTGTTGAATACCAACCGCCCTTAAAACGAAGGTGGCCAATTCTTCTTTAAAACCACCCCTTTGTGTCTTTAGCAGAACTTTAATATAGGGATATTAGCAGAATGCAATGCATATCTCCATGTGGCAAAAGCTTGACCTTCTAATTTCTGTGATTAAAGGCAGGTCACACTATCTCAGCCTCAGAGGATGGCAATGACAAACCTCCTCTGAACAAATCTTGCCAAGAAAACCCCATGATAGGTTCGTCTTAGGGTTGTCATAAATCAGAAATTATTTGAAGACACACAACAACAGAAGATGAACCTATCAGGGGTTTTCTTGGGGAGATTTGTTCAGAGGAGGTTTCCCATTGCCATCCTCTGAGGCTGAGAGAGTGTGACGTCCCTAGGGTCACCAATTAGGTTTCATTGCTGAGCTGGAATTGAATCTTGGTCTCCAGAGTCCAACACTCAAACCACTATGGAGGAGGCAGGGCTTAAATAAAGTTAATAGTAACATTAATAAAAGTTAACAACAACAAAACAACAACAACAACAATTGTTGTGTGGATGCCAGAAAGCAACGAACTATCACTAATCTTCAAACTGTTTACGACTTTTGGCAACCCTAAGGCAACCCTATCATGGAATTTTCTGGAGCTGGTCTTTTGGAACGAAAAGCTTTTAAATAACATCCTTTGGGTGATGTGTTGTTTTAATGTGCATAGTTTTTAAGTGCTTTTATCTTTTTAATTGTATTCTATTTTAAAACAATTGATCTGTTTTAATTCTGCAACAGTTTAATTCTATTCTAATTGTCTAATTTTGTAAGTTTTTAATTGTAAGTTTTTAGACTGTAAGCCACTTCGGGTCCCACGTTTGGGAAATAAAAGTGGGATACAAATTAATAATAATAATAATAATAATAATAATAATAATAATAATGTACGGTGGGAGAGTGGCTAGGTAGTTGGCAAAGCACTTTTCCTAGCAGCTTGGCCAGTGGCCTGTTTTCTCCCTCTCTTCCTCGTCTCCCTTCCATTGACAGTCACTGGATTAGAGACCAAAAAGTCCATTTTATTTTGCAGCCTGTTGATGCTTCGGTGGCCAGAGCATGTGACGGAGGGGGAAGGTCGGGAGCGCTCCTGTCCTGGGTTTTGTGTTTTCTGGTGCTGCCCTTGCTGATTCAGGGAAGCCAAGGCCTTTCGCCACCCCCGGCTCCACAAAACAGGAGATTTCTGTTGAGCTCATGTTTAGTCCAAATGAAAACCTTGACACCATCGGAGGCCGGGAAAATCCACGTAAACAGGAGGGCTCACTTCTATGGCTTGTGCCTGGTGTTTTTGTTCATTTAGCTCCCTCCTAGGCTAAATCTCCCCCACCTTGCCGTTTTTCTGCTGGGCCAGTGGTTCCCAAACCTTGTTCCTCCAAGTGTTTTGGACTTCATCTCACAGAATCCCCATCCAATTTGACCAATGGTCAAGAATTCTGAGAGCTGAAATCCAAAACTTCTGGAGGACCTAAGTTTTGGGAACCACAGACTGATGGAAACAAGTTTTGGGCTGAAGTCAAGGGGCAAATGATGAACCAGGATAAAATGGGGGTTTGAGCGTTGGGCTACAACTCTGAGACCAGGGTTCGATTCCCTACTTGGCCATGGAAATCCATTGGGTGACCTTGGGTGAGTCACACACTCTCAGCTCCAGAAAATTCCATGATAGGGTTGCCTTAGGGTTGCCAAAAGTCGTAAACAGTTTGAAGGCACACAACAGGAAGAGGCAAATGATACAGGATGTCCCTTTGCCATGATGATAATGGGAATGGGGATGATGGGAATGTGCTTTTCCTCCAAGGCTGGATTTTGGGACTGCTTGGAGAAAATGCTGGCCCATAAGCCCACTTTATAGATGGATTTGGTGCACAAATGAGGGCTCTTGGTTTGGCTTTTGGGCTTTTGCAAGGCTTCCTCTGCTGGATTCTGAAGCTGTGCCGAGATTTCGTGAAATGACCTTGGCCAAGACTAGTCTGCTTTTCTCTTTTTGGCGGTGGATGTGTCAGACTTTCCCTGTTAGGTGTTGTGCAAGACACTGATAGAAATTTTTTTGCACGGTATGTGCATTAATACAACCATTGCACTGCCAGTGGTTTTGAGTCTTTGTACACACCTTGCAAAAAATGGAGGGCTGCCATTGTTAAACCAGCCTTGGAGGGCAACAATGGCAACATTTGGCAATGCGGCCAGGTTGTGAATACTCTCAATAACTGAATGCCAAGGATGGCAGCTGAGAATAGTACAGATAAGACATCAGTACCACCTACAATTGGACAGAGAATGGCATTTGGAGCGCTGGGTATGACCTATGAAGCCCTGCACAGCTCAGGTCCAGGTCATCTGAAGGACTGTGTCCACTCTGTATGAGTTTAGCCATGTTTTGAGATCTTCTGGGGAGGCCAGTCTCACTGCCCCATCACCTGTACAGGTACATCTGGCGGAAACATGGAAGACAGGCCTGCTTGGTAGCTGTCCCCAGGCTCTTAAAACTCTCTTTTTAAGAGAAGTGAGACAGGGAGCCTCTTTCTCTCTTTCTGTAGGAAGGTAAAGACTTTCTTTTTTCGACAGACCTCCGATAGCTCATTGTCCAAGGGAAAAGGGCCTCTCATAGTGTGCTATACTGTTTACATTTTTGTTATCCTTTTTTAAATGGTCATCCTTTTAACTGTTTTTAATTCCCCATGTTCTGTGCCTTCAAGTCATTTCTGACCAGAGGCTGCTGCAGAATTCACAGCCAGAGATCCAGTGTTTTAGCAACTGTGGTTCTTGTGTACCTTCGAGTTGTTTCTGACTTATGGTGATCCTATCATGAGGTTTTCTTGGCAAGATTTGTTCAGAGGAGGTTTGCCATTGCCTTCCCCTGAGGCTGAGAGCATGTGACTTGCCCAAGGTCACTTTGGGTTTCATGGCTGAGCAGGGATTTGAACCCAGGTCTCCAGACATAGTCCAACACTCAAACTACTACACCATGTCCCTAAGGTGAATCTATATGGAGTTTTCTTGGCAAGATTTGTTCAGAGGAGGTTTGCCATTGCCTTCCTCTGAGGCTGAGAGCATGTGACTTGCCCAAGGTCACCCAGGGGGTTTCATCACTGAGCAAGGAATTGAACCCCAGTCTCTAGAGTCTTAGTCCAACACTCATACCGCTGTGTAACTACACTTTTACTTTTGCAAGATATGCACTTTTAGCTGTGTTGGTTTTAACTTTGAATTCCAGACTAGGAAAAAGCCAGGAAACAACGAAGGTGTCATTTTTAACCCCTTTGCTTGATGAAGAAGCCAGTGGAGCTTTGAAAGCTTGCAGTGTGTATATTGTGCATTTTGATGGGTCCCATCTGGAGGATAGTGCAATTCCCACCTCTGTTCTGTGACTTCCAATGACTGTGTAAATATGTGTGTGTGTGTGTGTGTGAGAGAGAGAGAGAAATAGGAAGGAAGAAAGGAAGGAAGAAAGGAAGAAAGAAAAGAAAGAATGAGTGTTGATGCCATTCTGGTCTGCCTGGAAGTTCCCTCCCTCTAATCTCGAAAGCTTAATTACTACTTTTGATAATTTCTGGGCTGAGATCTGGCACTTGAAAACAGGACCCTGGACCAAGCCCTTTAGCTGCTTTTGATTGTAAGCTCTTTGGGAGCGAGGGCCTGGCTTTATATATTTATGCGGTAAACAAAGCACCATGTATATTTGTGCTGCTCTCTGAATCATCACAGCCTTTGAGATGAGGGCTCAGACATAGGGGAGCCTGTCTATCCATCTCCCATTTCCAGCCATGAAAGAGCCATAGGTTGCTAGCAGAGCGCATGTTCTTCCATGTTTCAGGCTGGATGCTGGCCCAAATTGACCCAGTGGATTTCCACGGTCGAGTGGAAAAGTCAAACCCTGGTCTTCAGGGTCATAGTCCAATGCTCCAATGCTTTATGGCAGGGGTAGGCAACCTTTCCCCTTTAAGAGCCGAGGGACTTCAGCTCCCAGAATCCCAGGAGCTATTGGCCAACATGGGACTATTATAGGCCAACATGGCTGAGGCTTCTGGGAGCTGAAGGCCCTCGGCCCTTAAAGGGGAAAGGTTGCCTACCCCTGCTTTATGGTGACCGTAAGGTGTGAAAGCCAAGCGATTTGAGTGTTGGACTCTGGAGACCAGGGTTCAATTCCCAGCTTGGCCATGTAAACCCACTGGGTGATCCCAGGGAAATCACATTCTCTCAGCCTCAGAGGAAGACCAATGCAATCCCCCTATGAACAAACCTTGCCAAGAAAACCTCATGATAGGGTTGCCCTAGGGTCGCCATAAGTCAAACGCTAGCATTTGGAGGGTTGTACTGGGGAAGAGTCAACCAGTGCCAAAAACCCCATGGAGCTTCTCTTGACCAGTGTTGACTACTGTGGGCTGAAGGAACCAATGGTCTGTCTCAGGAACATCTGGGAAGGCTTTGGGATAGACAGAGAGAAGGTCCTCTTTGGAAGATCTGGAGACCCAGGAAAGCTCATAGGGGAGAATAAGATCCTTCAAATAGCCTAGACTTGAGCAGTATAGGGCTTTATAGGTCATAGATGAGAGCCAGTGCAATGGTGTGGTTTGAGTGTTGGATGATGACCCTAGAGGCCAGGATTCGAATTCCCATTTGGTCATGGAAACTCACTTGGGTGACCTTGGGAGAGTCATATGCTCTCAGCCCCAGAAAACATGGTGATAGGTTTTGTGCGCCTTTAAGTTGTTTCTGACTCATGGCAATTCTAAGGCAAAGCTATCATTGGGGTTTGGCAAGTTTTTTCAGAGGGGGTTTGCCATGGTCATCCTCTGAGGCTGAGAGAGTGTGACTATGGCTGATTCGAACATGTATGTTGTGATACTACACATCTGTGAAGATGCGTGGAGAGAGCAGAGAGGGCAGCAGGGACGCAGTATGGGGCAGGGAGCCCTCCTTGCAAATGTGGCGCTTGTGTGCATGTGTGTGCATTTGTTTTGTTCGCAGCCCTTGCTTCCATGACAACCGACTAGTGGCCACAAAGCAAAAGAATTTGCATTGTGTTGCTTCAGCGTTTTTTCAGGCGCTCAGCTGGGATCGATAGAAGGGAGGCCTTTGGGGGTGGGAGGGCGTTTCATGCCCCGCCACCACTGGAGCATCCCAGACACACCAAGGGCCTGGATTCTCAGTTTTTGGGGAAATGAGGGGGCCAGCAATAGGTGGGTTTCCTTTTATTTGTCCTCAGGGAAACACATGATGGAGAGGGAGCCTTGGTTAAATAGGGAGCAGAAGAGAGGCAGGCAGGTGCCCCATGAGTGCAAACCCGTTCCAGAATGTGGTGCAATTAATGCGCAACAACTTTGTGTAGAGAACAGAGCTGCACAGGAGTGTGAGTCTGCATTGTGCTGGATCCTGAAGGGTTGTGTTCCCATGTTCCACCTTCACCTTTGATGTGGCTTTATGATCCAAAACATAAAGATCAGAGGCAGTCTGGTGTAGTACTTACAGTGCCAGGTTAGGGCCAGGGAGACTGGGCTCCCATCTCCATTTTGCTGGGGTTTTCTGGGCGATCCGGAACCAGTCATTATGTCTTCCAGCCTGGCATTCCAAGGGCCTGAAAGAGTTACTTTTTTTAAAATGGATTGCAATTTCCAGAATTGCTTGGCCATCATGGCTGGGGAATTCTGGGAGTTCAGATCTTGAAAAGTAACATTTCTAAGATTGGGGTGTTTCTTAGAGGCTTGTCAGGAGAACCGTGAACTGAAAGCTGCTTATCTAGGAGGAGAAAGACTATCCATACATGGACCTGAGCATATGCATCTTTTACACAGAAGTAGCCAATGCAAAAACTGTATTAAAATAGACATAAAAGTTTTGTTCCAGTCACTTATGTCTGTAAATGTAAGTGGTGAAATGCATGAGTGAAAGCTTGCAATGTTTTACAATGAAATTGTTGTTGCTGTCGTGTGCCTTTGAGTCATTTCCGACTTATGGCGACCCTAAATTGAACCTATTATGGGGTATTCATGGCAAGATTTCTTCGGAAGTTTGCCATTGCCTTCCTCTGAGGCTGAGAGTGTGTGACTTGCTTATGGTCACCCAGCGGGTTTTGTGGCTGAGCTGGGAATTGAACCCTGGTTTCCAGAGTCAAACCACTCACCATGCTTCTTCAATGAAATAGTCCAATAAATATCAGTGCTGAGGCTGGTGCACTCTGCTTATGCTCAGAGATGCTTGCATCTGTATTACTTCACGTGCTACTGGCTGAGCTCTGGCAATGAAAGCAGACTATAGGACTATATATAAAAAATGAAAATATAAAAGCAACAATTATCCCTTGGGTCTCCCTTGCGCTTTTTCTTCTGTTGTAAGCTTTTCCTTTATTAGAGGTCTATTCCTTCTCCATGGCAAGAATTCTGCAAGTCCATCCTTTACTGTACTGAATAGTTATTAGCCATGAGAGTTGACTTATGGTGGCCCTCTGAATGAAAGACCTTCAAGTTGTCTAGTGAGCAGCCCTGCTCAGGTCTTGCAAACTCAGAACAACTATGGGTTCCTTGATCATATTAATCCGTGTGTAATGCTGTCTCCCTCTTTTCCTCCTGCCTCCCACTTTTCTCTGCATCATCCTTTTTTCCAATGAGTCACGTTGTCTCATTATATATGTCTAAAAGCTCAACAACTTCAACTTAGTCATCTTGGCTTCTAGGGAGGGTTCGGACTTGCTCTGCTCTTGTACACCTTTATTTGTCTTTTTGGTGACCCCAGGTACCTCCAGATCAGCACTACGTTTCAGACAACTCCATCTTCTTCCTAGCAGTAGAATTCAAAGATATGGCCGTGTTCGTCTGTAAAATCAGTACGGAAAGAGATCTTGCAGCACCTTTGAGACTAACTGAAATAAAGAAGTTGGCAGCATGAACTTTCGAGCCTACATTCTCAGATGCCTTTGGATCGATCCCATATGCATCTGAGGAAGTAGACTGAAGCCTACAAAAGCTCATGCGACCAACTTCTTCCCTTCAGTTTGTCTCAAAGGTGCTACAAGATCTCTTTTCCTTCCTAGTGTTTAGGGGACTTTGGAGAAGAGGAGCTGGTGAAGTTCCTGTTTAGACCATATGAAAGTCAATTCCCTAGCATCACATTAAGCGTTCATGCAGCATGCTCAGTTTTCATAGTACCTTACAGAATTTCATTTGCAAGACAGATAGGTCCCTACGTTCAAAGGGTTTACATCCAAAATAAGGAAATACAATGTGGTTTGATGGGCAGGGAGAAGAAAACATTAGTCATTGCCATCAAATTGACTTTGATTAATGGTGATGTTCTGAATGAGATGCTCCCCAAAACTTCAGTCATATATAATCTTGGCCAAATCTTGCAAACTCAGGGCAGCCAGGATTCTTTGGTTGAATCTGGGCAGACTAGACATTTGCCATAATTTTGTAGAGTTCCTACAAGTGGCAAAAGACATCTGTCTATCCTAGCATGTGATTTCCCTCACCTTTGCATTTTGCATTCTCATGCATTATTGTTTTTGGAGTAGCCACTGGAAAGTAAACCCTTGCTGAACTTGCAAATTTGAGGGATGAGGGATGCATCCTGAGGAAAGGCTATGGTGAGAGAGAAAACAGAGGGAATACACATTCCCATTAACATCTGTTTTGACCCCTTGAAAGTGTTCTCCTTTGGTGCCCTTTGACCGATGTGTTTTCTCAAGGTGGTCTAATTTCGCAATGTGTAGAGGATGGTTATTTAAGCAAAACTTTGGGCTCAGACCTGTTTCTGGTTTCCAGTGCAAAGAAGCCTGCGAGCCAGTTTCTAAGAGATATTCTAAAAATATAGTTTGCTTGTAGTTGGATGGCACTTAGGATGTTATCACACGCAGGCCACAAAGCGAAAAGAAAGTGAAAAAGAATCAATCCGGAAATAAACCGAAATAAACCCTACATTACGAAAATAGCTATCAGACGCAAGTAGCATCATTTCGCAATTAAGGAAGGCTCTCCTGGAAACCGTATTTGCCGTTCACACACAAGTGAGAAAATCCCGTACATGTGCTAGAAATGCTCTTCTAGCACATACGCAATACAGCCGCGGCTGTCACTTGCCGCGGCTGTCACCCCTTCCCAAGTCGTCCTCGGTGCAGCCAGCCCTCCATACGGCCGGCACTCCGAGGAGGACCTCCCCCCGCAGCGTTCTCCGAGGAGGTCCTCCTTGGAGCGCCGGCCCCGCGCAGGGTCGGCGCTCCGAGGAGGTCCCCCTCAGAGAGCCGGCGCTCCGAGGAGGTCCTCCTTGGAGAGCCAGCTCTCTGAGGAGGTCCTCCTTGAAGCGCAGGCCCCGCCCCGCGTAGGGTAATGACGGGGAAATGCGCCACAATACGTATTTGGTGATCAGACTTACGGCAAATGCGAAATGATTCCCGTCACGCAATTGCAATTCCTGAAGAAACCGAAATTCAAAAGATCTCGGTTCTTTCCACTTTCTGTCGGGGTTCTGTCAGGGTTCTGTGCGACATTGTGTGGAAACACGGGAAAATAATACGTATTAGGTCAGGATTTCGTTTGGATTCTGTTTGGATTGGGCCCCGTGTGATAACGTCCTTAGTGGGGGAAAGTTTCTTGTGATGCAGGAATTGTGACCCCAGGAGGCTATTTGAAGTCACCTAAGGATAAGGTACTCTTAGGCTTAGTTGCACTCTCCCCTCCAAAAAAGAAAAGAAAATACAAGTTGAATCCCTCTTATCCAAAATGCTTGGGGCCAGAGGAGTTTGGGATTTGGATTTTTTTGGATTTTGGAATACCTGTATTTGCATACACGTAATATGCTGGAGTTGGGATCCAGGTCTAAACACAGAATTTATTTATGTTTTATGTACAACTAATACACAGGGCCTGGAGGTAATGTTATGCAATATTTTCAAATATTTTTGTGCACAGAACAAAGTTTGTGAACCATCAGAAAGCAAAGGTCTCACTACTGTCTCAGCCACCCATGAAAATATTTTTGGATTTTGGAATGTTTCAGATTTTGGAATTCCAAATAAAGGAGAGTCGACTTGTAATAGATAATTGAACCAAGGTGCAAATTAAGTCCTGGAGTGGAGTTCGGTACTTTGGAAAAATTGTGGTGTGTGTGTGTTTGTGTGTTACTGATAATATAAGTAGGTTTCGTTGTGGCCCTCCAGATATTGTTAGATTGCAAGTCCCATCAGCCCCTAGTGTTAGAGACCCATGAAGCTCCCTTGCAAAGGAGCAGATGGGTATAATTCGAATCTGGCTTCCGTGTGAGTAATCCGTCCCTCTTGCGCAAGCCAAACATGTCTTCTCCTGCCCAGGCAGTTTCCTCCTTGTTTAGGAGAAGAAGGAGGCAGAGGTAACTCCTCTTTTAATTTTAGACAATTTACAGAGAGATATAAGAGACACGTGTAATTTGTGGGGATGGCCCTGAGCCCAGTGATAGTATGCATACAAAAGGTCCCAGATTCAAGTCCTGTTTTATTGCCCTCAACATTCCTGGGCCTCCCTATTTGATTTATTTTATTTTTGGGGTGTGTGAAAAATGCATTAAAATTGCCCACACCAAAGTGTGGCAAGTGAACATTGTTTCAATGCTCCGTACAACCTTGAAGAGTGTTGGACTATGACTGGAGACCAGGGTTCGAATCTCGGGATTCAGATTTAGTCTTGACTATAACTAACCCAGATAAGATCAGTCTTCAAGTTGTTTTTGACTTTTGGTCACCCTAAGGTAAACCTATCATGGGGGTTTCTTGGAAAGATTTCTTCTGAGGAAGTTTGCCATTGCTGTCACCTGAGGCTGAGAGAGTGTGATTTGCCCATGATCACCCAGTGGGTTTCATGGCCAAGCTGGGAATCAAACCCTGGTCTCCAGAGTTGCAGTCCAACACATAAACCACTAAGCCACACTGACTCTGCGTTGCCATATCTAAAAAGAGAAAAGGGAGATGCAGTAAACAGTGGGATCTAGCTGCATTTTTCAGGCTAAGTAGTTTATTTCTGCAAATTATTTAGGAGGAATAGGCTGTGTATAATATGCTGGGTGTTCTTGCCCCCTCCTTGTTTTCATTTCAACGGTTTACATTTTTAATATTTTGAAAGTTGGATCACTTTTTAAACTTCCCTATGCTGTGAGTTGCTGTTATGGTTGCTCAGCATGTTGCATTGTCAAATGTCTGAAGAGATGTCTGGCTACGAGAAGCAGACATTGTGTGGCACGTAGTTGTCCACGGGGCCTGGGCATGCTGGCTCTATGTCTCTCCAGGTGCTGAATGTGTGCCATCTTGGGCAGCCTGTGATCACTCATACCTGTCTGCATGGCAAATTTGTTTTGCCACCGGCTGGTGCCCAGGATCTGAATGTACCCAGAAGCCAGGCTGCCACATCTATGGCTGAATTTTTGGCAGGGTTCCCTCTCCATGCTCTGGACTGTCCTCTCCATCATCCCCCACAAGCCTCCCCAAGAAGCTCTCTGCTGCCATCAACCTCCTTCTGTCTTTGCGTGTGTTTTGCTTTCTGGCTCTCTCTCTTCCTGATCAACCCAGAAATGCCTCATTCATGCCCAAACCCGTTTGGTAGCATTTCTAAGAATGACGGATATAGGAGGAGGAAGAGAAGGAAGGGCTGACCCACAGGGTTGTGATTGTGTAGGGCAGAGATGGGAAATTGTGGCTCATGGGACACACTCCTAACCTCCCTTTGTGTACAGACTTTGGTTGGTAGTTGTTGTGTGCCTTCAAATAATTTCCAGCCCTAAGGGAAATCTATTGTGAGGTTTTCTTAGCAAGAGTGGTTCAGAGGTGGTTTGCCATTGCTATCCTATGAGGCTGAGGCTGAGAGTGTGTGACTAACCCAAGGTTGGTTTAAGCGGCCAAAATAATTGAGGCAAGCTTTTTAAAAACCACAGCAGAGTGGCTTATTTAGGGTGTTACATTTTTTAACTTATACTGTTTTATATGTTAACTTATATTGTTTTAAATAGATGATTTCAGTTGTTTTTTAAAATTTTACTGTGATGTTTTTGAAATGTTTTTATCTTGTAAGCCACCTTGGGTCCCTTCCTGGGAGAAAAGCATCATAGAAATGAAATGAAATAAATAAAAATAAATAAATAATAAGTAAATAATCAGGGAATTGAACCCTGGTCTCCAGAGTTGTAGTCAAACACACTACTATGCCATGCTGTTGCACCCCATAAAACCTCTTAGACTATTATGAATTTTGAAGGCCTGGCACACTCTTGGCTAGTCAAAGAATTCAGTAGCTCCCATCTCAAATCATATTCATCCATCTCATGCTACCTTTTTTGTTGTTGTTGCACTTCGTGGCCGCTGTTTTTCTTGCGCATGGCGAATTTGGCCCCAGGCGTGTCTCCTGCTGATACACCAAAACTCTGGTTTTTCATGATGCACAGAAATTGGAATGCATTGGGAGAACTGCAACGCAGGGATGTGAGGTTGCAGAGTTCAGGCAGCTGTGTGTGTTCAGCCCAAATAACTCTTCATTTAGATGACATGCGGCTCCTCTGAAAGACGGCATGTGGCGTGTGCATTACGTATTATGTGCCTGGGCTTACTGCAATTCAGGATCTTCCTTTAGACCTTTAGGAGTAAAGCCTGGCTTGTGGGCCATGTGTGGCTCTTAGAACTCTAGTTTTGTGGCCCCTGAGATCCTGTGGAATCAGTGAAATACTGCCAGAAAATGTGTCATGTTTCAAGTAGTGGCACATTTTGTAATGGCGCTGCTGCAATCTGCTCTATGGAAATTTCATTTAGGCGTTTTGGATTGCTGCCAGGGTATCCCTCATTCCTGGGACCATTGCTGTTTCCTTTTTCTAGAGGCCCTGAATCTTAATTTGTAGGTTCTGATATCTTCTCCCACTCTTTGTCTTCAGTTCTGCTGTCCCCCAGGATTGCCACATCCATCATCCAAATTTTCTTCTCATCGGTCACAGGTCTTTTTCTTGTTAGCCTCTCAAACTGCTCCAAAGAGGCAGTACTTTCCATAGAATCAGTGCCCACATATGTGATTCTCAGCCATGAAATGATAGGAGATTATGGTTGTGAGTGTCTCTGGAAGTACAGCCACCAAATTCAGTTGAACTGAGTAGAGATGCTGAGGAGTAAACAGCCCAAATCTTGTTTAGCAGTTGCATGATGTAAATTTCTGCTAGGCATGGCTGTTCCAGAGTTACTCTATGTTGGAGTTATAACCGATCACGTAACGGGCAACCGTGTCTCACAGATGCTTGCTGAGTGATTTTTAAGGATCTTGTGCAACCCTGATTAGGATTCTGCCCTTGTGCCACCTCCTTGAAAGTACAACCACCTACATTGAACGCCTGCATAATTTTGACACCTTTGTCTGATGAAGAAGCTGGTGGAGTTATGAAAGCATGCAACATGTCTTTTGTGCATTTTGGTTGGTCTGATAACAGTATCGCTGTCTTGTGGATTTTGGATGTTACTGCAGTTTGCTGTATGGCCAACACAGCTATTCCTGGATATGTTTATATTAACAGTATTTCGTAGCACCATAGAGTTGGAAGAGATCCCAAGGGGCCATCCAGTCCAACCCTATTCTTTGCAGGGATACACAGTCAAAATACTCCCTGTGACAGATGGCCATCCAGCTTTTGCTAGAAAACTGCCAAAGAAAGACGCAAACAGCTTTTACTGTCAGGAAGTTTTTAATATTGAGTTGGAATCTCTTTTCCTGCTATTTGAATCCATTGCTCCAGGTCTTATTCTCTGGAGCAGCAGAAAACAAGCTTTCTCCCTCCTCAATCTGACCTCCCTTCAGATATTTAAATGGATTTAAATATCTCTTAACCTCCTCTTCCCCAGGCTAAACCTACCCAGCTCCGTAAGCTGCTCCTCATCGGTCTTGGTGGTTTCCAGCCCTTTCACCATTTTGGTTGCCCTTGTAGTTACACAAGTGTAAGCCACCCATAGGATCCTGGCCCAAAGTCCTCATGAACCCAGCCTCCCCCTCCCAATTGCTTTCTCATATTAGTCTGGTCACTCCTTTCACTCCTCTGATGCGATTCCATCATGGATGATGTATTATTTATCTCCTGCTAACAGTGTGCCTTACACACTGGAGGCAACATGATGCACTTATTACCATGAGGTTTTTGCATAGGCCCAAAGAAGGGAAGGTCTTCCCTGCCACAAAAGCTATCCTTTGGCATCTGAAAAGAGCATTTTGGATGCCCTGAAAGCAGAGGCTGAGGTGGACTGCACAGAAGGTAGCACATTTTGCCCCATGGGCCACATCGTGTCACTTGTGGCTACCTTTTTGCACAAACAACCACAGAAAGAGGGTTTGTGGGACTTCTGGAGGGGAGAGAAGGCAATTGCCAGTTGACTTATGGCATCCCCATAAATTTCATAAGGTTTTCTCAGGCCAGAAATACTCAGAGGTGCTTTTGCCAGTTCCTGCCTCTGAAACAGAGCCTAAAGCACCTGGTATTCATTGACAGTCTCCCATCCAGGTACTAACCAGGGCTAATCCTGTATAGCTTTCCAAGATCAGATGGTATATGACACGATCTAGGCATAAAGATGGCCCAGTTAGGGCTCTTAGGGGAGTGAACGTAAGAGCAAGGAGAGCTTCATTTTGTTTGTATGCAAAGGGCTTTTGTGTTAGTCTCAAAGGTGCTGCAAGATCTCTTTGCAGAGAGCCAATGTGGCGTAGTGGCTTGAGCATTGGACTACGACTCTGGAGGCCAGGGTTTGAATCCTGGCTCGGCCATGTAAACCCACTGGGTGACCTTGGGCAAGTCACAAACTCTCAGCCTCAGAGGATGGCAATGGCAAACCTCCTCTGAAGAAACTTGCCAAGAAAACCCCATGAGAGGTTTGCCTGAGGGGCATTGCCAAACTCAGCTCAAGGTAGTGAGTGGTCCAGGGACCAGAGCCAGTCTGCAAGCTGTTGGCTACTGGTCCTTGGCAAGTTTCCAAGAACGAGGGAAAGAATTGTAAGCCAATGGGCTCAGATGGGGTCCTGGTCCTTGCAACACAGGGGATAAAAATTGCTGGCCCCCACATCGGAGAGCTTGAGATGCAATAGCCTAATATATCTTTTGCTGTAGTTTTGAAGGTGCCACATAAACCTCCCTGTTCTTCTTTAAGTGCAAAGTCTTCAGGAGCAATTCTGTTGTCCTTCCAGCGCCTCTCTGTCCTGGATCCTTCATGGGGGCCCCCCTCATTTTGACCCATACCTCCCCCCCCCAAAAAAAAAACACCAGACGGCTGTTGCTCCAGAAGAATGAGGCAGCCTCCCTTCTGTTCTTCCAAGCCTTGCAGCTGCATCTCCTCCTTGCCATATTCCCTCGGAGTGATGCTTGCCGCATGCCAGATGGTGTGGCCTGACCTGCTCTTTCTAAGTGGCCTGATGAATATTCAGAGGGGGATTTGCCATGTTTTGGGGGAGACATGGAGGGGGGGGGAGCCTCTCCAGAAGGGTGAGAGGAAGGCCAGGACAGCTGGCAGTGGATGGACCTGACTCCTTGCAAGTCAGAAAAGGAAGAGCGAAAGGAAACATGGAAGGAACTTAGTTATGGGACAGCAGCTTCCATGAGTCCTAGCAAGCTAGCATTGCAAATGGTGTGGGAAAGTGGGAATTGCAGTTCAGTAAGGGAGCCCACATGGCAGAATGGTTTGAGTGTTGGACTACCACTCTGGAGATCAGAGTTTGATTCCCAGCTCAGCCATGGAAACCCACTGGGTGGCCTTAGGGGAAGTCACACTCTCTCAGCCTCAGGGGAAGGCAATGGCAAACCTCCTCTGAACAAATCTTGCCAAGAAAACCCCTTAAGTCAGAAACGACTTGAAGGCATGTGGCAACAAACAACAAATAAAGCCCATGCGCAACCCTTTGCCAGCCCCAAAACTTTGCCACCTGAGGCCAATGCGTGGCAGTGGGTCACCATCCCAGTGTGTGTGTGGGGGGGATTGACTCCTCCTGCTCCTCTTTTTCCTTCTCCTTTTCCTTCTGCTCCTCTTCTTCCTCCCCTCCTCCTTCTCCTTCTCCTCCTCCTCCTCCTCTCCCCTTCTTCATTTTCATCCTCCTCCACCCTCTTCCTCCCCTCCTTTTTCTCTCCTTCCTCCTCTTCTTTGTCCTTTTCTTCTTCCTCCCCTCCTCCTCTTTCTCTTTCTCTTTTTTCTTCCTCTTCTTCCTCCCCTCCTCTTTCTCTCCTTCCTTCTCTCCTTCTTTCCTTCCTCCCCTCCTCCTCTTTCTCTTTTTCTTCCTCCTCCCCCCTCTTCTCTTCCTCCTCTTTTTCCTTCTGGGGGGAGGAAGAGAGGACTGAGTCTGTTGCTTCTGGTCCCTCCTTCCTTCCTGCCTTCCTTCCTCCTCTGGGCTGGTCCTCCCTTTGGAGGAGGAAGAGGGAGGGATGCTGTGGCGAGGCTGAAGGAGAAAGGGACGAAGGACCAGGACCAGGACCAGGACCAGGACCAGGACCAGGACCAGGACCAGGACCAGGGCAGAGGACCAGAAGGCAGGCAGGCAGGCAGGCAGGAGGGCCCCCCATCCCCTGCATCCCCTTGGGCATCCTCCCTCGCTCCTTGGGGCTGGTGGGAGTGCCTGAGGATGGTGGTCTTCCTGGGTCGGAACCTGCCTTCCCTCCTGGCCCTCTTCAAGAAGAAGGGTGAGTCAACCAGGGACCCCCAGGAGGACCCCAAGGTCAGGCTTGGCTTGGGGGCTCGCCTCTTGACCTCTTTGGCAACGCCATCCATCCATCCATCCATCCATCCGCTACAAGGGAAACAGAGTTCTCCCCTTTTCTCCATGAGAGATCCATTGGATCCACCAGCTCACGACCGGATCGTCCTTGGGATCTGGGAGGATGGAGGGGAAACATGGCAAAGGGTCCAGCAAAATAGTGTGGATGGATTAGATTGTCTGGCAAAGGGAAGAAGGAGGGAAACCCCAAGCGCTATTTACTACCCAGCCTGATGAGAAAACAGATTGATTAAATAATAATAATAATAATAATAATAATAATAATAATAATAAATAATGTGTTTTTGAAAGTGCTTGAGGTGTTGTGCATTGTTGATTTGTTGTTGTTCCCTGCCTCACTCCAAGAGAGGGGTGGGTAAGAAATAACAACAACAGAAACAACAACAATATAATAATTATTAAATGCGTGTTTCTCATCAGGCTGGTAGTAAAATGCTTGGGATGTTGTGCATTGTTGATTTGTTGTTGTTCCCTACCTTGAGCCAAGGGGAGAAGTGGGTAAGAAATAATACTAATACCAATAAATTTCTTACCGGCCTCTCTCCCTGGATCAAGGCAGGAAACAAGAACTCAGCAACACCCAGCATTGGCTGGGAATGATTTCAATGGGCCTCAAGGCCCTTTTATGATTAATGTTGAATATTAATTTTGTTCCTGAACTGTTTGGGTGGGTGGGTGGTTCGCTGTAATTTTTCATTTCCATTAGGCCACTTGTTTCTTGCAGAATCTCTCTGTTTATTTGTCTGTGAAGCTGCAAAATAGCCTTGCAAATGCAACAACCAAACAACAACTTCTGCCTTTCTTTCCCTCCAAGTCCCCCACCTTGAAATACCTGGGACTCATTTTTGCATTTTGGGGGATGTTCCCAAACTTGTTCCCGCAAGGTATTCCCCCTGGTATCCCAGAGACTCTGTCCTTGGGAATCTGCTGGCATGCATCCCATGAGGATGGAGGGGCCGAGGGGGACTATGTGTGGAGCTGGTTTCTCCCTATTTGGGGGAATTTGCATCCCCCCTAAACCTCTTTGGTGGCTTCTGGGTCCCCCCAACCCAACCTCCCCCCCTTTTTCCTCTGGGCAAGGCATCCCCCATTGTTTTCTGGACTCATTCACTAGCTCTCCCTGGATTGCTGAAGCCAGCAGTTCATGCTTGGCTTTCCCTTTCAATCTGGACCACTAGCAGCCAGAACAAGGCAACCAGACATGTCCTACACAGTTCAAACTTATGTTCAGGAGGAATATCCAAGAGGTCCTCCATTTTGAGCAGGACTAATAAGCATGAATTGATATTTATGTGAGTGATTTCAGCTTCGAGTTGTGAATGTGCTACATTTTTCTTTAATATCTGGTGCCTTGCCCTCCTTTGCAGTTAAGACACTGGGATCCCCTAAGCATCACATCACATCACATCACCAGTTCCCCCATTATTGGGATTGGGATTGGGAAAGGGAATTGGGGCCATTCTGGGTTTTTCTGCTGGCTTGCTCTGCAGTGCTTCTGCAGCTCTCCTTCTCTCCCTCCCTCCTTCCTCCTCCTCCTCTCAAATTTTGTTTTTCGGATGAGCTCTGTCTCCTTTGGCTGGGATGCAGCAGCCCTGGTGAGATGCTGAGATCTGGGAGAGGATTTACCTCTCCTTCAAGCCGAAAATGAATGCTTCCTTATTGGCTGCTCTCGGTTTGTTTATTCTGCAGTCTCCTGTCCTCCTCCTTTTGTTTGGTGACTTCCAAAAAATGGCTTGATAAAGTGGAGAGAATGTATTTCCTAGGAGGGCGAAAGGTCTGGAAGCCACCAAGCCCTGTGAGAAGGGGCTTAGGAAGCTGGGTATGTTTAGCCTGGACAAGAAGAGGTTAGGATTGGCATAATCTGGAAAACTCTCCAAGATGGGGAGGAAACACAGATTCCTAGAGTTGGAAGGGACCCCAAGGGGCATCCAACCCAACCCCATTCTGCCATGCATAAATATTTGAAGGGATGTCATATTGAGGATGGAGCAAGCTTGTTTTCTGCTGCTCCAGAGAATAGGACATGGAACAATGGATATTCCACCTAAACATTAGGAGGAACTTCCTGAGGATAAGAGCTGTTTGATAGTGGAAGACACTGCTTCCTCGGAGGGTTGTGGTATCTCCTACTTTGGAGGTTTTTAAATATAGGCTTGATGGTCATCTGTCACAGAAAGAGCTTGGATTATGTTTTTCTGCATGGCAGAAGGAGGTTGGACTGGATGATCTTTGAGGTCCCAACTCTAGGATTCTGTGATTCCTCCCCCAACTTGGAGAGTTTTCCAGATTATGTCAATCTGCAGCATGTGATATGTAAAGCTGGATTTAGGATGCAGAGGCATATAAAATTTGCATCTTTATTCATCTGGATCACTTGGCTCTGGTTTGAAGTTTCGTGCAAATAAGGAGCTGGGAATAAGGAACCAACTTTGTCCCCGTAACCCATCTCTGCTTTTCTTTCCTCCTCTTTCTTTCTCTTCATCTCTCTTTCTTTTTGCTCTTAATTGCTAAAGTCAGACTAACTTTGCCAAGGGGAATATATTGCAAACATTTGCAAATAAACAACAGTTCAGAAGGGGAAAAAATGATGGGTTTTTAGATCAGTATTTATGCTATGCGATGTGGGGGACAGGTAATGTTTTCCTGTAATATGTCAGGGACTGGTTACTGTATTTGTGCCCATTGGCTACAAATGTTCCTTTCTTTTTCTGGAAGCTTGCTGTTGATGGATCAGGGACTGGCATCGGTCCATGGACCACTGCTTTTTATCGCCTCTTTTAGATGTTATTCCATTAGGACAGGCCTTGGTCTTGGTCTGCTGCTTACCTGGCTGAAACAAAGCAGTGCCTTTTATTTGTTTCCAATATTTATTTGCACCCATTACCACTGGTCTTGAAGAATATTTATTCAGAACAATTAAACCAGCATCTGCTGTCTGATTCATCCAAAGCCAATTTGGGAGAGGAGGGGAATCTGAAGAGATGTCCAGTCCTTCTGTCAAGGACCTAAATCTTACTAGTATTCAAAGGCATAGTAGCTATGTTAGTCTGTTGCAGCATAAAGAGATATAAAGGAACATTGTTGCATCTGTGAGACTCATTGAGAAAAAGATATTTCTAACATAAACTAAGAAGTGGACTGGAGTCCCCTTCTTTGGAAAACAGAGATTGGATTGGCATCTTTCAGGAATGGCTTAGTTACGTATTCCTGGCTCAGCCATAGAAACCTATTGAGTGACCTTGGGCAAATCACACTCTCTCAGCCTCAGAGGATGACAATGACAAACCCCATCTGAAGAAACTTGCCAAGAAAACCCCATGATTATGGATGGCCTTAGGGTTGCCATAAATTGGAAACAACTTGAAGGCACACATCATCCCCCCAAACTGCAAGCTCCCAGCCTATTAAACCCTGGCATGAAGGAAGAGAGATGTTCCTAAGGTCCTTGGTCTTCCATATCTGTGGTCCTTTATGGCATCTTCCCCATCCTTGGCACCTTTCTCCCCTGCTTTGCAAGGTATGGGATGTCCAGATCTCTTGGACAGTCAGTCAGTCGCTTTTGTTTAGAAGAAAGAAAACATGATGGGAAAGGGAGAGATGTGAGTGTGAATGGGTTGGAAGAGCTGCTTTACTTTGTGTTCTGGGAAAAGAGAGCCATCCAGAAGGGAGGGATGAGATGTAGTTTAGAGAAGAGAGGAGGCTCTGTGCCTATTGATCGATCGGTCTTCTTGTTAAGGAGAGAGCAAAGATGGAGGGGCACAAAGTGGCAGAAGCGAATCCTTTGCTGATTCAGCCTCCCAAGGACCGCAGGGGTGCAAGGTGACCTTGCCTGCAAAAAGGCTTATTGTTCTGTCCATCTCAGGGTAGTTAGTCTCAACGGGAGGGGAATGCACCCTGCTTTGCGCCATGCAAAATCTTCCTTCTAAAATTTGGGGTAGGGAAAAGTGTGGCCACATTCACCCCCATTCTCCTGTTTTGTGGCCTCAAGGCTGTGACCCTCCTGAAGTGCCCTACCTACCTGCAAAAGGTCAGTCCCTTTTGCTAGAAGCCCCCCAAGAATGGTGGAGCTCTTTCAAACAAGGCTGAGCCACTATGGAGGGAACGGGGATTATTTTAATTCCTTGTACTCGCCTGGCATGCATCCAGTTGGCATTTGGGGGCTGATATTTTGGGGAAGCTAGAATAGTTTGGGAGACTCTTGGGGGTGAAGGAAGAAAATTTGTGCAACTGTGGGCAGTTTTGGGTACTTTGGATTTATTTCAGATGAAAAATAATCTCTCTCTCTCTCTCTCTCTCTCTCTCTCTCCATTTAAAAAAAAATCCATCCCGGCTTGCAAAAATAAGAGACAAGTGTGTCTTTCTGGTTGCCTGGGTTTATATCTGTCCTCTTCTCCCTCAAAAGATTTCCTATCTCTTCTTGAAATCTTGGGCTCTACTGTTCATTTTCTGTTTTTTACAAAAGAGTTTGCAAGAGGAGTAAATTGCACCCCTATTGTGTAGCCCAGCCTGGTGCCAACAAATGGATATGGGTTGTGCAGTTTATAGTTTCTCGAAAAGACTGCTTGCCCTCCAGCAAGGAGACAGTAACTCTTTCCTGTGGTTTTAGGAACAAACATTTCTGCTTTAAAAATTGGAGCTACTCTGTCCTTTCCAAATGGTGAGGAATTTTGTTGCTAACTTTGTGTTTAGGGTGTTGATGATAATGCTTAGGAATAGAGTTGCTTAGCTGAGTGCACAAGGGGCATTGCCCAGATTTGGGGTGGGCAAAGGATGAGTTCAGGGGTCACATACAGCCCCGTAAGCCTATCCTTGTGGCCCATGGCCATCCTATACTCTCTGGACTGCATTTTTCCTGCCTTTCTCAATGAATTGCCTCTCCTCAGAGCCACCAAGAGCTGCAAAACATGTTGCAGGAAATATCCAGTTGGAATCTTAGTTTTCAAATGTGCCAGTTAATCTCTAGATTCCTCCTTTTCTCTTCTTTTTATGCAGTACTCTTGGTGACTTACACAGGTACAACTACTTTTTCTGGTGTGCAAAGAGTACCAGATACATGCATACCTGTGAACAACCTGTTGCACAAGGAGGTATCCAGTGCCCCCTTGGGCAGTGCTTTTTGCCCAGGAATGTGCCCATCTCAGGGTCTCTGTCCCTTGACCCAAACAGCCCCTGACTTCTTTGGTATGCTCCCTTCCACCATCATCAATCTGCTTTGGTGGGCTTTGTCTGCAGAAGGTCCAACGTCAATCTCCAACATCTCCAGTCAGAGCTTGGAAAGTTCCTTGCACAGAATAGTTGTTACTGTCAGGCTGTGAATGTCAGATTTCCCTGATCAAACTGCTCCAAGGAGAGATGGACTACACTTCCCATCCTCCCCCCAACCAGGATGTCCCTATTGTCCAGGGAACAGGATGGGAGATGTACTGTATATACTCCACTATAAGTCAACCACATGTACAAGTTGAGGGCAGGTTTTGGGATCAAAATTATGGATTTTGATGTACCTGTGGATAAGTCAAGAGTAAAACCCAGGGGCATGGACTAAGGCTCTAAGGATGAAGGAAAAGAAAACAATGCCAAAAAACATACAAAATTCCAGTAAGCATACCTGTTTCTGCTTATTCTAAAGGCTGGCTGGATAAGAGAGGTGGTCAGTGCTTCCAGGACAGATTAGGCTTTTGCCTTTCACCAGGAGATGGTTCCTTTTTCTATATAATGTACAGTATCTACATTGACCCCTGGATAAGTCGATTCAGGTTTTTGGGGTCATTTTTTAAAAAGTTAAATTTCTAGACTTATACATGAGTATATACGTACAGTAGTCCATCCCTTCTGGACAGCACCAATCTGGACCAGCCTTTGGTAATTCCAGGTAGGGCAGGAAAAGACCTTATGGAGAAACATTACAGAGGCGCTGCGGTCTAGTGGGCTGAACCAGTTGGTTCAACAGCCTGACTCGACAGAAGGCAGTTTCCTCTCTTTCTATCAGTAGTGAAATATTTGTGCAAACAGCTCCTGATTGTAAACAGACGTGTGAATGCATTTGATTTCTGCTCATTTCCCCATCTTTCCCCCCTTGCAGCCTCCACCCGAGTAATCTTTTGTTCATCCTCCACCCCTTATCTATTCTGGAATTGGTTGTGCATGGAGACAAATGTGCTGGGCACTGTCCCTTTAAGCTTGGCTGGCTCTGTGCATTTGTGTGTGTGTGTGTGTGCAACACACACACACACACAAGGTGCACAGATATTTCTGGTATCAGTCATGTGATAGCACCCTGGGGTTCTTTCGCTTATTCAGTGGCATTGGTTTAAAGGCACAGGCTTGGAGCAGCGGCCAGCCTGATAGCAGGACTGCAAATGGTGTCCTATTGCTTTTGCCATCGGAGGGTTGTAAAAAGATCCCAAGGTTTTCATGGTTACAGGACATCATTGCTCTCTTGCAGCAGAGATGCCAGTCACATGCCAGAGTTTCTTGATTTATTAATTTTATTCCTCCTCCTCCTCCTCTTCAAGTCTTCCTGCTTGTCCCCCAGTAATGCCTTTGGAGGTATTCATCACCAGGACATAATTAATTTATTTTATATAACAGTTTTTAAAGAATTTCAGTAGGCCCTTGATAGCTGAGGTTTGGTTCTAGGACCCCCTGTGGATATAAAAAGCCATGGATGCCCAGTCCCATTATGGGACGACGACATCATCATCATCATCATCATCACAGTGGGTCTTTAGCATCTGCTGGGGTTTGGTTCAAGGACCCCTTGTGGATACCAAAACCTGTGGATGCTTATGTCCCATTATATAATGCAACATTATTATTATTATTATTATTATTATTATTATTATTATTATTGGTCCTTTGTATCTGCTGGGGTTTGGTTCAAGCAGAGCAGAAACCCACCTGTTGGGCTTGTGATGCAAGGGGTCCCAGATTTGAATGAAACCCTCTCCATCTTCTTGTGTTTGCAGGGGCTGCCAAGGCAGAAAATGAGAGGCGGCTGAGCGTCCAGTACAAGGCGGGGGATGAGCGGCTGGACAATGTCTTCTTCCCCAGCAGCCGCCCTCCACACCTGGAGCAACTGCACATCCAGGCCCAGGCTGGACTCAAGTCCTTGCAGAACCAAGGTACCAGGCACTGGGATGGGTAGTGGGTTTGCTTGGCACACCGACTGCCTCTCTGCCCCTTCTGCAATCCCAGAGCCTTGGCGTTGCTGGCATTGCTGTTGCCATGATAATCTTGATTTATATCCTGGAGAAATGATGCAGTTTGACACTGCTGCGTTAACTGCATATCTGCCATGGCTCAGTGCTATGGGATCCTGGGATTTGTAGTTTGTTGTGGCACCAGAGCTCTCTAGGGAAGGCAGAATGGCTCACAAAACTACAAATCCCAGAATTCCATAGCTTTGAGCCGTGGAAGTTAAAGCGGTATCAAATTGAATTATTTCTGCAGTGCAGATGCAGCCTTTCTCAAGACAATGGAGGCCATAAGAGTTGGACAGTGGTGGAACTTCTTACCATCTGGACAGTGGTAGTCTTGGGAATTTCTTTCCATTTGGACATTGGGGGCCATGGGAATTTCTTCCCATATGGACAATGGTGGCTATGGAAATTTCTTCCCATTTGCACCTTGGTGGCCATGGGAAGTTCTTCCCATCTGAACATTGGTGACTGTGGGAATTTCTTCCTTTCTGGACATTGGTGTCCAAGGGAATTCCTTCCCATCTGGACTGTGGTGGCCACGGGAATTTCTCCATGTCAGGTCCCCGGTGGCCATGGAAGTTCCTCCCTTCCCTTACTTTTATTAAATTTTACATTTGCCGAACAGGACTCTTTATACTCTACCAACTGACTATCATTTCTTTGGACTCTGTACGGGGGAAATGTGGTCACTTCTGGTTAACCTGCCCTCCTCACTTCTGCTCCTGGCCACATCGGAGACACAGCCATGTTTGCTAAATGAGGCAAAACCTTTGCTGCTGCGCACAAGGGATGGGGAGGTTGCAGCACCAGGTCAGAGTCCAATGGCTCTGTGGGACCCGAGACCTGCAAGAGCGGACACCTGCCCTCTGCTCCCTCTTGGCTCTCCTGGGCGACGCTGTCCATAGACAGAACCACTTGGAGCATTGCAGGTGACCTTGCCAGTCCCAGGTCAGAGGGAAACAGGTGGGCTTAGACTCCTTCCTGCCGAGTCCTCTCCCCTTTGGTGCCCACCACTTTGGACACCCTGGATCACAGTTTGCAAACCTCTGGGTCTCCCCAATCCATACGACGATGTCTTTTTTGCTGTTACCTTCCAGGGAAACAGAAGCAGACCAAGATTGCTAGCGATGCCAGCAGCATCCAGGTAAGCCATTCCCTTTGGGGGAATTTGTCATGTTGTGCCATTGCAATGTTGCTATATATTTTTTCCTATTTGCTAACTCTTGGCTGTCACACCTACCTGCCCATAGGTGACAAGTCACCCAGATGCTAGCTGCTGGTGGGCTTTTCTTGCTTCCCCAACAGAGGCTGTGCTTAAAAATATTTGGGTTTCCTTTGTGCTTTAAACCAAACCCAAATGAATTAAAAAGTCTGGATCTCTCTCCCCCCCCCCCCAATGTACAAGGCTCATGAATCTGAACTAGTCTTGTGTTGTTGTGAACATCCACGTTGGTGCAGGAGAAGCTCAAACTGCTGGAATAGGATCAGGTGGAGAGTCACAGGGAAGTAATTCTGCAAATGAAGAACCATCTTGTACTTAACTTTTGCATGTGGGTGTACGTGGGTTTGCTCTTCTCTGCTCTTGTCATATTTACCTTGGCTGTAGCCAACTGCACTTTGTCCTTTTGCTTTCCTGCAGCCTCCCTTCCCTTCGCCTGGCTGCTAACTCCAAACATCCCCCCACATCGCAGAGGTCAGCTGTGCCTGCCACCCACTCCCATCCCTGGTACCTCTTTCCGCTGTATATTTGCTTAAGCCCAGGGATGACTCTGGGCACTTTCTGCTCGTGCAAGTCCTTTGTGGAGGAGCGGTGATGGGTGCTTTCCATGTCAGTGGGGTCATGACTCCATTCTGGGTTTTAGTCCAGATCTTCTGGGCCCATAACCTGTTTTGCTTTAAATATGGAGTTTGGTGAATCTCACTAGCAGAGTTCTAAACTATCCAATCTTTTCTGGAGATAGGTTCTGCACTTTGGATGATGTCCTGTTTTAAATTTTGGAATAAAATGTGAATCCAGTTTCATCACTCCAGTCACAGTGGAGCAATTTGCTGCCGCTGTTGTTGGAGAGCAGGTGATGTAGTTAAACCAGTTTGCCTGACCTTCCTCAGCTGAGTGTCCTCCAAATGTGTTGGGTAACAGTCTCTGTCCTCACATGCCAGCATGCCCAGTGGTCTTGGTGGCTGGGAATGAAGGTTGTTGTAGTTCAGAAAGCCTGGAGGGCTAGCCAAACTCCAGCAGGAAAAACTTCTGATCTCGTGATATTTAATCTTCTGTTTGTCATGTTCCACTATCACAGCATGAGTGGGAAGTGCTTGGATTAAAAGTAATGCTTGTTAACTGATTTAATCAACTAAAATTAAATTGCAAGTTTTTTTAAAAAAAGTTTTGGTTAATTGGCAAATCATAAGCTTTTGAATTCTCTTTACTGCTCTGAAAATGTCTTTGGTTGTGCAGTGGAACCCAGCTTCAAAGAATCCAGCTGCATCAGTTTTGCAAAGCATTGCTGAGGCTGGATTGAAATTCTGCACCCCAAAAGCTGAATTCTGCCACTTGCATAAATTAAACAAGTGGAGCAACCTTGCAGAGTTAATTTTGCGACTTTCCCCAATTTTGTAGCAGCATCCTGTTATTTCTTCATTGGGGAAACTGTGGGAGAGCTAAACTACCTCTCACCTCCACTGCCCAGCACTGGAGATATTATTTGCCTCCACATTCTTCTGAGATTTTGGCAGGCTTTCTGTAAATCACCTTCAAGCAAAAACCCATGAAGAGATGTTTATGCCAAGTCAAAGCATTTTTCCATCAGGGCCATTTTTGTCTGATTCCATTAGCAACAGCAACTCTCCAAGGCTCTCAGGAGAGAAAAAAAAAAAGAGAGACAAAGAAATGCATATAGGAAACCTGACTCATTATAAGGGGAGAGTGTCTCTGGGCATGTCTAAAGTGCATTCTCATTACCATGGTACTGTGATCCATTCCTGCTTACCTAAGCACAGAGGGGTGGAAATTAAATTTGGAGAACATGGCCATCTTTCCAGCTTGAGTCCCCAATACTGTAGTGTTTTTCTCAATGCACAAAAGCAAACCAGATTGCATTGTGCTTTTTCACACTGATTGCATTTAATCAGATAGAAGGGTTTTTGTGCCCTTGAAAGAGAACATAAAGCGGAGAATGCAAATGCACTGGCCAGTACCTCCACCTGGTGGACAGGCATGATGTTGCAAACCTTATAGTTTACTTATGAAAAAGGAAACACACAGCTAGCTATCTGCAGTCCATGTAGTAGTGCCATTAGGGGGGACGCACGGATGCAGATCGCACTGGGTGCATCCAAAAGAGGGGTGGCACCCAGTTGATCCAGTCCTGCACTTGCCCTCCAAGAAAAAAACCCAGGACAGAGGAGGAGCAGGGGGACAGCGCATGCAGCTTTGCAGGCTGCTCTGTCCTGGGCTTTTGCCCTGGAGAAGAAGCCCAGGGGCCTCCTTCTCCTCCTCTGGCCATGGGCTTTCTCTAAGGAGAGGAACACCGGGACAGAGGAGGATTGTGCGCATACCCTTCCACGCTTCTCTGGACCCAGAGGAGGAGGAGCGCACACTGCGGCGAAGCCTGGAGGGCCAGCGTACCACCGTGATAGCCAGCATTGGGATGCCACTGAGTTTATGTGCACAATCAATTAAAGAGATCAGTAACACTAATTATCAGGCTACCAGAAATGGTTAAAAGGGCATTGCTGAGTTACTTAATTCTTGCTTTCAAAAAAAGTCAAGAAAAGAAGGGATAGCATCATTAGTCAGTCAGTGTGATCCTAGAGGCTGCTTAATACCCCTGGTCCACAGTCTTGCAGGTGTGGGAGTAGTGTGGCCCATGGAGGGTCTCTTTGTGGCCCTTGGATTTCCTCCACTGCTGTTTGTTTGTTTGTTTTTGTCCCCCACAAAAGTGGAGTTATGTCAGGAGTGGGAACTCTCCAGCACATTAGGTATTGCTGGATTGCAGCTCTTAGCACTGCCTATGCTGGCCAAGGGGATGATGGAAATTGCAGCCTCACAGCATCCAGAGAGACCAATGAATTTTGGGAAGAGGGCCTTCACCTTCTTTTTTTCTCCTGCTTTCTGCAGTCTTCCCACTTGTCCACGGATGGTGACGATGTCTCAATCCAAAGCCAGACACCATCATGCACAACGGAGACTACCTCCGACGATGCCCTCTCCATCCGGTCAGAGATGATCCAGCGGAAAGGTATTGGCACACCCAGAAGGCCTAGGTTGGAAGCACCTCAAGGAGATGGCCATTGGGCTTTGGGATAGGTTGAGAAAGTGCTACTTTACCCAGAGACCTCTGCAGATTTTGGGAGAATTTGTTTGCAATAGATGGGCAAAGTGCAGCCACATATAGCCCCAAGGTTATATTTGTCTCTCCATCCCTGGACTGCTCTTTTTCTGGGTTTTTAAAAAAGGAGGTGACATCATGGTTTCTCTTGGAAGCAGCTAGGAGTGGTGATTCACTCTCAAAATAGGTTGCATGGCAGAATCCTGTTAGTGACTTATTCATGTATGTTTTTGGACAGGGTGCAAGGAGCGACTCTCAAGCAAAATGGTCCAAAACATTTTAAATTCCTTGGTTGGGTGGGTCTGACAAAAGGGTGTGGGATTAGGTTGAAGCTCTCTTTTCCTATTGCTTTTGTAACTGAGTCTCTGCTCTGCATCCCTGCCGCATTTCAGGTTCTACCTTCCGGCCGCATGATTCATTTCCCAAATCTGGAAAGAGTGAGAAGAGGAGACGGGAACGGAGGACTACAGTCCTGGGTCTCCCCCAGCATGTGCAGAAGGAGCTTGGTAAGCTTTCCAACAGGGGAGTTTCTGAGACACTCTGACCACCCACCCACCCTCCCACCCAACTAAACCGTTCCCCAAAGCACAAAATTTCAATTTTGGAACTGGAAAACGTGAATGCCAGTACCGCCTGGGGGCTCAGATGTCACTGGAGGTGGTGGTGAATCTGTTCTGGATTTTAGCCCATAGCTGGAAGGAGCTATCCATAGTGCTGAACCTTGTTCCCCAAACAGACTAATGTTCGGACTAAAATCCAGAGTGGATTCACTGCCCCACTGACATGGGAGCCTCCAGGCCCTGCATGATGCAACCTGAGTGACAGATGGAAATGCAATCTATAGGCCTACACTTCTGTGCATGTTCCTTTCTGGCTATACGATTGAGGAAGCGGCTTTTCTGGCAAACAATGGGATTTCTGGTGAGGGTCTGGTAAAGAGATTTGTGGATGTTGGAGGCAGAGTGAGATCTGGGAGCCAAGAAACGTTTTATGTGACAAGCTTGTCCTAGGCCAAACATCTGGATGCAAACACAAGTATCTGATTAAATAAAGCAGTGCCTTTGCTTAGAGCACTTTGTGCAAAATGCAGAGGACTCCTAGCCAATGATTGGCAACATACTGCCTGCCAGATGTTGGACCGCAAGCCTCATCAGCCCTGGCCAACCTGGCTGTTATTGAGGGATGCTAGGAACTGCAGTCCAACAACATCTGGAGGGCCACATTTTTCCCGTCCGTGGTTCTGCCATTCATTCTCACCATAACTGTGTAAAGCAGCAGAATCATAGAGCTGGAAGAAACCGCAAGGGCCACCAAAGCAAGAATCCACAACTAAACAACTTCTGAGAGATGGCCACCCAACTTTTTTTTAAAAAGATCTCCAAAGAAGGAGACTCCATCACCCTCCAAGGCAGCCCATTCCTCCTTCAGAGAGCTCTTACCATCAGGGAAGTCTCCCAAATGTTTAGGTGGTTTCTCTTTTATTACAATTTGAATTCACTGATTCAT
Source organism: Phrynosoma blainvillii (assembly GCA_026167975.1). Lineage (NCBI taxonomy): Eukaryota > Metazoa > Chordata > Lepidosauria > Squamata > Phrynosomatidae > Phrynosoma > Phrynosoma blainvillii. The sequence continues at coordinate 29,974,170 of JANUYF010000008.1, forward strand.
GGTCTAGTTCTGGAAGAGCAGAATACAAGCTGGCTCCATCTTCTGCATGACATCCCTTCAGATGTCACGTCTTCTCCAAGCTAAACATCCCACCTCCCTAAGCAAGCAGTTTCCAGTCTTGTAACCTGTAACTTGAGAGCACTTTTATGGCTGTTGAGTTCTGGATTCAGATCTTTCCACCCTCTTTGCTGCTTCTTGCTGGGAACAGTGATACTTTCTTTGATCCTGTGTTTGGGTGAGATTGACTTACTGCTCTCTTCTGTCCTTCTGCCAGGCCTCAGCAATGGTTATGATCTGAAGAAACGTCCGGGAAGCATTGCGGTTAGATCCAGCCCCAGTCCACAGCCCCTGGCAAATGGCAGCCAGGTGGTTGGCAACGTCATACTCATCCCTACCATCGATGGCAAGCTCCAGCCCCCCGCAGTCCATGAGGGTGGTGCCCGCGTCTCCCTCCAGGCTCTCGAGGCAGAGGCAGCGACGACAGACTCTGCCCTCCAGCGACACATTGACCGCGTCTACTATGATGACTCTGTGCTGGGGCGCAAGACAGAGGCCAAACTGTCCCCCTTGGCAAGGCCCAAATCACTGGCTGTTCCCTGGATGACCACCCAGCCTGGCTCCCCAGAGCTCCTCGGTCCGGTCATGTCCATTTCCCCTCAGGGTACTTACCTGTCGAAGATCATCCCCAACGCCATCTTGCCACCCATGGTGGATGTCATTGCTCTCTCCCGCAACAGGGTGCGCACCCTCAGCCGCTGCAGCCTGTCGACGGCCAGCCCGGCCACCTCGATACGCTCCATGGGACGCTTCCCATCAGTGCCCCGCAGCCGGGAGCACTCTTCCTCCAGTGACAACTGGAGTCATTCCCAATCCACCGAGACAATAGTCTCCAACACTTCCACCATCTCCTCGCATGGGGGGCGAAAGGATGGTGACTCTGGACCCAATGGCCAGGCCCCCTCGATGGCCAAGCGTGAACTGGACCAGCTCAGCACCTACAGCTCCGCCAGTGGCATCAGCTCCAACTGCCCCAATGCTAGGGTTACTGCCATCCCTGCCTCGCCCAGCCTCCTGGGAGTGAGGCACCCTGGAAGCACTGGTGGAGGTGGCAGTAGCGGCCGGGCCTCCCCAGCGTACAGCAGCAGCAGTGTGGCGGATGGCTCTGACAGTGTGAGCTTGCGGAGTGACCGGTCCTCGACCCGTAGCGTCTCCCTAAGGAAAATGAAGAAGGCCCCTGCACCTCCTCGGAGGACGTACTCCCTGCACCAGAAAGCCCAGCAGCTGGAGGCCGAAGGGGTGCCCAGAGCCATGGGGTTGCCCCCCAAGCCGGACCGCCGACCTCCTCACGAGGGCAGTGAGGCGTGGGCCACGGGGCAGCAAGCGAGCCCCAGCCTGACCGGTGAGGACGAGGTCTTCTCCCCATCCTGTTCAAGCGAGACCAGCAGCCTGGCCTGCTCTCCTGACATCTCTCACCGCAGCCCCATCACTGTTGACAAACTCCGTGAGGCAGAGGAGCTGAGGGCTACTGAGAGCCAGGGACTCCCCTCGAAGAACAGTTCCCCTGACCGCTTTGGCCGCACCATGTCTCCCTCCAGTGGGTATTCAAGCCAGAGTGGGACGCCCACCCTCCACGCCAAGAGTCTCCTCGGCCCGGGCTTGTCTCCCGGGAAGAAGAGGCCGCAACCAAAGAAGCCGGAACGGGTTTGCTCCCTCCAGTCCCCAGTGGGGCTCTCCGTCTCCTCCTCCCTGACGTCCCTGTCCTCTTCTGCCTCGGATGCAGCCCCCTTGGATCCTGCAACGGTTCCATCTTCGCCCAGTCCCCCCGATGGCCCCGCTCGGAGCAAAATGGAACGTTTTGTCATTCCTCCTCACCCCAAGGTCCCGGCACCCACCTGCCCTCCGCCCACCAAGGCCCAACAGGCTGAGCCAAAGGCTGACAAGGCTGCAATCCCTTCTTCGCCCGACAAGCAGCCCAGCATTGTTGCAAAACCCAGTAATGGATCACCTCCTCCATCACCACCTCCGGCGTATCATCCACCACCGCCCCCTGCAAAGAAGTCTGATGCAAGTCCTGAAGACCCCACTGCTTCCATTGCCACCATTGCTGCTCCAGCGCCTTCAGAGATGGAGGTGGATGCATCTCCAGACACACAGTGGCCCCCTCCGCCTCCACCTGTGCCAGAGGAACATGATCTCTCCATGGCCGACTTTCCTCCCCCGGACGAAGCCTACTTCTTGCTGCTACCACCAGGGTCCCAGCCAGCAGAAGCAGAGGAAACATCCTCCAAGGAACTGCTAGCCAACCAAAGAGCCACGACTGCAGGGGAGGCCAAAGTGGCCACCTCTTCGCCTCCCTTCTCCACCACGGTGTCCTCAAAGGGCCAACAACACGGACTCCCAGATGACCCAGCACTGCCAGCTCCCAAAATGGAGCCCCCTTCACCTCCCAAGCTCCCCACGGCAAGGGGGGAACTGCCTGGCTCCCAGCAGAACCACTGGAAGCCTCCGATGCCAGCATTGTCGTCATCGGCAGCAGTGCCCACACCACCTACCCTCCAAGTGAACCTCAAAAAGCCAGCCAATGGTCTCCTCCCTGATCCCAAGAAGGAGCCAGCTTCCCGGAGCAAGAGTGGCTCTGTGCCAAAAGAAGACGCGAATCTGCCCATCGTCACACCTTCCCTGCTGCAGATGGTCCGCTTGCGGTCAGTCAACATGGATGCTCATGGCCCCGCAGCAGTCCCGGTAGTGGGAAAACCCCTGGCAGAGCAGAACGGGCCAAGCTCAGGATTGAATGGCAAGCCAGGGCCACAGCATGCCCCCCAGAAACCTATCCGGAAATCCCTTTCCCTTAGGGGACCTCCGTCAGCATCTAAAGAAACAACTTCCTCGAACCCTTTGCACAACGCAGTGCGTTTGAAGGCCTCCACCTTGTCTTCCAGGGATGCGCCAGGTCTTGGAGTGGCAGAGAGGAAGACTGGGAATCGGATGACTTTGCCATCATTTTCTGCAGCCGCGGCGGCTCACCTTGCAGCTGGAGAGGCGAAGGATGGCCCAGCGTCCCCTCTGCACAAATCCCCGGCATCAACGGCCAGTTTTATCTTTGCAAAGAGCCCAAAGAAGATGGTGATCGAGAGCCCATCCTCTCCAGAGGCCCAGGCCAACCTGAAGAAGAACCTGGTGGCCGAATTGATGAACCTCTCCGGGCAGCGGTCCGTGGCAGCCCCGGGGCTTAACCATCCAGCCTCAGGGAAAACACAGGCCCAAAAGGTCCCCCCTCCCATTGCCAAGAAGCCTTTGCTTGGACCAGGACACTTGCAGCCCCCCCGGAGCCCAAAGTCAACAGGAGCCGAGGAGCTGAGCTCCTCCCAGACGGCACTTGGGGACAGGACTAAGAGCGACATGGCTGGTAACCAGGCCAATACCGTGGGGGCTAATGGCACCAGCCCCTCAGCAGTGCCTGAAACACCGTTACAGAGCCCCTCAGCACAAGGTAAGGAGATATGGAGTGGGGTGGGGATTGGGGCATCCCAGTTTGGCTATGTCCAGCAGTTGGTAACCTCCAAAGACTGGAGGCCTGCCCCAAAAGTTGGAGCTGCTGCCACTTCTGTTTCAGTCATTGTTTTCCAAACTTTGCTCCTATAGATGTTTTGGACTTCAGCTCTCAGAATTCATTACTGCTTGCCAAGCTGGCTAGGACTTCTGAGAACTGAAGTCCAAAACACCTGGAAGAGCAAAGTTTGGGAATCACTGGTTTAAGCATTTCTGCTGGAAAACAACCCTCTGGGGAGGATACACCTTGTTTTTAAGTTGCTAAGTACTTCTTGAAAACAAAAGCCATTCTTCCTCCACCTTTTGTTTATTGGTGGGGAAGTGGGGATTTAGAGGGCTGTTCACTCCTGTGTTTTCAAATTTTGGTGCTTGAAATAAAACAACAACACACATGCACAGAGAGAAAAGAACCAATGGGGTTTCCTTGAAAATACATCCTATGAAGATGGTACCACAACTAAAAAGACTCTGCTCCTTATAACCAGCCATCATGCTTTAGGCAGCAAAAGAACCCATACTAGGACTTCTGCTGTTGACATAAGGCCAAAATCCTGTTGTTGACTTATAGTAGCATACCTTCCGATTATGCCAGCATAAGTATTTTTTCTAGCTGCATGCAAGGAGATCTCTAATACCCCAAGTGCCTTTGCCCTGGCTGTGCCACAGCAATAACCAGATGGCCACTGGTTGGCTGCAGGGTATGTCCAGGTACCACCATCTACCTAGACATTACCTGAGTACATCCTTAGGGCTCATCAGTTATCAAGGGATGGGATGGAGCTGCTTCAGGGATCCATCTGGGTGCTGCTGTATAAATGGGAGAGAATGAGCAATCTTTCATCCTCTGGATCCCTGGTGTAGTGTAACATGCTGGCGGAGTGTAACTTTGGTGGAGCATAACTAGGGACTTTGGTCCTAGCATGGTGGGAGGTCTTTATGGAAGGATCTTGCCCATTCTCTATTTTGATCCTCAGCCTTTGGGCTTTTAATGGTTAAATCCAGCAACTAGAATTGAGTCTGGAACCAGAGAGGCAGCCAAAAGTCTCTGTCAACCAACAAAAGCTCAAAAGTTGAATGCTAAATTGCAGCCTTCCGGCTCAACCTCTGTATCCCTACAATGACCCTGGTTTCAGGGGATGATAAGTGGTATAGAAATGTACTTGCTATTGCTATGATGGGAGTTGTTGGTTGCAAAATCTTGTGGGAGTGCTCAAAGTATGATATGGCTTAGGAACAGAGAAAGACATTGCATGGGATTTTGTGTGCCATACTCAACAGTTTGTGCTTGCAGAAAAGCGCAATGCACAAGGAATGGCTGTTATGGAGAGTATCTTCAGAGACTTGTAGCATATTGGACTGTTTTGTTTAGTATGTAGGAGAACCATGGCAGCTAGATTTTGACCTATAACTTTGTTATTACAGCAAATGAAACTGCAATAGGCAGCCCTTTCTGGCTGTTGCGGTAATAATGATGCATCTTGCTAGACTGGGAAAGGTGAGAAAGCAATTACAGGTGATCTGCAAATCAAGCGAAGGATAAACCAAATTGGGCTTTTAACAAGCATTTTAATTTAAAAAAAAACAACCTTGGACATTTATTGGCATGCAATTGCTTCGGTAGAGGGGCGGGATAGAAATTATTATTATTATTATTATTATTATTATTATTATTATTATTATTATTATCTAATGTGATTTCTAGAAGAAAGCACATTTTGAAACAACACGGGCAGTTAACTCAGTTAACTGTAAGAGCACATGGTTATGGAAACATATCCTTGCCCAAACTTGTGTGCATCTATTCTATAAAATTATAACAACCTTGGCAAACCTGATTTAAACCCATTTTACACTCGAGGAACTGAAGTTAAGGGAAGGTCATAGGGCTGTTAAGTCGGACAGAACCCGAACCCAGCTCTTAACATCTCAAATCGTATCCAGTCACTTATCCTTGTCTTCTTCTTACAGACTCACGGCAGGAGACAGCGTGAAGGAAGACCCTGTGGTACGTTTGCCCCAATATACAGGAGTTTAAAACAAAACAAAAATATCTCAGGGACCAGAGCAGGCCAGAGGAGGGTCCAGGATGTGGGGACAAGGAAAGAAAAAGAAAAACCAGCCTTAGCCTCTGATGGCCTTGATATTTATGCAAAAACCGTGTTGGTTTCGCTTTTCTCTGAAGATGAGAGCTTTATTTTACATCTGAAGATAAAGTAGCACAACTCTTTTCTCCTGCTGCTGTCTCCTGTTTTTCCTCTCTTGAGCAGCCTTTCCTAGCTGGGTTTGCTAGCGTTTCATTTTTCCCATCAGAAGTTGTTTTGTGCATGAAGAAAAGGCTTTTAAAAATTAAAATAAAACGAAGAGGATAGCAACAGCTGACTCTGCTCTCCTGGCAATGCCACTGGCAGGAAAGAAGTGGCAAAGGTGAAACAGCTTTGTGTTTTTCAAAGGCAATCCCACCACTTTGTCATTTTTTTGCCCCTTTCTTTGTGGGTTGCATTGTCGTCTGGTGGGAGTGGGAGACTCACCGGATCTGGCACTTGCCTGGCATCGAACAAAATGGAAAGCACTTTCTCAAAATCAAGGTTGGACATACCAAGGCTGTTCCAGAGGACTCTGTGGTCTTCCCAGATCTGGCCAAGGCCCTGATCCTCTCTGCTTACATCCTGTGGAACTCTTGCACTTGCAAAAGCTTGCACCGAAGGGGCCCTGCAGGTTGGAGGACAATGCTGTGACATATATTTTATATATTTCTCTCTCTCATGTAGATAGGGCTCCTGTGGGCAAACTGGACTCAGTCATAAAGAGCTGATTCTGGGGTGGAGGGCGAGTTTGGCGCTTTTTCTTCCTTATTTTGCAGACCCAGTGAGATTCTGCCATAGCACAAACCAGGGCATAGGAGAGGTGGGTAATGGGATCAGGGTGACAAAAGCATATATAAGATTGATTACTTCTTGTCTATTTTTTTAATTCCCTGCCTCTTTTCAGCTACCATTCCCTTTGTGCCTGGAATGGTCCTTTAAGGGATGGCTTCTCTCTTTGAAGGGGTTCTGAGTTTTTAAACCCCTTCCTCATAGCAAGAGGAAACCTTTTGTGGGTCTCTTCTTAAAGCGAACAAGGAGCTGTATTGGCAATGGAAACAGGGTCTAACCAATATGTCAGCAGGTGCCTTAGAAACTGCTACTGTCTCAGCTTGGCAAGGAGGTAGGTAGAGGACCCCATAACCTACTGAATGCCCCAAAACCTGGCTCTTCACTGCCACAGCAAAGTGATCACAGACTTGAGCGGTTTGCTCCAAGACATCCTAGCCTTTGAGACCCTGCCCTGAATAGGGAATCAGGAGAATGTTGGTTAGATTGGATGGATTCAGTGCAATTCTTTTAAACTAAAATTCTGCAAACAATGCTTTGGCTCTCCACCCACCCTGGGGGGAAAAATGCAGTTTTTGACATCTGATACTACATTTCCTTTAGGGGTCCATTTGGAATTTCTCAGCATTGTTGGGACTGGCTGGCAGAGCTGATTTGGAAGGAGTGTGCAAAAGCTGTTTTGTGGTCCACGGTAGGAGAGGGAGGATGCCAGTTGGAGGGGGAAATCTGAGGTGCATCTCTTGATCGAAGCAATGCGTTGGGGGCCCAGATGCCAGTTAAGCCCAAAGTCCTCTTGGAGGCAAAGAGTTCTCTTTTAAAAGTATTGACGTTGGAAAGGGTGTACCACTTTGCTGAATGCGCGCGTACAAGTGAATTCCCTTAGTCCTGAAATTCCTGCAGAAAATTACAAAACTTGGAAGAGTGGGGCCAAACCAAGGCTGAATTTCTTTAACCAACGGAATCTCTGCACTCTGCTTTCTACCATAGAGCATCATAAGATGGATGGGTGGCGGTGGTGGGGTATGTGAATGAGGATGTCCTGTCAGCCCACATAGGGGCCTATGAGTCTCCTTGTTCCCTGAGGTGAGCAGCAGCTACAACCACCTCGTGCTCACCTCTGCGGCTGTGCATTCATGAGCAAGCTGTCTCTTCAGGGCCAAGTGTCTGCCGTTGCTGATTGCCTGTCAGAGAAATGTCACTAAACCTCACCAGATGCCCTCAAAATGTCATCCTTTTGCAAGGCTTTGGCTCAATGGCATCTGCTTACCACCTAGAAGCCAGGAGGTAACCTGAGTCCAATCCTTGGTCCCTCCAAAAAATCATACTTGTCTGACCAAATGGCTCAGGGGTCTTGCTTGGCAGAAACTGGTGTCCTGTGTTTGGAAAGCTTTGCTGTACAGTTGGAGATGTGGCAATAGTTCTATACTGCCCCAGCAGATGCTGCCATCCTCTTCCTTTTGGTAGGGCAGATGTGTCTGTGATGCCCAGTGCCTGCTGGGCTCTGCCTTCTCCTGGGCATCACCACGTCTTGCACTAATGCCTCCAAAAAGGTAGCTCTAGAAGGCTGAGCTAGGAGCTACCACCATGGTAGTCTCCTTCTGCAATGTTGCTCTTGTTGAACCGTGTGTGCCTGAGGTTACAAATCCCAGAAGTGAATTGCTTGGCATCAAGTCAGGCCGCAACAGCTATCAATGGCATCCAGATGAGCATCTAGTTCCGCATGCCACTCAAGTGGCATAAGGATGGGAATCTTAACTTCCCCATAGAGGAAAGGGTTCTTCCTGGAATCCCCTACAATCACCAAACTAGGTTGTTCCAGAGACCCAACAGCACTTTTGAAGGTAAGAAGAGACAAAGGGTGGACAGTGCAGGAGAAAGGAGGGGTTGGGATGCCCTGGTGTGGAAAGGGGACCAAACACCTTCTACTTAATCTTCCCCACCCCCCTTCCCCTTTATGCCCTTGCTTTCCAATCTCTAGGGACTCTAGACAGATTTATATACTCTGAAAAATCCTGGGGTCATTTGATTTGATTTCCATAATTATTAAAAAAAAAAAAAACAAGGCAAAAAGCGACAATAAAAAACAAGGAGAAAAAAGAAGAAAATCTACCTTTTAGAAAGGGAGGAGTAAAAATGAGGGTGAACTCCATTTTTTTAAAAAAGGTGTCTTTGTAAAGATGAATGATTAAAGCTTGCTTGCTGATTCTTTTACTTTTTTGCCAGTGAATTGAGTATCTTGAGGGAAGGGGAAGAGGGGAGGGTGAGAAAAAAAGGCAAACTGGGCAACAGAAGAAATGTGTGTGGTTGTGTGTAAGAGTGTGCATTCACACATACGGTGGCCTAGGACCAAATGATGTATGAACGTCAAATGCATTCCACACACAAAGACCTTTCACAGCTTTCTGGTCTTGCTGTTTTTGTGCAAAATCCATGGATTCACTCTTTACCTGCCAGCTGAGTATCTGAAGGGAAGGCCACCTGACTCATAAAGAATTGGGCAGAATTTGCACATGACTACAAGACTGCTACAACACAGTAATATGAATAATGAATTAAAAAAACAAAAACAACACAACAGAGTAATATGGCTGTTCTTCTCGATGTTCAAAAACATTTACATTGTGATGACAGTTTAAAAGATACTTTTAAAAACAAACCCAGCAGTAACATATTTTGCCCACAAAACTCTAAAGAGGGTTTATCCCAGTAGAACAGTAGCCACCCCATCTGCTTTTAAAAATTGAACCAGAAGCCACGACATGACCATTTTATTTGGGGGATGGATGACAGATTTAGAATCCAGTGTTTATGACAGACAAAGTCTAACCTTTGCTAATCTGACAGAGATCCTTCTTCCTGCATGCTTTGTCAGCCTGGGTCTAAACTTGGCAGAGGTGGTTAAAAGGACAGGGCCTTCTTGTCTAATATGGACAGAAAGCCACAAACATACCAGAGGGGAGCCGCACACTCAACCGTAAAAGCTGGGGTGCAAATCATGCAGTTGTCCAAATGTTGTGGGACTGCACTTTCCATTGGACCTAGGCATCACTGTCAATAGTTCCTACCTGTGCTTGAGAGGATAGTCCTGGTTTTGGGATGGTTTCCTCTTCTCAAGTTTGAAGAGGAGAGGTTTCCACCACCATGGCACTAGCAGCAATTGGCTTTTTCCTCCCTGATATAAACATGTCTTTATTTCAAAGCCTGGGCTCCAAGCACTGGCCACTCATACTTCTATGTGCCCTCACTTACATTTGTCCACTTCTAGAGCAAAGTCTTTTCATTTTGTTTCTTCATGGGCCTGGTGCTGCTGGGCGGCTTGAGCAATGAAATGGTGGAGATGGTCATTGGGCAGGAAGAGGCACAGAGGAGATGGATGCTGAGGACAGGTTTAGCGGATACCGCCCCCTTTTAGGGTTTTGCATGTGAGATTCCCCAGTTTGGTCATGAAGTTCTTCCCCTTCCACTGGGCCACAAGGTCGTCGGAGATCAGAAAGTCAGCCTGGTGAGATAAAGGGCAGGATTTATTTTATTTATGAGATTTATATCCAGCCTTTCTCCCAAAATGGGATTTGTGTAGCCCAAGGACAGACCTCCCTAGGGCCTTTATACTGGGAGACAATCTATTTTTTGCTGGGGTGGGAATCAGACAGCCCTCCAGATGTTGTGGGACTTCAGTCCCACTCTTGGTGTGTGTATGTTTGGGGGGAAGGTGGGGTATAACTAAAGTGACTGGTCGGCTGATTGAGATTCCCAACATTCCTTACTACTGGCTGAGGTCTGCTGGGACTTAGTCTTTACTTCCCTTCTATTGGGTATTACCAGTCTTTTTTTTTCTCCTTTAGACACCCCAGAAGACAAAATCTTGCTGAGATCTCTGGCAAGAAGGACCCTGGTCCCTTTTGGGAGTTGCCCTCCTGCTCACCTGCAACTTCTCAAACACTTTCTTCTTGGGTTTCAGTTCCTCGTCAGGTTGGCCGCTCTCATAGCCTTCCACAAACACGCGCTCTCCGGGGCAGGAGCCTGCCGGTGGGTCCAAGGGCTCTATCTGACAGGGCTCTCCAGAGCTGTGGGGTTCAAGGAGGAAGAGAAATAGAGAGAACTCACACACATTTATCAGAATAAATAACATCTTCAAATAGGCTCTTCTCATCTAAAAAAAGAAAAGAACCAAAGTTCTTTCTGGTCTGAGGGCGAATTCAGCTTCAGGAAAAGTCCTCAAGGGCCATGTTCCTGGTCAGACCAGAAATTACGCCTCGTGCCACTTAGAGGGCACTTGGGATAACTGGGGAGGATTTAAAAAAAAAAATCGGGGTGTCCTGTGGCCACATGCAACTTTCCCCACCCATTTTATCAAAATATGTTTCCTCCCAAGAAGGATCTTGAAACATTTTGGGGTAAGAAAGGGGAAAACTAGAGTGTCATGAGGAATGCAGAGTGGCCCTCTGGGGAAGGTCAGAGAGGATGGGCTCAGCCTCAAGAGTCTGAGGCTCTCCACTCCTAGGATAGTGAATGACAAACCCATCCCCAACACGCAAAATTCTGGCCAGGTCAATCGACAACCATCCTGCTCCTCCCTCCAGCCCCCTGCAGGAGCCAAAGCTCTTCTGTCCCACCGTTTCCTTTGCACACCTGGCAGCGCAGAGCAGCATGGCCTGAGACTCCACCCCCCGCATCTTCTGGGGCTTCATGTTGCACACCACGACCACCAGCCTGTCCTGGAGTTCCTCTTGGGGCACAAACTGGACCAGCCCGCTGACCACTGTCCGTGGCGCAGCCTCCCCAATGTCAATTTTCTCCACATACAGAGTGTCAGCATCTGGGTGCTGGGGTGGAAGAACAACAGCGTCAATAAGCAGGGTAGGAATGGGAATTCTCCACAACTATAGCCAGGACCTGCAACAATTCTGCACAGACCAAAGCTTGGAAGAGTTCCTTTTGTGGGGTGAGAATTAGAATTCAGCTCTGTTGGCTGGAAGCGCATATCTGCTTCCACATCTGAAGCATGGTTAGAGTCCACTACCTTCTTGCCCTGGGCTGCAGGGAAGGACTTCAGTCTCCTAGTACACCTGGGAGGCTCCTTCCTTTGGATGTATGTGGGATTGGCAGCAAGGCTGCTGCTGGCTCAGCCTCATCCCTGGCCTCCTAACAGGCTGGGCGTTGGCAATGCAAAGAAGCTGCAGAATGGAGGAATCCCATCACTGCCAAACCTTGCTAGTTCAAATCCCTGTTCAGCTGTGGAAGCCCACTGGGTGATGTTGAGTAAGTAACTCTCTCAGGGCCTGAACAGACTGCCAAAAATAATCCAGCTTGAGACCACTAATTGCCCTGGCTCGATGCTAGGGAATCATGGGAAGTGTAGTTTTTTTCTGAGACACTGAGCCTTCTCTGTCAGAGAGCTCTGGTGCCACAATAAACTACAGTTCCCATGATTCCCTAGCACTGAGCCAAGGCAGTTAAAGTGGTCTCAAGATGGATTATTTCTGGCAGCCTGTTCAGGCCCTCAGTCTCAGAAGGCAAAGGTAAACCTCCCCTAAACAAATCTTACCAAGAAAAACCCATGATAGGGTCACCTATAGCAGGGGCCGGCAACCTACGCCCCCTGGGCCGGTTCCGGCCCAGGTCGCTGCACTTCGGCCCAGGCAGACCCCTGCCACTGCCGCTGCCGCCACCACCACCGCGCGTTTGGGCCGCCATGCGGCCGCATGCACTGCAGCCGCCATTTTATTCTCAAAAATGGCAGCTGTGACTCGTTTGCGCATGCGCAGTACTCCTGCGTATGCGCAAATGTGTTGCAGCCACCATTTTGGAAATCAAAATGGCGGCCGCGACATGTGCGGCAGGGTGCGCGCGCGCGCGCATGAACGCGCACGACACCATTCCCCCCCCCGTGGCCTGGCGGAGGGGAGGACTTCGGGGGACTGGCCCAGGGCTCAAAAAGGTTGCCTACCCCTGACCTATAGGGTCGCCGTAAGTCATAAATGACTTCAAGGCACAAGACAAGAACAACCACCACCTGGAACTCTAGTGGGAAATAACCAAGAGGATTCCAGCCACACAATTGCAAATTTTTGGACAGTACAGTGGGCTGTTTCCAGGACCCCTCCCCCCACCATGGATACCAAAATTCATGGTTGCTCAAGTCCCACCATATACAATGGAATAGTAAAATGGTGGCCCTTATATAAAATGGCAGAATCAAGGTTTGCTTTTAGGAATTAAAAAAATCAAGCTGTGGATGGTTGAACCTATGGATGCAAAATCTGTGGATCTGGAGCACCAACATACAGTTTGCAAAAACAATCCTGTGCAGTACTGCACAATGGTGCAACAGGCAAACACATTTGCATAATATTAGCATTCAGCAGAAGGCTGGAGTACCACAACTGCTGTGTAACTATATGGAGATGTAACACTGTGCAATTACAAAATAGGATCTGAGGCCTACCTTTTCCACGCTGAGCACTCTGCCCACACGTAAATCCACCCGTGATGGTACCACTTCTTCAGGATCTGAATTCTTTGTAGGGCCCTTTGTTGCAGGCTCTGTATATGTGGAAGAAAAGGGAAGAGGTGATTGTGTGGGAAGAGAAGAGTCTCTGAAAAAGCTTTCTGGAGCTCCATGACACCCATCCCACCACTAAAGCTACCCAGGCTGGGACATGTACACCTTGGGGAGGGTTTCTTGGTCTCACATCTACAAGTACCATTCCCCACTTACTTGCTTTGGATGGGTCAGGATATGCGCAACTGGTGAGCTTCTTCATCTGAGAGCTGCTGAACTTCTCTCTGATGGGCTCCAGAAGTTTGTTCAAGGCCACCTCCACAGAGTTCTTCAGGTCGCCAGGGTGGACAACCTGCCAGCCCAAGAGAAGATGGGAGAACTGATCAGTCCATTTCTCTCTTGTGTAATGCTTCTCTCTCTCTCTGCACACACTGCAATGTGGGCTCCCAATGGCCCTAACAGGTAGAATCTAACAAGCCCTTTCCTGTCCCTAAGGTAGATTCCAACAGGAGCATCTTCACTGCAGGTGGGGTTGGCAGGTAATGTGTATGCCCTCAAGTTGCCTATCGACTTATGGCAATCCCATGAATGTCATAGGATTTTCTTAGGCAAAGGGTGGTTTTGCCAGTTATTTGTTTTGAAATGTAGCCTACACCATCTGGTCTTCATTGGATATATGGGACACCTGGGCTGGGGAGGGCAGCTTCCCCCCCAACTGAGGCAAAAGGAAGATAGATGCACAAGAGTTGTACTGTGCTGAAGCAAACAAAGAAAAGCAATGTGTGCAAGTGAGAACCAGCACCCTTCCACATAAGTTATGACAACCATGAAAGCAGTTTAGCAACAGAGGAAAATTCCCTCCCCCAGTTTTGTTCTCAACCTTCATATTCTTATCTCAGCTTCAAGGCTGATAAGCTAATGGAAAAAGTATTTGAGAAGGTCATTTATACAACTTAACTCCTTCCCGCGACTGGACCCTTCCAAGCATCTCACCTGGTCAGCAAAGTCCTTCTCCAGGTCTCCGTAGCTTGTGTAGGTCTTATTTCCTCCCCATTTCTCATCTCTAAGGATCACGAACTCTGTGGGGTGTGGAAAGAGAAGGGTCAAAGAGTCACATGAAAAAGAGCTGGGTACATACTCAAGTAGTAAGAGGCACATGCCATCAGCTGCTCTGAGAGCTGGCTATATCTCTTCCCCACACCATGAAGACCCAAATTCTGCCACCACCACCACCACCACCACCACCACCACCACCACATATATCTGGTCTCCCTTTTGGCTGCTTGGAGACCATTACCTGATCTGAGAGGGAAGAGCACGTGCTTGATGAAGGATAAGACTCCGTTGTTCTCCACATTGCCTGGTTCACAGAAGGCCTTTTTGAGCTTCTTCTTCACATCCTCCTTACGATCCAGGAGATCAATCTTGGACTCCTAAAAAACAGTGGGTAGGGAGGAATTGCTTCAGGAAGGTCCCTGGTATTCATCTTGGTGCACAGGCCTTGCATCTCTTCTGCAGACAGGTCATTTTTAAAGTAGGAGTAGGAAACCTTTGTGGAGTTACTCTTGACCATGGGCAAACCCTTAGCCAATTCAGCTGTTGGCCAGATCCATTTGAAAAACTGCCCAATTAACTGGATTGCTTATTATCTTTAAAACAACAACAATGATGGACTTGGGGTTTTTTTGGGGGGGGGTTGCAAAAGAAAGAACCATTAGATATAGAACACCATCTTAGACTAGGCGTTTTCTCTCTAGGTAAAAAGGAGAATGCCCTTCTGAAATGCTGCAACTCCCAAATGCATCCCCCCGTGAAAAATCCCACAATGCTTTTACCCATACAGATTTTGGTTAACTCAAATGCCAGCTCATCAATGAAGTTTTTAAAAATAATAATACTAATTTATCGGTGATTAATGTCTGGCACAATCCTGTGCATGCACACTCAGATGTAAACCCTTACTGTCTTCAACACAACCTATTCCTTAAGCATGTCTAGCATCTCATGTTTAAAGGTGTATAATTAGGGGGTCAGAATTCTTTAAGTCCTGAGAGATGGCAGAAAGCTCTAGGTAGTCTGGGATTACCTACAGGTAAAACGTGGATCTGGGATGATTATGATCTCTTTTTTAAACTCTCTTCAGTTTGCATTATTACTGCCTCTTACATCTAATTTAGTAGCCATATTAGTCTGCATCAGCATAAAAAAATATCAAGGAATCCTACAGCGTCTCTGAGACTAGATAAGAAAAAGAAATTTCCAGCCTAAGTTTTCACAGATGCTAGTCCACTTCATCAAATGCAAGACAGTCCATGAAAACATATGCTAGAGACTTCTTTCTCTCAGTTTCAAAGGTCCTACAGGAGTCATTAATATCTGGTTCTTTTATCATGTTACCTGATGCTTTGGAGCAGGTGAGAGACATCTTAGAAAGAAAGAAAAATAACCCTGATCCTAGTAGCCTCCAAATCTAAATTTCCACCCTCCAGGAACTGGTCCCTTCAGGCACAAGTACAGTTTAAAATCTCACCTCTTCTGAGGAACTCATCTTGCTCCCCGTCAATCCTGGAACCATTGGGTTCATGAGATGGATGCGCTTGGCATAGCCCAGTGAAGGAAGGTACTAGAGAAAAAATCATAAGAGTCATCGCACAGACACTTCCCCAACTTTAAACTTTGGAGAGGCTTTGAAGCAATGGATGCGGATTTGGTAGGCTAAGGGATGGAGACAGGATAGGCATGGGAGGCAATTCCCTCTAACTGCAGATGGGTTAGGAGAAAGGGAATTAATGCATTAACTAATACCTTGCTCATTGCTATGCCACAGAGTACTCCGTACACTCAAGGCAAACAAACTTTGGCTCACTAACAAGTCTGAATCTTCCCCGCAGCTCTTGAAAACCCATCCCTTGATGGTCTAAAGGCCAGGCAAGCCTCAGTTCTCACCTTTTCTGCAAAAGTAAAAATCTTTCTCTGATCCACACCTCCAAACTGGGCATCAACCTTCAGGTACTCCTCATCCAGGGCCTGCAAAGAGAGATGGCTGTAAAAGCAATCCCTATAATAACCACTTGGCTTCTCCTCAGTTCAGATACAGATTAAAGTATGTACAAAAACACCAGTAAAGATAATATAGACGTTACTTTAAAATGAACTTAGTTCGTAGAATTTCAATAGTTTAACAATAAATTAAAAGACAAAAAATGAAAGTCAGCCCAACAGCACACTGTTTGCCACCAGTTCTTAAAAGTAGGATAGAAAAGTTTTTGCTGGCTAGTGGAAGGACAGTGAGGAGGGAGCCATCTGAGAAGTGTGTGCTGGGGTGGAGTGGGGTGGAAGAATAGGTACCTGAAGTCCTGGATAGAGAAGGCCACTGAGCAAGGGGTGCTCTACTTGCTTGACCACTTCAGCACCAGCTTTCTTGGCATCATGCTGGGTGACGACGGAGGACAGCCGGTACACATCCAATGTGTATTCCCTGAGGAGGACGAAAATCCAAGTCATGTTGGGAAAACCACCTCGCTCCTTTCCCTTTAGGCTGTGGGTCCCAAACTTTTGTCTTCCAGATGTTTTGGACTTTAGCTCCCAGAATTCTGAATTTTGGCCAAGCTGACAGGGGGTTCAGGGAGCTGAAGTTCAAAATACTTAGAGGACTAACATTTGGGAACTACTGTTCTACAGTAAAGATCCCAGGGGCCGTACAAGGAACAGGCTGAACAAGCAGAGGTCAGGATTAGACAGTGTCAACTTCCTAGACTCTCAGTCTTTGCAGAGCTGTGCACTGATTATGTTACACTTTGGCCAAACTCACAGATTGCACTGGAGGAGTGTATAGTTCCATTAGACACAAATACATGTCCACCCTTGACTTACATCTCTGCTGCCAGGTCATGATTGCTTCTACTGAATGTCCCCACCAAACCTGCCTCAGATATTGGCAGGATATGATATCTTTAGATAACCTCAGAGAGCAGGAAGGCGGTATTGAAAAAGCTCACATGCAGAATATTTCCCTTTCCATTTTTCTCTGTGCTACAAAGAGGAATAGGCATTGTATGATACTGTTACCAACATCTCCTTCCAAATCCAGATTAAACCTCAAGAAGGCTAAGGACATCTTAGGAGCAATGGAAATGTCAGTTGAAGAGTTTTCTAAGAAGCTCCACACCCTCTCAGAAGTTCAGACCATTTCGCTCAGACCAGACTTACTTGCTGAGCTGGTAGTCTGTCCCTCGGATGAACCTGAGCTTCTCCAGCGGCACCCCAATGCTCTCTAGCATTGCCTTGATTACATTCTCATAATACTGGGTGCGCAGTTCCAGCAGCTCCCAGGGGGCCTTCATGTTGTCCAGATAAGCATGGAGGTCAGCGAACAGGATCGTCACCTGAGAGCGCGGAAAAGTATATTAAGTGGGACTGGGGAGATCAACATGCCCACTTCCAAGCCTGGCTCTGTGGCCCTCAACCCCTCCTAACTTCCCAGACTGCACTTTTCTATCTCATCTCCCAAAGGGTGAGGAAATTAACCTCTTAAGTAATCCTCAGGACCTACCTGCACTGCTTCACTTTAAAAAAAGTAATTATTTTTTTTTAAATCCAGAAGGTGTTCCAGCACTACTGGATTTTTGCTTCTTTGTTCAGGACAATTTTGGCACTCTGTGTGGCCCATAGATATCTATCATTTAGGTAGCAATGCTTTCCTTGTATAGTACTTGGAAACCCACTGGTGTGTTTCCTAGTCTCCACAGCAGCAGAAAACAAGTATGCTTCATCTTCTGAAATGACATCCCTTCAAATATTCAGTCTTACCTCACAGCCAGCCTTGAGGAAATCTGCTATTTTGGACATGGGCACAAAGTAGGCTATGTGAGGTTTGCCTGTTGTGGCTGTCCCCCAGTAGATCTTCAGCTCACGCTCCTTCAAGATAGCCTTCAACTTATCCTCACCAAGAACTTCCTGGAAGCAAAAGAGATAAATATATCAATGCCAAAAAAAGAAGAAACACAAAGAAAGCGAAGATTCTACATCAAGGAGACAGATTGTAAGTTTACTCACATGGAATTATATGACAATTGTGCATTAGTGAGCTGAATGGAAAACAGGGAGAAATCAAAAGAAAACTGGTAGCAGCAAGAAGTCCACCTCCAGTTGTGAGTATTTGGGGCTATTAAAAACTAGAGGGAGTCTGATCTATTTAAAACATGAATCACTGCTCCTGGAGGTGTCTAGGAAAGGCAATTCACTCTATTTTGCCAGGGGAAAAAAAGGAAGCCACACAGATATGGGTAATGCATGTGGCCTGGCTTCAAAGTTGCAAAAATAATAGTCTGTGTTCAAATATTTTGGCCTCCTGGTATCACATTCTCTCTGATGCATTAGATGGTCTAGCACTGCATCTGACCCAAAGCTTTAATTTCTGTGCAAGACACTCAACTGTGCTCCCCTCATGTCAATTATGTTTCCTTCTCACAGGTGTATTAGTGAATAAGGAAACAGGGCTTTGACTCACAAAACCAGCTCAGAAACCATGTTAGCAAAAGAATGTCCCCTTTGCTATGCTTTAGCAATGTGTCCATATCAGAGGGGGTTAAAATGTGGCTAGCAGGCTATGTGTATCTCCCAAATTTCACTTTTCTGGTCCCTAAAGCTCACTCCCCATTTTTAAAAACCACACAGAACCTCAACACGTGAAAATGTGTGAAAATATCCCCATCCTAATAAGCACACAGCTGTCTAACCTTGCATTGGAAATACCTGCAAATTCCGGGTGATCAGGTGATACTTTTCCTCTGCTGTCAGTTCATGCCCCATTGTGCCACCAGCTGCTTGCTCACCAACAACCTCTTAGAAACTGAAATTGAACAAAATACACATAATTCAGGGAGAGCCAGGTGGAAGCACAGCCAAGAACAGCAGAAGAGGGTGCCCTCTCCTCCTTCTTAGAGGACATTCAAATCTCACCATAAGCTGATTCCCCCCCACCCCCACCCCATTTCCCAAGGACAGTGGCTTAGGAAATAATACAAGACAGGTGCAACATTAAGCTCTTTTTGCTTCCACAGTGAGGAAGAAGGGATCACAAGCTATTCTCAAATACCTGCTTTTTTTTAAAGTGGTTCGTTACAAAGATGGAAAAGGCCTAGAAAGTAAGAAATGTTTAGCATGGAGAAGAGACAGCTAGAAAGCACATGATAGTCATCTTTACTATCTGAAGGGCTGCCATGGGTCAAGCTTGCTTGTTGCTGTTCCAGACGGTAACAGCTAAGTAAATTACAAGGAAATAGATTCTAATCTAACTGAATATTGGAAAGAAGTTACAGATGGTAACAGCAGTTTGAAAATGAAACAGACAGTCATGGAAGGTGGTGGCTACCTCTCTTTGGAGGATTCTTAAACAGAGGTTGGATGGATTTTAAAATAGCAATAGCAAGTACGTTTCTATATTGTTTACCAATGTACTAAGTGGTTTACAAAGTGTAAGCCAATTGCCCCCACAAGTTGGGTACTCATTTTAGCGACCTCAGAAGGATGCCAGGCTGAGTCGAGCCTGAGCCCCTGGCTGGTATTGAACTCACAACCTTGTGGTTAGTGAGTGAGTGGCTGCAGTACTGTACAGGCATTTAACCACTGCACCACCAGGGCTCCTTAAAGAGACATTTTAGCTATGCAGTCCTGAACTGGCAGTGGGTTGAGATAAATGACCTTAGGGGGTCTCTTCTATCTCTACAATTCTACTGAATTGCAAGGGATGCCAAGGGGCATGTAGTCCAACCTCTGCCAGGGCAGCAATCCACAGCTGCACCATCCTTGATTAGCAGGCATGGAGCCTCTGCTTACACTCCTCCAAGGAAGGAGAGTCCACTCACTGCTTTCTGAAGCCATCTATTCTGTTGAGACACTATGAGTGAGATGGAGGAATGGGCTCACATAAGCTGCAGATGTTCAGAGAAAAAAGAGCAGAAGTGAAACAGAAAGAAGAAGTCGGTTGTCAACCCAGCCTGGGTTTGTGCCAGAGATATGATTCAGCCCTTGCTGACGCTAACCAGACCCAGATCTGGCCACTCCCTGGAGAGAGAGAAACCCCACTTTAAACCCTTGTTTCCCCCTTCTCTCTATGTTTTCCACCATGGAAAACCATGGAAGAAAAACAGCCTATTAAAAAATATAATACATGGGGTATATTGTTCTAAAAGCTTTTACATTGCTTCAGATGGAGTCTCCTTCTCTGGAGGTTTTTAAGTGGAGGTTGGATGGCCATCTGTCTCAAGTGCTTTGATGGTGTCTTCCTGCATGGCAGTTTGGGGTTGGACTAGATGGCCCCTTTGGGGTCCCCTTCCAACTCCATGGTTCTTGCTTTGGGGTCTGCACCCTGACCCTGAAATCTTTGCATAATAAGGTGCGGGGTATACAAAGTTTTTAACAAGTTAAAAAAGAAAAGAAAATGAAAGTTCTTCTGAAGGGGGGGGGGGACACCAGCTGTCCTGCTTGACATAGAAGTTTAATAAATAATTGTATAGGCCTGGTATTGGGGGGGACACTAACCTTTTCTCAATATTGTAGTTGTTTTAAAGGTATTTTTGAGTGTGGAATCTATATTAAAAAATCACAATAAAAACGCTATACAACACCGATCTTCCGCCGTACATCGGAAACGACCCGAAGGCACACACCACACACACAAGCTCATCCCATGGAATCTTGGGATCTGTAGTTTCACAAAACCTTTAGCCTTCCCAGGCTCACCCCCTAAAATAAACTACAAATCCCAAGATTTCTATAGGATGGAGTCAAGGGCATACAAGGGGTGTCACGAGCTGCCATGATTTCTACGACAAACGCCCCCCTCCCCTCCAAGAGACCTTCCTCAGTCCTCCTTCCAGACTGGGGAAGGACTGCAACCCCCATCATCCCCAGCCCGCCCATGGTGGGCCTTCAAAACCATGTGCCTGGCCTTTTTTAGTCCCATTCCTCTTTTGGACCCCAAACAAAAGGGTTTTTCCCTCTTCCCTTCACCCATTTCTCCTTCTAAAGGGAGTCCCTATCTACCCCTTCAAACCCATCCTTCCCTCACCTTAGACGCCTTGCCTTTGGGTTGCATCAGCTGCGCTCGGCGCTCTGCTTGCCAGCCTGGCGGACTCCTAACACCTCTCACTTCTAGACGAGCGCCGAGAGGATCGATGGGAGAGGCGGGACTTCTTCCTCCTCTTTCCACGTCCTGATAGGCTGAAAGGCCTGCCGCTCGACAAGGAGGAGCTACGTGAGTGGTGTGTCCCGCTGCATCCTCGCCTAGGAGCATCTCTTTGAAACAAAATGGCGGCAGGTGAGTGTCTTTCCCCTCAGGATGAGGCACAGAGGGCTGAGGGGAGCCTGGCTCGGCCTCTTGTTGGCCCAGAGGCGCGGTTTAAGGCCTAGAGGCCCGCCCTGCGAGGCCTGAGGGGGCTTCCAAGGGGGCTGAGCAGCCCTTTCCCCATGAAGCCCCTGATATGTGGGGCTGGGGTCTCTGCTTGGAGCCCCTCAGAAGGGAAAGGAGGGTCGGAGGAGCCGGGAGGGCACTCCTGGAGGGGAAAAAGTTACCTTGAATGGCTCCACAGGTCCCACAATCCTCTCTGGCTGGAGGTTTATGGGAGTTGTAGTCCAAAAAAGTAACTTCTTCTGGGATCGAGGAAGTAGAAAGGCTCTCCCCTTCACACCTGCTCTTGTTTGTTTTATGTTAACTATGTATTCCCACCTGCCCAATGCATACATATATATGAGGCGGGAGTTGTAGTTTTATAAGGTCTTTAGCCTTCTCTGGGGGTGTCTACATAACACAGTTTGACACCACTTTTCGCTGCCCTGATGGCTCCATTCTACAGAATCCTGGGATGTGTAGTTTTGTAAGGTCTTTAATTTTCTTTGGGTGCCTGGTAAAGATGTTTGAAAAAGTAAGCCGGGGAAAGTGGTTGGGGTGAGGGATGACTTCTTGTACTGAGATGTTATGGAAGGTGGTGGTTGCAAACTTTGAAACAGTTACCCTGAATGCTGTCTAGGAGCAACAAAAAGAAATAAGGCTTGATTCCTCATTTTGAAAATAAAAATACACACACTCTCAAATTATAGCACAGTGGTTCCACTTTAACTGCTATGGCAACATCCTAGAATGTGTCGTTCAGAGAAGCCTCAAAATCTTTAAGTTACATTACTACAGGCTCAAGACTTTTAGTTCTCTGTTGCAGGAGAGGAAGAGAACCAGCTTCCTCAAGCAGCTCCAAGGTACGAGAGAAACTATTGTCTTTGTTTCCCTCCCTATTTTTTCATGGTCTGTGGGAGGCCACCTGCATATTCACAGCACCTGCTGTTTAGGATGGGAGCCAACTGGGACAGTCTCCACTCTTGAAGTAGAAGCAGGAGAGGCATTTATCTCTCTTTGTACAGTATATTGTATGCTATGCTGTACAACACTTGTATCGTTATATAAAGCATGTACGGTCATCTTTCCACACCTGTGGTTTTGACTTTTGCGTATTTGATTAGTATGTTCTCTCTAGGAATCTCTAGGCCCTCAGTGCAACTCTGCCAGAATTTTACCATAGGGTTGCAATGGAGGACCTAGAAATTACAAGAGAAAACACTACTATAGGGGTTTGTAGGTCCTTCTGTATGATACTATGGTCAACTTTTGGCATACATTGACCACAGAATTGCACTGGAGGACCTAGAAATTCCTAAACACTTCTGTAGGGATTTGTAGCTTCTTCTGCATGATTCTATAGTCAACTTTTGACCACAGAGGTGTTTTCTCAGGTTAAAACATTTTTTTTAATTGTGTGGGTTTTCCACTTTCATGGGGGTCCTGTATCCCTAACCCCAGCAAATGTGGAGGGCCCACTGTACTATATATAGATAAGACAGTGTAAACTATATTATATCATGATCCTAAGCTGCCCCCATTATCTCCTTTTTGCATTACCTACATGTGGTAGACTATGCCAGGAGATAACGGCCCACCATCATACACTTACTTAACAGGCTTCCTGCCTTTGTAGTTATTGTATGTCTCTGGTATATGCAGATAAAATCTACCACTTCTAAAGTCCTCCACACTTAAGAAGACTGGCTCCTTCTTGTGTTAGCAGAACAGACATTGCAAGTGGTTAACTGGGCGTTATCCACCACCTTTTTCTTTGTTGTGTGCCTTCAAGTCATTTCTGACTTATGGGGTTTTTCATGAGGTTTTCTTGGCAGAATTTGTTTAGAGAGGACTTGCCTGTGCCTTCCTATGAGACAGAGAGGATGTGACTTGGCCAAATGGTGATTTGAACCCTGGTCTCCCAGTGTCCTAGTCCAGTACACAAACCACTACATCAATCTGACCCTCTTCTTTTTCCCCAGCAAGATCTATTTCCTTGTCTTCCAAATAAAATTTCTAGAAGTATGTCTTACGTTTGCACAGAGAGAGTTGCTACCTTGTTTCACACACAGATACAAAGTAAGGCATACAGAATCTTGTATTGGACCAGATTTTCTTGGAGCCAGCAGCTATATGAATTATTAGAGAATTGTTCCTCAAGGAGCACTGTTTAACTGAAAAGCTTGCATAGCTCCACTCTCATAGAAGCTGATATTGGAGGAGACATCATATGTACAGCTGATGTACATAAAAAATTAGCTTAACCTGAGCCCATTTGTTCGTCCAGCATTCTTGCAAATAAATATGTGAAAATTCTGTCTACTTGGGTTAAGGAAAGGTATATACTTGGGTTGGATTACCCCCCCCCCCCCGAAACCTAGGTTGTGACACCATCCATGCTTAGTGGTAATTCCCCTTGGTAGTATTTTGCATTTGAGTAGTAATACATTCCTCTGACTGCAGGTCTGAAGTTCTTGCTTCCTCTCTTTTCAAAAACAGTGTTGGAAAACAGAGAGGTTAGTACATACATGCCATCTTAATTGCATAATTCTTTCAACGGATTAGTAAATTCTGATGCATCGTGTTTCCATTGTACTAGACAGAGGAATAAAGAACCAAATAACACACATATCTGGATCACATTGTTTATTTACATATTTTAGTTATATCTTATTTTTCTCCTATGCTTCTTTATAACATTACCAGATTTCTGTGTTATCAATTAAAAAGTTTAATTAATTCAAATAATAATAACAAGGTCTGGAATCCTGTATTGTAGTCTGAGTTACGTGACTTTATACATATTTAGCTATGTAGCAGAGATGCTAAGAAACCCTGTTGGTGCATTATGAAGATGCATAACAGAACTCCGGCAAGAGTGTCCTAGTACATATTGGGAAGTTTCCTGTTGTCTTGGCTGGTGACCCTATCAAAGCCCTGGCTCATCTCTGGAATAGGGAAATGGCCAGGGCAGTGGACACAATTGCCCCTAAGTGTCTCCTCCCATGAAGTGGAGCCAAGTGAACCCCCTGAAAAAAAACTTGTATGTGTTTTAAATGATTTTATACTGTGTTATGTGGTGATTTTAATTGTTTTAAAATTTTTATTGTGGAAGTTTTCAAATTGACTATCTCTGGTAGTTGCCTTGGGTCCTACTCTGGGAGAAAGGTGGCATACAAGTGAAATAAATTAATCTAGGAAAGCCAAATAAATCTGAGTGATGTTTACTTCCAAGCAAATACAGTCAGTGGAGGACAAAGATCCAAAGCAGTGGGGTGGGTGTCTTTTGCCAGTGGAATGGAGTTGAAGGATGAGGTCAAAGGTGGAGAAATGGAGAAATCTTTTTTGGCTAGCTTTTTTTGCTTTTCTTTTTTGCAGGTATTGCTGGTATCCACTTTGATTGAAGGAAAAGTTGGATTCTAGTTCATTCCTTATGTTGCTGATTGTAGCACAGAGAGTCTTTTTTTTTTTTAATAGCCTGAAGCCAGGAAAGTAACATCATGGCCAGTAACACTTCCCAACCCTGCAGGATCCATTGTTTAAACCTCACTTTCTCAAACAATTTAGTTTCTAGGAGCAAGAGACCCTCTGAAGAGTTTGAAGAGGAGAACCAACCGACCAGCAAGAGATGGTGCTCATCCTCTCCTTGTTTTTCCTCTCCAAACAATGGGCTGGAACCTCTGCCCCACTTGCAGCCTCCCAGGGGATACTCCGATGACAGTGATGTGGATGATTCCTTGTTGGAGTATTCTTATGGGGAAGAGCTGCTAGACTCTCCCACAAGCCTCTCTAGTGAGGATGCGGCAAGACTCCTGGCTGATGATTCAGAGACTTCTTCATGTGCCAGAGAATTTGAATTCAACACCCATGAGGATAATCTTGCACAGACTCCTGTGACATTAAAGGAGGGGGAGAAGGGCACGCATGTGGAGCCTCTCCATGCAGCTGGATCTTCAGTCTGCAAGAAAACCTCTGTGTGTCCAGAGAGTGTGAATGACCTGAGCAAGGGTTCCCAAAATCAAGCTGGACTTGATTTGAGTTCCAAGGATCCTTTGCTTCCAGAAGGTGCTACTGTGAATCTGGAGAAAGGGAACAATGTGCTTGGGGTCATAGAAAAGGGATCTGCTCAGGCAGTGAGTGAGACCAGTACAGGAGGTGAAAGGCTCTCAGTTGGACAGGCTTCCATTGATCACAAAGAGCCAGGAGGAAAGAATACAAGCCACTTGCTGGGTTACACTGGAGATGAATTAGACTCTGCTGACTCACAGTGGAAGGCCTGCTCTGTTGGGGACAAAAGAGAAAATCATGTGCAAGATCCACACACCCAAGAGCCAAAGAGGTCAGTACCCCTTCCGCTGATGTGTGCAGCTTGATTCGCTTTCTCAAGTAATGTGCTGCTTGATGCGATATGCCCTATTTTCCCCTTCTGTCTGCATGTGGCAAGTTGCTCTGGATTGCTTGGATTACTCTGCAGAGTATAGGGATTTGATGTCTTGTACAGACATGTATTATAGTACTGAGTTTCATCTGGTATCCCTCTGCTTTCCACTAGGTGGTAGCAGATACCTAATTTGACTGTTGTAGGGATGTATTTCTCTATAAATTTTGTTCTCATAGGCAAGGATGAATAATTTAACCATTTTAATCCTCACTGCAAGAAAGTAATTGAAAATGTACAGTTATTAGACCCTATTCACAGCATGGGAATTATTCTGAGCAAAAAAAAAAAAAAGGCATGTGATTTGATATCCCTCAGAATTGCAGATCTGAGATTCTGAAAAGATTACACAGATTGCTTACATTGAATGTCTGATCGTAATACAGATTGTGTACAGCCCTCACTGCAACCTGTTGCAAATTGAGGGAGTTGTGGGTGTATGCTTTATTTGGATGATGCTGGGCATTTAATCTCCCGTGCACATAAATCACTTTTGCTTAGTTACGCCTGACAGCACTTAAATTGTAGGTGTCCTTCATTCATACCAAGAATGCAAAACATGTCACATCTGTAGTTCATCTTCAGGTTGTAGTAGAATCTGGAAACTTTTCTTTAATTTTTCAAAGTGGGATAAGCATTCCTTTCATTGCCACTATTTCATGTTTGTGGATGTATTACTTGCATTTCTATGCTGCCTCTCCTCTAATGAGTTTGGCAAAATTATAATGCTTGGTAAAATGAAAGGCAGTAGGAAAAGAGGGAGACCGCATTATAGGCATATGGACTTAGTCAAGGAAGCCATGGCTGCCATGGCTTTAACCTGAGCAGGGTACTCTTGGAGGTTTCTTGTTCATAGGACTGCCATTAGTCGAAGTCAACTTAATGGCAAATAACAACAGTGCTCTCATTAACATGTCACATTTGTCCAATGATTTGTAAGGTGTTGGCCCTTTGTCATGTCTTTTTCTTCTCCTTCATCCCTGTAAGGCCTAAACGCATATGCATAGATGAAATAGACCTCGAGTCAAGCAAGGAAAAATACATCAATGCTGTGCTTAACCATGCATGTCGCCGGGAGCCTGTCATAGGTGAGCTTGACAGTAACAGTGGGATTGTGGGAGCGAAAGCCTCACTTGCTGAATTTAAAACAGGAATAGGTAAACTCTTGGGTTCCTCTTTAATGTCCTTGGAAAGGGTTGCAGTCAGAACAAGATTGCTTCTAGAAAGAGGTTCTTCCATTCTCTGTGTTACACATTTGCATGTGGGTTGTGTGTGTGTGTCAGTGGTATGCAATTTTGTGCAACTTTTTTTTTCTTTTGTGGCTGGGTTTTGCTGTTAATCAGCATAATGGGGTCAGGAGGAAGAATTTTCCTGTTCTGACAGAATACAGACCTTTCTTTCATCTGTATTTGCTGCTCCCTTGGCACAGGGTGGAATAAAGGAGATCATTGCATTTTAGTCTTCAAAAATAACCCTGCAAGACAGGTTCACTGAGAACAGGAGTGGGGGAATTGTGGTTTGTGAGCCACACATAGCCTCTGCCTCCTTTTATTTCAGACTCCCAGGACATCCCAAAGCCCCAATCCACTGATTTTTTAAAAAGAAAAGCACGCATTTTTCACCCCAAAATTATGAGAAACCCCTCTAAACCATCAGAAAACTGAGCAATTAGTCATGTCTGTCCTTCCTCAAAGATCCCCAAATCATTCTTATAGCCAACTGGAAGTGATGACTCATCACTTCCAGGCCACTGCAAATGCAGCAGTGGGACTCTGGAGGGAGCCATGAGGGTGAAGAATGGCCCTTGTCCTCCATGTAGTTACCTACCTTGACTTAGGGGCCTTTGCAGACTGCTAGAAATAGTGCAAATTGAGTCCACTTTAAGGGAATCATGGGAACTGTATTTTATTCTTGCACCAGAGCTCTCTGACAGAGAAGGCTCAATGTCTCAGAAAAAAAAATTCCCATGATTCCCTAGCACTAACCCTAACCCTTAAAGTGGACTCAATTTGCACTGTTTCTAGGAGTCTGCAAAGGCCCTTAGACTCAGAGACAGAGGCACATCAAGGGCACTCTCCAGGCTTACCAGAATGCTTTACAGCTGAACAAGACATTGAACCTGGATTTTCCCAGCCAAACCTTCTAGCTGTTAGAGTTCTCTGATTCCTTGGAGGCAAGTGTCTTGTCTTCTTTCTGGCAGAATGTACTGAAGACAGCTTGTTCACCCTGGGATACTGTTCTGCCAGCTCTTTGCTTGTGGCACAGGTTCAGTTGCATCAAGGGAGTTGGTCAGACCCGATTCTTTGAGATCCTAGAATTTAAACAGGAAACCTTTCAGACTCACAGTGAGGGCCCAACAAGGCTTTTTTTGGGAAAGTCCATAGTATTATTCCATACCCAAAGTCTGTCATCTTTCCATGTGTGAAATACTAAGAGAGCCCCAGATGTTGGACTGCTTCCAGCATGTGCATTGAGGATCAGTAATGGGAGAGTAATGAGGGTCCTACTTTTCTTTCCTTCTCTTTCTTTATTGTGTCTTACCAATTAATATGCGAGGTGTACATTCGGAAGCCTGGCATATCCCATCGGGAGTTGCTCATGAATGCTTCCTGTAATGAGCGCAAGCTGTTTCCTTATTAGCACTAACAGGCTTTTATCTCAAATGGCTCTAGGCATAGAGATGGTAGTTGGGGGTGAGGGGTGAGGGAGGGGGACCCCTTGGCTAGCCAGGCCACCCAAGCACCCAGCTCCTTAAAAAGGGGAGGCTTTTTAACTTGTTGAATTCTATGCTGAATTTTGTGTTCTGCTAAGTACTCCCTATCAGAACACCTTAATTTAATGGGTGGTGGTGTTTTTTTTTACCACGAACGTCCTCGGAACAACCCTCTGTGAAATACTGAATACACATTTGCATTTTTTTTATAAACATGGGATTTGCTCAGAGGGAGGCACCAGGGAAGGAGAAGGTATTGGGGCTGAAATGGATTTTAAAGGCTGATTAGATGACTCCTTGCTTGGATGGCTCAGGGAGGACGTGTGGTGAAAGTGCCTGCTGTGTGTGCACAAAACGTTCTAGTTTCAGTCGCTGATATTGCCTGGTAGAAGGGTCTAAAGCAAAGGTAGCACGTAAGGGAAAAGCTCTCTGCCTGAAACCATGGGGACCTGCTAGCAGTCAGAGAGCATCATCCCAGAGTGGCCCAGTGGTCTGACCCTGTGCAAGACCATGTGCAGACCTCAGTGCATTTTTTTTTTTTTTTGCCTCAAGCCACTTGTGGCCATGAAACCCACTTGGGCAAATCACATGCTCTCCGCCTCAGGGGAAGGCAATGACAACCGTCCTCTGAGCAAATCTTGCCTAGAAAAGCCTGTTATAGATTAACCTTAGAGTCACCATCAGTTGGAAACGACTTGAAGGCACACAACAGCAACAAACTTGAGCCACTTCTGCTTAGGGCCCATTCACGCTACACAGTTAGAGCACTCTGATTCCACTTTAACTGCCATGGCTGCCTCCTGTGGAATCCTGGGGTTTATAGTTTGGGGAAGGCTGAGAATTCTAAATCACCATCCCCTAAACCAGGGGTTGGCAACCTTTCCCCTTTAAGGGCCGAGGGACTTCAGCTCCCAGAATCCCAGGAGCTATTGGCCAACATGGCTGAGGCTTCTGGGAGCTGAAGTCCCTCAGCCCTTAAAGGGGAAAGGTTGCCTACCCCTGCCCTAAACTGCACGTTAGACAGTTAAAGTGAGATTGTAGCACTATAATTGCGTAGTGTGAAAAGGCCCTTAGAGTCTTGCTTCATCTAATCTGAAGTTCAGGGCTTGGGTTGACTAAGATGATTTTGTGAGCTGGTCAAACTGGAACACCATGGCTGGAGGAGGCCTTAATGCCATTGCTTGCATGTATTTAAATATAGAGTATGTATATTAAACAAATTGTAAATGTACTCCTGCTTGACACCTTGCGGTTATAGATGGAGTGAAAATCTCACTTATCTTTCCAGAGGGAACCCTGTCCATCTGTGCTAGACGTGGCACTTTCTGTGAGGTTGCCATGCAGGAAGCTAATTCACAGGCATCCTGTCTGTCTGGGGATAGTGTGCAGCAGATCTGCTTATGAAGGCATCTGCTGAAGCAGCTTCAGCCTGGTTGTCTGGGAGATCTTTGATTCCAGCAGAAAGGAGCTTTTCGTCACATACTCCTTCAGATCATTTGCAGGAGCCTGTGGCCTTTGTGATCTTGGAACTTTTGAGTGGGCTTCAGTGGAAGGGACCTTAAATCATTCATTTTCTCTGTTTTCCAGATTTTAATGTCATATCTATTTTGATGTTCAAGCCTAAGGACTTCCAAGCCTGCAAAATGGGCATCTACCTGCCTGAGGCAATACTTAGGGATGCAAATGTGACAGATAATGTATCTCAAGAATTTTTGATCCAAGGAGTTTAAGATACTGGCTGGCAACCTGTTCATTAGTCCCAACTAGAGTAGACCCATTCAGTCAATGGTTACTCAGCATATGGATAAATCCAATGAACTGTATTGTCCACTGAACTCATGACTGTTGTTTTCCTGCAAAGTCAATTGCAATGAAATCTAATACAAATGCATTATATCATTTTCTGACTTGTTTATATGTCTGTTTATATAGTTTGTAGTGACTGACTTTTGTGAACATGTGGTACCAAAATACAGTTCAGGGAATAATTTGTGACTGAAATCAGGGTTGGGAATCATGTAACCTTATAGGTGTTGGACTACAGCTCCCAGCATTCTTTGCCATTGACTGTGGCTGGCTGGTGGGAGTTGCAGTCCAACAGCATCTGGAGGACCACAGATTCACTGTCCATAGCATAAATAAAGGCCAAAGACGGCATTGTTTTACTTCTTGGCTTGCAACAGTACTTGGGGTGTGTGGAGGTTTGCATGTCAGTGGGAGCACAGGTGAGTCATGCTCTCTGGGTCCTGGGGGCAAGGATGTGGCAGTGACCCCTACCTTTCTGTTGAGCCTTTAATAGATGCACTGTGGGGATCTGTTCATTTTATGTATTGAATGTGTTACAGGGTTCTTTAAACGCTGCTGAATGTAAAAACTCCTTTGAGCATTCCTGTGTGCCACCACATGCTGGAATCCCACTGCTAGCAATGTCTCTTTGCAAGCAGCATCAGAGACCTTGCCACTGTTTTGCTGCTTCCAGGCATCAACATCATCATTAGTGAGATTCTTGGCACTGATGAACAGAGAGGGCTTTAAGTTTAGAGAAGGATTTCTTGCTTTCTGCTTCCCCCTACCAAGTCTCTGTTCAGGAAGTAAGCTTTCACGGGCCATTAGCAGCATAATTAGGCATTTCCAGTGGTGATTCTGCAGTCATGCTGCCCAGGTACCTTTCATGACAATATTTGAATTTGAAATGCTCTTCTGAGTCAGCCACCCTAATGGTAAAGGAGATGGAATTACCTCTTCTAAATTGCTTGTGTTGCCTGAACCCTCACTGCCAAATGAGTGGCATGGAGCTAGCTACAAAAATTGCACTGGTATATATATGGCCAGCAGCCCATAGATACCATATATATGATTCTCACCCTTGTCCTTTGTATTCCCTGTGCTCAGTTATTATGTGTCTTTGTCAGGTATTCTCCTTTCCTTGATTTGTCATCTCCTAGGTCTAATTTTTCTGCAATGATACCTGTACCCAGAGAAGCTTTCTGTCTGTCCCTCTCTTACTCCTGTCATTCGAGTTTACATTCATTTAAATGAAAACCCTTCTTGAATGGCCCTTATTTATTGATATGACTCATCCCTGAGTGAAAACTCCATTCTAAGAAAGGATGCTTCAGTATTTCAGAGGAAACTGCATTTGGGCTTCCACAGTGTCTTTGTCAGTTCCAGTAATGCCAGATGAAATGAGAACTTGCTGGCACCAAAGCTGGCTCACTAACATACTACCTAGCATACAACTGATGCATAAAGTAGCTGGACTAGCAGATGGGAATATAGATGGGAGAAGATGGAAGAGGTTGTCTCTGCCTTTATCTTACCTGATGCAAACATACTTGATTGTAGAATTCAAAGACAGCCATGTTAGTCTGAAATATCAATATGCAAAGGGATCTTGTCACATCTTTGAGACTGAGAAAAAGAAGTTGGTAGCATAAGCTTTCATAGACTAAATCTACTTCATTAGAATTCAAAGATATAGCTGTTTCCAACTTCTTTATTTCAGTTAGTCTCAAAGGTGCTACCAGATCTCCCTATATACTGATTCTATTTCATTAGATACATTAGGGAGTGCAGTGCCATGTGTGTAAATGTAATAGCCTTGTGTTGATCTCTTAATTAATTCCTTGGTCTGCCAAATTCCAGGTGAAGTCAATGAGATGCTTGCGCTGATGCAGAAGGTCGCTTCCGAATACCAGGGGTACAGTTCTCAGCACACAACAGACCTGACTGTAAGGTATTGTGTCAGCCTTCATTTAAGTCTGGGCCAAGCTCATTGGCAAGCTTTCCTTCCTTAGAAAACAGATGCCCTTTCTTGAAATGAGCCTTTTTGAAAAAATCTTCTTGAAAATAACAGCATTCTGTAGCATCGTGAAGGCTAATACATTTATTATGGTGTAAACTCTCGTGAATCAGATTCCATTGCATCTTGGGTTCCCAGGCATCCCAGTTTCTGTGGGGCATCCCTTATTTGTGGGTTTGAAGTTTAGTCCTATATCAAGATTCCAAATGCTATATTCCTTGATCTGGTAAGAGTGTCTGCCAGCTGTGTCCTAACAGAACTTCCACCCTGAGTAGTTCGAACAAACAAATGGCCTAATGTCCCAAATGGTCAGAGACTATCTGCTTGGATCATGCTGGTGTGGTGTCACTGTTCCCTCTCCTCTCTAGCCAGATAGGCAAAGCAGCCCCAAATTGTGCCTCACATGCCATTCGCCACATGTCACCTAGGCCCCAAAACGGAGAGGAGGAAGCGTGTACACCACCCATGCTTGCAACAGGCAGACCTCCATCAGAGGCCATTTTGCTGTGTACCAAATGCTCTGGATTTGGTTTCTTGTGATCATGGCTGGCCCAAGAGTGAGTGCCAGCTACACTCACAATTGACAGATCCTAGAACATTTGGCACACAGCAAAATGGCCTCAGACAGGTCCATCTGTTATGAATGCAGCTGGTGCCCACTCTTCCTGCTCCCAACTCTGTAGGCAACTGAAAGAGTAGCATGAGAAGCAGGCCTGTATAAGGCTCCCCTGAAGTCTCATAAGAGTCCAAACTCCCATGAGATCTCTTAATCTTGCGATAGGTCTTTCTTTCGAAAGACTTGAGGCCGGCTTCATATAGACTTGCCTCACGTTTACTAGTCAGTCTTGAGGTGGCTAGGCAAGAAAGAAAGCTTTCCTGTCTGAAAAATCTGGCAACCCTTATCTCATTAGATACCCTTAAGGATGATTATTAGATGTAGTAGCACAGGCTGGTAGCTGTGTTATTACTGGATTGGTGAATCCACCTTTAGTTTTGGGCTGAACTCTAATGGAACTGTCCAAAATGCTGAGCCTGTTCTGATGACAGTGCCTTTAAAGTTTGGACAGATAGTTGGAGAGGACTTATTCTTGGCTTTGGAGCTGCAAGCATCCACTGTGCAGCAAGACAGAGGGTAAACTTGGAGTTCAAATGACAATGGAGTGCAAAAGTCACGACAGAATCCGCAACAGCACCAGTATTCCAGGATTCCTACTAGCACAGCTCCCCCTTTTGTGAAGCTTTTATTTTCTGAAGTGCTCCCTTAAGCAGGAAAAGAAAGGTTGTCTAATTAAAGCATAAATTGGGGAGGGGAAGAATTTCAGCCTTAGAATTCTCCAGCTGAATGGAAAGAATGCTTTTATCCCTTGAAAGATATACAGTCATTGCCGATTTCCTGTAGTCCTTTGAAGAATGCCTTCATGCATCTGCTTGGCCTCCTAAAGCCAATCTTTTAATCTGTGGTGTTTCAGTAGTGGGAGAGAGGGAGGGAATGGAGGCTTTCTAGCATTGCCACTATGTTGGTATGTATAGCATGGAGTTTGCCCCAAGGGTCAAAGCTGATTCTTCTCATGAGGGGGCAGCTCTGTGCTTTGACACACACACAAAGAAAAGGTTGGATATCTGGGGAAGGTGGAAGAGGGGGCAGTGGGTAGCACTTGTGTGTTTTCTCAAAGCTTTATAAAATCAGGACATGATTGTCATGTATGAAGAAGCCTCCAGAGAGCTCTCAGACCTTCGCAGGGGAAGCCTTCTCCTTACCAGAAGCCAAACATTCTCAGCTGCACAACCATAGCTCTGGTTTACTGACGCTCTCTGGGAGTCTAGTCAAGATAGTATTGTTGCTAATTAACCTGACTCATCCCTAATATCCAGTAGCAACTGATGATAGGTGGAATTTAATTTCCTAAAATGTAGTGATGGCAGCTAGTGCTCGGATGCCTTTAGTACTGGATAAGGTAAACACTGCATAAGAAGTTCTACCATACTGAAATGGACCTTTCTGTGTCTGTGTGCCTGTGGATGCTGCGGGGGGGTCACTATAGGTCAACTTCATGTATAAGTCAAGGGCAGGTTTGAGGGCCAAAATTAGGGATTTTGATATGACCCGTGGATATGTTGAGGGTAAAATTTAGGGGCATGTAACAAAGGAGCTGAAGGATGAAGCAAGGAGAACAATGCCAAAGAAGTTACAAAATTCCAGCAGGCATAACTGTTTCTGTGCACACTAAAAGCTGGATGAATGAGAGAGTAGAGGTGGGACAGTGCTTCTAGGACAGATTATGCTTTTGCCTTTCACTAAGGGATGGTTCTTTCTTTAAATAAGAGTTAAAGTATAGTACTTCCTTTGACCCATGGCTAAGTTGACCCAGGTTTTTGGGGTCAATTTTTAGACTAAAATTTATAAAATTATACATAAGTATATACAGTATGATGCTAACAGGATTCCAGTAACAGGATTCCAGTCATGGACTTTGGGTCTGATTCAGAAGTGTACATGGAAGAAAACATTTTGAAGAACAGATGGAGCATGTGTGAATGATGTCTGTGATGTTACTTCTGTCTTCACTTCTTTCATTATCACCATTTTACCTTCCACTTCTTGATCTTCTACCTCTCTCTTGGCACAGGAACTACGCACAGCGCAGTAAAAGCACAACCCAGACATTTAGCCTTTCCCAGTGGGTTGACTGGAATGGCGGCAGTGTTCGTCGGTTTGAGTCTGTCCCAGATGTCTTCCAGCGCAGCCCAGTTCTAAGCTAGAAGAAGCCTTAGTCCTGGAGTGGAAGCTATTGTTTTTATCCTGCACTTTGAAAATTCATTCTATTGATCTTATTTTATTTTTTAATGTGAAAGCTAGTTTAAGCCTAAATCCAATGTCTAGTTCCTATCAGAGTAAACCCATTGATTCAGTAAAATTTATGTAAGTATTGGCTTACTGTTCAGCATTTGAGTGAGTGGGTCTACTTTATTTGGCACTAGCAGTTAGGATTTAGGGCTTGGTGTTTGTATTTTTGTTAGAAAGATTTGTCCTGGAACTTCCATGCTGCCTTATGTTTGTTCTTGGGGGTTCTTTCAGCTTCCACTATTCTGTAATATATTACAATGTGATAAACTTTATAAATGTTTTTGTCTTTTCAGTATCCTGTGACATGCTCATCCTTCTTCCACACTGTAGTGAGTGATGTCTAGCTCACTGTCATTTCCTTCCCATATTTAGAAGTTTTAAGGAGCATTCAGACACATGTATTGATAGTTGAAACCAGTAAGGGATGACAGAATGGGAGGAACAGCTGTCTGGGTTCAAATAACCACAGGGAAATATTTCATGTCACTTTGGAGATAGAGCTTTGAAGTGGAAACAGCTCACATATTCAGCTGCCAAAGCATGAGATGGTGACAGAGCCAGCGGGCCACTATGGATGAATCAGAGCAGGGGTAGGGGTGGGAAACCAGAGACCACATTTACATTTCTAGAACTGCCTGACATCTTCATCCTTTAACATTTTTATATATTTAATTTTTCTATTTTTATTCAGTCCATCCCCCAAACCCAGCATGAAGTATTTCAGTAATTTAGGCCCACTGCTTCCCATTAATTAATTATATTTCATTAAAGTAGTCAAAAGTATAATTTATAAATGTCAGTATCACAGGATATATTAATTTATCTGAAATGTGAGCTTCATTTGCTGCTACCAGGGCTGCTTGATCTCCATGTGTTTACAGTTTGCTTGAGGTTGAGCCTCAGGGGGCCACATACGGCCCACACTTTGTATCTCCCTGGATTCAAGAGATGTTGCGTTCTTTCTGAATTGCTTCTATGGGGTTGAAAATCAACCACTAAAATGCATCTTGTGGGTTGGATTTGCTGCTGCATCATTTCCTCTATTAACAAACAGGTTCATACATATCAAGCTGGAAGTGACATTACACACACACACACACACACACACACACACACACACCAAGATAAAGTAGTGCTTTCTACACACACAGGGGGTCTCCACTGGCAAATACTGCCTCCCCCCAGGAGGAATGTCTGCTGCCTCCTGATACGAGAGACCACAGCAGCCTTGGAAATGTTGTTTGTACAGTAATTTGACTAAGGAACTAAAGAAATATTTCTCCTGCTGTTTCTGTCCTTAATTCAAACATCCACATAACTCAGGCTAGACACCTTCTTTAAGCCCTCCTGCTTTGCTAAAAATCTGCAGAGAGGTGGGCTATTTTCTTGCTTACTGGAGAAGGCTGAAAGCATTGAAAGACATCCACATTTCCATCCGTATCCAAACCTGCTTCCTCCCGTC
This sequence comes from Phrynosoma blainvillii, assembly GCA_026167975.1. Lineage (NCBI taxonomy): Eukaryota > Metazoa > Chordata > Lepidosauria > Squamata > Phrynosomatidae > Phrynosoma > Phrynosoma blainvillii. Next base: position 30,010,740 of record JANUYF010000008.1, read on the forward strand.
ATTTTAACACCCAAGAAATGGCAGGACAGGCGGGAGGTATGTGTGCAAATGCGCAAATGTTGTTTTTACTAGTTTGAACATTTCCATACTACATACAAAAGCACAGCTCAATAAAAATAAGCCAGAAATTAATCTTGGGGTGGAGGGTCAGGAGTTGAATCAGATTCCCTACTCTTGCTGTAAATAGAAGTTTAAAACAGCTGCTAAAATTGCTTATTTTCCTCTGATCCTTGTGTGGATTGCAAAGCCAGAAAAAGGCTGGTTCTCCAGAGCAAATCATGGGCATACAGCTAAGTGAGAGAGCATCCAGACCATCAAGCATCTTATTTCCAAAATGTTCTCAATCTACCGGAGGGCACAAATTTAATTCCTTGTTGAGAAGCACTCCGTTCCTTGGGATTTTTCAAATGAGACGGCAGTGGCACAGCAGAGCATGGAGTGGCCTTTGAAATGTTAAGACCAAGGCAGCGATTAACTGCCAGCGTTCCCTCTATTTATGGTCCCCACCAGGCGTTATTGGCAGTAATAACCCTCACCACTGGTGAAAAAGGCTTTTTGCCCTTTGGCACCATTGTGCTGCTCTATGTGTGTTGGTGGTGAATTAATGCTTTAAAAACTGCCACGGCCTATTTTCATTGGGAATAGGGGATGGGAATTGTGTTTTTCTATTCCTAATGTCTCATTTATTCCTTTAAATCAGATATTAGGAATGGGAGTACACAAAAACTGGTTGCAGAACACTTCAGTCTTCCTGGGCATTCATTCCCTCTCAGATCGCAGAACAGCGGTCCTTGAAAAATAGGACTGCAGAGGAAGATTGGAAAGAATAATAGAAGAATTGGAATGTATCCACAGATTCCAGTCCATTAGCAGTGGATAGAACAGAGATAATGGTTTCCTGGCACACGACACACATTTCAACACTATCTAACCCCTATCCTCATGACAAGTTCATCACATCTCCCCTCTGGTTCTTACATTATATTCCAATACTCATTCCTGTGGTTATCTACTTGCCTTGGCTGTAGGCAGCACCTTCCTCCTGCTTTTGTCCCCCAACCACCATCATTAAAACTGAACTTGCCACCTCATCTCCATACCCACAAGGTTTGGAATTTCAATTGACTTTTTCTCATATGCAACTGGTTTATATAGGTATGTTTCTGGACTCTCCACCCCAAGCATTTGAGGAAGTAGGCTCAAGTCTACGAAAGCTTGTGCTACCAGCTTCTTTCATTTAGTTTCAAAGGTGCAACAGGAAGCCTGAGCATAGCATAGTGCATGTCTTAATGCTAAGCAATGTGCAATGTTTTGGATGGCACCAAGAATGGGAGGCATGAAAATCTGGAGTGCTAGTACTGGGAGGTTCTCTCTCATTTGCCCCGCTTGGTTGGGTTTGGGGAAGGAGAGGCGGATGATCTGCCACCCAAATTCCTGGGTGGGAGGAGGCACTTGGCTTTTCCATCTCAAAATATAATAGCGGGTCTTGTAAAGCTTGTAGCTTGTAAAAATGCCAAATGAAGCAGCAGGGAATTCATTACAAAGAAGAGGTTGCAAATGTGGAATCCTTGCTAAGAGTGGCTGTATATCCCACCAGAAGGGATTCTGTCTGCTGTCATTTTGCAAAGTGCTTTTGTGTCAGCACTTTCCTCCCCAAGAAAGAAAAAACTGGATTTCTGAAAGAACAAATTTACTGATCACCTCCTGCCACATTCCCTAATTTTTCACCCTTCCCCTGAACAAAATTTCCCAAATTTAAAACTCCACCTCAGTAGCAGGAAGGACCTAAGTAGCTTAAAGGTACCAGATCCCAGCTGATCTTGGAAGCTAAGCAGAGTCAGGGCTGGTTAGGACATGGATGGGAAACCGCCAAGGAATACCAAGTATTGGTGGCTACATTTCAAAGGAAAGAAGTGGCAAAACCATCTCTGGGTATCCCTTGCCTAAGAAGACTCCTGAATGCTCTGTAATCAGTTGGAAAAGGGAATAACAGCACTGCAGTCAGGAAAATAGTCAAGGTCAGTCAATTTAGTTCATTCTTAGTTCTGTATCAGTAGTCGACATGTTAAGTCATTTTAAGTATATTTAAGGTTCATTTATTTATAAATATAATCGCCATCATGATGTATGAGAGAGAGATTTTGCCTGTTCATAATGAGTGAAGGGAATGTAATGAATACTATTTACTGGCTTAATTTTGAATTAATCTGAACCGATTTCTAACCTGTATGCGAAGGGTTCTTGTAGCACCTTTGAGGCTAACTGTGCAAAAGAAGTTGTAGCGTAAGCTTTCGTAGACTTGGCCGACTTCCTCCGATGCATGCGTTGCATGCATCGGAGGAAGTCGACCAAGTCTACGAAAGCTTACGCTACAACTTCTTTTGCATAGTTAGTCTCAAAGATGCTACAAGAGCTCTTTGCTTACTGATATACCAGACATGTCGATGTCCCTAATTTCTGTTTTATATATACATAGCTAATTTTTGCAGATATCTTTGACTTTGAAAAAGACTTCTAAAAACCCAAGTGGGGCCCTTGGCCAACCCAAAATGCCCCCCAGGTCTGAAGTGGTTGCCCAGGTGTGCTTTTTGGGGCCTCTGTCTGCCTTGTTACATGACCCATTTCCTTAGACCCAGTTCCTCCCCTTCAATGGACAGCCCATACCTCCCAAAAGAATTCAAGAAACTCTTTGCATTTCAAATGCATGGTGGATTTCTTCCCATTCTCGTTCTGAAATCTTTCCCCCTGCCATCCGTTACATAACACCTTGTTTACTGCCAGATACTCTTATTGCATTCCTTCTTCTTTAAAGATCTCCCTTCAGAGAGTCTGCAGCTGCTTTCCAAAGCGTGAGAAACCCTCTCTGTGAAGCGTGGAATTGCTTTCGTTCTGTTTGGGTCTCTCTTGCTCTTTCTAATGGACATTTATTACTGCACCTTTTAAAAGCTTGCAATTACAGAGGCTAATGATATAAAAAGTGTGCTCCTCCCTCCACCTTCTTTCCCTTTCCCATTTGCAAGAAGCCGATCCGAATGCTGTGTAAAGAGCAGGTGGGCCTTTGCCATCCCATTTCCCATTTTTAATGAGGCTGAAAACGCTGGGCAAAAGCTGTCAGCAAGAGCACGGCTGGTGTCAGACACATCTTCGGCTGTTTTCACACATCTACACTCCTTGCAACACTTGAGCTGTGCTCTGACACAACACACTTCTTTAAAAGCCAGTCCAGGTCCTAGCTTAGGGGGATTCAGGTATTCTGGCTTGAAGAAGTCTCTGGCCTGTATACATGCATTTTAATTTTTGGAAATTAAAGCTGTAGCATGTGTCTTGAACCAACAGGCTGTGCAGGAGACCATAAGCACACAGGTAAAGCCCTCTTGGCTCTTGTAGTTGTTTTGTGCCTTCAAGTTGCTTCTAAGGCAATTCTGTCATGGAGTTTTCCAGGCGAGTTTCTTCGAAGGGGATTTGCCATGGCCATCCTCTGAGGCTGAGAGAGTGTGACTTGCCAAGGGTCACCCAGTAGGTTTCCATGGCCAAGCTGGGATTTGAACCCTGGTCTCCAGAGTCATAGCCCAAAACTCAAGCCACTACACCACACTCTTTTTAGATGTACCTGTAAATTGCTAGCTTGCTTTATGCAAGCAGGCAATAGGTTTATCAATCGATTGATTGACAATTCCCCCCCCCAAGTGAAATGGTGTAGCCCTAAAAACTCCACTCCCCATACTATGTGCTTACTACGAGCATATAAAGACATTCTCCAGAGGAAAAATGTGGATTTTAAGAAAGGCTTGTCCACATCGTAAACTTTTAAAGATCTTGCTAAGAAAGCCAACTCCCCCCCCCCAAAAAAAACCCTCCCTGAACCCTCATGTTCATCCCACATTTCAACTCTAGTCTAGTTACATTCCAAGGAAAGGTCCTTTTTGTGGTGCATTTAAAAACATGGTTTTATTGCTCAGATGGTTATCACAGCTAAACAACCTTTTTCTTGGTCACCCAAGTTGGACAATCTGCTTCCCAAACACTGGGATGGAGCAAGAGGCTAAGAGTGACCGCCTGTCCCTCGTGCAACACGTGTGTACAATTGTGAGTGATGGTGCAGGGACAATGCAGCACAGAATTCATTGCTCCTCGCTGGTGCCTTGTGTGGAAATTGGCCAAGTGCTCTGCATGAAAAATGAGCTTTACATAGAAACGGAAAGCTTGAAACCCTGTTTCTGTCACATTTGTCAGGAGGAGAAGAGGCTCCATTTTGAACAAGCCTCCTTTGCTCTCTTAATACACATGGAAGCGGCTGGTTGTGGTTGTGGTTGTGGGGGTGTGTGTGTCCCTTTTCCTCCTGGAGCTAAAAAATGGCAAAGAAGATGGAGGAGGAAAATGCTGCTCTATGGAGTCTCAAAATGTAGTGGTGGTGACATTGCACTTAACAATATTATGACCTAGCATTGCTAGAAGAATGCTTTAGACATGCAGTGGTTCCCAAACTTTGGTCCTCCAGGTGTTCTGGACTTCAACTCCCAGAAGCTCCAGCCAGTTTAGCCAGTACTCAGGAATTATGGGAGCTAAAGTCCAAAACATCTGGAGGACCAAAGTTTAGGAATCACTGCTTTAGAGCAACCACTTGCTGTGGTCCTGTGAATTTGCTCAGTTTGAATGTGAAAGGATTTTTCCATGGTGCTAACCCTAACCACAACCTCACTTCCCAGTTTGGATAGTTCCTTCAAAATCTGGCTTAAAACCCAGGGCAGACTCAACCCCCAACGACATGTGAACCTGAAGCAACCAGCTATCAAAGCACTTCAAAAGCATCATCATAATCAACAACCCTAAGAGCAAGAACCCTTTCTAAAAGTAACACATTCCCAGTACTCTCGAACACTGTTTGAGGAGTCACTTGTTACCATCGTTTGCTCCAGTCTTGAAAAAGTAACTCATGGAATGACATCAAACCCCTTCCTCCCACCCTATCAAAATGCCCTTAAAAAGTACGTCTTGAAAGTTACCCAAAGCCACTACCCATTACATTGATAAACTAACTTTGCACCATTACACGTTGCAATACTTTTGAGATGGAATTCAATCTGCTCTCATGATGCCCAGCATCTCCAAAAGTGACTAGTTACCACATTGCTTGGGTTCATTTACTTCCAAGATGTGCCGCAATAACCTTGCAAAGAGGCCATGTGCGACAGGGGAAAGTGGTGTCTAGTGCCTCCTTTCACAGTGGTTTCCTCCTTGCTGCCCAATGGCCAAATGACTCCTGCCCAGCTCAAAGGGCCAACACTGGCCATGCCAGCAAAGCTCCCTCCATAGCTCCCATCCCACCGGCGGAGCTCCTTGCCCTCCTGGATCTCTGCCATCCTATCCCAAACCTTCCACAGAAGGACACTTCACCATCATCAAAGACAAAATCTACACTTTCTGGGCTACCCAGGGCTCTCCATCTGTTCCCAGCTGGAAACAGTCCTTTCTCCATCTGACCCTCTCTAACAACTGCCATCATCCCCAGCCAGCCTGGTCAACTGGGATGATAGGATTTGTAGCCTATTTGTAGCTTAGTTATACACCAGGGAGGTGATATTGGGGGGAAGCTGCAATAATCACACCAGCAAGGTTCTTTCGACATCTGTACAAAGTTTCATCACTTCATTAAACTACAATTCCCAGGATTCTGTGAGAGGAGCCACGGCAGGCAGGCAAACTGGTATAAAACACATACAATTTTGCAGTGTGTGTGTGAGAGAGAGATAGGAAAATAGATGCTTGGATTTTGATCAGATCTTGCAGTTTTGCAACACTGGAAGATGGGTTTTGGGCTTGGTTTCGGCTTCATTACGATGATGATTATTATTTTTTGCATTCTCTGTTGATTATCCAATAGAAGGACACCACACACAATATACACCAGAAATAAGAAACTCACAACTGCTCAAAATAACCTATAATAAAGCAGCTAGTGGAGTCCTGAGAACCCAGGTGGAAAATGTCGTGTGCTTGTTGTGTGTGGCATGTTTTTAAGAAACGGCACCCAATGCCTGCAAACCGCTTCTGGCGGAGAATTTAGGGCCGACGTCCTTTGTCTCCGGAAGAGAGGAGGCTTCCCCGGCATTGCCACGAAAAGGAGAGATGGAGGCCGTGGGGGATCTGGAATCGAAGTTAAGCATCTCCTACTTTTAGAAAACCGGAAAGCAGAATCAGCGACCAGAGGAAACATTTCCCAAGAGACAGATATCGTAGGACGAAGACAGAGACAGACAGTCAAGGTGAAAGATGGCACTGCTACTAGGCCAGTTGGTTGGCATCTATGGCACAGGCGAGTTCAGCAAGTCCAAAACTGGTCCTCCAGCCATCCAAGGGAGGCTTCGTCCCATTCTCTCCCTAGGCTGTTTTGGATATATTGGTCCATATAAGAGTTTCTACCTGTCCACTTTGGGTTGGCTTCACTGGGTTGATTCTTCTTCTTCTTCTTCTTTTTAATTTCCTCCTTTCCTTCCCCTCGAAAGATGGAAGCGGCTGGCGCCCAAAGTCTCTCTGGCTGAACCAATTGGAGGTTTGTCGACAACCCTGGCAATATTTTCAACTCCCCGGTGGCCACATCTTGAAGGAAAAAGCAGGGAGCGCGAAAGAGAATGGAGTCAATCCATCAGGCTGTCATGCTTCAATGATATTCACCGAGGGCTTGTTTTTGGGGAACTAGGAGGAGGAGAGAAAGACGAGACAGAATGAAAGACAATGGGAATGCAAAGAGATGGAGCAAGTTTCTACATCATGCTTGCATAGGTAAACCTACACTCATGGACATGGAGGTTGCACTGAAGGTTGCCAGATCTCAGGGCCTTGCAAAGAATACTCTTCTGTTTTGATATATCTCAGAATTAAAAAAAGAAACCCAGTTGAAAGTGGGAGTAAAATATTGCAGCTGGTGCCAGAAACTGTCAGAAAAGAGTCTGGGATGATAGAAACGTTATCTGGATACAGTGGGCCCTTGGTATCCTCTGTGGTTTGGTTTCAGGACTGCCCATGGATAACAAAATCTGTGGATGCTAAAGTCCCATTAAATTCAATGGCAGAATAAAATGGTGTCCCTTAGATAAAATGGACAAATTAAGCTTTGCTTTTTGGAATACATATTCCAAATACATACATATTGGATACAATGGGCCTTTGTTGTCTGCTAGGGTTTGGTTCCAGGACTCCCATGGATAACAAAATCCATGGATGCTCAAGTCCCATTAAATACAACAGCATACTAAATTAGTGTCTCTTAATTAAAATGGCAAAATGAAGGTTTGTTTTCTGGAATTTATCTTTTTTTTTTTTTTTTTGTATTTTCAAACCATGGATGCTTGAATTGCAGATAAAAAAAAAATCTGTGGATACGGAGGGCTGACTGTATTTTTAAAAAGCAAACTCTGAGGACTGTAGCAACAAAGAGTGCAAAAAATAAAATAAAATTGCTCTGTTTGGAGGATTCCCCTCATCAAATGCAGACAGTTTGCAAACCATCTCTGTTACCTGTTTGACTCAAACAAAAAGTTTTCCGATATGGTGCAAGAACACTGGTATGTGTCCTAAACTGACTTATGCAACAGAGGGACCGCTGGCAATTGGGCATGAATAATTCCTTCCGCTGCAGAATTTGCAGAATATGGAGCCGGTTGTCTCTAAAGCTGACATGTTCACAGCTGACAAGTCTTCTGGGACGGGGGGAAATGGGGCCAAGATCACAACTGGCAGAGCTGGTTTTAAATGGACCGAGCTGAAGACGTAGGAAAGGACAGTGCTGGTAAGTGGCTTCCATATCTGCGAGGCAGTGAATTCAGTCTGGGTTTTGGCTAGCTTTGGTGAGTTTGGTGGACAGGGAGGAGGATTCTGGCAGTTGTAATCCAGACCCAGCTCCCATAGTTCCAGACTCTGCTGCAAAAGGTACCGCAATGGCTGACAAGAGTTGCAACTGTATGCTGTACTATAACAATGGTTGGCCAGGTTTAGATCATGGCTGTCTACCTTCGGGCCTCTAGACATTCTGGATTTCAGCTTCCAGAATTCCTGATCATTGGTTAGAGATTCTGGAAACTGAAGTCTAAAACATCTGGAGGAACAAAGTTTGGAAACCACTTGTTTAAACAAATTTACATGTGGGGTTTGCACTGTTGAAAATCAGGGGTTTTTCTTTTTATCAGCAGGGTTTCTGACATTATTTCACACACGCACACGCACACACACCCCAGGACTTTCCTGTGTGCTCTCAGTTTCACTGCAGAGTAGTTGGGGAGGAAACTGATTCTCTCGGCATAACATTGTATTGTTATGCGTTCTATCTCTGTTGTGATCCAAAGTATTTTGGGGTGGCTTGGACTTGGGTAGATAAGACCCATGAGCCTTACAAAAGATCTCTTCCTGGTGGAGATTAAAATGGCCAGAAAGATAGATAGATAGATAGATAGATAGATAGATAGATAGCATTGAGATACTTAGGTAGGTAGATAGATAGCACTGAGATAGATAGATAGATAGATAGATAGATAGATAGAATTGAGATAGATAGATAGATAGATAGATAGACAGATAGACAGATAGATAGCATTGAAATAGGTAGGTAGATAGATAGCACTGAGATAGATAGATAGATAGATAGATAGATAGATAGAATTGAGATAGATAGATAAATTGACAAATAGATAGATAGATAGCTCAACACAACTGCCTGCATTTTCAGACTCCTATGGGACGTGTCAGGATGAGGCCCTGCACTTTCCTTGACCACTCCATCCCTGGTGTCCCTCTGTCCACCTGCTGCTGGACGCCAGAAGACACCCCCCCGGTCCATCTCACCTTGCTCCGCAGGAGACCCCCGCTCTGATGTTCAGGGGTGCTGTTTTCAGACGTGCTCTTGGCTTTCTCCTTGTTGTTGTTGGGTTCATTGTCCTTGATAATGTCGTATTGCCTGCAGAACAAGGCAATCACCCCTGAAGGGGAAGAGAACAACATCACAGGTCACCCGGCTACAGATGTGGTTGGGATGGCTTTGGCCAAAAGGGCCACTGCAAGGACATCTATGGAAGATGTGTTGGTTCTGTGCCCAAAACGAAGCCACAGTCCTGGCAGAGCGAGGCTTGGGTCTGGGAGACTTTTTCTAATATGGGAGACTCAGCTCCAGCATTGCCAGATCTCAAGGTAAGGGGAGGAATCTCAGGGCAAGATCAATGTCTTGAAAGCACTGTTTGTGTGTAGTAAAAATAATATTTATTCCTTACCCATCTCTCCCCATGGATCAAGACAGGGAACAACCACAGACCAACAAATACATAACCTCAGTTAAAAACACATATCAATTTAAGGAACAGACTGAACACATGCATATTTTAAAAATCCACATTTTCCACATTTAAAATTCATCAGGAATACAGGTCAAGACCCTCTCATCTGAAATTCCAAAATATTCCAAAATCCAAAATGGGTGGCTGAGACAGTGACGCCTTTGCTTTCCAATGGTTCAATGGACACCAACTTTGTTTCATGCACGAAAGTTTTAAAAATATTGTGTATAAAATTACCTCCAGACTCTGTGTATGAGATGGATATGAAATGTAAACAGATGTTGTGTCTGGACTTGGGTCCCATCTCCAAGTGTAAGAATCCATTACATTAGCCCAGGGCTCCATTGCATCAGTGTCACTTTCCAATATGCCAATATAAGGCATTTATGTGCATGGTGTGCAATGTTCGTGGGGTGGATGAAGAGAAAACCACTTCTGTTGACCCCAAAATGTGTCCAGAGGGCTCTTGAGAAGTTTTGGAGTTGTCAGGGCAGTTTCTTGGCAGAGATGGCTTCCTAGGTTGCCACAATTCTGGTGGCCATTTCACCTCTAAATATCCATCTAATGTCCTTTTGCCAGGAAACAAGATCACAGCCCAAGGAAATCTTTCCAATTCTCCAAATTTCAGGAAGGGACAGAGCCGTCTTCACCCTCAGATTGAAATGGAGCACATGTAAGTGGATTTCTGTGCCTCCCTTTCCATTTCCTCTCCTGCTCCTTAATTGTTTCTCCGCTGCCATAATTTAGACTGAAAACTCCTTTAGTCAGGATATTTTATTAAAAAATGTTATTCTCTTTATGCAGCCCTCAGGTCACACTTTTTCTTGCAAAAAAAAAAAAAAGGGGGGGGGGGGGAAAGAGAATTAAATTGCTTTTTCTAGAAGCATCCAGGAGTGATGATTCATCTTTAAAATAAGTTGCATGGCCTCTCAACACAATTCAACGTGTTTTTAAAAAACCAATTAAAAGAAGAAGTGGACTTCTGGCAACTGTCAGGGTTTGGGGGGCAGTTTTGGCAATCCGTGGGGCTCTCTGCAGAGTCGAAAGGGCACACGACTGGCCCCTGGATCTGCCATGGCTGCCCACCCCAAGATAAAAGCTCTGGATGAAGAATTACAACTCAGTGGTCTGGAGAGAAATGGTGCCCCGGCTGAATTTGGTTCACTGCAGGGGTTATTGAATGCTCCTCTAAAGCAAAGCTGTCTTGGAGCCAAAGTCATCGTTGACCTTGTGTCCAAGGGCCAAAGGGAAAGTGCATCTCCTTGCAAGGAAAATGCAGATGCCTGCCTAGCAGGGCATGCCTACAAACACATGCAAGGGAGGATGGGAAGGAAAAGGCAGTGGAAAATTCCTTTGTCTCTGAGGAATCAAGACAGGGAACTGGTGACAAATGAAAGAGACAACAGTCTGTTCCCTGCCCTCCCTCCCTCCCTAGCCGTCTTTGTGCTTTCATGTGCTTGAACAGGCAACCTTTCTCCTTGCATGCTGCAAACACAAAGTGACAAGTGCGCCAGGTAGGGAAGGCAGGGCCATGGATGCACCTCCACATCTGCGCTAGAAAGGCGGCATTTCCAACCAATTTGGCAGAGAGATTCCCACACCTTCCAACCTTTGACAAATGGAAACCAGGACGCATGTGGCCAAGAGACATCAGGATGTGGTCAAGACTGCAAAAGTTTTCAACAGTGTGTTAAAAACAAGGAGAGATTGCAGTATAGCATCATAGAGTTGGAAGAGCCCTCAAGGGCCATCCTCCATGCACCTCCACTTCTGCGCTAGAAATCCAAGCCCCTGCCATGCATCTAAGTCTATAGGGAAGGACATCACTTTAACTTTCATGGCTCCATCGTACAGAATCCTGGGATTTGTCGTTTTGTGAGGCACCAGCTCTCTTGAGCAGAGGAAGCCAAAGACTTTGCAAAACTACAAATCCTAGGATTCCACAGGATGGAGCTACAACACTTAAAGTGGTGTCAAACTGCATTGTTTCCTACAGTGTAGATACACTCAAAAGATCTAGAGTGAGAACTGGCAGTGCTCTTATTTGCAAAGGACTGAGAACTTTTCATATACAGCCCCATTATATACATATACAGATTTCCATTCTGTGCCCATTATTCCTATGGTGTAGATGCACCCATAGAAGACAATGAGTGAGTAATCCTAGAATTATTCTGTTCCTTTTCTTTTAAAAACCTCACACACTCAGTCTTTGGCACCTGCAGAAGTTGGACAGCTCTCTGTTGTTTTTAACTACACAGTTCATTACAAGCATCAGTTTCAGTCCCATTAATATGGATAGATCTCTCTCTCTCTCTGTATGTATATATATATATATATATATATATATATATATATATATGGAGACAATTTCCCCAGAGAAAACCACGAATTACCCGCATGCCAGCAAACATTATTTCACCTGAGACGCCTCCCCTTCCTTTCCTTGCAGCCCCTATTCCTCCTGCCTCCCTTCCGCTTTCCCTTCCTGCAGCAAAAGCAGTTGAAAACCTTGCTGGGAATGCCTTTCTGCTTTCATAAATGTTTCATGCTGAGGAAGGAGAGAAAGCAGCTGTCAAGTGGAGCAGGGGACGATGGGAGAGGCAGAAAAGCAGAGAGCAAACAAAGGCAGGCGAGGTTTCTTCTCCTTCCCCCCATGAATGGCAAGGTGCCACTTGGCTGGTCCAGCAAACGCAGGATGGCCAGGGTACAGTCCTCCTCCACCCCTAAATCTGATTTTTTTTAAAATGCCAGGAATAAGGGAATAAATGATGACATAGCCTTCCCTTGCCAAGAGCAGTTGCCAAGAGCAAGAGCTTTGAAGCAAGAGGTTGGTGGGGCATCCAATCTCATCTTTGCCATGAGATCATTTTGTGGCCTCCCATCAAGATGGTCTCTTTTGGCCCCAGACTCCGAAATATCGTCCTGGGGAGCAGAACGGATGAGAAGAAAATTGATGCATCTGATGGAGCTGCATCAGAATCAGGGCTCCTGAGCTAATGAGAGATAGAAAGGATCCCTGGAGCACCGCTGAGACGAACCCAGAGAAATAAATTTCTAGCCTCAGCTTCCATCTTCAGAAGTGGAGCACCATCTGGATGCTAGAAATGGCTTTTTCTCTGCTTATTCCAAAAGGTACAAGAGGATTCCTTTCTCGCTCTAAACACTGCAACCGTCTGACAGAGCTATGCTTTGAACGGAGCTGATGTAAGTGAGATATTCAGTGTGCTAACAGTGGCCTGAATAACCTAAAGGCACCAGATCCTATCTGATCTTGGAAGCTAAGCAGGGCCAACCCGGGTTGGTACTCGGATGGGAGACCCCCAATGAAGACCAGGTGCTGTAGGCTCTGTTTCAGGGGAAGGAACTGGCAAAACCACCTCTGAGGATTCCTTGCCTAAGAAAATCGTATGAAATTCAGAAGGTGGTCATAATTCATTTATTTCCACAGCAGGTAGAAAATTACTGTAATTATTCATTCTTGCATTTGAGGATGAAAGAGTCAAGGATTTACATTCCTAGTGGGCTTTAGCAAAAAGCAAAACAAAAGTTTTGACTTAAAGGATTGGCTGGAGCACTTGGCAAAGCCTCTAGCCCACAGCAAAGTCTTCTTTGCTGGGTGATTCTCAGGAACTTGAATGGGGAAAATAAGGACAAAGAGACCCATGCGGCATTTGGTTCTATTGAGGGAAGTGAGTTTGATTTTGACCATTTATTCTTGGAAAGGAATTTCTCCCCCCTTTGTGTGGGCAAGTTGTTTGACTAGAAAGATGGCCCCAGGATGGCCCTTTCCAACTCCCTGGTTTTATCGTGATCTCATTGCATGGGCACAAGGCTGCTTTGTGAATGGAAAGTGGAGCCAAGGCACCTTGCTTTTTGCACGCAACTCCTACTGACCTGCCCACATGAACAAGACCACGACTATGATGAGGACCTCGCCGGCTCGCAGCTGCTGGTTTTTCTCTCCCATCTCCTTCATTGTCACCTCATCTGCAGAGAGAGAAAGAGAGAGGAAATGAGCTCCATCCCACGACTGACCAGATGTCCTCCTTTCCCAAGACATGCCCTACATTTCAACTGTCTGTCCGGGAAGAATTTCAAAATGTCCTCCATTTTGAGCATGACTAAGAAGCGTGCATTTATATTTATATTAGTGGTCTTTTAGCTTTTATTTTGGAATGTTCTCCAGGTTTTCTTGAATGTCCTGCATTTTGGAGGCAAAGAAGAAAGACTTTCTGCCGTTCCCATGTTTGGCTGAAAAGCTGCATGCACCCCAACACCCCTTTTCCCAGAGCTTGGAAAGGCCCCTTTCTCTGGACTACATCTCCCACAATCCTGTTGGATAGCATCCTTAAAATTCACACTAAAAGCCAGAGCAGAGTCACTACTCCACTGACATGGAAGCCCCCAGAGAGGACAATCTTTGCAAGGGAGGCAACCCTGAAAACAACAACAACAACAGCCCACCATTGCTGCCACAACCCAGCCTCCTTCCTGCTTGCCTTTGTTTTTGGAAGCCAGTTTCTCAGCTTCCCGAGGGGTCTTGAAGATGAAAGGCTCGCTGGCCGGACTCTGGCCTTGGATGCTGATGGACTGGACGTGGACAATGTACTCTGTGTCCTCCTCCAGGTCCCAGAGGGAGCAAGAGCGGGTGGTGGTGTTCACCTCCTGGATGAAGCGCAGCATTCGCACGTCCTTCTTCTGCAAGGAGAGAAGGCGTCAGCAAGACAAAAAGGCACATCCGAGGAGGAGAGGAGCGGCAGGCCTTCTTCGTGGCTTCTGCTCCCAGGCTTGAGATTCCCTCCCATGCCAGGCTCAGTCGGCCTCCCCCCGCTGGCTTTTGGCTCTTAACTGGTTGTTCCAGATGGGTCCTTTAATAGGTCGTATTTGGAAAGCTACGCTGGTGCCGTGGTCCATGCCTGTTTGCTCCGAACTCCGCCTGGACTTCTGCCTACTCTTCTGGACAACCTTTGGACTGCCTGCCTGGATTGAAGACTGACCCATAAAGGACTTGGACAGCACCTCTGTTTCTCAGTTGACTTTTGGGTGAGCTCAGATACTCTCTCCCCCCACTTAAAATCTTTGGGATGCTAAGTCTTCTGGTTTGCTTCCCAAGGGCAAAACAAGACAGGAGGGGACTTTAACATATGAACTTAAGAGAACCATGTTGGAAGAGACCAAAGATCTATCTGGCCCAATGTTGTGTTCACACTGCAGCTAACCAGCAGCTCATGTTCTTATATTCAAAATCTACAGACAAAACAATGACAGAGTGGGAGGGAGGGAAGCAGGGCAATGAAAGCAGAAAGGAGATGGTGCAGTTGGCAATACCCAAATCTGGTCTCTAGAGGACCCAAAAGAAGCAGAGGAGGAGAAGGAAGAGGAGGAAGAGGTCAAGGAGCTGAGCCTGGGCTGGAGACCTCACCTGTTGGGAGATGGCGAATCCAATGACCACTTCTTCTTCTAAGACATCCCAGGTCACGACAGCCGAGTTGGCATTCAGGAGCTTGACTGAGACATTGACCGGAGCAGAGGGACTGTCTGTTGGGAGACAGAAAGAGGGACCTGGGCAAGGCTGTTGGACTCATATGAGGCTCATCATGGGAGAAGGAAGCTGGAGACCTTTCTACACATAACCCAAGATGGTGGGAGAATGGCCGCAAGGTCTGGTGGCAGCTGTCCGTTTATATGGCCTGAATTAAATCAGAAAAGCCATTCATAGATGGTCCATCTTTCTGTCCCACCAGCCTCCCAGGTACATCTGGTGGGAACATGGGAGACAGGGCCTTTTCAGTGGCTGCTTCCAGGCTCTGCAATTGCCTTCCCAAAGAAGTTAGACTGGCACCTTCCCTGCTTTCTTTTTGCAGAGGAGCAAAGGCTTTTCTATTCCAACAGGCATTTGATGAGGGATGGTATAAGGCCCATCTTACACAATGCGCTGGATATTGCTAGCCGTTGTGCTGGTGTTTGTGTATGTGTTTTAATGATATATGTTTTAACTTTTTTCCCTGATTGCTTAACCATTTGTATCTTGTGGATTTTTAACAATGTTTTGGGCTACGGTCAGACATGGCTAGACAATCACGTCAAAGGGGAAACCTTTGCCTTTTCCCTTTAGACCACATCAAGTCCCAATCTGGGAAAACAGTGGGATTGAAATGATGATGATGATGATGATGTCACCTATATTTGGTAGCCATTATAGCTCAATGGCACCCTTCAGGGCATGCCATCTCAGACTATTGGCAATGGCTGAAGATTTCTATTGATTCCCCCATGACATGCAATGTCACTGAGGTTCCACTTGGCTGCATCCTGCCTGTTTTTCCTGTTGCAAAAAGACTTGCTCTCCAAAGCATTCACTAGCTATCTATCAACAGTCAGAAGATCTCACTGCATTAGCTACGCATGAACATGCATTTCATAGACACCCACTTCAAGAAAAGGTATTCTTGGAAATATGCTCAGCTTACATTAATGTATATGTTTCGCCCACATTCCCCTCCTGTGTACTTTCCCTTCCTTTTCTTTTCTTTGTAATCGTACCTTAAAAAGCCAACTTCAAAGCAACCCAGCTGAAGTTGATGACTACCTCTTTGTTCTTTGTTACTGGGATCAGGTATGCAGAGGCACAGTTGGACAAAAGGATTGTGGCCATAGTCTGTGTCACATTTGCACATTTTAATGTATATGCATGGGTGGAAACTTAGAAATGTGAGTGTATTGGCTCTTTTAGAAGCAACCCCCAAAATGTCTCAGTGCTAGCAGGCCTAGTGGTTGGAAAAAGAACAGAAAACTTTCTGTTGAACCTTAGCGGAGTCCTTCTAGTATCATCTCCCCAGAGAACAATCCTGGGCCTATTTCATTTCTCCTTTATATCTCTTTAAAGTCAGATGTTGCTCTGTCTTCTAGAATGCATCAACTCTTTGGAGATTTTTAAACAGAAGTTTAAAGGAATGCTATATTTCTGCTTGGCAGGGGGTTAGACTACATGACCCTTGGGACCCCTCCCAACTCTAAGATTCAACGATCGGATAAAGATATCTGTGTTAATTGCTTGCTCCCATATCCATGGAGTGGGGAATCGGCTCCGTTTTCGAGTCTGAAATTTAAAAGAGCTATCCAAAGTATTTGGAGACCTTTCAGGTATTGCCTCCTCAGAACATTCCAGAATGGTCCTGGATCAATAAGCAATGGCCTTAACAATTAGCGCCTGTAGTTTCTCTAACAAAAGATGTACCGGGCGACTTTGCCAGGACTGTTAAAGGAGTCAGCAGGATTTCTGGCTCTATTAAATCTCTCATGCACAAAGCTTTCTCATTCTTGCAGCAATGCCTAAGAGGCTGGTTTTTTGTTTTTCTTTCAGAGATATTTTGCAAAATCCTTTGAATGACCAAGAAGGACTGTGTATGGTAGCAGCAGCCCCATGAATATAGAATAGATGGTGTTTTGTTAGAGCAGGGGTAGGCAACCTAAGGCCCGGGGGCCGGATGCGCCCCCCCCCCGAGGCCTTTGGACTGGCCCCAGGCCGGACATGCCGCTGCCGCTGCCCCCCGCCGCTGCCCACTATGGTGATATTGATTATTGTTGTTATTACTTGTTCTTGGGGTTTTCTTGGCAAAATCTCCACAGGGGAGATTCCTCTCTTTCTGTGGTTTTGCCATGGCTTTTCTGGGGCTGAGAGAGTGATAGCTCTCCTATCAGCTTCCTTCTACACCGAGGTGGATGAAACCTGGCTCTCCAAGACTGGGGATGCATCTACACTGTCTAAATAATGCAGTTTGACACCACATTAAATGCTCTATTTCCAGTCTATGTTAACATGGGATTGGTAATTTTACAAGGTCTTTAGACTTCTCTGCCAAAGAGTGCTGGTCCCTCTCTAAACTACAAATCCCAGGGTTCTGTAGGATGGGGCCATGGCAGTTACAGAGGTGTCAAACTGCATTATTTCAACAGTGTAGATGCACTCTAAGTTTGGGTTTGCAAATTGTACATCCTCCAGACTATTCCTCTCCGCAAATGAGGGTGAACAGCAGCTCCTGGGACCCTTCAGGAATGATGATGCTTATTTTAAATAGGTTGCAGACCCTTCCACACTGCTTAACATGTAAAATGTGCATTTTTTGAAATGAAAAAAAGAAAAGAAAAAAAGACTTACCCCCTCCCCTTTTTTTCAATCAATCAATCAATTTCTGGCATTTTTTAACAATTTAAGCAGCTTTCCATAGGGTCCCTGCCTGCTTGTCTCTGGATTTTATCCCAGGTTTTAAAGCAGGGTTGGGCATAATGTGCCCTGTTAGCTGCATATGGCTCCACTTAGTCCACTTTTCTGGCTACTGAAGCCTTCCCAGACCCTCCTTTAAAAATAAAATCAGCCTGATTTTCTGACAATTTTGAGAGCAGAAAGCCCCCAAGTGCATGAAAGCAAGAAAAAAATACCTCCAGAAGCACCCTAAAGCCCCTTTACATACTCCCCCAATGCCTCCATTGCCCTCTGCAATCCATCTCAAAATGGCATCTGGAAATGACACTGCATCATTTCCTGCCGACATTTTGAGAAGGACTGCAGAAGAAAACCAAGTTATTTAGTCTTGCTGGATATGTGGGGAGGGGATGTCTGCTTGCAAGGGGGTCTCAGAGGGGAACTGGGCCCTGGCTTCCCCTGGGTCGCCCACCCCTCTGCTTTAAAGGAATGATCCAACAAGCTGAAACCATTTCAGTGAGGAAGTAAAACCACTCTGGATTTTTTAAAAATAACTCTCCATGGTGCTGAACTCCCTCCCTCAAATCAGTTCAGCACTTTGGGAAGCGTCTTTCAAAATGTAGACTGGAGATTTCTAGCCCCTGCCTTTTCCAAAAAGTTGCCCACCAAAGTATCCCCTGGCATGGAGTCCAACTGCTTCCAATGCCATGGCATTTAAAGTCCCGGCTAGGACTTTAAACTGGCTTGCCTTTGGCCATCTCAAAATGGAAGGGAGCTTAGCAGAGCCTGCCAGGGTGAGGACGTTTTGCTTTTAAGAGCCACTCAATGCCAAGATGCCCTCCCAAGGCCCTGTGCCCTCTTCTGCAAAAGCAAGAGATGTATGACCATGGCCCCCTGCATTCACCCCCTCCCCAATCTCTCTGTGTCTCCAACTCACTCTCTTTCCTCCCTTTGGTTTGTGGGGGGTCCTTCTTTTGCTTTTCCTAAAAGCAGAGGCGTGGATACAAAAGGACTGGCTTCCCTCCCTCTCCCTTCTGCCATTCAGAGCCTTTCCTCAGCAAGCCTCACTCCCACTGTGTATAATGGATGGCTGACTTATGGGGCCTTTATAGCAGGGGCTGAAAACTCCTTTCCAAAGTGCGTTGGTGTCACAAAGGCACACAAAACACCCTGACCTGCCTTGGCCATTTGGGTCCTGAGTCACACAAAGGCAGGGGTGGGTAGGAGAGGGATATTTTGGCCTCTGTGACAAATCCACTTGTTCTCTTGCCATTTGGGGGAGAACAAAAGCCCCCCACCAGCTCAGCCTTTAGCTCTTGAAAGTGCTGAGGAAATGGCTCCAACAGCAACACAGAACAGCAAAGACGTAGGCCATAATGGTTGGGCCATGGGAGGCTGTGGGCGGCTGTTGGAAGAGACTGCAAGCCAGAACTCACTCCAGAAGTTGTGGGCTCTTTGAGGTCATCCAACCTGCCACCATGGGATCCATTCCAAACATAGGCTGCAGTGTTTGAGAGCGCACACTTCCTAGACTGGAAACACTCCACACTTCATAGGTTGGATTCCATGCAACAGGAAATAATACACAAGGCCTCTTTCTGCCATCCCCAGGGAATCAAATGGGACACTGAATGCATTGACAAATAGATATGTATGTACCTTCTAAGAATGCCCAGCTCTACAATCTTATGCGTTACTCCCAGCTAGAGCAGATCCACTGAATCAATTGTTGAAGGGTGTATCAATACATCAGTGGTAAATTCCATTGGTTCAAGGGGCCTACTCTAGTTGGGGCTGAGAATAGGATTGAGGCCCATGTGCAATGGTTGCACATGTGTAACTCTGCTGACACAACTATGATCTGAACATATCCATTGCACAACAATCAGAAAAGTAAGATCAAGTGTGTACAGGAGTTCGTACAGGTATGTGACACCAGCAGGATTCACGTCTTGGGCATAAACATGGAGATGAACACTGATAGACTCATCATCCATTTGCAGAATGGTTGATATTAACATAGGCCTTAGGATATCGAGGAATTTTGTCTCTTCCCTGTGGCCAGAATGCAGACATATCCAGTCAACACATGACGACTCTTAACGCTGCCTGTCATTGCAATAATATCCCCTCCGGATGCGTCCCTGATTTCATTCTCCATCTCAAGATCACCCTGAGCGTTATGGTCAAGGGAATGATAGTATGTCTCCCATTCTAAATCACAGCTCTGGGCCAGCATAACAGTACCAGCAGCATTACAGGCAAAAACGTCTCTGCTTTGCAGAGATGTCAACACAAAGCACTTGCAACCTCCCCTCCTTTAAAAACAACAACAACAACCCCACACACTTTGGGCCATCAAGATATCTCGTCCTCGGCCAATTTCATTGCCTCCTCTTTATCCCTGCCCTGATGTCTTGCCCCAGGGTCCCATTTGCCACTTGGATTCTTTTGGCCCAGTTCTTTTTCAAAAAAGATTTTGCACACTTCACCTCCCGCTTTCATTAACCTCTGAGTAATGGCCAACTATTCTGTAGCAGCTCAAAGGGACTGGGCCATGGGTCTGGTGTTACTACTGAGTTACTACTAACCCAGCGTTCCAAGCTGTAAAAAAGGACTTTAGGATTATTTCAGCAATTGTCTTGATAGAAATTAATGTGCAGAGAGGAGGGGGCCCTCATGCCATTGCCGCTCATCTGCAAGTGGGCTGATAACACCGCCATCGCTACCCCTACAAAGGCAAATGCCAAACCAACTTCCTTGCTCTCCTGTTGCCTAGATCCCCCACTTCCAGAACCAATTCTGCTTTTAGGTTAGTTACCAAGAGAATGACTAGAAAGGGAGAGATATGCCCAGGTGTTGTTGGACAAAAGTTAATAAGCCGTGCTGATATTAAAAGGCTTTATTTAATCTTCCTCGACGCGTTTTGGGGGGACCCTTTTTCAAGAGCTGGTTCTTCTATTCCTCTCTTTCTATGACTGTGGATGAGACCCTGCATTGTGGGGTTAAGGGCACAGGATTCCCGTGAAAGTGGGAAAACCGCAAATAAAAAACAACAACACTTTTTAAAACCTCTCTAGGTATCTCTAGGTCCTGTAGCCCAACTCTGTGGTCAACATCTGCCAGAAGTTGACCCTAGAATTGTGGTGAAAGGCCTACAAATGCAAAGAGAAGAGTTCTCTCTAGAAATCTCTAGGTCCACCAGCACAACATCTGGTCATAGAGTGGTGCTGGAGGACCTAGGGATGCCTAGAAAGAAGATATTAATCAAATCCGTGAATAATCAAATCCGTGAATAATCAAAGCCGCAAAAAATGGAGAGCCAATTGCGTAATATTCATACCCAATGCTCTCTGTCTCTCTGCCCCCTAGACTGGCATCCATCCCTAGGGTCTACTGGAACAGCCATTAAATGGCCACGGAGGAGGAAGAGGAGGAGGAGGAGGAAGAGGAGGAGGGAGGCAACTAAGCCATTTTCAGCCCTTCGCTGGCAGCCTTATCTCTGGGCAGCCAGCGGCAAGAAGTGATGAGAACCGATTATCTCTGCTAACGGTTTACAGCATGGAAGATCTCACACTGTGGTGGCTTTGTGCCATTCATCAAGCCACGGTTCTTCTTGGCATAACTATTTGGGAGTAGCAGCTGGTGGGATGCTCCCAGTTAAACCAGTCTGGGGTCAGGCTCTAGGGCAGCTGCTGCATTTAACCCAGGGACCTTTGCTGTCAGAAATGATGCTGCATGAGAAGGTTCACAGATGGCTTCCCCAACCTGCAATATCCCCAATGTTCGCACTGCATTATTATAATCTATCTAAGCATTGTAGTACCGTCCTATGGAATCCTGGGATTTGTAGCCTGAGGAAGGGATGCTTAGGATCCTCTAATTCTGTGGTTCTCAAACTTTGGCCTTCTGGGAGTTCTGGACTTCATCCAGCTTGACCACTCACTAGGGATCCTGGGAGTCGACATCCAAAAAACACTCAGAAGGCCACAGTTTGAGAACATCAGCTCTCTCCAGTCGTCTGAACTACAGTGCATGGGCTCTCAAGCAGAAAATACTAAGCCCTTTGTGGAACTACACGTCCCAGGGTCCCACAGAAGGGGGCCACAGCAGTTAAAGTGGGGCCAATGTCTTGTAACTTGTAGTGTGGCTATATCTCTGATGCCCTCTCTAAAAACATAAGCCATCTTGGATCAGAACAAAGGACTAGCTAGCCAGGCTCCTGTTTACCTAGCAGCCACACAGGTCTAATTTGTGCTTCAGGAATAATGCAGTTTACACCGCTTTAGATGCCCTGGCTCAATGCGATGGAATTCTGGGATTTGTAGTTTTGTGGGATCTTCTCTGTCAGAGAGCCCTGGTGCTCCACCAAACTACAAATCCCAGGATTCCATCGCACTGAAGGCAGGAAGCTGAACTGGTGAATTTGGGCCACTGTTGAGGGTTTATCTTCTAATGAGGCTCATACAGGTGGATTGTTCCCAATGGCAGCTCATCAGACAGGGAACCCACCCCAGATTTTAATTTGAATTTAAGAAGGATCTTTAAGGATTTAAGGGTTTAAAGAGCTGAACCTGTTTTAAGAAGGCTAGGCTTCAGTGGCATCAGTTGCTCATTTAAACTTCATACTAAAACCCAGAGCGGATTCACCTCTCCACTGACACAGAAGCCGTGGCTGACGTTGGTGGTTTTTCACGTTAATCCCTGGGCAAATGGGGAGAAGGAGGCATTTAGATGTTATCCCTGTGGCACTGAAATGCCTGAGATGGTGCCTGGATCTATAAGGTACACAGTCAAAGCAAACATGGAAGGGTTTCTTTTAGGGGAGGGAAGCTTACATTGGGAGGGGGAAAGAAACCCAGAAGCTAAACACTAGGGTCCTTTCCTTCCTTCTGTTGACTTTTTCAGTCACAGCAGCTGCCTGACTCGAAGGTGAGCTGAGGATAAGGTGAGAGAAGGAGGAGAAGAAAAGAAAAGAAAAGAAAAGAAAAGAAAAGAAAAGAAAGAGGCTATTAGAATTGCAAAGGCCTTTGCTAGAATTGCAAAGGCCTTTGCTCTCTCTCTCTCTCTCTCTCTCTCTCTCTCTGTGGTGTGTGTGTGTGTGTATGCACGCAACAATTTAAGGACACCTTCATAAATCTCTGACGGTGTCTCCCAGACACCATGACTTCCAGAGTCCCACGTTCCTTCACAGCATGAACCATCAAGGACGGCCATGTCGAATCCAAAGGCACCTTTGGTGTATGCATCTCCCTCTCTCTGTGGTATGTGTATGTATTGGGTGTTGCGTATGCAGTGATTGTGTTGCTTGTGCTATCCTAGCCGAAGCAGGAAGAAGCAAAGCAGATGGGTTCTGTGCAGGGAGACAAAGCAGCCATGCAGCCTCTAAGAAAGACGGTGCATCCCATTCATCTGGGGCCAGCCTCCAGCAAGGCAAGAGGCCCAGGCAATCTGGGCAACTTGCAGGCTGTGTGTGTCTTTGTGTGTATGTGTGCCATTTCTTAAAGGCAGACTGCTTTAGCAAATGAGAAAGGTGATGCCTTCATTGCGATGTAGTGGATTAAGTGTTGGACTATGACTCTGGAGACCAGGGTTCAATTCCCAGCTTGGCCATGAAACTCACTGGTTGACCTTAGGCAAGTTACATCCTCTCAGCCACAGAAGAAAGCAATGACAAACCTCCTCTGGACAAATCTTGCCAAGAAACCCCATGATAGGTTTGGTTTAGGGTCGCCATAAGTCGGAAATGACTTGAAGGCACACAACAACAATACCAAGGCAAAACTGCATATTAAATGCCTGCACAGGAGGAGCTGTCCAGGGTGCTAAACCAGTTGCAATGGGGAACAGGAGCCAACATCCTGGGTGGCTTTGCTGAAGCTGAAACTAAAATTTGGAGCAGATCCACCACTTTTCCATTGACATGGGAGCCACCAGCCGCTGCTGGGAAAGCATATGTCTGAAGGATGGATGAGGATGAGGATTTTATGTTGTTGTTTTTGCTGTTTGCCCTTAAGTCATTTCCGACTTATGGTGACCCTAAGTGGAACCTATTGCGGGATTTTCTTAGCAAGATTTGTTCAGATGAGTTTTACCATGGCCTTCCTTCAAGGATGAGAGAGTGAGACTTGCCCAAGGTCACCCAGTGGGTTTCCATGACTGAGTGGAATAGTAATAAACTACATATAATAAACTACAGTTCCCAGGATTCCTTAGCACTGAACCAGGGCAGTAAAAGTGGTCTCAAACTGGATTATTTCTGTAGTTTGTTTTGGACCTTGGTCTCCAGAGTCATCGCTCAAACCACTACACCTTGCTGGATCTATGATTTTATATATTACCAATATTTCTAGCCTGTCTTTTCCACAGTGCTGAGATTCAAATGTATGCGCCGAGACTGTATGTATGTGCCTTCAATTCACCTGTTGACTTATAGTGACTCCATGGGTTTTTCATAGGGTTTCCTTTATCAATGAATCCTCAGAAGTGGTTTTGCCAGTTCCTTCCTCTGAAATGGAGCCTACAGCACCTGGGATCCGTTGGTGGACTCCCATTCAAGTACTAACCAAGCCTGACCCTGCTTAGCTTCCAAGAACAGATGAGATCTGGTGCCTTCAGGGTATCTTGGCATTCAAAGAAGTTTTCAAAAGTGCAAACTGATACAGTTGAAAGTACACATCACAGGAAAATTAAAATGTAACTAAACTGCCTGTGTCCAATATTCTGTATCAGAAACTTAGTTAAGCGTATAATCTTGCCTAAATGGTAATTGTGAATATGCAACAGTTCCCTAGATTTATTCCTTTGTAACTGTTCCATATTCACAATTGCTACTTAGTCAAGATTGTGATGCTATTGCCACAATTGCAACTCACACTTAACTATGTATATTTAACTAAATAGTTGATGTGTAGAATATTGGCCAATAAAATTAAAAGCAATCAGTAAAATTACAAGCAGTCTATTGCTTTTTAAGAAAGCTTATTCAATCCAGGCCATGAGTTTGCCATTACTGAGCTCCAAAATATGGAAGCTTGAAAGAATAATAGTGAAAAGCATGCCACTGAGACAGCGTGGTGTAGCGGTTTCAGCCTTGGACTCTGGAGACCAGGGTTCAAATCCTGTCTCAGCCATATAAACCCACTGGATGACCTTGGGCACATCACACTCTCTCAGCCCCAGAGGGTGGCCATGGCAAATCTCCTCTGAAGAAACTTGACAAGAAAACCCTGTGATAGGATTGTCATAGGTTGGAAACTACTTGAAGGCACACCAAATATAGGAATTTTAGACACTCTTGGAATGTTTTGAGTTCATGTACTATTTATGAAATGTTATTAATCTTGATCTTAGTTTTTAACTCCTGGGTACTCGATATGAATTGTGTGTATATAGTATTTAGTATTAGTGTATGTTTTATGAATACAAATTGTTAAATGAATTTGAGTCATTCATGTGCAATAAACACACACACACACACACGAGCATTACACAGAAATATATATATATATATATCCGAGAAAAACAAAACTATCATCCTCATCATTTTATTTATGATCATAGACCATATATATATATATATATATATATATATATATATTGTTGTTAACCTTCTAGTCAATCTCGACCCATGGTGACTATATATATATATATATATATATATATATATAATGGTCATAAAGTGATGATGATGATGATGATGATGATGATGATGATGATAGCTTTGCTTTAAGCAGGTAGTTTTGAAGCTGGGAAGAGATATGCAGCTGGAAACAGACCTAGAAAGTGAAGTCTCCCTTTTAGCCGCCTACTGTACTTGCCTAGTTCTTAGTCTCACAGCTATTAGGATGGGAGATGGATCATGCCTGTGCATTCCCATGTCCTTTGCTTGCTTCTGTAATCTATATATAATCCTTGTCCTCATGGGGGTAGACTGGGCATTCACCCCAGCTGAGGGATCCCATATACCCAGCCATGAAGAACTACAATGTCAGACATGAGAAAATGAATCCCTTAGGGACCCAGTTTCCCCATCTGCTGTGAGAAGAAGCTGGAAGCCCCTCGCAAAAGGTCTGTGTTGCTTCTCTCTGCTGTAAACCACCTGCTGCATCCATTTACCACCCATAAATTGTATCCTATAGCAACAATGCATGTCAGTTTTCATTATCAAAGGAAGTCTCAGGAAGACCTGGAATGGCACACAGATCCAGTTCAGAGGTGCAAGTCTGCTCCTCCAAATGAAATGCTTCCTTCAGTCCCCAAATTTCTAGCATTGTAGTAACTTAAAACTTCAGTTGAACATTTAGAAATATAACTTAGGCATCCAGAGAAAAGGGACAGACAGAGAGACAATGGAAATGCAAATGCAGCAAACGCAAGAGTGGTGGGTACCATTTTCAGTATCTCTGCAATGCTAGAAATGTGAGGACGGAAGGGTGGAGGAAATCATTTTGGGAGGCATACATTTTATTCTGGGAGGCCATGTTCTCATTTCCCCCCCTCCTCTCTTGATATACCCTTGTTCCAGCTCAAAACAGCCTCCACAAGTGGTTTTTCTTTTAAACAGATGGTAGGAACCCCTTGACATCTTGCACTGTTTCATATAAAAAATGACACCTCTCTCAAACCAAGAGAAATGGTCCAAAGATGGGGGGCATGATTGGTAGTCTACATGGCTCTAGAGGTCTTGGAGGGAGAAGAAAATGAGCCCTTGGACTCTACAAAGTTGCCCATCATCCCTGCTTTCTTCCTTCTACCAGCCAGCCATCAGCCTTTCTCAGGACTCTGTTGTTGCCCACTTTTGCACCCATGCCCACTGCCCAGCTGCCTTGACCCTCCGGGGCCCCAGTACCAGAACCTACCTCCAACGCAGTCACTAAACTGCCAGCATCTCTAGTCTATAATCGCTTTGGCTCCAGGGAGCAGAGAACTGCCTGAGCATCACCTGCCCCATCAAAATGAGAGATGGAGCACCAGGGAATACAGCCATCGCTTGCAATTCTACAGGGCTTCTCTTTGCTCCATCCCTCATTCTGAATGAAAAGCAGAAAGAGAGAAACGAAAGGAGAGAGAACCTTGGGGAATATTCGCTTAGTCGGATCACCAAATCGAGTAGAAAATTAGGAAGCTGTTTTCTATTGAGTCAGGCCCCTAGTATGATCTGTTGTGACCGGCAGCCACTTTGCATTTCAGTCCCAAGTCTTTCCCACCGCTTCCATCCCAAACTCAGATCCAGGTGAGAGTGACTGACAACACGAGAGAAATCAAGTTTAACAGTTAATCCCACCTGAGGGCTGACACTCCCAAGTAGAGCAGAACCATTTAAGCAATTGTGGGATGGTACATCAACATGCATGCAAACCCCATTGTTTCTGTGGGTCTAGTGGGGTAGATAGGCCAAGGTCTAGCCTAGTTGGGAATATCAACAGTCAGCCATGTCAGTGGGGTGGTGAATCTGCCCCAGGTTTTTGCTAGAGTTATAGGAGGTCTCCAAGATGCTGGACCTATTTGGAGAGATGCTGGAAAGCCAGGTTAAACCCTGTAGTGGATTCACCACCCCACTGACATGGGACCCACCAGCCACCAAGGCCAAGAGGGTCCAGGCTCTCTTAGTGGCAGCTGGTGGCTCCCAGGCCATTGGGGCAGTGAATCTATGCCAAGTTTAAGTTCACTATCAAGGATCTCTCTAGGGTGCTGAAGCTATGTAGGGCTCAGTACTGTGGGGACGTTCTTGGGAGCCTGGGGTACAGCCTGAAGTGGATTTACTGTCTCTTGACATGGGAGACAAACAGTAGTTTTAACCTGAACAATAGAAGCAGAAATAACATTTTAGTAATAGTAGTAGTAGTAGTAGTAGAATCATACTGGAGCAGATTCACTGTGGAACAGCAGAGAATACACCAACCTCATAGGTTTTTTTGACCTGTGGATTGTCAACTGGGAAAGCAGTGAGTAGTCTTTTAGGACCCATATTTGAACTTGAAAGGAGCTATCTACCCCTCCAAAAAGGCTCAGTACTATGGGTATCTCCTTTAAAATTCAGGCTAAAATCTGACTCACCGCTCCAATGATATTGACTAGCCAATAGTGATCAGACTAGCTTTGCCCAGATGGTACATTTGAATTACAACCAGTTCTCATGTGGCATCAACTGTCTTCTCTCTCTCCCTAAATTCCCGGAATCCCATGCATGACTGGGGTCTTTCTAAGAACAGCCGAAGGACCATCCTCAAGGCCCAGCTAGCTGAGAGCTTAATAGTTTCTAAGAACGGAAAGGCAGACACCTGCCTTCCAATGAGACAACATCGTACGATGATGGCAACACATCACTTGAATTAAGTTTGTTGGATCTCTTAGCAGGGGTAGGCAACCTTTCCCCTTTAAGGGCCGAGGGACTTCAGCTCCCAGAATCCCAGGAGCTATTGGCCAACATGGGACTATTATAGGCCAACATGGCTGAGGCTTCTGGGAGCTGAAGTCCCTCCTTGGCCCTTAAAGGGGAAAGGTTGCCTACCCCTGTCTTACAGTCTCCTTCTCCTTGAGCCCAGTTGGATAAAAGGAAAACAAGACAGGGAGGCCAACTCTTGTAGCGACACACAGGCCATGGGAGCCGGTGGAATCCGCACCAAGCAGCGAATCCACTCTGCATTATACTCTGAGCTGTCCAAGATCTCAAACCTTTGAGTCACACTCTCACAGCCTCAGAGGAAGGCTATGGAAAACCTCCTCTGAATGAATCTTGCCAAGAAACCCCTAGGATAGGTTCACTTTGGGGTTTCCATAAATCAGAAATGACTTGAAGGCATATACACCAACAAGAAGGGATCAGCACCTTGGACAGCTGACACAAGGGAATCAAACCCTTTCCCCCAACAGTTCTGAGATGTGTGTGTGTGTGTGTATGTATATATATATATATATATATATATATATATATATATATGACATACACATTATTAGTGACTGGTGGTTAGCTACTTCTAGGGTCCTGAGGGAAAGCCCTATATTTTTAAGTCATTTCATTTCATTTCTAATGGCGATCCTAAGGTGAATCTATCATGGGGTTTTCTTGGCAGGTTTCTTCAAAGTGGCTTTGCCTTTGCCTTCCTCTGGGGCTGGGAGAGTGTGACTTGCCCAAGAGGTTTCCAAGGCTGAGTGGGGATTTGAACCCTGGTCTCCAGAGTCCTAATCCAATGCTCAACCCACTATGTTATGCTGTGTGTATCTGTGTACAGATATATCTGAGAGCCAGCATGGTGTAGTGGTTTGAGTGTTGGACTATGGAGACCAGGGTTCAATTCTCTGCTCAGCCATATAAAACCACTGGGCTGACCTTGGACAAGTTGCACTCTCTCAGCCTCAGAGGATGGCCATGGCAAGCCCCTCAGAAGAAACAGGCCAAGAAAATCTTATGATAGGCTTGCCTTAAGGTCATCATAGATTGGAAATGACAACAACAACAACAACAGATATATCTATATCTGTATATATATATATATATATATACACATATACACAGTGTGGTCTAGTGGTTTGAGTGGACAGATATGATAGATAGACATGATAGGTAGATAAATAGATAAGATAGGTAGATATGATGCATAGATAGATAGATATGAAAGACAGATAGATATGATAGGTAGGTAGGTAGATAGATAGATGGATAGATAGATAGATGATAGATAGATTGATAGATAGATATGATAGGTAGATAAATTAAGTAGATAGATAGATAGATAGATAGATAGACAGAGAGATATGATTGTTGATAGATAAAATAGGTAGATATGATACACAGATAGACAGATAGCTTTGAAAGATAGATGTGATAGGTAGATAAGATAGGTAGGTAGATAGATAGATAGGTAGATAGGATAGGAGAGAGAGATAGGTATGATAGATAGATGGATGGATGATGGATAGATAGACAGACAGACAGATAAGATAGGTAGGTATGATGCACACATAGATATATAAGATGGATATATATGATATATGGATAGATATGATACATGGCTGGATGGCTCTCTGGCTTTCCCCCTGGAGGTAGTAGCCCCCCTCCCTTCCCTCCCTTCTTCCCTTGTTGTCCTTCCTTCCTTCCTTCCTTCCTTCCTTCCTTCTTTCCTTCCTTCCTTCCTTCCTCCTCCATCGCTGAGTCTCTGTCTGCCTGCCTGGCTCCCCTGATGCTGCTGCTGCTGCTGCTGGGGATGCTGGGGCTGGCCTTTCCCTGCCTTTGGGGGCCCCGGTCCCTGTGGCCTCTTTCCTTCCTTCCTTCCTTCTTTCTTTCTTTCTTTCTTTCTTTCTGTCCTTGCGGTCTTCCTTACCTGGGTCTGCTGCGAGGGCGAGGGTGGCCCCGTGGAGGTGGCAGAGGAGGCAGAGGAGGAGCCGGGGGTCCATCTTGCCGCCACATGGAGCATCGCCAGCAGGGCCAGCAGGGCCAGGAGCAGGCCGACCCGGGATCAGGGGCCGACCGAGGACCCACGGCGGAGCCAGCAGCAGCAGCGGCGGCGGCAGGAGCGGCAGGAGAGCATCCCGGCCCCGGGAGCCAGGAGCCCCCGAGGAGCCTGCCCCTGCCCCTGCTTCTCCTTCTCCTTCTTCCCTTTCTCCTTCTTCCCTTTCTCCTTCTCCTTCTCCTTCTTCTGCAAGGCCCCGAGGCAAGGAGGGGAGGAGGAGGAAGGTCTGGCTCTTCTCCTGGGGACAGGGGTCCTCCTGCCGCCGAGGGATGCAGGGATGGAAGGAAGGAAAGAAAGAAGGAAGGAAGGAAGGAAAGAAAGAAGGAAGGAAAGAAAGAAAGAAAGACAGAAGGGGAGCCCCGGACGCCTCTGCCTCCAGCCAGCCAGTCAGTCAGTCCGCTCCATTCATGGGAAGGAGGGAGGGAAGGAGGGAAGGAGAGAAGGGAGGAGAGGAGGAGGAGGGAGGGCGCTCAGCAACCAAGGGAAGGGCCTTTGGGGGATGGGAAGAAGAGAGGGAAGGAAGGAAGGGAAAGGGAAAGGGTGAGGAAGAGGGGAAGAAGGAGGGAAGGGGAGAAGGAAGGAGAAGGAGGGAGAGAGGGAAAGAGGGAGAGAGAGAGAGAGAGGAAGAGAGGAGGAGGAGATGGAGGAGGAGATGGAGGGATGGATGGAGAGAGGGTCCTTAGCCACAAAGTGCAGGGCCTTTTTGGGGGTGGGAGTGGGAGTGGGAGTGGGAGTGGGGGGCTCTTCTCCCAGGGAGGGGCTTCACAAGGGAGGGGGGCGCAGGGGGTCCAGACTGCACCGGGGGACACCCCAGAAGAGCCGGCAGAGAGGAAGGGGAGGAGGGAGGGAACTTAGGAACAAAGGGTAGAGCAGTGGCACCTGAGGCTGAGAGAGTGTGACTTGCCCAAGGTGACCCAGTGGCTTTCCATGGCCAAGCGGAGATTGGAACCCTGGTCCCCGGAGTCACACTCCAACACCCAAAGCACTCCGCCACATTGGCTAACAAATAAATAACAACAAAGTTGTCTTCATAGATCTTCAAGATGGCATACAGGTAAAAACCGTACACAATTAAAAGGTGATTCCAGATTAAAATGATAAAACAGGTTAAATAGGATAAAAATAGTATGAATGACAAGTTACCAAAATAATCCAGTTTGAGACGGCTTTAACTGCTCTGGATCAGTTCTAGGGCATCCTGGGAATTGTTGTTTGTTGTGGAACCAGAGTTCTCTGAGAGAGAAGGATAAATGTCTTACAAGCACTACAGTTCCCAGAATTCCCTGGCATTCAACCAGGGCAGTTAAAGCCGTCTCAAACTGGATTATTTCTGCAGCCTATTTTAGACCTACAGTAATTAGAAAACATGCATGAACTAAACTAGGCCCGAAAGGCTTTAGTAAAAAAATTTCTGCAAAGGGGCAGGCTTATTATTATTATTATTATTAAAAAGCCTTATCTTGACCTGGCACCAGCTGCATGCTCAGGATGCAGTTCCGGAGGCAGCTGTTGTATACTTTGCCTACTGCAGGCTGACACACACAGCTACAAGGACATTGGCAAAATAATCCCATTCTGTCCATCTTTACAATATTGTGTATTGCAGACAACACTATTGCAACCTGGCATTGAAAGCCTGTGTTTCTCCATCCCGGCTTCATCCTCCTCCAGTGCCAATGTCTCTATAAAAAGCTTCCAGCTAGACAGAGGATGAGAAGGAAAAGGTGGCGCTGGGTGGGAATAAAAAGACTTTGTTAAAGTGAGCTGCTTTATGATTAGCTGCTATGTGCCTGTATTGTTGCTGTTAATTTGTTTGTTTTAAATTATCGTTTCATAAAACTCTTGCACTGCAGTGTTATTGCAATTTCATTTTGACCTCAGGAATCAGGATGATGTAAAGAGAAGAAAGGAGCATTTAAAACCCTGAGAAGTCTTTGAATTTGCCCCTGGGTTTTCATGTCCAGTTTGCCATCTACGCCGGTGTCAAAACACTCTGGGTCTCATGAGATCTTCTGGTTTTCAGCAGGCTTTGGAAATGATGTGTTTGTGTGTCTGTGTGTGTCTGTGTGTTTGTCTCCTCAGTTGCTTGACCAGAAGCCTTCTAGGATACATCAATGCTCTGTCAGGAGGGATTAATGCAGCCGGTGCAAGACAGTGTGATCCAAAACGCAGAGTTCTCCGCATATTAGAGGGGCCCTCGGAATTAATGTGCATTTAGGTTAATTAAACCGGCCGTGGCCTGATTTATGGGAACTAGTTGATGGGAACAGAAGCAATTTTCCACTCTCAGACACGAGCTGCCAAGCAATATGTCACCGAACGGGGAAGGGCCGGTTCCTTTGCACTGCTCTGGGCACCGCCAGCTCCTTTGGGAAATAAATGTACAGCTTTTTAACTCTGTTAATCCCCAACGCCGCTCCGAGATTAAAAGAAGGTTTGCGCCTGTCATAAATGCAAAATCTCCCCAAGGGCTCTCTGAGTGTCAGAGCTGGACCGTGGGCAACGCAGCGGTCAGTCTGTCAGGGTGCCAAAGTGCACAGCTGGGCTGGAGGTCAGAGTCCGTGCCGAGCCAGGTGGACTCATCCAAAACCAAAACCGGACCTGGAGGATGGACGAACTGCTGGCGGCCTGGAGGTCGGACCAAGGTTAGAGCGACTGATGGGGAGTGGATGCAGGCCAGAGATTGGAAGGAAATGTCCCATTATTGGACTGTGACTCCCTGCGTCCCCAGGCCAGTATGTGGATTCTGGGAGTTGTAGTCCCATGCTCTGTAATATTGTCATCCCATTGCAGGCAGGGAATGAGCTGGAGCGAAGGCAGGAGCCATGCTGGATGGAGGAATTCTGGGAGTTGTGGTCCACAAGTAGAACTTTTGTCTGGTTCTGGACAGGTAAAAGACAGGCACATAAGGAAAGGGGTGGAGGTAGAGATGAGGGCAGGGAGATACACCTGGATCAAGACAAGGAGGGGCATCCATCCTGGGTTTTAGCCTGAAACTGATTTGGGGGGATATGCTAGGATTCATCATTGTGAATAGCTGCTTGTCTTCACCAAAGGCTCCTCTTCATCTTGGAGAGAAGTGGCCAGGATGGTTATGTCCTGGGCCCAGAGCTGTTCAACACCTTTCTCAATAACTTGGAGGATGGAATAGAGGGAATGCTTATCAAATTTGGAGATGACACCAACTTGGGAAGGGTAGCCAATACCCCAAAGACAGGATCAGAATTCAGAATGACCTTAATAGATTAGAAAGCTGGGCCAAAGCTAATAAAATGAATGTTAACAGAGAGAAATGTAGGGTACTACACTCGGACATTTAAAATGAAATGCACAGATATAGGATGGGAGGCACCTAGCTTGATGACAACAGTCCATGTGAAAGGGATCTAATAGTCCGAGTAGACCACAAATTGAACATGAGTCAACAGTGTGATGCAACAGCTAAAAAGGCCAATGCGATTCTAGGTTGCATCAATAGAAGTATAGTGTCTAGATCGAGGGACATAACAGTGCCACTCTATTCTGCTTTAATAATCCTGTGTCCAGTTCTAGGCACCCCAATTCAAGAAGGATGTGGGCAAGCTGGATTGCGTCCAGAGGAGGGAGACCAAAATGGTGGAAACCAGCAAGCCCTGTGAGAAGCCGATTAGGGAGCTGGGTATGTTCAGCCTGGAGAAGAGACAGTTAAGAGGTGACATGACAGCCATGTTTAAATATTAGAGGGGATTTCATACTGAGGATGGAGTGAGCTTGTTTTCTGCTGCTCCAGAGACTAGGACATGGAGCAATGGATGCAAACTACAGGAAAAGAGAGTCTACCTCAACGTTAGGAAGGATTTCCTAAGGGTAAGAGTGGTTTGGTAGTGGACTGTGCTGCTGCCTTGGATGTGGTGGAGTCTTCTTCTTTGGTGGTATTTAAACAGAGGCTGGATGGCCATCTATCACAGGGAGTGCTTTGATAGGGTTTTCCTGCATGGCAGAAAGGTTGGACTGGATGGCCCTTGGGGTCCCTTCTAATTCTAGGATTCTAGGATTTTAGGCACCTGGTTTCGATCTCACATGCCTTCCAGAGGCCTCCAGGGGCAGAAAAATCCCCCTCCAAAATGCCCCATTTGCCCCCCTTGCTCTGGAAGGAAGAGTGAGGTAGAAAGAAGAAAAGGCCAGTCCGAACATCTTTTCCCCATTCCCTTATGCAGGAAGCTTGCAGGAAATGAAATGGTCTCTAAAATATATAATCCTCACATAGGGCCTTGCAAACTCTCCGACTCGCGGATGAAAGTGGGTCCCTCTTGGTAACCAACTCCAGCCACGGTGGCTTCAGCGGCTCATTAAACTGATTAAAGCTCAGGCTCTAATTAAGGGGTGAGAAAAGCCACGCTTCCAGATGCACCTCATCTCCAGCATGGGCACCGCTGTCAGATGCTCCATCCTTGTGACGGTGCCACAAAGAACACAGTGCGAACCCACACACCAGTGACCCCCACAACATAAGAGACCCATAGCAATTAAGCCTCCAAGCCAATTTCGGTGGCCGAATGAAACACGTTCCCAATTCCTCTGAAGGGAATGCTCCCAACGGCCTGCCGACTGCTTTTCATCTTGGAGAACTGGAAACACGATATTAATGGCAAGATGTGCCGGTGGTATCCTTTGTGCAATTGTCCTCTGAGGCTTTGTGTGCATGCGTGGCAAGTGTGATGTTTTGGGAACTTTCATGTTCAGCTGGTAAAGGAACAAAGCAGAGGATGCAGAGAGGGGGAAGAAACTCAAGAAGAAGGCATGCATAGCCAGATTGAAGCTCAAAGAACTGGCAGCTGGCTCAAGCAAGTAAGCCAAGTCACACTCATTACAAAGGGAAGGGAAGCAAAGAACATGACCTAGAACACTGGAACACCACCGGAACACAAGACAAATGGAGAAATGGATGCAAACAAACTACAGGAAAAGAGATTCCACCTCAAATTAAAAATAAAGAGGTTCCAACCAAACTTTAAGTGGAACTTTTTTGAACTATAAGAATTGTAGAATTTTGAACCATAAGAAACATTATTTCCTTTTGCAGAGCTCACTTCAGCCATTTTGTGTCTCATTTTATTTGTTCAAATATTTATGCCCCACCGGATGTCGCATGGTCTCAGGGTGGCGTACAAGCAAATCGCATTTAAGCCATTAAAAAGTATTTAAAATTTAAAACAATCAAAATAATTTAAACAGACTAAAACACAGTAAACAGTATAACAGGTCTTAGGGAAGGTTAAAACAGTTTAAAACCAGGTACTTGGATATTTTGGACTAAACCCATTAGGCCCCATGCTTTTCCTAGGTGGCACCAATCCCATCTCCAAGAGGAGGGCATTCTACATTTGGGAGCAGGTTCACTGCTGTGGGCTGTTAATTTAAAATTCCAACCAAAAACTGGAGCGTATTCATTGCCCCATGGACCCCATTGCAAAGGTGTTGTTGTTGCTGTTGTTGTGCACCTTCAAGTCATTTCCGACTTACGGTAACCTTAAAGTGAACCTATAATGGGGTTTTCTTGGCAAGTTTTGTTCAGAGGAGGTTTTGCCATTGCTTTCCTCTGAGGCTGAGAGAGTGTGACTTGCCCAAGGTCACCAAGTGGGTTTCATGGTCGAGTCGGGAAGTGAACCCTGGTCTCCAGAATCGAAGTCTAACACTTAAACCACTACACTACATGGCTCTAATTGCAAAGATAGATAGATAGATAGATTGTGGCAAATCTGCTCTAGGACCCAATTGCAAAAGTGAGTTTACTCCCAATCTCAAAATGGCATCAGCAATGCCAGTACAAACTCCTATTATCTTCCTGCCAAGACCCACTGGTAGCAAATGTCAAACAATCATAGAGTCATAGAGTTGGAAGGGGTCCCAAAGGTCATCTATTCCAACCCCCTGCCATGCAGGAACATACACTCCCGAAAGATGCCCGTTCACCCTCCATTTAAAAACCTCCAAAGAAGCAGACTCCACCACCCTCCGAGGCAATCTATTCCATGGGTGAACAGCTCTTACAGTCAAGAAGTTCTTCCTAATGTTTGGGTGGAATCACTTTTCTTTTCATTTGAATCCCCCAGTTCTTGTCCTAGTCTCTGGAGCATCAGAAAACAAGCTTGCTCCATCTTCTGTGTGGCATCTCCTCAGATATTTAAAGATGGATGTGTGTATATGTGTCTGTGTGTGACGGAAATTGCAGTTCAGCAACATACAGAAGGCTGAATTTTCCTGGTTCTTGGTGCAATGCTTGAATTCTCTTCCACACATAGACACAGAATGCACATAACACACCCTGCAAAAATCAATGAGCCCAGAGTGGATCATGAGGATTTGCTGCCCCCTAGTGGTAAATGTTGACACTGCAACCCAAGCACATGGAATGAAGGAGTAAAGCAACCAGAGGCATTTATTTATTGTTTTTAACTGCCTTTGCATCAATCTCAACCCATGGATGAAACATCTCCAAGACCCCCTGTCCTCTCCTGCTCTGCCCAGCTCCTGCAAACTCATATTCATGGTCTCTTTAATAAAGTCCATCCATCTAGCATGCAGCCAAAGGAGGGCAACTAAAATGGTGAAGGGTCTGGAAGCCAAGCCCTATGAGGAACGACTTAGGGAGCTGGGGATGTTTAGCCTGGAGAAGAGAAAATTAAGAGGTGATATGATAGCCATGTTTAAATATTTGAAGGGATGTCATATTGAGGAGGGAATAAGCTTGTTTTCTGCTGCTCCAGAGAATAGGACCCAATGGAGCAATGGATGCAAGGTACAAGAAAAGAGATTCTACCTAAACATTAGGAGGAAGTTTCTGAGAGTAAGGGCTGTTCGACAGTGGAACATACTCCCTCGATGGAGATTGTGGTGGAGTCTCCCTCCTTGGAGGTCTTTAAGCACAGGCTGGATGGCCATCTGTCAAAGGGGATGCTTTGATTGGGAGTTCCTGCATGGCAGGGGGTTGGACTGGATGGCCCTTGTGGTCTCTTCCAACTCTATAATTCTATGATTCTATGATTCTATTATACTTCCCCCCCACCTTTCCTAACATTATTGTCTTTTCCAATGATTCACGCCTTCTCATGATGTGTCCAAAGTACGACAGTTTAAGTCAGGAGTAGGCAACCTTTTTGAGCTGGGGGCCGGGTTGCTGTCCCTCAGACAATTGGGGGGCTGAAGCACCAAAAACAAACAAACAAACAAATAAATAATATATTTTTAAAAAATATTTAAAAAATATGCATGCACACTCTCTCAGCTCCAGAAAAGCCATGGCAAAACCCTTGTGAAGATTTTGCCAAGAAAACCCCAAGAACAAGTAATAATAACAATAATCAATATCATCATGGCGGGCGGCGGCGGTGGCGGCAGGATCGGCCTCGGGCTGGCCCAAAGGTCTTGGGGGGCCACATCCGGCCCCCGGGCCTTAGGTTGCCTACCCCTGATCTAAGTTTTGTCATCTTGGCTTTTAGGGATCTCTCTGGCTTGATCTGCTCTAGGACCCCTTTGTTTGTCCTTTTGGCTGTCCATGGGATCCTCAGCACTCTTCTCCAGAAACACATTCTCTCCAATGCATTGAGAGAATGGACTTGGAGTGAAAACTGGAACACATCACTGGAAATTACAAGTGCAAAAACACCATCAAGTGTGACTTGATGGACCCCAAAGTACTGGTGGAAATCTTTTGGATGGGTTAAGACAGTGGCCGAGAACTTGCTTCATGCATACAATGCTTATTTTTTTGCATATGTGGATTCATGTCATTGCCTTTCTCCAGGAAGCTGTCAAGCCTTGGGAGTCATTGCTAAAGCTGTTGAATTGCTGGTAGAGGAAGGCAAGACGAGGGGGAATGAATGGCGGAGATGGCTTCCCATCCTGGAAAAAACACGAGGATGAGAATCACCTTGTTTCTCTTCCCCTTGTCTAAACTCTAGAAAACTGCATTTACCAATTACCAAATCCAACCAGAAATACACTGAACATGACGAAAAAGATTACACAGCATGTAGAAAAGTAACCTTGGAGAATCCTGTTATCTACGATTTCAGTGGCAAGGATATTATTAGCACAAAAATGTGGGTGGAAGAAAAAGAAATTCCAGCTATAGAGGACTGGCTGATGAAATGAATGGACATGTTGGAACTGGCTAAACCAGGGGTAGGCAACCTTTTTGAGCCAGGGGCCGGGTTGCTGTCCCTCAGACAATTGGGGAGCTGAAGCACCAAAAATAAACAAACAAACAAACAAACAAACAAATAAAAATATTTTTCTTAAAAAAATAAAATTAATAATAATAATAATAATAATAATAATAATAAATGCACACTCTCTCAGTCCCAGAAAAGCCATGGCAAAACCCCTGTGGAGATTTTGCCAAGAAAACCCCAAGAACAAATAACAACAACAATAATCAATATCATCATGGCGGGTGGCAGCGGTGACGGCGGCGGCGCATGGTGGTGGCGGCAGGAACGGCCTGGGGCCGGTCCAAAGGCATCAGGGGGCCGCATGCGGCCCCCGGGCCTTAGGTTGCCTACCCCTGGGCTAAACTAACAAACTGGTTAAACTGAGCAATGACAAGAAAGATAGAGGAAGACTGGTCCCAGTTATAGAATATTGCAAAAAGAGATGGAAATGACTTTAAAAAGGAAAAGAGGAAAGAATAAGAAGAAGTACAACAACATTAGATTACTGCAAGGCCATTACTGATGAGATGAACCAGTAACAAACCAGAGAGGCTTTAGCTAAAATTCTTATTTATTTAAATGAGAAGCCAAAAGTGTTTTACAAAATCAGACCAACAAGGGAAGTGCAGAAATTAATATTAAATAAACAATTAGGAATAAGTAACACAATAATAATAATAATAATAATAATAATAATAATATTGCACTAAGAATGCAAGTTAAGAACAGTAGATAAATACTTTGGAGAAAGAGGAATGGACATAGAATATGTTATGTATAGCATTCTTATTGTATTTTTTTGAAATATTTGTTTGTTATAAAAAATAAAGAGTGGAGGGGGAGAGAATAACTTGAAAGCACAAAATCTTCTGTTAGGTTTTATCATTTGACCAGTTAATAAGAATTCAGGTGAGAAATGGAAAGGTTCATCTACTTTTAAACTGGGGTGGGACCCATACAGCCTTCCAGATGCTGTGGGATTGGGTCACCCAGCATCCCTTACCTTTGTGGCTAGGGCTGCTGGGATTTGCAGTCCAACTACATCTACCTGGAAGTCTGCATAAAACCCACCAAGTAATAAATATGGCCAACTGAAAATTCAGTCAGAAGAGGGAGCCCTAAGATCACAGCCGAGACGGATAGGATGGCCATGGACACATGGAAAAAAATATCATCCTCAGTACTTTTTTAGCCACAGTGCAAAACATTTAGAAGAGGAAGAGGTTCCTGGCATCAGTGGACAAGTAGAAGGAAAAGCCTATTTTGTTGTCTGTTTAATTTTTCAGTGCATGGTTCTTCAAGCTGAAGGTTGAGGAATCCAAGCTCTGCATGCACTGCAGTCGCATAGATATCGAATGGCACATGGGTGTGCATTTTGCATAGATGTGCAGTGCAGGTACGCATGGGCACTAGAGTGTGCTTGGGGATTTGATGCTGTGTTTCGTTGCACGATATCACGATTCATGAATGACACAGCGATGTCTCTGCATAACTCCCAGAGCATAAAGTAATGTCTGAGATCCTGGATGGGGATTAGGTAAACAATTAGGAATAAGTAACACAATAATAATAATAATAATAAATTGCACTAAGAATGCAAGTTAAGAACAGTAGATAAATATCTTGAAAGTTCTGCACAGGTAGAACTATGGAGAACTTCAAAATGCAAAAGCACTTTGCAGTCAGTTCACTCAGAGGGAGAGGAGAGAACAAAATCTTGCCCTTCCCTGTAGACTCAAGCAAAAACAAACTGCTGCAGCCTCTTCTGGTTTGTGTGTTCTTCATCATTAACAACCATTGCCTTCTTGACCACACTCTGATGTTGTTTGGCTCTACTTGTCCTGGTTTTTATCTGTGCAACTTTGGGAGACATGTAGGACTTATCCCTTCATAAGGGTAGAATTCAGAGACATTGCCATGTTGGTCTGTAATATCAGTTTGCAAAGGGATCTTGCAGCACCTTTGAGACTACTGTATATACTTGACTATAAGTCGACCTCATATATAAGTCGAGGGCAGGTGTTGGGGCCAAAATTATGGATTTTGACGTGACCCGTGGATAAGTCAAGGGTAAAACTTAGGGGCATGTAATTGTGGATTTAAAGGATGGAGCAAAGGAAAACAATACCAAAGAAGTTACAAAATCCCAGCAGGCATAACTGTTTGCGCTCACCCTAAAGTCTGGATGGATGAGGGAGTAGAAGGGGCTCAATCTTTCCAGGGCAGATTAAACTCTTGCCTTTCACCAGAGGATGGTTATATATGTCTGTGAGTTAAGGTAGAGTACTTACATTGACCCGTAGATTTTTAAAACCTAACTTTCTAGACTTATGCACAAGTATAGACAGTAACTGTGTAAAAGAAGGTGTTGCATAAGCTTTTGTAGCCTTGGTCTACTTCCTCAGGTGCATGGAAAGGAAGCAGACCAAGTCTAGGAAAGCTCATGCTAGAGCATCTTCTACACAGTTCGTCTCAAAGGTGCTGCAAGATCCCTTTGCATACTGTTATACCTTCATAAATCACGAGCAAGATGCCAGCTTATGTTCTATCTTCTCTGTATAGGATTTTTGGCCTTTCCTTAAACAGCCAGAGTGTTGATAAAGGCATGGGGCCAGTCTGAAATAACTCATTAGAGGAATGGCTAGCTGCCCAAAGAGGCTGGTGGTCATCTGGAAGGGCTGAGATGCCCACCGAAGGGCCATCCTTGCAAAGCGGAAGAAGTTGCCATGGATACTCTGTCCCTGTGAATTGCTCCGCTGCACCGGGGAAACCCTGCAGGGCTTTGCATCTTTGCAGCGTTACCATTAAGGAAACACTATCCCTTCCCACAAATCTGGGGGATTTTAGAAAGACGTGGTGAGACTAGGCTGCGTCTGCATTGCAGAAATAATCTAGTTTGACACCACTTTACCTGCTGTGGCTCAATGCTATGGAATTCTGGGAACTATAGTCAGTCGTGGCACCAGAGCTCTCTGACAGAGAGGGCTAAATGTCTCACAAAACTACAATTCTCAGAATTCCATAGAGAGGAGCCATGGCAGGTAAAGTGGTGTCAAACTGGATTATTTCTGCAGTGCAGATGCAGCCTAGGAAAGATTCCTGGAGGCAAGCCTGGGGAAGACTATGCAAGGATGGTTGTCGATGGTCCAAAACACACTGCAGAAATAATCCAGTTTGAGACCACTTTAACTTCCCTGGCTCAATGCTAGATACATCTGGGAACTGTAGTTTTGTGATACATTGAGCCTTCTCTGTCAGAGAGCTCTAGTGCCAGAGCAAACTACAGTTCCCAGGATTCCCTCGCACTGAGCCAGGGCAGTTAAAGCAGTCTCAGACTGGATTATTTCTGCAGTGTGTTCTGGACCAAGGTCTTGCTGGACTGGAGCTCCTGTGGATGATAGCGTTTGGCACCATGGACAGCTCCCTTGCCCTGCATTTCAGCCCATCATTCCCAGCAAACTTGCAGAACTTTGGACAGCTCCTTCCCAAGTTTGCTTGAACATGGCTGACCTCAGGGCCATCTTCCTCCCCCAGAAATTTCTAAATTGGACCAGAAACTTCTCAGGGTCTTGATCTGGGCCCCAGCAGCAAGCAGGCTTAACCTTTTGACGCGTTGAAAGGGGGGAAAGAAGCAAGACTGGCAAAGGAGAAGGCGAGGAGTGATGCTGAAAGGAGTCCAAGGTTGCGTTGCGTTGCGTTGCGTTGCGTTGAGTTGCGTGCCGAG
Organism: Phrynosoma blainvillii; assembly: GCA_026167975.1. Taxonomy (NCBI): domain Eukaryota; kingdom Metazoa; phylum Chordata; class Lepidosauria; order Squamata; family Phrynosomatidae; genus Phrynosoma; species Phrynosoma blainvillii. Next base: position 30,052,634 of record JANUYF010000008.1, read on the forward strand.
GAGGCCCAGGCGAGACCCCCGTGTCGGAGAAGGCACGGCTGGCAGAGGAAGGCCTGGCACGCTCCGTCTCCGCCAGCTTTTCCATTGATTGACGGATGGTATTTCCAAGTCCTCTTTCTGCCTCAACGCTCTCAAGAGATGCTGATGGACGTAGGAGGCCGGGTGATGATCGCGTCGCAGGGCCTTTCGCAGGCTTGGAGGCAGAACAAGGGAGCTGGCGATGATCAGGACTGCCCTTCGCTCATGTATTTTCTTCTTCTCATCAAATAGGGGTTTTTTTGGGGGGGGGAGATTGCACTGCTTCAGGGCCCTTGCCCAGGTTCGCTTCCAAGAAAGGCAAGACGGTAACAGCCAGAGAGCCCAGATGTCTGCATTTGTACTTTTAAAACCCACAAAATGACCGAAGCTCATGCAATGAATACAGTCGGCCCTTCGTATCCACAGAGTCTTAATCCACAGATTCCAGTATCCCTGCCTTGAAAATATTCTTAAATTCTAAAAAAGCAAACCTTGGGTTTTGCCATTTTGCTACACCACTGTATTTAACGGGACTTGAGCATCCACAGATTTTGGTATCTACAAGGGGTTCTGGGATATTGCAAGCAAATAACAAGGACCAACTGTAATAATAATAATAATAATAATAATAATAACCCATTGTATTTAATGGGACTTGAACATCCACAGATTTTGGTTCTGGGATATTGTAAGCAAATAACAAGGACCAACTGTAGTAGTAGTAGTAGTAGTAATAATAATAATAATAGCCCATTGTATTTAATGAGACTTGAGCATTCATGGATTTTGGTATCTACGAGGGGTTCTGGGACCAAAGCCCACCAGATAACAAGGACCAACTGTAATAATAATAATAATAATAATAATAATAGCCTATTGAATTTAATGGGACTTGAGCATCCACGGATTTGGGTATCCACAGGAGATCCTGGAACCAAACCAAACCAAGGGCTCACATCTCATTATCATTATCTTCATCATCATCATCATCACCATTAACTTTATTTATAGCCTACCCTTTCCCCAAAACTGTGATTCAAGGGGGCTTATACATTAAAAATATTGCAATTAGAACCATAGAAAAGGTCATATTAAAACTACTTTAAACTGTTAAAAATCTGTTATTGTTGTGTGCCTCCAAGTCACTTTTGACTTACGGTGACCCTAAGAGAAACCTATCATATGGTTTTCTTGGCAAGTTTCTTGAAAAAAGGTTTGCCATTGCCATCCTCTGAGGCTGAGAGAGTGTGACTCACCCAAGGTCACCCAGTGGGTTTTTTATGCTTGAGAAGGGTCAAGCTGCATTATTTCTACAGCGTAGGTGCACCCTTATGCATGGGTAGAGACACCAACAGGATCCCAGCCACGAAAGTTAAAATACAATTAAAGTACAAAGGTGATTTTTAAAATGCCTCCATTGGAAAACATAAAACAGAGACAATACAGGATATCATTGCAAGCCTTTTTCTCCAAAATGGTCATTTCTCTAAGCCCTGTCCAAAAAGACATCACCTGCCACCACCAGGAGAAGAAAGAAAGAAAGAAAGAAAGAAAGAAAGAGCCTGTTCCATCATTTCATGAAAGCTCTCTCATTATAATTACAAGAAGCTCACAACGGCAGTAAAAAAACAAAAGCCGGTGTAGCATTTTAATTGAAACACACACACAACCAAACCAAATAAAACCATCAGCCATGTAGAACATTAAAAGCCCAGCACTTTAATTAAAAATGCATGGGAAGAGGAGGAGGAGGAGGAGGAGGAGGAGGGGAAAGCTAAAGCCCTTTTCAAAGTGAATGCCTGTGCCTCCATTAGCAGGGAGTTCCAAAGGCCCTCCAAACATTCATTCCCAGCGTCTGGGAGTTCAACAGGTAAGGCTCTGAGCAACGGAGGTCCCATTTAGTTGCTGTGGCTAGCGGCCAAATAAACAGCTCTTCTTCCCTAGATGGACTAATCCTTTTGATTAAATCTAGTTATGTAACTGGACCAAAGCTCGGAAAAAGTTGCTTTTTTTTTTTGGACTATTACTTCCAGGCTGGGTAGGACATTTTGGAAGTAGTAGTCCCAAAAGAGTAACTTTTCCAAACTTTGGTCTGGGAACACATTTGCCAGGGGCAATGCTGGCTGGGGCATTCTGGAAGCAGAGCTCTCGAGTTCCTAAAACACCTAGTCCTCCCCAAAAGTGATTAAATTATCTGAGCTTTCATAGTAGGCATGCAGGGCAGATTTGGTTTTAAAAAATCAAGAAAAACTGGAGAGGGAGAGCCAGTGAGTCCCTCCTCATAAGCTTTAATAATTTCCAAGTCATGAAATGGGAAGATGTGGGAATTCCCTCCAGAATAGAGACCAAATCCACCTCCTTCTGCTCAAGAGAGGAACCCATTGTCATTGGCAAGTTTCTTCCTTTATTTTTGTTCCAGGTTGTGCCAGAAGTGACTAAAGTGTAAGATTGAAAAGTACGAGGGAGTACCGTAAAGTAATGATTATCACCCAAAAGTTATTATGGTATATTGAGGAAATTTTGTCAGGGACTTTTTCTTTTTCCCCAAAATGAAAAAAAATCCATTGAGGGCTTGCCGATTTGACAACGCAAATGGCCTCATTCCTAAAGTGGAAGAGTGGTTTGAGGCGCAATCTGCAGACTTCTACAATAATGCTTTTTGGAGGGTCAAGATTCAAGAAACTCTGGGAAAAATGTGTAAATCTGGATGACGACTACGTCGAGATAAGCTAACAACTTTAAATCATAACAAACTTTCTGTCCAGTTTTTTAAAAGGTGACAACGAAAGGATATTTCCGATACCCCCTCATACTTTCTACCTCTGGTACCAAATTTTCCTGTCCAAGGAGTCATCCATCCCCAGGAACACATTGACTTCATCCGCGGAGGAATACCTATAGTCCTCCCCATTTCAACCATTCCCAGTGGATTTGCACCATCCGGAAAAGTGTGCAAGGGCACCGCGTGTGCAACCTTAGACCCAACGCAGAGGCTGAGCCTCCTAAAAACACCCAGCCCTCCCCTTTAACTTTCCTTTAGGCTTTAACTTAACGTACGCCTAGCCCACAGAGGACCGCCAAAACAATAACATAGGCTTTGGGTTTTGGAAAGGAATAAAGAATTACAGTGTCCAACGCAATGCACAGATGAGGAGGCCTGGAAACATCTGTCCTTTCCAAATGAGCCCCCTCTTCTCCCAGCCTTTGCTTTCACCTTGACCCCTTTCTCCTGGGCTTAAAGCAGAGGGAACAGTGTGTAAAGGAGGCTGTGTGTGTTTTTGTGCGATGATGGCATTGTCCATTATCAAATGAATCCCTCCATCCCCCAATCCCCCCCCCATCCATCCGTCCGTCCGTCTGCCATTCCTTCCTTCCTTCCATCCATCCATCCAACAACAACTGCCTAAATCTAGCTTTAGCCAGAGTACAGCTCTCATTTCCAATGAGAACAGAACAGGGACACCACAAAAGGCTTTGTATTCCAGGAAACCTCGTTAGAGATTTAAATTACAGGAATGGGCTTTTGAGCAGAGATCCTCATTATCTGGCATTTGCAATTAATCCCTTGCTTTTGCACTGCCTTCCTCTCTCTCTCTCTCTCTTTGCACACTGGAGTCCTCCTCATTCCAGGGCTCTCTGCTCCTCTTTACCGTGCGCAGCGCACAAAACCCACTTCTGGTGTGGCCTACGTGTGAGTGTGCATGTGTGAACACGGGGGGGGGGGGGGGGGATAGGAATAGGAATAGGAATCCGTAGGAGGGGAAGGGAGGCCTACCCACTAGGCAGCACCATCACAGCCCAAAGAACCAGAGCAAAGGGATGTGATCCTTTCAACATATCCAAGGGGAGCTGTGTTGGCCATATAGCAAAGAATTGTTGCTGTTGTTATGTAGAGAGAGATCTTGCAGCCAAAGAAAGAAGTTGACAGGCATGAGCTTTTCTGGACTTCAGTCTACTTCCTCAGATGCATTTCGTGGAGTGGAAAGGCCACAGCGTTCACTGCCTTTGTCCGCAAATGACCAACTTGGCGTCTTCATTTCAATACACAAAGGATTTTGATTTTGAATTGACATTCTCACATATTAATGGCATATATTAAATTTCCTGGACTTTGCAAATCTCCCAATAGAAGAAGGAGGGCCCAGCCTGCAAAAGATCCCTTCCACTTATCATCTTAACTAAGGGCAGAAACATCCAAATGCAGGCATCTGACGAACATCTGCAATTGCTTTTCCTCCTGTTTGGTTTGTAACCTCTTGCCTGATGAAGAAGAAGCCCATGGAGCTTGGAAAGCTTGCAATGAGAATACTGTGCATTTTGGTTGGCCAAGAAAGGTATCACTGTTTGGTGGATTTTTGTTTGAATTTGCTAAATGGCCAACACAGCTACCCCTGCATGTTTCATAATGGCATATATAGGTCTGTCCCTGGCTTTCCACTCCACTAAATGCATCTGAGGAAGTGGATTTAAGCCTAGCAAAGCTCCTGCTGCCAACTTCTTTCTTCCAATATGTAGAGGGAGATCTTGTAGCTCCTTTGAGACTCACTGGAAGAGAGAAGTTGGCAGCAGGAGCTTTCCTAGACTTAAGTCCACTTCCTCAGATGCGTTTGGAGACAAGTCTACAAAAGCTCATGCTGCCAACTTTCTTTCTTTCAGTGAGCTTCAAAGGTACTATAAGATCTCTCTATATACTGATTCTACAGACTTTATACTGTTGTTGTTGTTGTTGTTGTGTGTCTTCAAATCATTTCTGACTCAAGTCAACCCTAAGGCGAAGCTATCCTGGGGCTTTCTTGGCAAGGTTTGTTCAGAGGAGGTTTGCCATTGCCTTCCCCTGAGGCTGAGAGCATGTGACTTGCCCAAGGTCAGCATGTGGCTTTTATAGCCAAGCGGGGGAATTGAACCCTGGTCTCCAGAGTCATAATAGCAGAGTATAATAACCTCCAAAATCCACAAAACAGGGATCTCTATACCTTTATGCAAAGAGCAGCCACAGAACATGGCAGCTCCACTGGGATGACCAGTCAGGGTTTTCTTCCCATATCTGACGGTGCGTCTACACTGCAGAAATAATGCAGTTTGACACCACTTTAAATGCCATGACTCCATCCTACAGAAAGGTTGGGGCTGGGGAAAGCTGGACTGATGCTGCCTTTGTGGTACCTTCCGGAGACCGGTTTCTCAATATGTAGACTGTGGTTTTCTCTTCTTTTTCCCAAATGTCTTTAGTGTTTAAGTCTTAGTGTTTAAGTCGATTTGCTGCAGAGAAGAGCAAGTCTCCTGAGGTTTTAATAGTTGCAAAGATTTGGCAAGGCTGGAGGTGAGCGCCGCTGCACCTGCAAAAATCTCACCTGCGCGGCGGAGAAAGCAAACAAGCTTTTTCACCGTCAATCTCCTGCCGGTCAATTAATTCCGGTTGTACATCGCTCATCAATATCGTTAAATTAGCCGGGTAATTTACCATCAAATCATAAAACTCAGTGGCAGCTGGAGACTTGCTCAAAGTCACTGGGGACAACGAATCTGCTTCAGGTTCTCCAGTGGTTCCCAAACTCAAGTGCTCCAGGTCTTTTGGACTTCAGCTCCCAGAATCCTCAGCCATTGGCCAAAGTGGCCGAGGTTTCTGGAAGCTGAAGTTCAAAATTATTGGGAAGCCCAGAGTTGGGAAACCCCCATCTGGGTTTAGCTTGAATTTTATAAAGGAGCTAACCAAGGCCTCTAGAAACTAGCATGGCATAGTGTTGTTGTTTTTTTTGGGGGGGTGGGGTGGAGTATTACCCTGGAGACCAGGGTTCAATTCCCAGCTCAGCCATGAAACCCACTGGATGACCTTGGGCGAGTCACACACTCTCAGCCTCAAGGGAAGGCAAAGGCAACCCCCCCCTCTGAACAAATCTTGCCAAGAAAACCCTGTGATAGGTTTGCCTTAGGGTCATTATAAGTAGGAAACAACTGGAAGACACACAACAAGGGCAACATTTTTAATAATTTTGTGCATGAAAGTAAAGTTTGTGTACCGTTAGCCTTCTGTATCCATGGACTTTTTAGCCACGGATTCAAGCATTCACAGCTTGCAAATATTTTAAAAATATATAAGTTCCAAAAAAATAAATAAATGATTTTGCCATTTTATATAAGAGACCCCATTTTATATTGCCATTACATTTAAAGGGACTTGAGCATCCTTGGATTTTATTATCCATGGGGGGTCCTGGAACCAAACCCCAGCGGATGCCAAGGGACCATTGTACATTGAAGCATCAGAAAGCAAAGTTGCCACTGTCTCAGCCACCCATGTGAACAATTTTGCGTTTTTGGAGTATTTTGGATTTCGGCATTCAGGATAAAGGAGACTCAACCTATACCTTACATTTCTTGGAACAGGTAGCATAAGAAAATAATTACTCTGGTTACTTTTGACAGAATAATAAGGAAGCACAGATTTGCTTTTCACAAAACCATAGATGCAACATTATCTGACCAAACTGGGAACGGGGGCCTTCCACGATAACAGCCACTAATTAATTATTAAAAGTAACTTCCAGAGCCTTACTCTGACACTCTGGTCACTGCGCCACGCAACGCAGTGACTTCCTAACATGCAAATATACTTAAATGTGATAAATAATTACAAAGGTAACAATTGGCAGGTTTGCAACGGAGCGCATCGTACAAGGCAGATGGGGAAAACTGGCCTATAAAACACATCTGGGAGACAAATTTTACTGGACATAATGGCAGGATGGGAGATGCACTGGGGCTGTTTTCTGGCTTGGATTTTGTTGCTTTCCCCCATTTTTGAGCAATTGCTTATGGGAGTTGGGAAAAGAGCTTTGCACAGGCTCTGGTACTATGAGAGGATTTGTTGCTGTTGTTATTGTGTGCCTTCAAGTGTTTCCGACTTATGGAGACCCTAAAGGATTCGAACCCTGGTCTCCAGAGTCATAAACCAGGCCAATGTCAGACCTGAACCTTACTTTTAACCACAAGTTAAGTAGACCCATTGGATCAATGGGATTTACATATGTTTTGACTTACCCTCCAATGGTTAATTCCATGGGTCTAGTCTAGTTGGGATACTAACCCTGGCCTCTCTTCTAGGAAGCCATAATAATAATAATAATAATAATAATAATAATTTGTTATCGTTATTATTATTATTATTATTTACTTGCCTCTCCCCATCAAAGTGGGGAAGAACAGCAGACCAACAACTATGCATCAGTTAAAACATACCTTCCATTAAACTATACATCAATTTAAAAGAACAAGCAAGATACATACGTATTAAAACAATCTACATTTAAAAATAGTAACAAAATTTAATAACTATAGAGAATCCTGGGATACCTCAAACAATAGAAATATTAATAATGAAACATCAAAACAAATGCAAAAATGCAAACAATAATCTGAAACACAGAAGAAAGTTAAAACAAGAATATGTTGTAAAAATATGCCATGATGGGAAAAATGAAGTATGAGAATCTTTATTCAAGATGAACAATGACTGATTCTATAATATGGTCAAATAGACGTGGATATGAGATGGAAACTATTCTTAAAAAAGAAAAGAAATATCTAGCCTATAAAATACCCATTACTAGTGTGATTTATAAGAATATGTTTTTTTGTTTAAGAAGTGGAATGTACATGAAGTTCTTATTTGGTTTAGAGAAGATCTATCTATCTATCTAGTGGGTATTTTTTCTTCCAGGATGATGCCAATGATGCTTTTGTAAATAAACGAAAGAGAGGGAGGTAAGAAGGATTTATAATAATCTGGGAAAAGGAACAAATTGTGAAATACATAACGTCATGAAGAATGTTACTATGCTTTTTTTTTTAATTTAAAAAAATTAAAATTCATCATTTAAAATTTACAGTTTCAAAAATCATCTGGATAGGCCTGCCAGAAGAGATTAGACTTCATTGCAGTTTTAAATTGAGAGTTGGGTCCATCTGCCCTTGGAACTCACTGCTCCATGATTTTGGGGAGAGTTTTGCAAAAGCCTGCTCCTCAGCAGAGTTTTGCAAGAATCTGCCGAAGGCCAGAGAGGGATTTTCCAGCAGCCAAAACATGCTTGAAAAATTCTCCCCTGGCTTGCAAAACCTGTGACAGTCTGGGTGCTGTGAAATGAAGAAATTCTTCTGCGGCTGCCATAGCAACTTGAGGGAATACCTGCAGATTTCCTAAGAGACAGAGAGGGAGGGATGGAGGAGGGTGCTGGTGCAGATGCAAGAACATCTGCCAGCGGTGTCCCAAGAGGTTCCTCTCTCTCTCTCTTGTCTCTCCTTGGTAATCTTTGAGCACAAGAAACCAGAAGGAAATTGTTTCCTCCAGAGACGGATGGAAAGAAAATGGCACAGTGGCCAGAACCTGGGCAGGGAATCCTAGAATCCCACAGTTGGAAGAGACCCCTAAGGGCCATCCAGTCCAACCCCATTCTGCCATGCAGGAACTCTCAATCAAAGCACCCCCTTTGACAGATGGCCATCCAGCCTCTGTTGAAAAACCTCCAAAGAAGGAGACTCCACCAAACTCCAAGAGAAGTGTGTTCCGCTTAATGGAATGTCAGGAAGTTCTTCCTAATGTTGAGGTGGAATTTCTTTATCTGTAGCTTGCATCCATTGCTTTGGGTCCTAATCTCTGGAGCAGCAGAAAACAAAGTTGCTCCATCCTCAGTATGACAATATTTCAAATATTTCATAGAATCACAGAATGCTAGCATTAGAAGGGATCCCCAAGGGTCATCTAATCCAGCCCCTTTCTGCCATGCATGAAGACACCATCCAAGCCCTCCCTTGGACAGATAGCCATGCAGCCTCTGTTTAAAGACCTCCAAAGGAGGAGAATCCACTATCCTCTGAGGGAGCGTCTTCCACTGTCAAATATTTCTTACTGTCAGGAAGTTCCTCCTAATGTTGAGCTGGAATCTCTTTTCCTATAGTTTGAATCCATTGCTCCAGGTCCTATTCTCTGGAGCAGGAGAAAACAAGCTCCCTCCATCCTCAACATGGCACCCCTTCAAATATTTAAACAAGGCAATCATATCACCTCTTAACCTTCTCTTCTCCAGGCGAAACCTACCCAGCTCCCAAAGTTTTCGTGAGATCTGATGCCTTCAGGATATGTAGGCAATTTGGCTTGTTTGTGGTTGTTGTGTGCCTTCAAGTCATTTTTGGCTTAGGGTGACTTAAGGTTCATGGGGTTCTGCTGGCAAGATTTGTTCAGAGAGGGTTTGCCCTTGCCTTCTTCTGAGGCTGAGAGAATGTGAGTTGCCCAAAGTCACCCAGTGGGTTTATATGGCTGAGCCAGGACTCGAACCCTGGCCTCCGGAGTCATAGTCCAATGCTCAGACCCTTCTGAGCTGATCATTAGTCTCTCTATGGGACTTTGTGGCCTGGACCATGTGCCCTCTTGTTGTTTTTAAAGCCCCTGGCAGCCGCTTCCATCTCCCTCCTGAAATCCATGCCAACCCAAGGGATTAGCGTGGTTTTAAAGGGAACAGGGTTTGGGTTGGTTTTATTTATTTTCCCCCGAATTGAAAACAAGTTGCTTTCAAATCACTCTGCCTCAATCATTTTGCTGTCAGTCGTGCAGCAGAGGATTAAAAATAGTTATGAAAATTATTACAGGGAAAGGGGATATCTCTTATTCCTCTAAACTCCTCCAATTCAGGAAACGGTTGCCTTCATTTGATATGAAGTTGTCCCTTCAAGATCGAAGCTCAGTCACTTGCAAGTTTTTGGGTTTTTTTTACATTCAGATGATTCAAAGACAATATTCGTCCTCCTTTCTTTCTTTTTTAAAATCCTTCTCTGTCCTCAATGAGATTTAAAAAAGATCCATTGATCTTTTAACCACTTGAAAATCCCCACCAGCTGAATCCTACCAAAGCTGCAATGTTCTCAAAGAATTTGTCCTTTGTGTGACTTTGTATTATTATTATTGTTATATAATAATTTGCATTTGCATTTATAGATGAGCTTGGACTTAGAAGTCCTTAAAGAAGGCCCTAACGCTGTATGTCAGATACCTACATTGATTGTCCCAATGCACAATGTTTCTGTTTCTGCAACATGGAGGATCCCATGCAGCCCTTGGGACCCCTATGTAAGCCTTCCAGAAGACCCCCAAAGCCCCAGACACCCCCATTTAAGTTTTGGCCAATTTGGGGGTGCTTTTTCTGCTTCCTCTAAATTGCTCCCAGAAACCCCCAAAGCTTGCCTCCCAAAATAACCCAAACAAAAGAAGTTGGCCCCCAATCAGCCAAAATGGTGGTTTAAAGTGAAATTGCACCACTTCAGGCATGCCGAAATGTACCCATGCGGTCTGCCAGGTGGGCCCAGGTGGGAAGAATGGCCTCCACTTCTTGCACAAATGCCCACCCTTGCATCAAGTCTATGGTTGCATAAGTTGATCTCCAAAGAGTAACCATTTCACCATGGGACAAAGCCTTATTGTTGGCTCCAGCAATAGAGTAGAGCCATTGAATCAACTGGATTTACCCACATGTTGACTCACCAATAGAGTCAACGGGTCTCCTTTAGTTGGGACTCACCTACAGCTCTGTAAAGTATAGTATTATCCAAAATCCATACCTTTATTGGGCAAACTGAAATGCACATTATACATGTTGCAAGCTTTCAAAGCTCCACTGGCTTCTTCTTCATCAGGCACAGGTGTTAAGGAGAGGGCAGAAATGGACAATGTTAGTCATAGCCCTGCATTTGTTCAAGCTTGGAAAGCTTGCAATGTGGACAATGTGCATTTTGGTGCCCCCATTAAAGGTATCACTGTCTTGGATGGTATTGTACTTTGCTATATGGCCAACACAGCTGCCTCTGTCAGAGGACAAACACACTACAAATCCCAGGATTCCATAGGATGGAGCCGTGACAGTTAAGGATAGGACAAACTGCATTAATTCTGCAATGTGGCAGCAGCCTAAGAGGGCTAGGTCTACTTTGGAAGGTTGTTGTAAAATCACTGTGGTGCTTTTTGAGCTTTGAAACACATAGCTAAGCAGTTGTGTGATAATGATGCAGATTCCAGCTGGTTAGTCCTGTGAGTCTGTTGCAATGAACCAGCAATGGCTCCTGGCTTCCATGTCAGTAGGGCAGTGAGCCCACTCCAGGTTTTGGTCCTGAGGTTGATGGAGCTATCCAAGGTGCTGAACCTCTTTGGGAGTTAGGGATCAGTACCTGGAATCCACACCTGAGCTTTGAAGGAATGCGGCACTGAAGCCTCTCACTCAAATAGGTCCAATCCTCTCTGAAAACTCCTTTGATGCATGCAAAAAAATCTGGAATGGATTCCCAGTCCCACTGACTTGGAATCCATGAGATGTCAGGAAGCAAAACCAAGGGAGTGTCTCAAAGCACCTGGAAAATACCTCTATAGGGTTTCACAACCCACTGCTCCAGTTTGGGAGGTTGCCCAGCGAAATGCATGCAAGGATATTTAAATAATGCACAGAAGGGTGTGTTGTTGTTGTTGTTGTTGTTGTTGTTTAAAAAAGCACTCCCCAACACTTTTCTTGCCAGGGCCTTGTTAGTCTTGCCCGGCTGTGTCTCTTTCTCTCTGCCTGTCATGGTTTTGCACTTTCACCCAAATTGCAAAATGGGGCTGGAATTGTAATCACTCCATCAGTCTTTTATTTGTGTAATTTAGAGGAAGGATGCCGCTTCCTCCCATCTGTCCGGCCATCTGGAACTGGCGTCACTCCCAGACCAGGCTGGCCTTTGACAGAGGCCATGCATGCGGGGCCTGAGAGAAAGTGGCCCAGCCACAGTCGGTCACTCATTTGGGAAGCATTAGTTCCCCCAAGTACAGTTTTCCCCCTGACCTCCATCTAAAATAGGTTCAGTGCCTTTGGTAGTTCTTGTAAAGCTGGAAGTAAAACCTGGAACAGATCCAGTGCCCCACTGGCATTGGATCCACCAAATAACTGAGGCTATCCTAACTTGGACACATCACAAAATGGCCCAACTCATTGGAAAGGATCATGATTGCTCCATCAAATGGAAAGCAGAAGGAAGGGAAGAGGGAAGAGTTCATGGCAGGGGGAGATGGGCTCCATTACAACCCATTTTGCTGAAGGCCCCCCTAAAAATCCAAAAGCCCAGGAGGGGAAAAAGACTCCCAGTCTTGGCCTCCCAGTGCATTTAATCCCTTCTCTGGCTTCCCTCCTCTCTTTCTTTCCCTTTCTTCTCCTTCTTGGGTTTCCTATAGGATTCCCATGAAATGGGGGTCCTTGCAAAGGAGGGGCCCAGCTCTCCCAAGGTTTGCCAGAGGATCCCAGGAGATCCTCCCCCTCCTCCATGCCAAGGCCTCTTTCCTGGGTGCAAATCCTTCCCAAATCCTTCCCCTCCAGAGGAAAAGGAAAGCCCCAGAGGATGATGGGGGGCTGGCTCTCCCTGGGAGGGGAGGGGAGGGGAGGGGGGTACAAGGGATGGATCCCTGCTTTGCATTTCCAAATGCAAAGGACCCCCCCCCCCGCCTTTCCGACTTTTTGCTAAGCCCTGGGAGGGGGGGGGGAGGGAGGGAGGGAGGGAGGCGGGCAGCCTTTGCTGGATCTGGATGGAGCGCTTGGGAGGAGGAAGAGGAAGAGGAAGAGGAAGAGGAAGAGGAGAAGGAGCAGAAGAAGGAGAAGGAGAAGGAGGGATGCCAGAGCAGAGGCAGGAGGAGTAGCTGGACTTGGCTCCAGAGGAGACCCCCGGCTGGAGAAAGGGCGCTCGCCCCCTGCCCTGCCCTGCCCTGCCCTGCCCTCCAGGTGAGCCCAGCCCAGGTAGGTGCCCTCCCCTCCCCTCCCCTCCCCTCCCCTCCCCTCCCCGGGGGGCTGCGCGGGGGAGGGTCTTTCTCTTGGGCTCCTTGCTTCTGGCCCTGGGGCCCCCGAGGGAGGAGGGACCCCCGGAGGACGCTCGGAGGACGGAGGGAGCAGCGCATCCCCGAAGCCCAAGAAGGGACCCCAGGAGGGCAGCCTTTGGGCAGGCCCCCCCTTCCAGTCCCTCGCCCTCTTCAGAAAGAATGCAAAATGGTCCTGGGGCAAACATGTTTAGGGGGAAGATGCTCGATGGACCCGGCTGCAAAGCTTGCAAAACTGGAGGAAGGGGGAGAAACAAAAAGGTCCTCGTTGCAAAAAAAAAAAAAAATTGGAGGGGGGGGGGACAATGCAAAATAGTCCGAATGGGATTTTTTTTGTTTTGCAAATTGCAAAATGGTGCCATTTGTAAGGAAGGGTTGAGGAGGAATCCTGGTGGATGGGAGCCCCCTCTCCTCTGTCCAGTTGGCCGAGGAAGACGAGCCTGGCTTCCAGATGCTTGGAAGCCTTGCCAGGGGACTTTGGCCAAGAGAAGGGGAGCCCCCACCTCCCAAGGGTTGCAGATTCCTCTATGGGGGAGGAAGAGTTGGGGGAAATGGGGGGCAGGCAGGGGGGGATCCTTGCCTTGCCTTGCCTTGCCTTGCCTTTCCCTGCCCACCTTGGTTCCTTCCCAGGAGCCTCTTCTTCTTTGCAATTGCCCCTGATTGGAAAAGTGGGAGGGGGCCTTGCTTCCTGCAGAGGGGGACTGAGATGGGGAAGATGGGGGTCTCCATCCCTTAAAGGTGTCAAGACTCACACACACACACACAAACACCAGGGATTGTTTTCAGATCAGGGGTCCTCAGGTGTGATGGATGGAAGGTTGGATTTTGGAGATGGGGATGGGGCACAACAGAGAAAGGTGTCCTACATTTCACAGATAATAATCCATCACCCCCCATGAGTTGTGCATGAAGATACCTTGATTCCTTGGCATCTTCTTCTTTGCAGTTGCCAGGTGCCAGGTGTGTAACCTGGAAGTAGAGGGTTTAGTAGGTAGGACAGAATAGTTGCAACCCCATGGAAAAGTGGGGCAGGAGCAGGCTTGGGGTGCTGGAGAGCTGAGGGGTACCCCGTGCAAGTTGGAGAACTTGTAGATCCTCCAGGACTGGGGGAGAAAACCCCTCTCAATTTCTCTGCCGCCCCCCCCCCCCAGAGCAGGATTCTCCTCCTTCCCTGCTTTTTGGTCCAACTGCTTTCCACCAAAATGTAGGTCCTAAATTGATATCCTCGGGCTCACAGGAGGGGCTCCCGGGGCAATGGGGCAGTGGATCCGCTCCAGGTTTTAGGTAGTTTCATGGGAAATCTCCAAGGTGCTGGAACACGCCTGGATTAAAACCTGGAGTGGCTTCTTTGCTCCACTGACATGGGAGCGCTCCCATAACCATTGCTCCGTCTGGGGATTGGGACCTGCAGGTCAGCCAACCATTTCCTTCCACCATGCTTTTCCTTCTTCCATTTCTTCTTCAAAATGATAGAGGGACCAAAGGATCTGGGAGGGAAAACAAAATCTAATCCTCCTGTCTACCTACCTTTCCTGAATCTGGACTTCTGTGCAACAGTCTCTCCTTCAAATACCCCTCCCCCTCTCTAGACTGGAAGGAGATTCCCAAACTGGGAAAGCAATGGTTCATGGGCCCCGGTGGAAATTTCATTTTAAATCTCCTCCAAGGGCTGTGAGTGCAGCTTTCATCTCTTCAAGGAATATATATAGTACTTCACAGTGTAAGCAAAATCAAGAAATGCAAACCAAAAAGGTGAGGTCTCCGTCCCAATGCACCTGCAATTTCAAGGACTTGCTATGCCATACCAAATGTCTTCAAGGCACTATTAACCGACTGCCTTCACTCCCAGAAGAGCCTGCAGAGACTTTTAGCTCTGATGGCTTTTCGAAAAGGAACCTAGAAATGAATTATTTGTTTCCCTTTCATTTACCTGTCTTTGCATTTGGCCTTTGTTTCTCTGTGGAACCGAAAGGGCAGCAATACTTGGCCATCCCAAGGTGGTTTCCCCATTTAGACACCCATTAGACCTGGACATTTATAGCTCCAGCATTTTTGCCATTCTTGTGTGCCCCCAGATGAGACTGGACTTGTTACCGCTGACTATTATTTGCCATAATATCTAGAGGAACAGAGAAGGATATCCTTCTAGGGGCTAAATCCTGGAAAAGAGAAGGGCAAAGCCATCATCTGTATGCTCAGTGAAGTGCGCAGCAGCTGTGAAAATGGCTTACAAAGACTGGCTTGGACAGGGATCAAAAACAGAACAAACTGTATGGCCACCTCGATATTATGAATTTATGGAGTGAGAAGAGTTGGGATGCTGTTGATGTTTCTGGAGACTGGGCCTGAATGCAGAGTATTGTACATCTGGAAAGGGGAATGCCAAATGATCTGGGGGCATGGAACAATTTTGCCAAAAGAATAAAATAGAAACAAATCGCTGCAGCATTTGGGGACTTTTTGGTTGATTTATGGGTGTATGGGTGTCAGCATGAGAGAGGTTTGATGTACAGAATGGAGAAACTGGGACAGAGAGAGACCTTTTTCTCCCCTCCTCACAATACTAGATACTCAGGGTCATCTGGGGAAATAGGACAACGGACCCAAATTCTGGGCAAGTGGAAAGAAAGGACACCTTTGCCCATTGCAAAATAAATATATGCATAAATGGACTTGCGGAACTGCCCGCCACAAGTTGTGTTGCAGTGGTCACTGGTTTGACAAGGAGGAGAGATAAATCTATGGCGATGGTGGAAGAGGAGAATACGTGGATCAGGGGCTACTGGTCACGATGGCTGCAGTCATGTTCAGCTCCAGTGGTATCTTATCTCCCGCAACAGTGGCTTCCTAGGCAGCCGATAGAAGAGAGAGAAGTCCGTTCCCTCCTTGTCCTTTTGGGGTGCTTCCCAGGGACATCTAGTTCTCCTTTCCCCTCAAGAAGCAGGACACTGAGCCAGATGGTTTGTTGACCTGACCCAACATAGCTTTTAATTATGATCTTACACTCTGGGCTTCTGATCTTCCTAAAAGCGTTTGGCTCCACGTTTTGGTCTGACCCAGCAGGGCAGGACTTTGGGTCCCATGTTCCATGCATGGGGTGCATGGTGTGAATTCAGCCTCAAACGAATGCTCCCAAGTGGATGTGGGGAGAGGAGTAGCCGAGGGACCCAAAGCTGAGCATCTTTGACAGATAAGAAAGGAGACACACAGCCTCTCTTCCCTGCAGCTGCTCTGCCCAGGGTTTCCTATAATCTCTTGGGTAGATTAATTCTGAGCAAGCCGTATCTGCGTCTGCTTATGTGCGGGTGTCCCATTTCTATCCATATTTTTTTTTCTTTGAAAGAGGAGATCCACAGACCAAACCTTATGAGAACTTAAGCCTCACTGCTTTCCCTGGGTTTACTCGGAGGTAAGGTTGCAAAGAAAGAAATGCAGAGTTTCTCTTTTCAAGGGGAACTTTGCTTTCAGGATGTGAATTGGAAAGGTGCGCAGTTGGAAAAAACCTCTACGTGGAAGACAATGCTCAGGAATTTACTATTGGTTCTGTTAAAAATTTCTAATGTTACCAAAGGATTTGAAAGGGAGGGTTTTTGCTCCATAACAATTTTGTTACCTTGTGGCTTTTGGATTTGTTTTTAAACATTTTCAGTGGGATGTTCTAAGCCGCTGCATCCCAATTTGAGAGCAGCAGATGCAAAATGGAAGCTCCTTGGAGCAGGGACCTATTATTTTTGTTGTTGTTGTTGTTGATTATTATTATTATTATTATTATTATTATTATTTGCTTTCAAATGCATACGGTAGCAGATTTTTTATTTCTGTGTAGATTTAGGAGAAAGATTGGCGTCTGCAATATTTTTTAAAAATCCCTGGATGAGGGTTGTGAGAATCCTGCATGACTGATCAGCCAGGCCCCTAAAAATTTAGCGCTACACCTAAAAATGAGAAATTAATGAGTTTCCCTCCCTCCCAAAGTCCTGTCTTGTGGTAGTTTGAGAAAAGCAAAGACCATTGAATATTCTTGCCTGTTATGATAACTGAGAACTGGCTGACATTTTGGGCAGAAAGGACTCTGTGACAGTATTCTGTAATGTGGCTTTTGACTGTGTCTAAAAGGAGGATTATTTTAATGTTTCTGGAAACACCCTGCATGGAAACAGCTAACATATTCGCTGACCCTTTCTCCCTGATGTGCCAGTTGTCTTCATCAGTGGATGATGGGGTTTTGTTTTGTTTTGCCTTTGATGCAAGGTAGCATTTTAAAATGATCTTTCCTCACACACTTTTGCTGTTGTTGATGTTGTTGTTGCTGTGTTTCTTCAAGTCATTTCTGACTTAAGGTGCCCCTAAGGTGAACCTATCACGAGGTTTTCTTGGCAAGATTTGTTCAGAGCGGGTTTGCCATTGCTTTCCCCTGAGGCTGAGAGAGTGTGAATTGCCCAAGGTCACCCAATGGGCGCTTCATGGTCAAGCTGGGAATTGAACCCTGGTCTCCAGAGTTATACTCCAGTGCTCAAACCACTGGGAGGGGTTAAATCTATTCCAGCGAATTTGGAAGGCCCACTATATATTCGAACATTGAGCCTTTGAGCTTTGCAACTATGAGGCATTGAAACTTTAAAATGAAAAGGAATTAATGGCTTCTTTGAGCCTGATGTGAATATAAGATGCCAAGGGATACGGCCTCAAGAAGTGGTAAAACAGAATTTTTGTCTGGAGAAAGGAAGGGAGAGAATTTCAATTATTTAGAACCAGTTATCTTGCATGTTCGTTTGCACAAAGAAGATAAAAAAAACCCTCAGTTATGCAATAAAACCTGGTGGTAGAAGAACAGACCATGTGCAAACCAACGTAGCCATGGACTGAGTAAAATTCCAGCCTCAAAAAGCTTAAGAGGACCATCCTTAAAGGCCTTCTCAATGCAATATTTCAAAACTGTGCTCAGAAACAGTTTGGGAGCCAGTTTGATGGAGGAAAGCTGGTGAGGGAGAAGAATCCAGAGGTTTCTTGAATCCTGGTCACTGGTTTAGCGACTGGTTTTCTGGACCATCTCTGGCTACTGAAGGTTCTTTAAAGGCAATGCTCGATCCCAAAATCCTTGCGTTGGAAGGGGTCCCAAAGGCCATGAAGTCCAACCTCCTGGCACTCAGTGCAGGAAATCCAACTAGAGCATCCCCAGCAGGTAGCTGTCTACCTAAGCTGAGCTAAGCGATGCTCATGTAGCACTGAGTGATCGATGCAAGGAGTGTCAGAACATGGATGATTGTGGACCATGCTCTCTTTCATTCAGGGTGAGATGCAATGACTGTGCCAACACACATGCACCCCAAAAGGCTGGCAAAAGATGCCCCAGAGCCCACCTAAGCCTCCACAGTCAAGGCAGGAACTATTGGATTGCACACTTGGCAATCTGTCGGTTGGTTATTGTGATCAGATTGGTTGGAAAGGATGAAGGAAAACAGGTGAGCGGGCATTACATATCAGCCAAAAATCACGGCAGTTAAGTTGCATAATGGCAGGCGTTGAGGTTTGAGCCTTGGACTACGACTCTGGAGACCAGGGTTCGAATCCCCACTCAGCCATGGAAACCCATTGGCTGACCTTGGGCAAGTCACACACTCTCAGCCCCAGAGGAAGGCAAGGGCAAGCTTGCTAAGAAAACCCTAAAGGTGAAAGGGTCGTCACACATCAACGTCAACTTGAAGGCACATAGCAGCCACCGTTCATTCAGTGGCATTTTCCAGTCTGTCGACTACTCTGGTTGGGACTAACCAAGAAAATTGGGGTGGTTATTTAAGACTGAGCAGAAGGGGAGATCCCAAATGCCTTGCGCGTCCTTAGTCGAAGGGCACTGCCGAATAGCAGGCGTCCCTTGCTTCTGTTGCGGAGACGGCAAAGGAGGCAGGATCCTCATTAAGTCTGTAATGTAATGCCAAGTCCATTCAGAATCGTGGCAGATTTCCTTGTAAGTGTGGGTGTGTTTCAAAGTCCTTGTCATTGGGATTGGAGTCAGAGGCCTCAGCTGCCGGAAAGGGAGGGTAAAATATTAATGAACCAGGCAAATCTCTCTTTATTTCTCTCTCTTTCTCTCTCTCTGAGATCTGGTCCTTCCTTCACTTTGCTGAAAATAAACCTCTTCTCAAAAGGGAGCTGACCCATTTCTGCAAAAGCTTCCAACACGAACGCTCTGTTCTCTATGCGCTTTTCATGAGTGGGAAGCTCCACAAGGGTTTCTCCCCCCTCCCCAATAATAATATGGTAGAACAAGCCCTTCTCCATAGGAGATACCCCCCCCCCCCCCCCCCGCAGGCCAGGGTTATTGGGTGCAAAAGAGGAAAGCCTTCCTCTGGTCCTCAAGGAGATGCATCAAAGAGGAGATTCTGGAGAAGCGTAGCTATGAGGAAGATGATGCTCCCTCCATTAAAAATTCTGCCCTCCCAATTGAATTTGTTACTTCAGTCCCCAAATTCCTAGCATTTCAGAAAGTCAGATACTGAAAATCATTCCTGCTTAGAAGGCTTCCATTTGCTGTGTTCACATTGCCTTGCTCCCTATGTCTGCCTCTTTGTTTGAGTCTCCTTTATCTGCAAAGCTTGGAACCAGAAGTGTTTTGGATTTTGGAATATTTTGGGTTTTTGGAATATTTGCATACACATAGTGAGGTGTCTTGGAGATGGGACCCGAGTCTAAACATGAAATTCATTTATGTCTCACATACGTCTTATCATGAGAGCCATGTAGCCTAGTGGTTTGAACGTTGGACTATGACTCTGGAGACCAGGGTGCAATTCCCTGCTTGGCCATGAAACCCACTGGGTGACCTTGGGCAAGTCACACTCTCTCAGCCTCGGCGGAGGGCAATGGCAAACCTCCTCTGAACAAACCTTGCCAAGAAAACCCCAGGATAGGGTCACCATAAGTTGGAAATGACTTGAAGGCACACAACCACAACAACACCTCTTCCACACAGAGCCTGAAGTTATACATAATATTCTTTTAATAATTTTGTGCATGAAACCAAGTTTGGGCACATTGAACCATTAGAAAGTAAAGGTGTCACTCTCTCAGCCACCCATATCAATAATTTTGGAGTATTTTGAATTTTGGAATTCCAGATAAGGGAGACTCATCTTGCATAAACTCTGGTTTCTAAATGCCGAATGGGAGTTTTTAAAGTTTCTGCAGTGTTAGAAATTTGGGGACTGAAGGAACATTTCATTTTGGGGGACAAAATTCTTCTTTGGGAGGCACAACGCTCTCATTTTGAACCCCTGGAATTCCAGCCGACCCCTTCTTGGCCAAATTCCCTGTTTCTTTCCAAGATTTCGGAGCGTTCGGCTTTCTCACCACGCAGGTCTCAGGCCTCCAAACTGCGAAGCTCAACACCTCCCTATTTCTCAATGTCCTCAACTTCTCCAGAGCCATATGTTTTCTTCTTGGGATATATTTTGAGCCGACGTGGAGGCGGTTATGGTGGCAAAGCGAGCTTTCTTTTTCCCCTCCCTTAGGGAAATACAGGATGTGAGCCCCAAAAGATGGTTCACTCGGGGGTCGCATTTAGCATTTTCCCAGTCATTTCAGGGTTCAAGTCACCATCCCCGCTGTTTAAAAGGAACTTGAATCTGCCACCATCTCTTGTGAGAGAGACAAATCCTGCTTTTATTGCACAAGAAGAAGCATTTTCCTCATTTTGTCATTCTTGTTCTGGTTTAGCAATAGGGGACTGGGATTCTCCCAGGACTTGGAGGGGAAACTTATTTTTCTTCTGAAGATCGATCATGCCACTTTGAAACTGGGACAAGGGGCTGCCTTTGAAATCGACTCATGTGGCGCGCTGCCCATAACTAGATTTATTTAAAGCATTTTCATCCACTCTCCAAGGGCTGTGCCTTCACAAAGCTAGATGCCTGCAAGAAGAAAGGTGAAAGACAGAATAGTCAGGTGAGCAACTCAGCCTGCAGGAGTTCCATTTTGGGAGCACCATTCCCAGAATCCCCCTTGGCTACGATGGCCAGAAGAGAGGCAGTCTGGGAATATTGTGGGCTGCAACAACAATCCTGCGAAGCTGCACATAAAAAAAAAGCGAAGCAAAGGCGAATTGCAGCAATTTGCTTTTTAGACAAGTTGTTGCCAGTTTTTGCTCCATTTGGGGACTATTTTTAGCAGTCCATGCAGCCTCCAAAGGGTCCCTGGTTAGGTTCCCAGATCTCAGGGCCTGGCTTCTTTTCTCCAGTCCAAAGAGGAAGGGGAGGAATCCCAGGGCAAGAGTACAGTCTTGAAAAATGTGTGTGTGTGTGTGTGTGTGTGTGTGTATATGCATTTTTCTCTTCAGTTAAGACAGAGTGGCTGTTGTTGGGTTTGGGTTGGTGTTCTCTGTGCAGCTGTGCTGTGCACCTCATGCCACATGCTCAATGGCATCACAGGGCTGTCCCCTATGAGCATCGTCCTTATAACACAGAATCCAAGATGCCAAGAATTGGAAGAGACCCTTAAAGACCATCTAGACCCATGCAGAAATCTTTAGAAACCTTCAGGAGAGGTTTCCAAACTGAAGTTGTACCCCACTGACATTGCAAAGGGTCAGATTTAGATCCCACATTTGGTCATAAATAGGGTTGCCAGAGTGAAATCTGAAGAGGATCCTTGTACCTTCAAATGTTGTGTAGAAGAGGGAATTTCAGCTGTTGTGGCATGTTACCCGACAAGCCCCATCTCCTGAAATTCCCTCTTCCATACAACCCTGAATAGCAGTCCCCTCCAGTTTTCTCTCTGGCAACTCTAGTGCTGTAATCTGAGAACCTGGGTTGCTTTTTAACTTGGCAATCCTAGACCAAGACACAAAAAACAACAACAACCACATCCTCCAGACCCACCAAGAGTTGCCCACCTGCCCCTTAGGGAGCCATGACTTGTTGAGCCAAAGACTGGAGTCCTTCCATTGCTAGGAAGGAACACGGTTAATATTTTTACCTATTTACTTCAGTTGCAAGTAAGGTTGCCAGGTAAAATAGAGGACGAGGCTCCTGTGCATTTAAAGGCTGGGTGAAAGATGCTTGCGTGACAAATAGCATGTTCCGAATTTCCCTCTTCTGCACAGCTCCTAAAGGAATTCACCTGGAGAGCATCGCCCCAAGCGTAAAGGGATGCATGCCTCCTGGGGCAGACAAATCTCAATTTCGGAAGATGTGGGTCCCAGGGGATGCGTTGGTGGTGACTGGTCAGGAGAGGGATCTGGGTTGTGTTGGTGTGTTTTTGCCTGAGTGGGAGCATCATTTCCATGCGCATCTGCTGCTAATAGAAATGAAAAATTGCATGCTAGCAGCCGGTTGAAGAGAAGTTGGAAATAAAGCTGTCCAACTCACACTGATTTCTTGCCTATTGGCTCCATTGAACTCTAGCAGGCCTATATAACCCTCTTGCCATCCACTTCATCCTTCCAACAACCCTGTGAGGGAAGCTCAGGGTGAGCAGACATCCTCCTTTTCCAGGACATGCCCTACATTTCAGCCTTCTGTCCAGGAGGAATTCCAGAATGCCCTCCATTTTGAGCATGACTAAGAAGCGTGAATTTATATCTTTAGATGAGTGTTTGTAGATTTTGTTTGGCAATGCCCCATATTTTTCTGGAAGGTCCTACATTGTGCTGTGGTGCCTTGTCCTCCTTTGTGGTTAGGGCATCTGGTCACTCCAGGAAGGTCTGGCTGTGATCATGTTTCTAATTGTTGTTGGCTTTGTTGTTGTTATCTCAGTTTCACAGTCTGTCCAGAGTTACTAACTCCAATGATTCAGATTTGAGGAATCAGAAGGGTTTTCTCAATAACGTGGTGCGCTCCAACCGGTGTCGCTTTTTGTAATTGTGCTCTTGGCATCCCACCTATGGCAGTTTCATCCAGATGTTTTTGGAATTGCTCCCAGAGCAACTTATGGTCACAGTTGTTTCCTTTTCCTTGCCATGGATGCTGTGTGCCTTGAAGTCATTTTTGATTTTTTGTGGGTTTTCTTGGCAAGATTTGTTCAGAGGGGCTTCGCCTTTACCTGGAAGAAAGGGTTATCAGTGCATAACATATTTTACAGTACGGGGAAACCCAAATATCATTGGTCCTCCGTATCCATGGATTCTGCATCCAAGGATTCAACCATCCATGGCTTGGGGAAAAAATCCAAAAAGCAAACCTTGATTTTGCCATTTTATATAAGGGACACCATTTTACTACCCCAGTATATGTAATGGGACCTAGGCATCCATGGATTTTGGTACCCATGGTGAGTCCTGGAACCAAATCCCAGCAGATACCAAGGACCCACTGTATTAAAACTGGGAATAAATTATTCAGTGGATAGAGGTAGGCTTCACCTGGCAATGAAATAATTGTTATTGCTATTGTGATATGCTTTCATGTTCAGTGTCACGATGACCCTCTCCAGAGGTTTTATTGGCCAAATTTCTTCAAGGGGGATTTGGCATTGCCTTCCTATGAAGGTAAGAAAGTATGACCCAGTGGGTTTCCATAGCTGAGCAGGGATACAAACCCCTGTATTTCGGACTCCAAAACTCAAAACATGACACCATTCTGGCTCACATTGTAACATGTGATGTTGTTGTTGTTTGCAGTAAAGTCAGTTTCAACATATGGCAACCCTTTGAATAAGAGCCCTCCAAGATCCTTGGTCACCAACAGCCCTGCTCAGGTCTTGCAAAGTCAGGGCAGCCATGGCTTCCTTGAATAATAAATCAATCCACCAGCTGTATGGTCCCCCACTTTTTCTACTGTTGTTATGTGCCTTCAAGTCATTTCTGACATATGATAACTCTAAGGCAAACCAATCATAAGTTTTTCTTGTTAAGTTTCTTCAGAGGGGGGTTGCCATTGCCATCCTCTGAGGCTGTGAAAGTGTGACTCGCCCAAGGTCACCCTGTGGGTTTACGTGGCCAAGCTGGGATTCGAACCCTGGTCTCCAGAGTCATAGGCCAGTGCTCAAACCACTATGTCAAGCTGGCTCCTTCATTGTGAAATAGGGAGAATTAATTGACAACATAATCCTATCAAATCATCTTAAGAAATCAATCTGGCCTTTCGGAAATGACATTTTGCTAGTATCTGCAAGGAAGGCATTGCGCTACCAAACTGTTCAAGCCAGATGCTCTTGCAAGCTTGAAAATACCAGATACATTGCCATTTTTTATTTTATTTTTTGCAAATTATAGAAATATCCTGTCTAGACCAAATTACTGTCAACATGAGACAAATGCAACCTCAGGTGCTCTGAGTAAATGGACCTAAGAAGAAAAGCTCTAGTTGCACATGCATCTGTAGAAATGTATTCTCTGAAATGCATTAACAGGCATCTCTGGTTTATTTATTTGTGTATTTACTTACTTACTGACTTACATCATGTCCTTCTCCCAGAGTAAGACTCAAGGCAGCTCACAGATAAAACTGGTTAACAGTTTACCAATGCAGTTTAATAAACAATTAAATTTCAACAGTATAAAATTTCATTTAAAAATGCAAAAGCTATAAACATTAACAACGTTTTTATGGTTCTCTGGCACAAAAGTCTACCGGTTTTATGGATATACCATGGAGTGCCAAAAAGCCAAATACTTGGGTTCAAAAGCAAGTCAAAGCTGAAGTCTCCCTAGAAGCCCAGAGGACTATGACTAAGCTGAGACTGTCATACTTTGGAAATGTCACAAGAAAATGGGTCTCATTGGGAAAGACAAGGATGCTTGAAGGCAGCAGGAAAAGAGGGAGACCACATTACAGGTGAATGGACTCAACCGAAGAAGCCGCAGCCCTGAATTTGCAAGACTAGGGCTGTTGATAAGTGGGCGACTTGGAGGTCTCTCATTCATAGGGTCACCATAATTCAAAGTTGCCTTGACGGCAATTAAGAACAACAATATAAAATGATATGGCGTGCACATTGGCCTTCTGGCAGGTGACCTGAAGGAGGGCCAGAAATGTGGCTCAGGCTTCATTGCCTCCATCTTTTCATCTTCCTTGTGCTGCCACTGAGCTAATATGAAAAGTGGTGCAGCAGCTGTGGCGAGGAATAAATGGAGAGGAAATGAATCTGCTCATGAAAAGCATCCTTCTTCTTCCTCCTCCTCCTCCTCCTGCTCCTCTTTTCATCTCTTCACTTCCATAACAGATTTGTCTGCTAGTTCTATATCACAGATCTGGTCTGAGCAGAGCGGAAATCAAAGTCACCCTTCTACAGACATTTTCCTCCCTTTTCCCTTTCTTACCATCTCGCTGTTGATAAGCCTGGACAGGAGAGAGCAAGCGCCGTTCCAAAGAGAGAGAACATTGACGTTTTCCCATGATAAGGTGCAATGTCTTTCTTTCTCTCTCCCCCCCCCCCCCCCGCAAGCTCTGGACAAAGGAGAAGAACGGGTAGCAATTGATTTTTGGAAAAAGGAGGCTTAACATTGCGCAGAACTCTCTGACACAAATGCCTCCGTTTGATACGGATTAATCAGTATGGACTTCGCCCATGATCAGAGGCACTGCTTTTGTTATTTCTGGGTTGGATGCTATTAGTAGTCTCAACTAGAGTAGTCTCACTAAGTCAGTGGCCAAAAACAGGCAAAGGGTAACCATCCTCATGTGCATTTCCATATGGACAATGAAGAAGCTGCTGGTCTTGGCTCAGATGGAGAAGAAGTGCCTCCTCCTTTCCCTTCCCCTTGGAGCCCAGACCAGCTGCATCTCCATTTTCTGAATTGCTTGTCCTCCAAGTGTTTTGGACTTCAGCTCCCAGAAGCCCCAGCCATCTTGGTCAACAGTCAGGATTTCTGGGAGCTGAAATCCTAAACATCTGGAGAACCAGAGCTTGGGCATCACTGGCCTAGCTCCTAGAGCCTCATCCAAAAACAGACGTACAGGTGTATAAGCCACACTTGCAGAGGTATGTTCCTCTAATGCAGTGTTTCCCAAACTTTGGTCCTCCAGATATTTTGGGCTTCAGTTCCCAGAAGTCCCATCCAGCTTGGCCAACAACCAAGAATTCTAGGAACTGAAGTCCAAAACATCTGGAGGATCCAAGTTTGGGAAACATTGCTCTAATGGGATGCTGTCCAGTGGAATCTATGCAACAGTCAGCTCACCTTTCAGAAACCCATGGTTTACTTTAATTGGAATTATCTCATTCTGAAAGTGAGCTCCGGCCCAGAGGAACCTAGGAAGCTGTTTTATATTGAGTCAGATTTTGGGGAAATCCTGCCTTTCTCCCTCAATTGGGACTCCTTGGGAGTCTGGCTTTGAGAGGAGAGGAATGCCTTGAGCCTCATAGCAAGCTGAAATCTTGCAAGATGTTTCTGTTATTTTTCCGAAAGTGTATCTCCTCCCTGTAGGGACTCTGTAACCTGCCCTCTTCAGTCACACAGGTATCCCACCTAACTAATTAAGGGAGTGATGTATCCCTTACTTCTTGGCACAACCACAGTGGGCATGCCTTGGAGTTGAATGAACAGCCTGGAAGTGCCTTGAAGTGCCTTTGCTTAAATGACAACAGATGGACTTCTTCTATTGCTTTACTAAAGTCTGACTTAAAGACGACCAAGAACATCCGCCCTGCTGGCCTCTTTTCTCTTCTGTTCTTCTTTTTCATTCACCACAGAACCCTTTGACAAGCTGTTAGAGGCATAAATGCTCATGGTGTGTGTGTGTGATATGAAAGGATCTTAAACTTCTCACAGCACGGAAGACTCTTGCAAATAATATTTAAAAATATAAAATTTAATAATTTAAATATTATTAAATAATATTTAATAATAATGATTTTTTTTCTGTTGATACCAGAATGCTAAGTTATTTTCAGAACTGTCAGTGTTCTGTGTAAGCTGAATACAGTTGTACCTCCCGATTCATGGGGGATCCGTTCTAGACCCCCCCCGTGCAAATCAGGAAAATTGCAAATATCCAAGGCCCATCAGTTACAATGGGCATGCGCTCCCGTGTGTGGTGCTGCGCACATGGTTCGGATGCATGCTCCATTTTGTCCCTTCCCGCTTGCCATCTGCGAAGGACTGAGCTCACAGATGCCAAATGTTTGTTTTTAATGTAGGACGTTATCACACCAGGGCCAATTCAGCAGTAATCGCGGTAGTGACAGCTAATGCAACAGTAGTGCTAGAGCACTTGATATTTTTGCAGAATTGCACAATAATTGCGACATAAATGCCAAATAATATTGAGACCATGATCCACATGCATCCAATTAGTACATTGAAACTGATCATTTTGGAGCTACAGCGCATGTCTGCAAATTATGTTTCTGTCCCACACAGAATAAAATACAATAAAATAAAATGGATTACTTCACCACATTCTTTTAATCCAGTGTAAACAAAATCATGCCCCATATATCAAAAGAGGACAGAAAACCACTGCAAAACCAATTCTGGCAATGAGAATGGGTTGCCCCCACCGAAATGCAGTCTGGGTAAATGTCCCTAGTTGCTTCCCCAATAGCGCAAATGAAGCGTGATTAACTTTCGCACTCTTGCAATCATGCTTCATTCGTGCTGTTGAGATGCCATTCATGGGACTTCCCCATGAATGGTTTGTTGCCAAAACATGCCAGGTTCTTCATGGGAGAAGTCCTGGATGAACATTTGAAAATCTTCAGCGCGATTACGCGATTATGCTGAGATTATGCCCTTTACTCCCATGAGTCTGAAAAATCTCCGCAAGCAAGTTTCTAGTACTCATGGTCATGTACAGAACTCCAAAGGAATAATTTTTAAACTGTTGCATGCTTTTATGGGGGGAATAACAAATGCCCCAAAACAGAGCCCTGCTCAACCCAGATTACTGTGTCTGAGTATGCCTACCAAAGTTTCTTGAAGAACAGACTATGAACTGGTACTTTTCAGGAGTGGCTGATGGCTTCCATGTCATTGGAGTGGGGAAATCCACTCTAGGTCTTAGCCTGCACTTTAAAGGACCAAACCCCATGACCCAAATAGTTGGATCTCCTCGGACGGTTCCATTAAAGTGCGGACAAAGGCCTGGAACGGATCCATCACCGCCCTACAGGCATGGAGTCAACCAGCCACCCTGACGGTGGCTTCTCCATTCTGACTGTCTTTTTGCTTCGTGCCTTCCAGTTTAAGGCCCAGATCCAACCATGGGGAAGCAGAACAGCAAGCTGCGCCCAGAGATGCTCCAAGATTTGCGGGAGAACACCGAGTTCTCAGACCTGGAGCTGCAGGAGTGGTACAAGGGCTTCCTCAAGGACTGTCCCACCGGCATCCTCAATGTGGAGGAGTTCAAGAAGATCTACGCCAACTTCTTCCCCTACGGCGATGCCTCCAAGTTTGCCGAACACGTCTTCCGCACCTTCGACACCAACGGCGACGGCACCATCGACTTCCGAGAGTTCATCATCGCCCTGAGCGTCACTTCGCGGGGGAAGCTGGAGCAGAAGCTGATGTGGGCCTTCAGCATGTACGACCTCGACGGGAACGGATACATCAGCAGGGAGGAGATGCTGGAGATTGTGCAGGTAAAGAACCCTCTCTGCATGCCAGAGTCTCCATTTAAATTGCATGCCTTCTCCCTCCTCCCCAACCATCCCACTCCAAGCCAGTAACTTGGCACTGGGGAAAGCACCAAACACCTGAGAAGGATGTGCAATGGCCTTATGCCAGTGAATCCAGTGAGCCTGGATTACCATGACATGTTTCCCATTCCAACTTGGCTGTAGACAAAGGACAGACCATTTCCTTAGCTCTTGTCTGCCTCCTGAGCCCCACCAATGCCAATATGTGTGTGTGTGTGTTGGTAAAAAATAAAGATATACCCAATTTCTGCTCTGCATTAAAACTAGGCAGAGTGTCCTTACAGCGGTGCCCGGTGACTTCCATTTCAGTGGGTCAGTGAATCCACTTTGGGTTTTGGATAGCTTGAAAGGAGCTGTCCAAAGTGCTAGACCTCATTGAGGTCTAGAGTTCAGCACCTTGGAGAACTCCTTTAAGGCCTGGCATAGAATCGATGCCCCTCTGATTGCTACTGAGTCCCCCAAATGTCCCCCAAAACAAAGCAGAGACGAACATCTGGTCATGTTGGGATTTGATCTTTCCTTCCTCCCATTCATTTTCTGGGGGGATGTGGCTCATGGTGGGTCCCGGGTGGAAATTTAGTCCCAGAACTTCCCCACAAGAGGGGCCCCATGAGAGCACCTAGGAGGTCCTTGCAGTGGTTTGTTGTAACCCCTCACTTGCTTTTCATGATTAAAAAAAATACTACTTATCACCTGTGGCCTTTCTCCTTTTCGCCTTGAGATGCGTTTACCAAACAAGTCCTCAAACAGCTCAGATGTTATTTATTTTTTAATAAAACGGGTGGGCCCTGGCTATTAAAGCCAGTCCCCACCATTTAATCAAGGAAAGCCTTTGCTGTGAATACGCTGATTAAACCGATTAAAGCTTGCAGCCCTAATTACAGAGCAGAGAAAAACCCCACTCTGCAAAGGGTAACTAATCTGAAGTGTGTGCCATTAGGAGCAACAATTTAATCGACCATTTAAGTTGATTAAAGCCAGGAGCTTTAAGAATGTGTGCGCATGCCGTGTTTACGGACAGTGCCGAAGGGTCGGGAGCATGACGCCTTGGGCTCCCGTGGATCAGCCAAAGGAAGCCAAAGCTTCTCCTGACAGCTAGGATATAAATACTAAAATAAGTAAGTCAACAAATATGTCCAAGGTGGTGAACTCCATTCCCAAGAGGAGGCTCTAGCACTTTGGGCACCTCTGTATAAAATTCAGGCTAGATCCCGGAGTGGATGCTCAGCGCCTTGAACACGGAGACTGCATGTGGCTGCTGGCTAAAGGCAATATGTAGCTCTTCCCTCTTTCCCTCTCCTGAGCAAATCCAGTAAGGGGGAAAAATATGGAAGAGGTGGTAGAAAAGTGCAGAATGTTTAGAAGCGTTTCGGATGAGGACGTCTGTAAAAATCTGTTTGACACCAGTGGAGACAAAAACCAAAGCCCTGTCTGGAAAGCTCTCCCTTCTCAGCCTGCTTCTTTTGCTTGCTGTGTTGAGAAGACAAGTCTTGTGTTTCTCTCTGTCCCTAAGCAGAGATGTTGCAGATTTGAAGGATAAGGCATCCTTCCAGACCAAGGAACTGTTTATAATGGCAGTAGATTAGCAGAGGTGCACACCACCATATGATGTGATTGTTGTTTTTGGATCTGCCTTGCACACAATCTGGTTGTTGCACCGGGCCCCTTTGCCTCTTCCAGTGGGTTGTAGACCTTTGCCACTCCTTTGTGCTACATACAAGGGGCCAGGAAGCAAAAGGGAAGAGGAAACAGATGCTCAGCAGCTGTTCCAGTCCTTTGCTGCAACAAGGCACAAAGCTTTAATCCCGTCCGTCCGTCCGTCCGGAGTCTGCAAGTCAAACGGAGCCCTTTGCAACAATGAGCCAAGCAGTCTTGATATTTTCAGAGGCTTTCTGGGTTTTCTCTTGCAACACCTCTTCAAAGGTGTATCCTTCGCCACAGTTGG
Organism: Phrynosoma blainvillii; assembly: GCA_026167975.1. Classification (NCBI taxonomy): domain Eukaryota; kingdom Metazoa; phylum Chordata; class Lepidosauria; order Squamata; family Phrynosomatidae; genus Phrynosoma; species Phrynosoma blainvillii. The sequence goes on from JANUYF010000008.1 coordinate 30,083,041, forward strand.
AATCCTAACACACATAATTCAGTATGCAAAAAAGGGGGATCTTGTAGCACCTTTGAGACTAACTAAAAGAAAGAATTTGGTAGTGCAAGGGTTTGTATGTAGACTCATCAGTGCTTCAGGTTCTGTCCAAGAATCTCGGAATCAGTGAGATGTTGCTCAATATCGTGCAGGTTATGAGTAGTGTCACTTCTTGTAGTCGTGCTGATGCGATCCTATCTATGAGGCAATTTTGTTCAGACGCTTTGTCAGCCCTTTTGGAATTGTGCATCACCATGGGAACCACGGTTCATAAAATCATAGTTCTGGAAGAAACGACAAGGCCATCTATCTAACCTCTGCCATACAGGAATACAGTGGGCCCTTGGTATCTGCTGGGGTTTGCTTCCAGGACCTGCAATGGATACCAAAATCCATGGATGTTCAAGTCCCGTGATATACAGTGGTGTAGTAAAATGGTGTCCCTCATGTAAAATATTCCTGAATCATTGATGATCTGGATCAGTGACAATCCAGATGTTCAGTCACTAACACTTGATGGAATGTGAAACTGAGAATGATAATAATGGTGGAGATCTTTCATGGTGGACATGCAGGTAATATTTTAAGCATGCAACAACAACAACAAACACACACACACATGTTGTTGTTGTTGTGTGCCTTCAAGTCATTTGCAACTTATGGTAACCCTAGGGAGAACCTATCCTGGAGTTTTCTTGGCAATATTTGTTCAGAGGAAGTTTGCCATTGCCTTCCCCTGAAGCTAAGAGAGTGTGACTTATGCACGGTCACCCAATGGTTTTTCATGGCCGAGCAGAGAATCGAACCCTAGTCTTCAGAATTATAGTCTAGCACTCATTACACCACTCTGGCTCCCAATATATTGATATTTCCAAGCCGTGGATGCTTGGATCTGTGGTTGCAGAATCTGTGGATGCAGAGGACCAACTGTATTCCACAAAAGGATTCCTGAAAGGTGTCCACCCCAACCTTTGTTTAGAGATCTCCAATGAAGGAGAGGGCTTTGCCCTCCAAGGGAATCTACTCCACTCTCAAGCAGCTCTTACATCCAAGAAGTTCTTCCTAATGTTTAGGTGGAATCTCTTTTCTCGGAATCTGAATCCATCGGTTTGTGTTCCAACCTCCAGAACAGCAGACAGCCATCTGGCTCCATCTTCTCCATGACTTCCCTGCAGATCTTTGGCTCTGTCATGTCATATATCCAGGCAGGAGATGAGGTTGCAGATCCTCTAGTTTTGTGGGAGCTCTGCTCTTAACAAGAGGAAAGGTCTGGGTGCAAATCTCCAGCTCAGCTAGGGGAGCATTAGCTTCCTACAGTTTAGAAGACCTAATGGATTTCTTGTTACAACTTGCAAAGACTCCCCAGGCCTGGGGTCTATGCATTTACTTAGGTGGGTTTAGATTTAGCTAGCTAAGAGTTCGATTTCGATTTCCAAAAAGGAAAAGGTGTTCTCTCTCTGTGTGTTTGGATGACAAATTGTGAGCAGGTGCGGTTGATATTTAATCCAAAACTCATAATGATATCACCAGGGGCCACCCCTATCATTTGGCCCCGAAACTTCAGGATCAGGGACAATCCTAAATTGGTGCCAACCTCACCCAAAGTCCACCTACTGGGTCCTTCCCAAATCTGGGTGCTCAACCTCAAAGGGATGTTGTTGTGTCTTTTGTTCTGGCCTGCCTTTCACAGATTGGGGTTAAGGATTAACCTGAAGGGACTTTGGGACATTCTCAACTTTGTTCCCTCGGCCTTTAAAAACACAAATCCATTTCCCGCCACTCCAGGTGTTCCCATTTCTTTTTGCCAAGGGCACATCGGAGCATCAGTTTATAAATATCTTAGACCCAGTTAGGAGCTACGTCTCTCCCCGCAACCTGGCAAATGATTCCCATTTGCAGCCTTTGCAATCTGTGCTACTTTTTTGGCGATCCATGGGGACCCCACCTGTTCTTTGCCTTGAGCTGTAGGCCACCCAAATCAAGCATAAAAGCATCCAGGTGTCACAGATCTCATCCCCAGAGTAAGAAGTCTCCCCCATCTCCAGATAGAGGAACACGCAAAGTAAACAGTCATTTAAATTGCAAAATATCATGTTTCATGCACAAAGCACAATCTTGCAATCTGAGCTCGAGGCTGGCTCTCTTTCCTAAACCTTTCCTCCTCATTTCACACCTTGACCATCAACTAAAAGTCTCCTGTTCCTGCTAGCACTAGCAATGATAGAAAGCCTGTGATGACCAGCATGGTGTAGTGGTTTAGGTGTTGGGTTAGGACTCTGGGAGACCAGGGTTCAAATCCCTGCTCAGCCATGAAAACCCACTGGGTGACCTTGGGCAGGTCACACTCTCTCAGCTTCAGAAGAAAGCCATGGTGGCTAACCTCTTCTGAATACATCTTTAGGGCCAGCATGGTGTAATGGTTGAGTGTAGGATTCAGCAAGACCAAGGTTTGAATTTTTTCTCAGGCATGGAAACTCTCTGGGTGATTTTGGGCAAGTCACACTCTCTCAACTTCAGAGGAAAGTCACTGTGGCAACCATCTTCTGAATAAATATTTAGGACCAGCATGATGTTGTAGTTTGAGTATTGGATCATGACTCTGGAGACCAGGGTTTAAATTCCTGCTGGGCCATGCAAAACCACTGGGAGACTTTGGGCAAGTCACACTCTCTCAGCCACAGAGGAAAGACAATGGCAAAACCTCTCTGAACAAGTCTTGCCAAGAAAACCTTGGGATGAGGTTGAAGGCTCATAACAACAGTGACAATCATGGTTCTTTGGTGTCTGAGCCGCATCCGATATTCATCTCCCCAAATGTGTTCTTGCAAAAATGACACAGAGCAGCAAAAAGTGTATTAGAAGCCTCTCTCTCTAGTTTTTCTGTGACTGAAATGATGCGGTCTGATGAGGGAGAAAAATGGGATTGTGAGAGATATTTCCTCTGAAAGCCTATTATGAGATTAACCAGGTAAGGGATTGCTGGTAATACAGTCCCAGTAAATCTCCTTGAGTTCAGGGGTAGCTGTGATTTCTCAAGGATCTCTGGGGAGAAAATGCAAACTGCTCCATTTACAGAAAAGTACCCTTCGGTGGAAGAGGAGAAGAAAGCAGAGTGCATAAGGGCTTTGTAGATATTTCTCTCCTGTCATACTATACTAGGATTTAGGGTCATCGCAAGGAAAGGTACTAATCATATAAGAACTTTGCACAACATATCGCTTATGGAACTCGTGGCCACAAGAGAGAAAGAGATTGAGATCATGTCCCTTGGCTTTTAAAAAGGGTCAGACAAATGCATGGAGCATAGTTATTCCATCAACAACTATTGACCAAGGAAGATAAATAAAACTTTTAGGTTTAGAAGTGGTACTTCAGACGCTAATAATGGACAGAGGAGGGAAGCCAAACGTTTCTCAACTTTCCAGAGATATCTGGTTGACCACCACCAGAAACAGAATACTGGATTTTGGTGGTTGTTTAGTATAGCTAGGAGCCAACTGTGGTTTGTGCCTTGGACTATGACCTTGGAGACCAGGGTTCGAATCCCCGCTCAGACATGGAAACTCACTGGATGACCTTGAGCGAGTCACACCCTCTCAGCCTCATGGGAAAGGCAATGGCAAACCACCTCTGAACAAATCTTGCCAAGAAAACCCCATGATAGGTTTGTCTTGGGTTCGCCATAAGTCGGAAACGACTTGAAGGCGCCCAACAACAACAAATTAGTATAGCAAAATGATTTCCATGATCTTACTGTGTTTCCTGTCTGGCTCTATGGTATCCTCTACTGGTAGTGATATGGCATTGCATGCCTTATATGTTAATGTACAGCGTGGTGTAGTGGTTTGAGTGCTGGACTACAACTCTGGAGACCAGAGTTCAAATCCTTGCTCTGCCATGCAAACCTTCTGGGTGGCCTTGGGCAAGTCACACACTCTCAGCCTCAAGGGAAGGCAATGGCAAACCTCCCCTGAACAAATCTTGCCAAGAAAACCACATGATAGGTTTGCCTTAGGGTCACCGTAAGTCGGAAACGACTTGAAGGCACACAACATCCAACTATCAGGATTGTTGTTAACTTCCACCAAGTTGCCTTTGATTTTTAGTGACCCTATGAATGAGAGACTTCCAAGTCAGCCTGCCCTCAAGAGCCCTGCTCAGGTCTTGCAGATTCATGGCTGTAGCTTCTCTTCAATCTATCCATCTGGTATTCAGTCTTCCTTTTTTCCTATTGCCCTCAACTTTCTACCAAGCATTATTGTCTTTTCTGGTGAATCCTTTCTTTTCCTGGTTTGGCCAAAGTGCAACAGCCTCAGTTTAGTCATCATAGCTTCTAAGGACAGTTCAGCCTTGGTTTGCTCCAGGACCCATTTATTTGTCTTTTTAGCAGTCCATGGTCTCTGCAAAACTGTCCTCCAGCGCCACATCTCAAATGGATTAATGCTCTTCCGGTCACCTTTCTTCAGGGCCCAGCTTTCACAACCATAAATAGAAACTGGAAATACAATGGCATGGACCATGCTAACTTTAGCATTCAGGGATATATCTTTGCATTTCAGGATCTTGTCTATTTCCCTTCATAGCTACCCTTCCAAGTCCTAGACTTCTTCTGATGTCTATCAGAATACCACCCTGTTTTGTTTCCTTCTGAACTGAATTTCTGAAATTTCGTTCTTTCTGGTACTGGGGCCAAAAGTTTGCTGCTTTTTCTCCTCTCTTTGCTGGCGATGGGTGTCCATCCATCTGAATGCCAGCGTCCCTTAGCCTTGCATTTTTTCAGGTGCCCAAACCATCCTGAAATTTGGATGGAAGAGAGGCAGATATTTCCAAACGATGCTGAGCGAGCGAGAAAGAAAGAAAGAAAGAAAGAAAGAGAAAAGGAGATGGAAGCTATTTCCCACGCACTGCTGCAATTTCTGTTTTCTCCCCAGAGAAACCTGTCCTCACCATATTGAATGTTAATTACCCGTTTCTTTAGGCAGGAAATGCATGCTGTCTTCTGGGGAAAGAGCACACTGGGTATTTTTCAGATGCTGCTTTTTGTTTAATCAAGTCTTTTCTCCTCTGTTCCAGTTCACATTCTGAATGCCTGGAGACTCAGGCAGATGTAGTCTCATTTCTCTGAACTTCTGAACCTTAAAACGAAAAGGGGAAACCCTCCAGATAAGGGACCGTGATGAAAAATTTAGATATGCATACACAGATATATACAGGAGAAGGCCATAATTTCTATCAGATGGATTTGAACGTCTCTGGAGAAAACCCAACACATTTCTTCATTTTACCCATCTTTATACCACTCTTCATTCCCCAATAGCTCCTATAGGTTTGCAATCTAAAAGACATGGCATAAGAGGAAAGGGGATGGGGAGGGAGGAGGGAAAAGCTCGGGCATAAGGTTTTTGGGATGAAAAGTTCAGCAGGATGTGTAGTTTAATAGATTGCATAGAGTTTGGAACCGTACTTGGCCAAACTTGGTGATCCCCAGAGGTGGTCCCAGTGGGTAGCTTCCATTCCTGTGGGGCAGTGGATCCATTCCATGTTTTTGGTTTCACTAGTGGTTTGAGTGTTGGACTAGGACACTGGGAGACCAGGGTTTGAATGCTGGCTCAGTCATGTAAACCCACTGGGTGACCTTGGGCAAGTCACACTCTCTGAGCCTCAGAGGATGGCAAAAGGCAACCCCCCCTCTGAAGAAATTTGCCAAGAAAACTCCATAATAGGTACACCTTAGGGATGCCATAAGTTGGAAATGGATTGAAGGCACACAAGAACAACAAAGGAGTTGTTCAGGTGCAGGAAAGACCAGAGTTCAGCTTGCTGGACATCTGCATATACTCCATTAAACCCTTGAGTGGATTCACCGCCATATTGATATGGGAACCACTAACCACCATTGCCTGGAGGAATTCACAGATATAGCCATGTTAGTCAGTAAAATCAGTATGTGAAGAGGTCTTGTAACACCTTTGAGACTAACTGAAAGAACGGAATTGGCGCCAAATATATCTGAGGAAGCAGACTTAAGTCAACGAAAGCTCCTGCTGCCAATTTCTTTCTTTCAAAGGTGCGACAGGATCTCTTCTCATACTGGCTGTAGGGCCAGAATTTGGGAGGACCGCGTGTCTCACCCGCCTCTCTCCCTGTTCCTTCTCTCTCAGGCCATCTACAAAATGGTCTCGTCGGTGATGAAGATGCCCGAGGATGAGTCAACCCCCGAGAAACGGACGGAAAAAATCTTCCGACAGATGGACACCAATAATGACGGTAAACGAGGAGCGAGAAAGAGATTAAGACACAAGCCTCATTGCTAAATCCAGAGAGCGCTTAGACAGAGAGAGGCAGGCAGGCTGATTAAATACATCAGGTTTTTTAGGAGGAGAAATTGGGTCAGAGGAGCATCGGAGGGGTGACCGACACAGTCAAGGGCCGGGGAGATTCAGGTCCAAAGATGGGACGAAGAGGAACAGACCATAAGAGAAATGGGTTGTTATCTCACTGTAGGAATATTTTATATCCTTTGTCTTGCTGGGAGTCATTTGGGATGAAATTGGGGGCTTGTATCAGCTCCAGTGTGCTAAAAGCAGGAGGTCAGAGCAGATGTGGATGAAAAGCCACCTTGGAAAATGACTTTAAAAAACAAGAACAGGATTCCAGCCAATAAGGAGGGGTTTTCTGGGGCAGAGGAGTGCATCCGTTCAAGGTTTTAAGGCTGAACTTTAAGGTTGAGGCTTAAACAGGGTCAGCACCTTGGATAGTTCCTGTAGAGTTCAGACTAAAACCCCAAAATGAATCCCAGATGGAAGTCGATGGCGGATGCCCCTGCCAGTGATCCGTAAAGTCCCACAGGAAATGAATTGCTGGTCCCGAGGCGTGAAGAGTAAGTGCCTGCATCAGATCAATAGTACACAGGGTGGCAAAGAAAGTGTGATAAAGTGCCACACTCAGAAATGACCTTGATGGTCACTTTTCAAGATCTTCCAGTTGTGCAAAATGCAGGTTGAGACTGTCCAGAGAAAGTGCAGCAGCTTTGAAAAGGATGAAACCAGTATGGGCATAAATTTCCCAGGAGTTGGAAATTGCTAGAGATTGGGTTGGCCTTCCTTATGGGACCTCAAAGAAACCCACATCCCTCCATTCCTTTCCAAAAAACTACCCAATATCCACCACCCATAATCATTTGAGTTATAGGGTGGTTTTACCATGTTCCCAGGTTGTTTTTGGCCCAGAAAGCTGCCCTTTTAAACCAAGAATTAAACATAGGGGTTATGGTGATTTTTCATTTTAAAAAAAAAATTTGGGGAGTAGAATTGCCATAGCCATCCCCCGGAAATAATCCAGGACCACACTTTGCCCACTCCTTCTATACATGAAAATGAGAGTAAAGAACTATTCTATCAAGCTTCAAAGGCTGTCTTTGGCATATCAATGCCAGCCTAAGAAAAGCATGTGTCCACTCTCTCCATGCAAAGTTGCTTTCAAGCTCAAAGTTGCATATACTTTTGCATCAGGCACTAGCAGCTCAAATTCTTCTTATACCTGAACATACCTTTGCCTGAAAGACGACGAAGAAGCTGAGTATTTTACTTGTGCTCTGGACAAGGCTACATTCTGTGCCCATTGCCGGTCTGGAAGAAGCGACATAGAGTTGTGAAATAAAATGTGACACAGCAAGAAGAACTGGTTGCAAAAATGATCCCAGAGGCATTGCTGGCTGCCTGAGGCCATGATACCATCAGCCATTCCAGTCCAGTTGCTCAAAAGTTTCCATCCATTCTTTGTGCAAAGGGATAGCCAGATGTTGGCCTTTCTTTCAACAGGTACGCAGTCTTTCTTTGCACACAATCTGTGTTTCTGTGTATCTGTTGCTATCTATGCTCAAGCCAGGATTTTACATCAGGGTTGTGTAGTATGAATCTCCACAGGTAGAATTGCACTTTGTGCTATGCAACTTTCAGTGGTTCCCAAATGTTGGTCCGCCACATATTTTGGACTACAGTTCCCAGAATTCTTGACTGCTGCCCAAGCTGGCTGAAGTCCAAAACACTTGGAGGATCAAAGTTTGGGAATCACTGCTCTTGAGTCCCAATTTCAGGAAAAAATGGTTTATAAATAATCTTCATCTCCAGTATTCAGCATCTCCATCATTTCTATCATCTCTATCACCCCCATCTCCAGCTTAATCATCTTCATCTCAATCTCCATCTCCATATTCTCCATCTCCTCCATCTCCATCTCCTCCATCTCCATCATCTCCATCTCCATCATCTCCTTCTCTATCTTTATCATGTTCTTCTCCATCATCGTCTCCATCTCCATCATCTCCATCTCTATTATCTCCTTCTCCATCTTTATCATGTTTATCTCCGTCATCACCTCCATCTCCATCTGAATCCATCTCCAGCATCGCCACCTCCACCATTTCCATCTTCTCCATCATCTCCATCTGAATCCATCTCCAGCATCTCCAGCATCTCCATCTTCTCTATCATCTCCATCTCGATCCATCTCCACCATCTCCATATACAGCATCTCCATCATCTCCTTCTCCTCTTCCTCCTTTTCCTCCTCCTCCAAAAAATTCAGGGTCTAGGATGATCCTGAACTGGCACTCAACTACTGAACAGAGGGTTTGGTTTGATTTCCCCCTCTTCTCTTTCCTTGGCAGGCAAACTGTCCTTAGAGGAGTTCATCAAAGGGGCCAAGAGTGACCCGTCCATCGTGAGGCTGCTGCAGTGTGACCCCAGCAGCGCCTCCCAGTTCTGAGCTCCCTTCGACAACCAGGAGACGGCAAAACCCAAGGGGGGACCTACCACCCCCCCTTGGCACTATGACCACCACCACCAACCACCACCACCACCAACCACCTCACGTGGCTCACAGGCAGGTGACCGGCTTCCAGTTATCCTCCTGTGGCAAAACCGGACATGTTCCCACTGCCAAGCCAACAGCACTGCCAGCGTAGTGGTTTCTTTAGACTCACAAGTCTACTGCCCCAGTTCCCCGTCCCTGAACACTGTAGTTGTGTGTGAATGTTAATACCGTAGGGGAGGGGGTGTGGACAGGTTTTGGGGTGGGAGCGGTGGTGGTTGCCCCAAAATGGCAGACGGGTCCCTTCTCAGTGAGCTGCCAAGCATTTGGGTCTTGCAAAATGCCTCCTTCTCACCCGCCAGCCTCTCTGGGGTGTGGTTGCATGTTGTGCGTGTATGTGTATGTGGGTAGCACACTTTTTATGATCGTGGCGACTGCATGCACGCTCTGTCTGCATGTGTCTTTGATTACGAGAGAAAAGTGAGGTAGTTCGAAGTCAATCTCGTGAGAATCTTGGTCCAAAAAAACCCTTTCGAGGCCACATTGGAGGGGTTGCAAGAGACATTGAAAAATGTGTGGTTGAAATGGTGGAAGCCACAAGCATTGAGGGGGTGCAGTAGGGTGTGTTTGTGTGCATGTGTGCATATGCGTGATGGAGAAGACCTTGCTGTGGACACAGGTTCAGCATTGGTCCTTCCCCGTTGGCAAGTGGAATATATTCTGTAAATTAAGCACAAAATGTACAAATTTGCATCGTTTAGAGTCAAGCGTTCTTAGTAGAGTCAAACATTAGTTCTGGTTTGGCACAGTAGAATGGACGCTGTCCTGTCTCATTGAAAACAAGTTGAGCTATATAGTCTTTGGCTGCACCAAGAAATCTAGGGTTGGGGGATAAATGGACAATAAATTCACAGGCTAGAACGTGCAGGCGGAGGCTTTATGGACTGGAAACAGCCCTTTCCTAGTCCCTTAATATCTAGGGGAGAACACACTCCTTCGCATACAGTCCAATGGTCCTGATTTGGCAGGGACGGTCCTGATTATTCCTCTGCCATCCCACCTTTTCAGCTGCTTTTAAACAGTCCCAGCTTCATGCTCACATCCTCTATTTGCCTGGGAGGGGGGGAGCTCACTTTGCCTCCAAGATCACCCCTACGTCAGCTCAAAATTTATTTTTAAAGGACGACATATGGCTCTGGAGATGCTGAAGACATTCAGAAATGGGGAGGTGTTGAGCTTCGCAGTTCACAGGCCTGAGACCTGCGTGGTGAGAAAGCATGGCGGAAGATGCCAACACTTTGAAGAGAAACGGGGAATTTGGCCGTGCAAGGACAGGAAATAAAGGGTTGGCTGAGATCCCAGGGTTCAAAATGAAGGCACTGTGTTCCCTAAATAAGAATTCTGCCCCCCAAAATAAAATGTTCCTTCAGTCCCCACATTTCTAGCATTGCAAAGACTTAAAACTCCGGTTGAGCATTTGGGAAATAGAGTTTAAGCATGCAAAGAAAAATAGCATGCAAAGTGACCCTGGGAATGCAAACACAGAGTTCTAGATGTGAATGGTTTTCAAGAGTTGTAGTCTGCAATGCTAGAAATTTGGAAACTGAAGAGAAATCCCACCCTACCCCCATTGAGAGGGATCCAGATTATGCTTTTTGACTCTTCTTGCACATAGACCTGAGAGGAATAGATACAGTGTGGCTCTTTAGACTGTGTCTCCCATTATCCCCTATAGCCCAAAGTGAGGGATGCTTGGAGTTCCAGCCTAAGAACTACTGACACCCGTGCCCTAAGAGATCTGAGTCCACCTTTGGCCCTACTCTTTTGGGGGGCATTTGCAGCGGAGGATGTGATTCCTTTGGGTAAACCTCAGAGGACTGGGATTAGAAAATGAACCCTGTGTGGAGAGACTGGCAGTCCTACCTGACAAACCATGTTAATTGATGCATAGTGGTGCAGATGCATAGCAACTGCAACCAAATGTATCGCAATGAAGCAGGGGTGGCCATCACAGCATCCTCCAGATGACATTGCATTGCAACTCCCAGCATTCCTACCACTGGTTGTGCTGGCTAGGGCTGCTGGGACATACAGTTCTAGCACACCTGGAGGGCTTTGTGGTTCCCACCCATCCAATAAAAGGCCAGCTTTTTAAAATGTTTTTGAAACTTACTGCAAACTCTCGAGGTGTAACTTTTGATGCTGTTGTCCCATGAGAATAACAGATCAAGAAGCTGAAATGAAGGGGGGCATGCAAACCATACAAATACACACACACACAAACACACACACAAGACCTGGTGTCCTGGGTGATGGTGCCCATCTCTCTCCTCCTCCACCCCAAATGCCATGCTGGAGAAGGAACAGAAGAAATTGGGGTTTTCACCAGAGGGTTGGATTAGATGATCCCTGGGGTTCCTTCTGCCTCCACAATTCTGCAGTTCTGTGAATTGTGACAACAACAGGATGGGAGCTAAGCTCAGAAATGGATTTCACATGCCCCCTTTTTGCTTGATCCAACCATTGCCTCTTCACTGTTCCTTGTTTGACTTACTAAGGGGTCAGTCACACTTACATTTTTTGCATGGAGAGATTTGCATCTGTGAATCGATTCAAAATTGATTCACTGTTCCCACTACGCTTTAAGGCAGCAAATCTCTCCGTGGCATTTAAATCCGATTTGAAGTTCCCATTCGCCACCATTATTCCAGATCAAAATGGAGGCACCTCCATTTCTTGAACGGTAGCTGCGCAATCCAAATCGATCCGGTAGTGCATTTATACTATTGGAGATGCGGATCATTGTGGTTCTTTAAAAAAGAACCGCTAAGGGATCCGGTGCCAAATGCACTGGTTTAAATGGGCTTTTCGGTGCGCCTCCCCCACAAACTGCACTGAGGCAACTCCGTGCCAATGCGAATGACCCTGAAATAACTTGGTTTCCACGTTGGGTTATTTCGTGGTGTGAATGACCCCTTAGATGTCCCTCTCTCCCCAAACCTCCATACTTCTCTTCTTTTTTGAGAGAGGTAAGGCAATGTGACTTTAATTTAGAGCTTTGCAATCTACAACTCCGTAACCACACTCCTAGATTTCCCTCCCTTCATTTGAGTAACAGTACCAGAGCCAAAACCTGTAAGAATGGCAGGTCCTCAAAGTCAAAAATCTCTCCCCATTCCTCAAATAAGTCAAAGAAAGCATCTCTCAATTGCATTGCCCTCCTCCTCCTCACTCTCTTTCTCATCCAAGTTGCCCTTTTGGTGGGCTACTGGTCAACTGAGGTGCTCCGGTCACTTTGTGGTGACTTTGCTGCTGCAAAAACAGCTGAGGGCAATGGTCACACACACACACAAACACACACACACACACACACAATTGCTGTGCTCTGGTAGATGGATGGACAGAAAGTACAGCTCCACCTTGTGCAAATCAAAGCTTTGGGCTGCTCAAATATATATATTGTAATATATATATATATATATATATATATATATATATATATATATATATATTTTACAATCCATTTATCACCAGAGTGCATGCTGGAAGGAGCAGGCAGCGAAAACTGTGGGGTTGTTTGTTTGTTTTTAATACCTTCAAAATAAAATTTGAACAAAAAAAAGAAGTGTTGCTTTGTCTCAGTGCATTCATTGGTCCACAGCGTCACGGCAGAGGTTCACGGCTGTTTTGGAGAATTTAAAAAAAGAAGTTGGGGATAGAGGGTATAAAAAGAGAAAGAAGTTCAGAGAGCACAAGAGTGTCTAATTGTAGTGGAAGGAGGTTTGGCCTCCTTTGGGTAGAAGGAAAAGGCTGGCATGGGTCCTTTTTTCCATGCTCCAGAGCTCAGCCAGGATGGAGAGTGATCAGAATCTCTCCCTTCTGTGCTTTTTGGAGCGATGCAAGCTAAAAGACGAAGGAAGATGGCCAAATACGTCCAAAGTCCGAGGTCTTTCCCTAAGAGCCACCTTGGCCATTCGCTCCTACAGCCACACGGTCTCCACTTGACCCGTCCGCAGGAGATCCCGGTTCTCGCCGGCCTCTCTCTTCTTGACTGTGACGAACTCCAGAGAGACCTTTGAAAGTCCAAAGGGTAACATCAATGGAGCAAAGCAGCGAATTAGGACATGCAAGCACCCAGAGAGTTGACCATAGAGTTGCGCAGGAGGACCTACAAATTCCTAGAGAAGTGTTTTCTCTAGGAACGTCGAGGTTCTCCAGCACAACTCTATGGTCAACTTCTGGTAGGTAAGAGTTACACTGGAGGACCTAGAAATCCCCGTTGAGGATTTCCCCTCAGTGTTTCCCCCAAGAGAGTATAGAAAGATACTAAGTTGATCCAAAGTCAACTGAACACATCTAGCATTACAGTTGGGCCTCCGCATTTGCAGCTTTGACTTTTTGCAATTTGATTATTTGCAGTTTTGATTAGTATGCTCTCTCTAGGAATTTCTAGGTCCTCCAGTGTAACTCTACCTACTAGAGGTTGACCATAGAGTTGTGCTGGAGAACCTCCAAGTTCCTAGAGAAAACACTTCTCTAGGCATTTTTAGGTCCTCCAGCACAACTCTATGGTCAACTTCTGGCAGATATTGACAATAGAGTTGCCTTGGAAAACCTAGAGATTCCTAGAAAGGTGTTTTCTCAGGTAAAAGAAGCAGTGGTCTTTTTATTTGTGGTTTTTCCACTTTTACGGGGGTCCTGTGCCCCTATCCCCTATAGCAAACATGGAGGGCACACTGTATTTGTCTTTACTATAAGCAGGTCTTTTGGAGAACTAATGGCTCTTAATTGCCCACTGGGGACTCAGCCATCTCAAATTACTTTGCAGAATAACAGGGAGGCTTCATACACCGATATGTAAGTCCCAGAGCTCTGAACTTCTGACTATATCACTGGATATCATCATCAGTTGAAAGCCTTTACAGCCCCAAAGCTTCAGGATGTGGAAAACTTTTATCTATTTGTTTAATTTACACATCACCTCAAGATCGTTTTGGACCTTGTTTGTTTCTGATGGCTATTTTCTTTCCCTTCCTACGGTGATGAACAGTGGCAGCTTCTGTGTGAGTGGGGCAGGGAACTTTAAAGGAATTATTCAAAATCCTGAACCCAATCTCCACTTAAGAATTTCAGGACTTTGGAGCACCCAGTTTGAGTCTGGAATAGATCCACAACCACCATTGACACAGAAGCTTCTAGCCCCTGTGGGCAGTAAGGGCAAAACAGCAGCGTTTGCATTGATGGAAATCAAATACCTTTATCATTGGGGAGCAGGGGATTTAAGGAATGTTCCTTGGTGCCCCCAAGTGACCAATTCAGATATTGCACTATGGACATTGGGCGGGGGGGGGGGGGGGAGCAAAAAATATTGCAAAGCAATCTCAGCTACAGCATAAACTTAGTGAGCTGGATAGGTTTAGCCTGGGAAAGAGGAGGTTAAGGGGGGACATGATAGCCATGTTTAAATATTTGAAGGCGTCTCATGTTGAGGATGGAGTGAGGTTGTTTTCTGCTGCTCCAGAGAATAGGACACAATGGAGCCTTAATGGATGCAAGCTCCAGGAAAAGAGACTCCACCTCAACATTAGGAAGAACCACTGCTTGATAGTGGAATATGCTGCCTTGGAGTGTGCCAGAGCCTCCTTCGTTGGAGGTTTTGAAACAGATGGCCATCCATCCCAGGGAGTGCTTTGAAGGAATCTTCTTGCACGGCAGAATAAGGTTGGACTGGATGGCCCTTGGAGGTCTCTTCCAACTCTAGCATTCTATGAAGTTCTTCCTCCCCTAAACAAAGAGGATGCTTCCGAGTGCTTCCATCCTACCTTTTTCTTCCTTGTCCTCCTGCAACAGAGCTTCAGGTTCAGGAGGCCCAGGGTGATCATAAAGCACCGGATACTGAAGATGATCTCCACCGCGTCCAGGAAAAAGGAGAGGCTCCAGAGGGCCAGCGCAGAACTCTGGATGGAGGACGGAAAAGACTTTTGTAGCAACCAACACAACCCAATGCTCAGCATCAGACTCAGGGATGGGTGGGGAACATGGATCATCCAGTCCAGGGTTAGGAGTCAAGTTTCTTCCTGGAGATTGTTGGACTGCAACTCCCAGCATTCCTAACCACTGGCTATGTTACCCAAGGCCTGGGAGTTACAGTCCAAAAAGATATCTGGAGGGTTGTAGGATTCCCAGCCTTGGTGTAGCCTATGTGTCCCCCCACTTTGCCTCTGAACCAGAGAAGTCCTTCTGTCCATCCCACTACACAATCCTGCTGTATTTTAACTCTAACTAGGAATAGAAAGACCATTTGAAAACATTCAGAAATTGTGGAGAAAAACATATTTCTTGAGTTCAGTTAAATCAAGTAGGAGAATCCTGGATTGGCAAGAATCTTCATGGTTTGGGGCTTATTCTGGGCAAAATTGGCACTATTTCTCTGAAAAAAAAACAACTACAGCATTTTCTGAATATAATAATAATAATAATAATAATAATAATAATAATAATTTATAGCCTGCCTCTCCCTATGGACTGAGGCGGGTTACAACAAATAAAGGCTGGTTACAACAACAACAACAAATAATAATAATAATAATAATAATAATAATAATAATTATTATTATTTTGCACATAGGCAATATTCTTCCATGCAGAAAATGCTGTTTTCTGAGCAAAAGAAAAGAAAGAGAGAGAGAGAAATCCCCATGTGTAAATTTTGTCCAGAATAAATAAAAGACTATGATGAACTGTGTGTAGCCTTTGGAAATTGTTCAGTTGTTGAAGGCTTTCTCACAGCTGGAAGAAAGCTATCAAAATTACTCCTTGAGAAGTAATTGAGAAGACAAAGAGGTGACATGATAGCTGCCTCTAAATATCTGCCCTCACTTTAAAATTGAAGGGAGTTTATTTTCTGTTGTTCCAGAGAGCACCACCCAAAGTGAGACGTGAAATTCTAACTAAATGTAAAATCGAAGGCATTCACAGCCAGCATCCATCGTTTTTTGTGGGTTTTCCAGGCTGTGTGGCCATGTTCTGGAAGAATTTATCCCTGGCGTTTCGCCTGTGTCTGTGGCTGGCATCTTCGCCTCTGAAGTCTGTTCCATCAGGGATACATTTTTCCAGAACATGGCCACATAGCCCCAAAAACCCACAAAAAAAAAATCTTCTATCTACCGTAAATGTTTGGAAGAATGAGATTAAACATTGCTTGAGGATGGAAGAGACTTGCTTGGAAAATGGGAGACCTTTCTTCATCCAGGGGAGGGGGGGTCCCCGCTTCTCAGGGAGGCTTTGGCTGAGCTTTCCTGCACTGGCAGGGGTTGGACTATATGACCGCTGGTGGACCTTTACGGTTCTATGGGAGTTGCAGTCCATCAACATCTACAGGGCAATGCTATGCCCACATCTGGTCTCACCCACATGGAGAACTCTGCTAGGGTTTTTCTTCTAAAGGATGATGCTCTTGAAGAGGACGGTTCCACCCAACGTCCATCTTTGTCCTTACCCTCCCACTGCCACTCCACAGAGTCCCTTACAAATTCCCTTCAAGGCCACATGTATGTGTATATGCCCCCTCCACTTACATAGACCCGGGTGGGATCGAAGGGGCATTCGTGGGAGATCTGGATGAGGTCCACGTTGGCAAAGGTGCAGAGCTCCAAGAGGGTTCGCCCTCGGTTGGCAAAGGTCACAACGATGGCCACCGCCAGGCCCACCGAGCAGAAGAGGGAGAGGAGGGTGCTGCCGACGCTGAGGGAGAAAACGGCCCATGTCTGGAATGGAAAGAGAATACATTCACCGCTGGGCTTGTCAAAAACAAAGACAGCTTGCTGTGGGTCCAGAATATGTGGGTGCGATCCCCCCCCCTCCAAGATGGTGCACAGCGGTGGCAAGGGAAGGCAGGCACAGGTCATGAGCCTCCAACATTTCACAGATGAAAACCAGGACACAGATGAAAACCGAGCAACATCAGAGGGTGGCCAAAAACTGGAGGGCGACTAAAATGAAGAAGGGTCTGGAAACCATAAAGCCCTATGAGGAACGATTTAGGAAACTGGGTATGTTTAGCCTGGAGAAAAGAAGGTTAAGAGGGGATATGATAGCCCTCTTTAAATATCTGAAGGGATGTCATATTGAGGATGGAGGAAGCTTGTTTTCTGCTGCTTCGGAGAATAGGACACAATGGAGCCTCAATGGATGCAAACTACAGGAAAAGAGATTCCACCCAAACATTAGGAGGGATGCCCTGACAGTAAAGACTGTTCGACATTGGAACACACTCCCTTGTAGGATGATGGAGTCTTTAAACTGAAGTTGGATGGCCATCTGTCAGGGATACTTTGATTTTGAGTTCCTGCATGGCAGAATGGGGTTGGACTGGATGGCCCTTGAGGTCTCTTCCAACTCTATGATTCAATGATTCTATGATTCTAAGATGGCCAAAATTATTAAGAAGGAAGACATCTGTGTGTGCAACCTCAAGTTATGTGTGTGTATGTCACTGAAAAAAGCCATAATCTGCCATTCTGGGCATCCTTTTCTCTCATGCCTGACTTTCTTCATGGCCCCTATAATGTTTGTAGCCCTTTTTGTCCTTTCCGACACAACAGTCTACTCTGGAGTAGCTATATCTGTGTAGTGCATCCACAAGATCTTGAGCCTTCGCTTGCCATGCTTTTGCATTTTAATGGGGCTCAAGAATTTTCCACCTCAGTGGTGAGGACTTTGGAAATGCAGAAATGGGAAGATAGAGCTTTTGCATGCACTAAACTCATGGAAAAAGTTGTCATAATATGGACTTTGGAGTCGCAGGCCTGCAGTTTCAAGAGCTCAGTTTCTTCCTACTGCAACAACTCTGGGAGGGAAGGTGGGAACCTAGATTATAAATTAACAATTTTGGAAGCAAGCCCTTTTTGGGGTGAGGCTGTTTGCTCTCTGTATTTTTCTGGGACGCAGCCTCCAGCAGCAGTTTTAACAACCTCTGGAGCTATTGAACTTTCCAAGCCATTATCTCGTATTCTGGGTGAGGCAGTCAGCCAAGGTGCCAGTTAATGTCTGGCAGGTGAGATCTGGGCTGGGCGCAGGGTGCGGATGAATAAAAGAAAAGATTTCCTCCCGTGGATTCAAATGCAAGTTGCATGAGGCTGAGAGGCTGTGACTTCCTCAAGGTCACCCAGATGGTTTCCATGGCTATGCAGAAGAGGATTTGATCATAATCCAGATCTCGAACCATTACACCACATTGCCTCTCGTGATACAGAATTAGCTTAAATATATAGAATCATAAAGTTGGAAGAGACCACAAGGGGCATCCAGTCTATAAACTGAAGGACTTTCCCTGCTCTGAAATGTGACCGGTCACTTAACAGGGATATTTTGGTTCCCGAAATGCTGCAAATTTCTTACCAGAGGTTTCTGGGAGATGTACCTAGAAAGTACAATGGCTGCAATGCCGCAGGAGATGGTCTGCCAAGAGAACACAGAAGTCAGGAAATAGCACACTGCAAGTGATGCCGCGATGCCGCAAGGAGCGCCATTCACATGTTGAGCCCCAAAATCCCACTTTCATATTCAGGATAGAACTGATGCCGATTGGGAGATTGGGACTAACAGGAAAGACTGTTATTACCCAAAAAGTAAACATGCAGCCACAATCAATAACACCAATGATACAATAATACAAATATTCACATAGGACGTTATCACACGGGGCCCAATCCAAACAAAATCCACACGAAATCCCGACCTAATACGTATTATTGGTCCGTGTTTTCACACGACGTCGCACAGAACCCCGACAGAAAGCGGAATGATCCGAGATCTTTTGAATTTCGGTTTCTTCAGGAATTGCAATTGCGCGACGGGAATCATTTCGCATTTACCATAGGTCTGATAACCAAATACGTATTGTGGCGCATTTCCCCGCTGTTGCCATGGTTCCAGTGAGCATTCCTCTCTCTGCGCATGTGCAGGAGGCTCATTTCGGCTACATTTACGGGGTTTTTTCTCTTGTGTGTGGACGTTCGATACACTTACTGTAAATGCGCAATGAAGGTAATGACGTATGCGGAAACAAGGGCTATTTCCCGTTTATTTTCGGGATGCCTCATTTCCACTTTTATTTCCGCTTTCTGGCCCACGTGTGAAAACGTCCATAGACAATATGTTCTGTTTTTCCCTGCATGAAAATGATAGGTTTGCAGACGTTTCGGTTGCTGATCTCAGGACCCAAAGTAGCTGCTGCATTTCGAAGAATTCTGAATTTTTGCCCCCCCCCCCAAAAAAGTGAGGGGATCACACCTTTGAACTATGCTTATGTCTTACACGTTAATAAGGGTGCAGCTTGAGCTAAAAATAAGCAGGAACTCCAGCGAGCGAAATTCCTGGCATGATAAAAGGAGAGTGTTGGAGAGAGCTCTGCCCTGCAGCCTGCACAGAACTTGCTTTGCAGGCCATAAAGCTGTTGCATAGACTGTGCTTTGCCGGTATTTCAGAATAGACAGCGCAACCCCTTATGGCAACGCATTCAACAGTATGGAAGAAAGTAAAGAAGGATACTTCAGGGATACTAAACTTGGCCCAGAGTGGGAAAGAGTCAGGTTTTATCTTGCATCTTCCCTGTATCTACATGCCTTGCACCCAGGTTTGGCTTCTCGGTGCAGCATTGCAAGGGAACACAAAACCACAGGAGCTGCTGGTGCCTATCTATACGCAATGCCCTTTCCTCCATGCCTCCCTCTGCAGCAAAACACATGCAAAGCAATGCATACCAAGATGGCGGAGATCACCGTAATGATGTTGGAGATGGCATACTGGAGGGAAATGGTGTCCTGAGGGTTGGCGATGTGGCGTAGCACCGTCCCATGAACCAGGGCTCCAGTGATGAAGTTCAGGTGGCCGATGACGATCAAGATGAGGCCTGTTTTCATCAAGAGCTTCTGGGTGCTGCTGGGGTCCAGGTTGTCTGAAAGAGAGCAAAGAAAGGCATTCCTTTCAGTGCCAAGTTCTTCCTGTTCCGCACGGTCTCATAAGAGGACCACTCTTGTAGAGATGGAGAATATTGGAAACGGAGGCATAGCCGTGAGAAAAAATATACAATCACAAGCTCCTTTATAGGGCTGCAAGATCTTTAGGCTTTCAAGCTCCTTATTTAGAATCGCAAGATCTTTAGGGTTTCAAGCACCTTATTTAGGATTGCAAGATCTTTAGGGTTTCAAGCTCCTTATTTAGGGTTGCAAGATCTTTAAGGTTTCAAGCTCCTTATTTAGGGCTGCAAGAACTTTAGGGTTGCATTTTCCTTATTTAGGGTTGCAAGAGCTCAGGGCCCAGCCCTTTTTCTTTTTCTTTTTCTAAGGACTCTCAGTGTTTCTATATATATTTTAAAAGAAAACTTAGGACATAAAACCCTTACACAGAAAGTCCCTAAACTGGGATAACTAGAAGACTAACAGGAAAGACCGTTACCACCCATATACCAAACAAGCAGCCACAATCAATAATACAAATACAATATGTTCTATTTTTCCATGCAAGAAAATGATCATGAGATTCAGAATGCATTACAAAACAAGGCATAGCATCCTTTAAGCTTAATTATGTCATCAAAGAAGCAAACACGAACCATCAAGAATAAATAGTTATGTTCAGTGCAAAAGCTTCCTGTTTCATACAAACTCAGAAGAGGAGAAATATTGGAAATTGAAGCATAGCTGTGAGAAAAATATACAATTACAGGCTCCTTACTAGGCTTGCAAGATCTCAGGGCCCGGCCTTTTTTTCTCTGGTCCTTGGGCTGAGAAGGAGGAATCTCAAGGCAAGAACAACACCTTAAAAGGTGTGCATCTTTATATTTTCCTCAGTTTCACCTTTGAATGGTGCAGTCTCAGTAACTAACTACTGTATAAGGAATCAACCCTGGGTCCAGGTTTGGAATCACTTGGCATTTGACACTTGAAGGAATTCTCTGCATTTATGTCCTTTTGGGCTGTGTGCATTTCTCGCCCCTCTTTGAATATCCCAAATGGCAGATGGAGATTTCATAAAAACAGAGCATTGGAAGGGACCTCAAAGGTCATCCAGTCCAACCTTCTACCTATGCAGGAAATCTACAACTGCAGCATCCCTAAGAGGAGATGTTGTTGCATGTCTTCGAGTAGTTTCTGACTTAAGGCGAACCTATCACAAGGTTGTTCAGAGAGGGACAACTTTGCCTTTGCCTTTGCCTTTGGCAGCATGCTTTTTAGAGAGTGTGACTTCCCAAGTGGGTTTTCATGGCTGAGCAGGGATTCAAACCCTGATCTCGAGTCCAAGACCCAAACCACAATGGCTCTCCCCTGAGAGAGCACCATTCAGTTGAAAAATGCCAATGAAGGAAAGCTTGCTACCTTGAGGACAGAAGGTAAAATTTCATGGAGGGAGCAAAATTCTTAGCTGGAGGGCCATGCCTTCATTTTGCAAACACACACCGAGAGAGAAAACCCGTATCTGCATTCCTGTGCTGCCCCAGATTTGGGCCTTGTCAGCAATCTCTTTTCCCAGCAGATGATCCATCCCAGGCATGTTGACTGGAGAGCCATAAGGAAGTCTCAGGTAATGTGGCATTTCCTTTCCTTTCCAAATAAGCCAGTATCTTTAAAGATTAACCACTTGTTAAACAGCAAATGGTAACAGAGGTCATCCTCTCCCAACTAGAACCTCCCAAGGAAATTGGCAAGACCACCTCTGGATACTCTTTAAGAAAAAACGGTGAAATCCATGGAAATGCCGTACGTTGACAGGCAACGTGAAAGCAAACACACACACGGGCCTAAATATCCTAAAGGCACCGGATCCAGCTAAGGAGGATCAGCTCTGGTCAGTACTTGGATGGGAAACTGCCAACAAACATCAGGTGCTGTTGGCTATATTTTGGAGGATGGTGGTGGTGTGTGCCTTCAAGTCATTTCCAACTTGTGGCAACCCTAAGGCGACTCGATCAAAGGGTTTTCTTGGCAAGATTTGTTCAGAGGAGGTTTTCCATTGCCTTCTTCTGAGGCTGAGAGCATGTGACTTGCCCAAGGCTTTCCAGTGGGTTTCCATGGCCGAGCTTGGAATCGAATCCTGGTCTCAAGTCCAACACTCAAATATTTCAGAGGAAGGAACTGGCAACCGTTTCTGAGGATTCCTTGCCTAAGAAAACCCTGTGAAACTCAATCAACCCGTGACTTGAAGGCAAAGACCAACACGCCATCAGAAGAAGTGACTGTTTACATATATAATGTACAGTGATGCAGATTTTCTCATGCAAATCAAAGTCCTTTTTCTACACAAGTGTGACAAAACTCTTGGAGAATGAAAAGGCGATGCAGCGTGGAACAGCTTTCCTGGTTTTCAAACCAAGCTATTGAGCCATTTTTGTAACATGAGAAGGAGGGCAAGCGTCTTGAAAGGTCACACCTTTTAACCTGTAAATTTCTTTCTGCAAAGAGGTGGAACTGTTAAATTTAGGAAATATTGCGTATGTTGACAGACACTTGGAGATGTGCTTGGCTTCAGACTGTTTCAGCTTGTTTTAGCCTGCTATATTGTTTAATGTGTCTTGAGGTTATTTTGCTTAGACTTCTTGTTGTTGTTGTTGTTGTTGTTGTTGTGTGCCTTCAAGTCATTTCCAACTTATGGTGACCCTAAGGCCAACCGACACAGAGTTTGCTTGGCAAGATTTCTTCAGAGCGGGTTTACCTTTGCCTTTTTCTGAAGCTGAGAGAGTGTGACTTGCCTAAAGTCACCCAGTGGGTTTCCATGGCTGAGCAGAGATTTGAACCCTGCTCTCCAGAGCCATAGTCCAACACTCAAACCATCACACCATGTTGGCTCACTTGCTTTAGTCTTTTAAATTTTAAATTGTTTGCAACCAATTTCAACTGAGATCTTTTGATATTGTGTAGGACAGAAATGTTTTAATTATTAAGTACAAAGTTGTGAATGGCTGGGAAAGGGGAGAGGCTATCATGCATCTGGAAGACACTGTATCAACAACAACAACAACAACAACAACAACAACAACATCAACAACAACAACAACAAGCTTTGCTTTCAGCTTTGCTGGACAAATGCAGAGTTTAGGGCCTCTAACAAAGCCAGGCAAGAGTGAAGAAACATGTTCCTGGATCCCTTTTGGTGCCAGAGAGGCACAAGGCTTCAGTTGTGTCCAGTTGCACTATCCTCCACAAAGATTCAGGGAGTGCTAGAGCCAAAGCACTGGAAGGGTCTCCAAAGATCATCTAATCCAACCCCTGACCATGCAGGCGTTATTTGAGCACCCTCTCAGCTCACACCCTGCCAGTTTCCAGAATAGGAAAAGCACCTGCAGGGGCCATTTAGTCTAACCTCCTGCCAGGGCAGGTATTATTATTGGGCTGCCCTCTTGCTTCATGCCATGCCACCCTTCCTGCCCCACTCCTCCTCCTCCTCCTCTCGGACCTTGGAAAGGAGGCAACTCACCCAAGCGACACATCCTAGGCATCTGGAGTTCAGGCCATGCAAGCTTCGTCGGGGTCAACGTTGCCCTCTTGGCCCTCTCATGGTTGGGGGCCTGGGAGCATGCAGGAGCCAGCAGTGGCCTGGGCGCTCTTTGACAACCATCCAACCTCTTTTGCTCTCCTCCGTCTCCCTTCCACTCCTTCTCTGCTGTTAGGAATGAGTTCTTCCTGTCTGACCAGCTCTCCGGCTCTGGAAAACAAAAGGGCCAAACTCCACCTTCTCCTTTCCACGGGAGCTGGGTGATTCACCTGCCAAGCCGCACCCTTGGCTCCTGCCTTTCCTGCCTTGCTTCCCAGGTATGTCCGCTTGCCTTGCCTTGCCTTGCCTTGCCTTGGCTTGCCTTGATATGCCCAGGGGAGCTCCGGGAGCTCGGCTTTCAGGCTTCAGCCACCGTCTTGCATCCAGGATCCCCATTTACATCTCCTCCAGGTGAAGCGCTGGAGACACATTAAGCACATTTGGTAAGGTTTACATCCATTGCAAAATGATAGAAACAGAACTGGTGCTTCTAAATAGTAAGGCCTCCTTGAGAGGGAGATTCAAGGCACGGAGCAGGGGACTATCTCACTTTCAGAAAGAGTATGTTGCTTGACTATGGTCCAAAACACATTGCAGAAATAATCCAGTTTGAGACCACTTTAAATGCCATGGCTCAGTGCTAGGGAATTGTAGTTTATTGTGACACCAGAGCTCTCTGTCAGAGAAGAAGGCTAAATGTCTCACAAAAGTACAGTTCCCAGAATGTCCTAGCATTGAGCCAGGGCAGTTAAAGCGGTTTCAAACTGGATTATTTCTGCAGCATGTTTTGGACCTGTAACTGTGGTTCTTCAAGTAGCAATCTGCTACAAAGAGGCACAAAGACGTGTTGGTCTGATTCACAGAAATGATGAAAAATAAGTTGCTTACCTATAACAATGGTCCTTCAACTGGGCCATCTGTGAATTCACACAAATGGTTGTTTGCACTTATTTCTGTGGTTCACAGAAACCATGTTGAAGAGTTGGAAGCGATCCCAAAGGCCAGTGCAGGAATCCAGAATTAAAGCACCTTGACAAAGGGCTTCCTAACTGTTTCTCTCTCTAAACAATCACGCTTAGGAAAGATGGAGAGGAGAGCAAGTGGGCTAAGTCTCTAGGAGCATTGGCCTCTCTTCCTAAAGCAAATGGGCTTCATCCTTGCCACTTACTTTCTTGCTGCTGCCATCTCACCTTGCAACCATGTCCAAAAGGGAAGCCCTGTTACAGAGCCAGCATGGCGTAGTGGTTTGAGTGTTGGACTACAACTCTGGAGACCAGGGTTCAATTCCCCTCTTGGCCATGAAACCCACAGGGTGACCTTGGGCAGGTCACTTGCTCTCAGCCTCAGAGGAAGGCAATGGCAAACCTTCTGACCAAATCTTGCCAAGAAAACCTCAGGATAGGTTCAGTTAGGGTCACCATAAGTCAGAAATGACTTGAAGGCACACAACAAAGGATATTTTCAAAGGATGTTGAAAAACTGGAGCATGTCCAGAGGAGGGCGACTGAAATGGTGAAGGGTCTGGAAACCATGAATCCCTATGAGGAACGACTTAGGGAACTGGGTCTGTTTAGCCTGGAGAAGAGAGGATTAAGAGGGGATATGATAGCCCTGTTTTAAGTATTTGAAGGGATGTCATATTGAGGATGGAGCAAGCTTGTTTTCTGCTGTTCCAGAGAATGGGACACAGAACAAGGGATGCAAGCTGCAGGAAAAGAGATCCCACATCAACGTTAGGAGGAACTACCTGAAAATGAGAGCTGGAAATTATGGTGGAGTCTCCTTCTTTGGAGGTCTTTAAACAGAGGCTGGATGGCCATCTGTCGGGGATGCTTTGGTTTTGAGTTCCTGCATGGCAGAATGAGGTTGGACTAGATGGCCCTTGTGGTCTCTTCCAACTCTGATTCTAACAAGAACAAAGTCATGTGATGGTGTTGCATCTCCAAGTGGCCAGAAATAATTGTAATGTCCCAGTTGCCAAAACCTCCCAGTTTCCAGTCGCTATCAGTCCCACCAGCATGGCCCACGAAGGAAGGACCAAGAGGGGCCAAAAGCAGGGATCAGCACCATGGATAGCCCATGCCCACCCTTGTTGCCTGAGAGAGTCCAAGAAGGAGGTGGGCTGGAAGGGAGAAGCATGGCAGCCGGGAACTCTGCTCTGGAACTGGATGTGCTTCCAAACTTCCCCAAGGCATCATTCAGCGCTGAACACTGACACATGCCAGGGCTATCTAGAAGGGAAGCTTTCTTGATGGCAAATGACACAGCAGATGGTATACAGCAGCAGGGAGGGAGCATAATGCCAGCCCTTTTGCCGCAGGGGTCTTGCACTCCCTCACAGCCGATGGGAGAGTTGGGCCCCTAATCCTGGACTGGCAATCCCATTCCCCACGGCTGCTGGTTAAATTAAATGGGGACCCCCTGGCACGGGCACACCTTGGAACTAAGGCATGCCTACGAAGGATGTAACTAAGGCAGGTCTACGAAAGCTTATGTACAGCTTCTTTCACACAGTTGTTGCTGTTGTGTGCCTTCAAGTCGCTTCCAACTCACGGTGGCCCTTAGGAGGAATTTCTCATGGGGTTTCCTTTGCACGTTTCTTCAGAGGGGGGTTGCCACGGCCTTACCCTGAGGCTGAGAGAGTGTGACTTGCCCAAGGTCACTCAACGGGTTTATATGGCCAAGCCAGGATTCAAACCCTGGTCTCCAGAGTTGTAGTACAATGCACCATTACACCACGCTGGTTCATGCAATTAGTCTCAAAGATGCTACAAAACCCCTTTTGCTAGAATATAGATATTCTAGACTTAGCACATCAGTGTATCTGAATTAATAAAATTTATCACTGTGGGCTGTGTGCTTGAATAGTGGAATTGTAGATTTGAAAGAGGCCCTAAGGACCCTAAGATGTTTGGTTTGTTTTTTTTTTACTTTCAGGAACTTCTGAGTGTTTATCCCTAGAGTCTTACAATGCCAGGCTGGGGTATATGCTATTTCTAAATAGTGAAATAAACATTCAGTCTCTGAGCAGGGGTGGCTTGTGGCTTACATGTCCATGAGGGCAATGAATTTATTCCAGATTTTAATCTGAATTCCAAAGGAGCTATCCAAGGTGCTGTAAAACTGGCCAGGTCCTTTAAAAGTCAGGCTTCATCCTGGAGTGGACTTAGCACCTATACTGCAATGGAAACTAGCAGCCACCACTGCCTTGCAGATGAATACGAGAGTACCAAGAGAATCACCTCAAGGATCGGACAGGATCATATGGGAGGAAAGGGTCATTTGGATAGCTAGAGAATACAGACCCAGCTCTTTGAATTTGTGGCAGGAAACCGACCATTTCCCTACTGTTGTGAGAAAGGAGTTGTGTGTTCCTTCTAAGCAACCATAGCTAACAATCAGGTTGTGTCGCTCTTTGCACCAGGAGAGGTTTCTGAACGCTCTTCAAGACCAGCCCTGTACAGATTGTATTATGGTCATCCAAGGGGGATGTCATTATGGCATGTTGTCTGTCTCCCCGTGACCAGAAGTTCTTAAGGACAGCCCACTGAACCTCTCCATCCTGCAGAAACAGGCTCTGCCAAGCTGCATGTTTACAGAAGGGAAGGTGAATGTGCAATTCTGCTTAGAAACCTGCTGGCTCCCTAGCAACCATTTCTACTCAGAGATATTCCCAACATGACTTGCAAGTTGCAGATTCGGGACTTGAAGCTTGCTTGCACACTCTGAAAGGGAGTGTGGGGTCAGCAAAATGAGCCAGCGTGGTGTAGTAGTTTCCGTTTGGACTGTGACTTTGGAGACCAGGGTCTACTTCCTCAGATGGATGGAATGAACTGGGCATAAGCTTTGGTAGACTTGGTTTCCTTCCTCAGATGCATGGAGTGATGATCTGTGCATAAACTCTTGTAGAGTTGGTCTACTTCCTCAGATGCATGGCATGAACTGGTGCCCAGCAAGGATCTTAAGTCCTTCCAGGGCACCACCAGTTCACACCATGCATCTGAAGAGTAGACCAACTCTACAAAAGCTTACGCTACAACTTCTTTCACATAGTTCACACAGATTATTTATCCCGGATTCAACTATCCACCATTTGAAAACATTCCAAAAAGATATAAATTCCAAAAAGGCACCATTTTAGTATGCCATTGTACTCAATGGGACTTGAGCATCCACAGATTTGGGTATCCACAGGGGGTCCTGGAACCAAACCCCAACAGATACTAAGGGCCCGCTGTATACCTGCAGCATTTTCATCATTTTCTACATGCCCTCCTCCTCCTCACTGTTACGTCAAGGGAACAAGCTACCAACTATTTCACATGGCATGATGCTTCA
Organism: Phrynosoma blainvillii; assembly: GCA_026167975.1. Lineage (NCBI taxonomy): Eukaryota > Metazoa > Chordata > Lepidosauria > Squamata > Phrynosomatidae > Phrynosoma > Phrynosoma blainvillii. The sequence continues at coordinate 30,110,737 of JANUYF010000008.1, forward strand.
ACCAGCAGAACCCTAAACTAAGAGGTCAGTCAGACAACGGCTGACCGTATTCTGCAGCAAGGGCACACTGCTCAGTGCCGCCGCTTCTCTTCTCTTTCCAATTTTAGCACCAAACAGTAATGACAGCCATTTCCTTTCCTTGATTGCACTTGTTCTAACTGCTTTGCTCCAATAGTCATTACGAAGGGGAAAATGCCGAAATATTTAGACCATTGAAAGAGCAATTTAACAGTTGGGCTTCTTGCGTAAGGCTACCAGAATAGAAGCGTAGGAAGATTTTGCTGCGAAGGGCTTGGATCATGAATGTTATATTGTGAGAGCAGCTTCCACATGACCAGGCCTTGAACGGTAAGGCAAGGAGAAGGACTGCAGGTGTGCTTCCAGAACTGCCAATACAAATTGTACACTGGATGTTAAGAGACAGTAAGGATGCTGGAAAGAGGGAAGGGGAGCGTAGGTTATGCGACTTAGCATTAAATTACTACTGATTAGCAGCCTACAACAAGTTCAAAGTATAGAGCATAGTACCACAAGAAGCTAATTTCCAAAGGAGACAGCCATGTTAGTCTGTTGCAGTATAAAGAGACAAGGGAAATGAAGGAGGAGGGGAATCTAACAGCACCTTTAATACTGATTTCCTTAGGCTTCTTTTAGCATGAGATTCATGGATTTCAGTACGTTTATTGCTTTCACACTTCCGAACTCCAGGCCAACCTGACAGACCTCTAAATCACCTTATACAACTCTCTGAAGATTTACAGCCAGGGTCACAAGCGGCATCTTTCTGTGTTCTGTTACACGCCAAGCTTGTTCTGCACAACTATGTAACTGCTAATGTCCCTGTAGTTTGATATTAATGCATCTGGAGAAGTGGTTTGAAACCCACAAAGACTCATGCTAAAAACATCATTTAGCCTTAAAGGTGAAGCTAGGTTCCACTACCACCCCTTTTTACACAAGAGGCTGGGCCACAGTGAATTAATTCCATCAATCGAATCTTCCTAAATCTGAAGTGCAAACTATCAGGATTTCCTGTTTCTACATGCAAGAAATTTTCAACAGACATGCTAAGTGTAAGGTTATCTCTCATTTTAAAGGGAAAGTTAGGAGAGGACTACACCACATGTTTTTCTTGAACAATTGAATTGGCATTGTAACCTCTTGAGAAGGGCATTTTATCTAAATACAACTAAAAAGAGGTAGAAAAGTCAGATACTTTAAAATACATTTTCTGGGATTACACCATGCCTTCCCTTCCAATTATGCCATCTGCAACTTTTATCCCAGTTCTACTCATCGCTGTTTAAATCTGGCAATGCTCAGTGGGGATACACTGCAGTACAGCACACTTGTTCCACCTCACACCTGTGATGCACCACACTCTCAGTGTGAGTTGCATTATACTGTCTTGCAAGCATATTTCTACCAGGCTGCATCTCTCAAATGAAGTGGCCAACTAACTTGCAAAGTGTGAAATCAGGAACAAAAAATTACAGATGGGGGTAAATATTGGCACATTGACAGCTGCCAGCAGCCCTCCTGCACAAATTCTGACCCTGGATTCAGGTTGCTCCTGCCGTAGCACACAGCCAGAAAAAGATGTATAGCTCCCGGCAGCAGAACTGAAGTAGAGAGGCAATCCATGACCTCCTGAGGCTATTCGGACATGAGCTATGAGTCAGATCAGCAGCATGCTGACAGCCATGAGGTTCCACCCCTGCTATTTTGGACTGAGGACAGTTCCACAGCACAAGCTGTTCACGTCTTCTTCACTTTGCAAATGTTCTCATTGTTTCATAGCTCCTGGAATACTTAACATAACATAGCAGGGGTGGAACCCCATGGCTGTCAGGATGCTGCTGGACTGCAAATCTCCTCAGCATCTGGGAAATTCAGTCAAACAACAGGTAGAGGTGATCCAAACTCCTGCTGCACAGTATCAACAAGTAATCTTTTGTCTATAACAAAACCACAACTGCAAGGACCAGAAGTGCCTCTGGAGGGCAGCAAAAGCACACGCATTTATCAAACTCTTGTTGAAATGGTCTCCCTGCTGCCACACCCAGGATTCAGAGCCGCAGTGGGTGCTTCCTCCCTCCCGTGGCATCGCCCTTTCCATTGTAACAAAAGAGAGGGGCTTGCACAAGGCAGAACTGCAGCAGGAAAGCCCAAAAGAACTGACTGGTTCTGAGAAAAGGGGGACAGGATCCACTCTGAAGGGTAACGGGAAATCTTTATTAAAGGCGTTCCTTAGGCTTATGTTTGGCAGACATACGATGTACACGCACACATTTATGTACACTCTTACACAACTCACAGAGCATCACCAAGCGCTTGAACCAATAAATTAAAAAGAAAAGAAAGAGGGCCCATTATCATCATGTAAGAAAAGCCGTTGTACCCAAACCCCCCAGTCCAGTCAGAGCAGTACTTTGGGGGAATTGGAAACAAAAGCCACAAGGACACAGCCTCTGCCACTGCCAATTCCACCCCCTGCCTGGGCGGCCCTCCCTACTGCGGAGGCAGTTAACAATCAGTGTGCTTCTTCTTCTTTTCAGGAGGCAGCAGTCTCATACACGGGCCTCGATGCACTCCAGCCTTGAGATGATCTCCTCCGGCCGGCGCCCCTCGGCTTGGGCGCACTGGCCAATGTGGGCACTTGGGCTCTCAGCACCTCTGGTGTTGGGGGGATGCAGGCAGGAGGCAGCCTGGGGGCAGGGGGAGTCACATTCATCCGAGGTAATGTCGGGTACATCGTCCGACTGGCTGTCTGAGCTCTCCAGGTCACTCCGGATGCTCTCCGGCTGCGCCAGAGTGATGTCCCAGGTTTTGCTGGCAACACAGTCTTTTGTCTCACAGCTTTGGTGGTGGCACAGTGGTTCTCGCTCCTCTTCCTCTGCTTCCTCCTCCTCCTCCTCTTCCTCCTCCTCATTCTCTGCCATCTGTGGATGAACATGAAGCGAATCCTCCGTGCTGCTTCCACTCACAAGCTGGTAATGGCTCGGCTTGGTCTCAATGTCCACCTGGATCTCCATGTTGTTGCACTCTCTGCAAAGAGACGACCCCCGTGTTAGTTCTCGGTTGCAACTTTTGTCCTCAGCCATCTATTAGGAGTCCCTCTCCTAAAGGTTTTAGCAAGTTAAAACTGTGTGCCTGGAGACCCTAAGGCAAACCTGTCATGGGGTTTCCTTGGCAAGATTTGTTCAGGGGGGGTTGTCTTTACCTTTCTCTGAGGCAAACTTCTAAGAACAATTAAGACATGGCTAGTGAAAGCAGATGAGGTTAAAAGTACTTGTTCCCCACCCCCATGCCATCCTTCCACCATTCTGTTACCCACTGGACACCTGGAAGTGGAAAGATCCATATAGAACATAGATTCTTAACCAGGGGTTCATAGATGTGCTAACGGTTTTAATTCTTTCATGTCATGGTGCATTTCAGGGTAAAATACAGTTTTTTCAAGTGTTCATAAATTGTATGCAAAAATTTGTATGTGCATCTCTCAAGAATTGGGGGGGGGGGGTGGACCCAGAGCTTTAATCAGATTCTCAAAAGGTTCTCAACTACTGAGACGGAGGAAGAAGCTATTCTCTACTCATGAAATTCTACCACAATGGAAATATAGAACGATTTACTCTTACAAACCACCTAGTCTGGTTTTAATATTCTGTAAACTGCCTCCCCAATATTGGGAGAAAGGTGGAACATAAATGAATAACAAGACGAATGGATTCAATCTCGCATTCTGTTCCCATCCAGGTGCCATACATAAGGGAAGACCTCAGAAAGCAAATCATAAGACCTCTGCATAAGACCTGCTAAAAGGATGAGAAAGTGAAGGGACAGAATTTCTCTAGAGACCATTGTTTTTAACCCACTACATCACAAGATGAATCCACCATACCTGTCCTGGGGGTTGTAGGAACTAATGATGGAGCCTGCCATAGCTCGTGTGCTTGCGTTGTCACTGATGGCTCCAAGGCTGACTGAGTCTTTTGGGAAGATCTCTTTCTGCACATCAGCTTGCACTTCCAATCTAGGCAGTTACATATCAAGTGACTTAGTTAAGTATTAATTTAAAGGTTTATCTTGATGTCGTTTCCCCCAATCCCACTTACTGCAGCAAAAACTCATTTAAGGTATCACAAGAGTTAAGTATCTAGTGACTCAGTTTGAAGCAATAGCTTTTTGCTCCACTCCTGTCTTCTTGTGGCTGAACTTTTGCTTTGCTTGTTTTTCTTCTGAAAAGCATTTGGGCCACATCTATGCCATAACTCAGTTAGTGCTAAGTGTCATCAAGCCGGCAACCCCTATCTGAGCTGTACCTTCCTGGGCTGTAAATTCGTCGTGTGAGGGATGTCTGCCTACATAAGAAACAACTGTAGTATAAACTTTATGATTCAGGTAGCAAGCTCTCTTGTCATTGTGCCAGCAGGGTATGAGAAAGCAACATGTGAAGGAGGATGAAGAAACTGTCTTAGCTCTTTGGAAAGTATCATTTGGATTTGGATTTCTGTAAGGTGACCATGGTTCCTGAACAGAAACCATTCTAGCATACAGCAAAACACTCCTTGGGAGTTGTGGAACAAAAGCAACCCTGTTTTGGTTATGACAAGATCCCAAACCCCACAGTACTGCACATACACGCCTGGAATGGATTCTATGGCAGAGGGAGTTTTTACCTGCTGTACTTTCCTTTCCCGCCCAAAAGCACTCCACCACTCAGAGTGCCTCCTGAGAGTGCCGCAAAGCTGGCTGTCTCACTGTAGTTGCCCTGCATGACACTGAGCCCATCCGTAGGGCTCCCACTGGTGCTCAGGACACTAGTAAGGCCTTCAATGCTGCTCTCGCCAATGCTGGGATTCTTCAGCGCTCTCCAAGCATCTGCCACTAGATCAAAAACAAGTTACGGACTGTGAGACAAAAGGGGATCAACAGGGATGTTCTCACTCTAGTATACTAACCACTTAGACTACTCCTAGAAGCAAAACAGTTAATCAGGAAGAAGCTAGGTAGTTTAAAAACGTTTCCTCTTCTTCAGACTAGACTGCAGCTATGCACATTAAAAATGTTAGTTGTAAAGCATGAATTCAGATGCAGTTTGAGTGGGAACACTATTCAACATACTATTAAAACCTCATTCCAAAATTACCTACCCCATCCAAGCATAACCCTAAGGACTGCTGTACAAAACAGCCCTGCTAATTTTCCTTCCCAAAATGAAAGTCATAGAGGCATTACTTCTTTACCTGTAATTGGCCCATCGTCTTCATCAAACTCAATTTTAACTCCTTTCCCATTGGCTGTGCTAACTCCACAACCGCCACCCCGGCATAATGAAATTGGCACAACTCCATATACATAGGCCAACATAATGGGGACTCCAATACCTGGCAAGGAAAAGAACATATGTTATTTGCAAATGTTATGGGTTATGTCACTCATGGTGTACACTGTTAGGCATTACATCCCTAAGAGTATACTCAAAGTGTAAATGGTGTCCAAGATTAGTAGAAACAGGAAATTCTTTCCAGTCCCTTCCTGCATCAGCCACCTATGCTCCAGATCCCAAAAACTGCTCTAAAGCTTTTCCAGTCCTCCAGACCCATTTTTGAAGGGCACAGGTGCTATATCCCACCTCACCAGTTCCCTCTAATCAAAGTCCACAGTGATGCCACTTAAGCACACCATCATAACAGAGATCTCATCCGCTTACCTACACTGACTGCAGCAATAACAGGAGATGCAATCACAGACAAGGTTACCCCCCCAGTGATAGCCAGGTTCCTCTTGTGCTTGGAGGTCTTTTTTCCCTCGTATCTGCTGTGAATCTGGCAGAAGAAGAAGAATCAAGGCTACAACAGGCTATTCAACCAGGAAAGGAAAGGAAACGAAATCATCCTAAATAGATGCTATTTATGCATCTCTTAACAGATCACAGCACAGATGTCTTCTCCAGAAACAGGGAGGTGGGGGAGACGGAAGGGAGCTAAGGAAATGGGGTCTCACTGGCAAAAATCAGAGTTGAGACAACAAGGATTGATGCCACAAATCCAAAGGAAGCTCCTTTTCTAGTCATCAGATATTACATAAGCAAGCTATAACTAACATTCAGTTAATGCCCATCACAGACCTATTCTAGAGAAGGATCATTAAACTTTGGTCCCAAATTCAATATTTTTCTTTATCAAGAGGTTGCCATCATCTCCATTCAGTTCCTTCTCATCTACCAAGGATACCAAGTACAACAGCTAACCCTAACCCCTCAAGGTTTCAAGTCTGATATCTTCAGCATACACAGCTGTTATACTTACCTTTCTCCCAACATAAACAGGAATGCCAATGACCATGGCTGGAATAGCAATGCCAGCAATGAGGGAAATACCCACTGGGGCACCAATCAATGTTCCAAGCTGCCAGAGAATCTTCTTTTTACGACTCCATGGCTTCTTGCCCCAGAACGTGCAACCAGAAGGACTGAAAGAGATTTTATAGTTGGCCCTTAGAAGGGCAGAATTCAAAACAATCGGAAAGTCGACCTATAAAGCTCCTACTAAACTTCTTTTCCCAAACAGCTAAGTATGTCTGCAGCGTGGATAGAATCCATGCAGTCCTCAATGTTTCTGGGCTGGAAGCTACAGTAGCCCTTGCCAGCAGAGTAAAGGGTGAGGAATGCTGGGAGTGCTAATTCATCAACATCTAGAGGGTATAGACCGCTCCCGATCTACAGAAACCATGTGGGCAAGAGATGCTTCCCGTCCCAATTTTGTGACCCACCCTTCAAAGATTTCTCAGTGTGAGAACAGAAATCATATTGTGTGATCTAGCTATTCTATGCATGGTCTGTTTGGGTTTGGTGAACAAGCACACATGAACAAATACATCCTAGCAAGGCAGAGGAAACTTAGAGTACTCCAGTCCCCATACATTACCTGAGGTAATGCAAATCAGAGATTTCCTTCATACATAACCAGCAGAACTCACAGCCACACACAGCACAAGTCATATGATTACAGCTGCCATCATTCATTTTGATAATATAGGCACTGCAACGTGGACATGGCTTAATGTCATCTGCTGTAAGAGTAAAGTAGAGAAGCTAGTCAGGTTCTGCACACATAAAATAAATTTCCTAGAAAAACAGAAAGTTTTTACCCTTGAGCCTATCCCAACCTTTGGATGGAAAAAGTGCTTAAATTATCTGGCAGCTGAAGACTTGGAAATACCAGTAATTCCTACCCAACTGGCTGCATGTCTAGGATTGTATGCTTACTCATAAAACGTTAAGAGTATCTTGTGCCTGACAAAGCATTCATCTCTGAGAGTTGCACAGTCTGCAAGTAGAAGAGAAAGTACTACATGGAACTCAGTGATAATGCACTAACTTTGCTTGCCAGATGCCTAGCATCTCTAGTTAAAAACAATTAGGTAGAAAGTGATGGGGAAAGCTCTGCCTAAAACATAGAAAAGCAAGTGCTAGTGGGCTAGGTGGACAAAGCTTAATCTGGTATAAAGTGTTCATTATTTCCAGAGGATTTTCGCATACTGTTCTTACATGGACAATTGCTGCCCTCCACATTTTTTCGACTGCAGCTCCCATAACCCCTCACCAATCTGGCCAGGGCTGATGGGAGCTGTATGACATAATTATCTGGCAGCCCAGCTTTGTCCGCCTCTCTCCTAAATGGATTCAGCCTATTAAAATAATCTTAAAACATGACAAAAAATGCATCAACATAGAAGCATCTGGACCATGCTGGACCATAGACCCGCCCACTTCCTGTACTTAGGCCCATCTTTTGAAATGACAGTAACTAAGCTCACAAGACTCAACAGACCTGCACTCAAAAAAGTACAAGCAGCCTGTACAGTAGCCAGGAATAAACAGAAAGAAAGGAGAGAAATAGGGATCAAAGAAGAGAGTTCATGAGAACAGTGAGCACACTGCATTGGCAGGCTAGCAATCCAGGGATTTAACTGCCCACAGATCTCCATGCCCCATGGTAGTGCATACACATGGATGCACTAAACAGAGATGCATACGTCGCCACCCATTGAATAATATGAGGTTTAATCATCTAGGTATTTCCTACCCATGGCGGGGGGGGGAACTGAACCCCTGCGGATGGGAAGGGTCCACTGTACCTGCGGGATGAACAAACTGAGCGTATCCTTTGTAATTTACCAATGCTAACAACAGATCTAGTATACTAAACCCGTTAGGAAGAAGACTTACTTTGCACACAAGTCGTGAAGTTCTGTTTGGATGGAGATGTTCGAGTGGACCAGGTCACAAGGCACACTTTGATCTCAAAACCATTTGTAATATAAACAGGTAGATCTAACCCCCAGACACTCAAGATACAATTGATGTATTGCATTGCAATTGCAACAGCAGCCATCTTAAATACTTACCTGGGCCGGATTCTTGTCCGTAACTGAGGCCTGAGGTGTGCTTTGTCCGCACCCGCAGAGTTTGTGCTCTTTGTTGGCGGGCCATGTCGCAGGTTTGGTTTGGGTGCCATATTTGTTTGCAGTGATAGCAAAACTCAGTCTGACACCCTTCTCTCTCACACGTCAATTTAGGGCAGCTGGCACATCCATAGGCAATAACAGCATAACTAGGGGAAGGAGAAAATGGCATGACAGTTAAGAAGGCAAAAGCAAAGGCAGACAAACTCTTCTTTTGGACTCACACTGACAGTCCTAAGCAAAGTATATCTGCGCAGCTCATGCAGCCTGACAAGATGTATTCGACTGAGCTGAGATTGTACTAGCCTAGTTCTCTCCCAGATTTGCATTCTGACCTAGATCTTAGCAGAAATGTAGGTAACTTCTTTGTTGTCATATTTTTTCATAACCAGAACTCAGTAATAATTAATGCTTGGCACGAAAATTCATTTGTTCTCTGAAAGTGAGGGGCCTTGTCACTAAATTAGGTTTCTCTCTTTCTTCAGTGGCTTGGACTTCAGGCTTGGGAGACAGATGTATCACCGAAACGGACTTGACAAAACTATTTCTAGGAGCAGAGTAGGAGGAGAAATAAATAGTCCAGCTCTAGCCAAGAAACTGACCATCACAGCTCTTCCTACAACTATTTGCAACACACATAATACAATTCCACTAGAGTGTTTGTTTTGTTTTGAGCTCTGCATTATTGTCAGTTTGCAAAGTTGCGAAATTAAGTATACGTCTTTGTGGGTTTACTACAGGCTATTTGCCTTTACTGACTATTAACTACTCTACGTCAAAGCCAGGCCCTCTGCTACGCCTCTGCATGGAAAGTCTATGCTTGAAATTACTTACATATGAGCGAGTATTGTGAATTACCATACTTTCTGCTGAGTGTAAAATGTCTATTTTAAGATTTTTGCTTTTAAAAGCAAGCTGTAAAAATAGAGCAGCTGAGTGACATTTCTCACTTATTGCTCTTAGCTGATTGCTTACTGTTTAAGGGAATAAAGTAATGTGTAACTTATTCAGAGAAAGAGCACCTTCTATGCATTTCCCAGAGCTTGTATTTTTACAAAGCAATCCCTCTGATTTCTAAGAAGACTTCAGATTAACCATATTTATTTGTACATATTTAAATATGTGCATACTGCTTTCTGAATGAAATCCACTGAATCAAACCAAAATTCAAGTATAAAATTTGAGGATTTTTTTAAAAAAAAACTAAAAGCCAATTAACATTAAAATGTAACACAGCCAATATGAAAAACAGTCACAGAGACAAACAGCAATCAAACATCACTATAGCAGCAGCATGCCCAATAAAACACAACAAATAATAGTCACTCAAAACAGGTGGCTTTTCAAATCATTTTAAAATGATGTTACCGAGGAAGCTAACCACATATCCTTTCAGACAGAAAGGCCCCACTACTAGGCAGGGCCACTAGCAAGAAGGCCCTGTCCTTTGTACCCACTAATTTAATTGACCTTAAGGGCAAACTGACAATACAGAATGTGGAGCTTAGCTATTCAGTAAGTATTTGTAGTGAGTCTGGGCTCTGGGGAGGTGAGCTTTGGATTCCTCAAATGTTAATGGACATCCAGTGACACAGAAAGGGTTGATTTGTGTTTAATGACTCTGTTCTTTGCTCCCGTACTATATAACCCCTGGGATTCCATCTCCATCTGCCTTGCCTGGGGAGCTGCACTCCACCCAGAGGATCCCCACAGTCAACCATGGCAAACTGGATTGTCAGACAGGGATGGTCTGGGTGGAATTAATTGTTTAGGGATCCGTTTGTACCATTGCCTGTGAGAGGATCCTGGTTGCCACCAGCAAAAAGGCTGGAATGCTTCTCTGCTTCGTCATTTGCCATCAGTAAGGTTTCTTTTGTAATAGTAATGTGTGTCTTGTCTTGGGGAGGCCTAGAACTACAACTCATTTCAGAACAGAACAGTACTGAAAGAAGAAATATTTCAAAATGACACCTGTAGGGAAACTTTTATTAGCTATAAGGTACAAGAAAAAGGTCTTTCTAATTTATTGTCTCAGGTCCATGGGGGAAAGAGCTCTAACAACATCTAAAAACACAATTTCAGTGCTAACAGTATGGAATAATTTAGCCAGTGTGACCTCTTCGACATATGCAAAGTCATCATATATGCAATACAAAAATAGTTATTAGGCTTTATAAAACAGGCCTAACATTTCTTCTACACACTCACTAGTTATAATATTTTGACATGTCTTCCACAGCAGCAAACCCATTCGCCCTAGGCTTCACTTTAACTGCAGATGCTATGCTGTCTACTCCTTGCATCATTGTTCTTCCTGATTTGTCAGTAGGTACAGAAATATCAGACTATACCTCATTCTTTCATGGCCTGTTTCTCTTTCAATATCATGGCCAGAAGTGGCTCTCCAGGATAAGGGTGTACAGTTCCCTGCCTTTCCTTATATTTCCTGTTCCTTGTCACTTCTAACATGTGTTAAAATTCAGGTAATTTCTTGTCCTCCAGAAACAGGAACCCTTGCAATGCTACCAAAATAAAGTTCATTTAACTTAGTGACAGTCTGCTTATCTTGCACAATGCATTCAAATTGCAGAATATGCCTTTCTTTTCAGCGCACAAGTCCACATATCCTGCTACTCCATGAACCGTGCTTTTTTCTGAGGGGAAAACCTCCACTTCAGTCTTCTGTCAGCAGTTGCTGGAAAATTCATACTGCCTGCTGCCCTTCTGATAATCTCCTAACAGGTGGAGAAACAGGCTTTTAACTATCTAGCACACAGATACCACAACTCTTGAAAAATGAGGTACTTCCAGGGAATTAAGCTCTTCTAACTATCTTGGCCCATTAATAACTGGAAGACAACTGCTGCTCCACAAGTATTCTGTTTCACAACCTGAGTTAAAAGGACAGCTGATAGCAGCAAGCCCACTGACACAGTATTAACATACCTTTTAGCCTTTAGAAACTGAAACCAAGAATGAATTCTCAAGTCTACTTTAATCCTTTCATGTCCTGCCTCTGAACGTACTACACAAAACACCACAGGGTTTCAGTACCCAAATACCTACATTGGCTGGACTATACTAACACAGATTTGTCCTATCCCATCAGTTTCAAGTCACTTCTGGATAAAAGTTCAACTGCAACAGTAGCTTCTGGTCTTTTTGCTGCTGCAGATGTCTGGCTTGAGATCAGAAGGCCCAAGTAAGGCCCACAGAGCACAAACATCCTGCAACCAGGAATGCAGGTATTCAAATTTCCACCCAGCCAGCCACGACTTTCTCTCTATCTCATTCCCCCCTTCCCAGCGTTCTCATTTTCCTTCAACAGTATCCCAAGCACACTGAGCATGTTCAGTCCTTACTTGGCTATTCTGAGTCCCACACCAATCCACTTTGGGACTTGGAGAGGGTCTCTAAAATCTTTGATCGTTCTCCTGCAAACTCTGGGGCTCTCTTGAACATGCCAGTACTTCCCTTGTAGACGGATGGTGCTGTTTTCACTAAACAGCATGAAGAGTCAGAATGAAGCTCCTGCCGGCTGTACAAAATACCACACACACCCCATGCATACTCTGCTTTCCTCATTCAGTTCTGCCGACACAATGCAATTCTTTGTTTTAATGCCCTGAAATTTCCCTAAAGTCCCTGAGAAAAATAGAAAGCAACAAACGCCAGACAGCAACGTGAGCTTTGACAATAAAAAAGGTACTTCCAGATTTGTATGCAGATCTAACTGTGCACCAGAAGACCAGCATTATCATGGTAACACATTCATGTTATGTCTGCAGTTTACCTCTCTAAGCAGATTCGCTAAGATTGCCAATTTACGAAGCTGCTTAAAGCATGGATGGGATGGATGCAGGAGCCCTCAATGTGCTACACGCTACGTCTCCTGAAACACGCTTTTGCCATAATCTCAGAGAAAGTAATTTACAAAATCCACCAGATGAGAGCCTCTGCATAACACATGTAAGAGGCAGAGAATGAAATCGTCTTTCAGTATCTAGAAACTCCTCAGACACCATTTTACATGCCTATCCTGGCAATGAGTTGAATTAGCCTCCATACAGTGTTGACAGCTATTCACCAGAGGGGCATACCCCATTCCGCAGCTGGCTTAACAAGGACATGAGAAGAGTCCTGCTGGATCAGACCCCAGGCACAGCAAGGCCAAGGTTCAGTTCACAAGGAGCCCAACCATTCGCCTATGGGAGTCCAGACAGAAGCACTCCTACTTGGGCTTCCCAGTAACTAATATACAGAGGCTTGATGCCAATGATGCAAAGGGAGGAGAGGGTTGCAGGGGATGGGGAGGGGGGGGTTGTACTATTAGTAATGGCCTTCTACCAATTTACCCTAAACTGGCTGGCCTTTCATTTCCTGGATCCTTCGCCACCCTCATCCCTTTTGAAAAATTGGTATTATACTGGTCACTTCCCAGTCCTGTGGTAGAGGGTAATCTCAGACACTTTACATGGACTATCTGATAGATACCATCTGGACTAAGCAATTTATGCACCTGTAATTTGTCAGTAAGATCTAGGATTGGGGTGGGGAACCTACGGCCCTCCAGGTTTTGAGGAACTGTCACTCCCATCATGCCTGACCACCAGCCAAGCTGAAGGAAGTTTTAGCTGGGCTCATGAGGGCTTGGTTGTAGTTCCTCCCTTTATGGTGGTGCTACATGACTTGCCTTTCCAACATCTTCTTACCAGTCACTTCACTTTAGACAAGTTTCTTCTACTAAAGTCAAATATGACTGCGCTGGAATTCCCTGGCACTCTAGTATCTTCTGGATGCCTCCACAGTTTCATTTTCGATATGAAGAACATCCAGATATGCAAATCTACAGCTTGATTTTGTATAACCTGCTGCACAATACTATTCTGAATCTATTACCTGCAAGCATATGAAATCATATGGTTATGTGCTCTACTTCATTTTTAAGATAATTTCTGCAACCATGAAGAAACAAGCAACATCTAAATTCTCACTGACAGCAACATGAAGCCCATCACTAGCTTCAAGTATTAGCTTGATGGAACTTTTTAAGATTACTACAGACATTATAGTCCTATAGCTTTTTTTGGACGTTTCTAGGTGATTTCCAGGACCATAATGTATGCGCTATTGGCCCAGAACACAAGGCAACCAGATGGGATAGTGTTTATTCTACAAACAGTTAAATTGCACACTAACCTTCAGAAGGTTAACTCAGCAGCAACAGCATAAACAAGGCAAGCTGGAGGTGCCAAGGGCAATGTGTTCTACTGGCTTCCACCCCTTTGTTTCACATCCCTTCTGATAAATTTTGTATCAAAAGAACAGTGAAAGCACAGTTTGTGATAACCTGATCCTAGCTCCATGGACATCATATGATTGTCTACTTTCCAGTTCTAATCTCCAGCACTTTGGTCCATGTAAACACCAGAACCAGAGACATCATTTTTCATAAAACAGTGTAAACTTTGGACTCCTCAACAGTAACAGTGCTCCTTAAACCTAAGAATGCTTAAGAATCTAGAGAATGTGTTCACAACTCATGAACAACCCCAAATATTCTTATTTTACAACTTCCATATCCCTTGTTTTAAACTGAAAATTGTGGATAGAAATTCTAAAGGCTCTTAAGACAGCTTACAGACTTCTTCCCTTGTGTTCTGTAGGCTGTTTCTGAGAAACTTTAAAAAGTACTATTTAAAAGAAAACAGAAACGATAGTAAAAAAGAATCATTAAACTAGAATCTTATTTTGACCATCTGCCAAGGGCTAGGCCCTTCTCCATTTATCCAAATGGGTGGCTGAACCACAGTGACTCAACATTTCCCCTCATTTCTGTACACAAAAGTGGCCTGCCAGAAATTTCATGTTGCTTACTCTTACCAAGAAGTCGACACTTGCGGCTTTTCCTGCAGAAGTGAAAGATGATTGGGCAACTTTTGAACTTCTCATCGTGATACAAATGATGGGGAAAGACCAACAATTCCTTTGCTTTTTAGAAATACACTTCTCAGAAAAAGGGGAAAAAAAAGTACCACAGCTTGAAATGCCAGCAATAGCTGGTGTTAAAATCTCCTTTTTTAAAAAACAAAATTGCTGAAGCACTTTTACACCTGAAATATGTGGCCTCAACTTCCAAGGATCACCTCCTTCCCACTTCTGTTAATATCAACTTAGCACTGTGAAATATCCATTGGTGTTTAAACAGGATCATTTGTTTATTGACTGAGTCAGGGTATAGCCTACCTGTAAGTAAATGAACATGAATGATTACGTTTAACTAAGTGAACAGGAATAATTACCGAGTAGCGTACATGCCTCCCTGCAGGGCCCAGTGAACTGAACAACCTTAGCGGTGCCAGTCTACCCAGTCAAGGGTTCCAGTTACAGAATGATTTCAGCTAACCACTAGATTACCATCAGCAGATACTTGGCATACCCACCTATGGGATTTCCCTCTTGATAGGTCACCGTACACCTCTTTCCAATGTCACCACCAGGTGTTCCATATCCTGTTTCCATATCGTAAAGAGGTTTCTCACAAGGGTTTAATCTCACTGCATCTTATTTGGAGGGTACTGTTTTATATCAACCTCCTAGAATAAAGATACCACAAGAACCCCAAAGCCTGTAAAGAGCAGATAGTCTGATCCTCGAAGGCATCTCTCTTATGTCATCCTATAATACAGGGGAACATGGAGCAGCTATTATTTTCAGAGACATGCTTTCCAGAAGAAAATAATGTGAGGGGATACTTGGTTTATATAGGGACATTCAGTGTTTACTGTATGGTGTCTCAGAACAGCCTTTCCCAACATGGTGACCCACAGATATTTTGGACCAAACTCCCATCAGTCAGTCAGTACAACCAACAATCAGGGATGAAGAGATGTATATCTCAAAATATCTAAGGATCACAAAGTGTGCAATGGGGTCTCCTCCTTAGGAAGATGTTTTTAAACAGAGGCTGGGTGGCCATCTATCATAGGGGGTGCTCTCATTGGTGTTCTTGCATGGCAGAAGAAGAGGGTTGGACTAGACGGCCTCTTGGGGTATCTTTCAACTCTATGAAAGTTGAAGAAAAGTGCCATCTCTGCAAGATGGGTTAATATTATTATTCCCTGCATTAGTTAGGCCTTGGTGTGGTGTGAAGCCACCCACTCATCATACATAAACTCAGGTTTTAAAAAACCACAAACTGGCTCTCTTTCCCTACTGCATTTACAAGCATTTTCTTTTCCCTCCAGAATTTACAAGCATGGACTACTCTCTAAGTCACCATGAAGACACTGGCCTGCCTACCTACCTATCAAGTTAAGTGCAAAAATGCAACCCTACCTTCTGGGGACACCATAAACATACAAGCACATCTTCCAGGGCTGCCACAAAGGTACCGGCCTACCCTTTAGGGTTGCTGCAAAGTACCAGCCTTCCTTCTGCAATTGTAGCAAGCAAACTAGCTTACCTTCTAGGGTTGCCATAAAAGTACCAGCCTACCTTCTGATCCCCCATAAAGAAAACAACCTGCCTTCTGGTGTTGCTACAAGCTCAGCAGCCTACTTTCTAAGGCTGTTATAAAGATACCAACCTACCTTCTAGGACCAAAAGAAGCTAAGAGCTACTTTACAGCACTGCTGTGAAGACACTAACTTACCTTCTAGGTTCACTTGAGAGCCTTGCTTACAGAGGCACCACCAACATACTGGCCTACCTTATAGCACTGCTGTGAAGATACCCTCCTTCCTTCCAGGTTGAGTGAGAAACTAACAGCCTACCTTTCACGGATGCTGCAAACATACTAACCCTAACCCTAACCTTTCAGGGCCACCAGAGGCGTACTGGTATACCTTCTAGAGCCACAGAGAAGATATCTGCCTATCTGTCATAGTAGCCACAACATACTGGCCTACTTTCTAGGGTCACAGAGAAGATACCTTTTCAGGTTGCTGCACACACACACACACAATGGCCTGCCTCCTAGGGTCACCGTAAAGATCCCTACTTACTTTTGAGAACATAGTGGTCCACCTTTTAGGGTCACCAGAGACACAATGGCCTACCCCCTAGGGTCAGAGAGAAGATACCTGCCCAAGCTTTAGAACCAGCAAGAACGTATGGGCCCACCTTGGAGGGTAACAGAGAAGAAACCAGCCAATCTTTCCTGGTCACTACAAACACAGAGACCTGTCTCCTAGGGTTGTTTTAAAATTTAAAGATACCAGCCCCTTATCCCAGCCCAGCCCTCTCTCTCTCTCCCACAGTCCAGGCCCAAATTGTGAGAACAGCCTGCACAGAAATAAATATACACTCGTCCATCCACATTCACTGGGATTAGGGGCAAAAGACCCCCAAGAATGGGGAAAACCGCAAATAATAAAAACACAATGCTTTTACCCAAGAGAGCATCTCTCTAGGAACCTCTAGGGGTCCTCCAGTGCAACTCTGTGGTCAACATCTGCCATACACTGACCACTGAATTACGCTGGAGGAACTACAAACACTTAGAGAAGTGTTCTCTCTAGGAATCTCTAGCTCCTTCAGTGCGTTTTTTGGTGGGACATACTAAAAGAAATTACAGTACTTGCCCATAGGGAAACCATACTTGTCCACAGAGAAACCATAGTTGCCCATAGGGAATCATTTGGAGAATATTTGCCCAGAGAGCATCATAGGAGAATACTTGCCCACAGAGCATCATGGAGAAATACTTACCAATAGGGAAACACAGGAGAATACTTGCCCACAGAGCATCATAGGGGAATACTTGGCCATAGGGAAACACTGGGCAAGTAGTCAATGTTTCCTTATGGGCAGATATTCCCCAATGATTCCCTGTGGGAAAGTCCTGTCATTTGTTTTAGTACATCCCATTTGTTTTAGTATAGTTAAAGTTTGACCACAGAGTTGCACTGGAGGACCCAGCTATCCCTACAGAGGACCTATGAATAAAAACCCGTGAATCTTCAAACCCGCAAAAAACATGGGAGGGGTGACTGTGTCTATGACAAACAAGGCCCCGGCCCATCCTGGGGTCCTCCTCATCACCCACCCATAGTCTGGGGTCCAAATTGTGAGAAAGGGCAGCACAGAAACGAATGTACAGTATACAACAAGTGAGGCCCCGGTGGTTCTTTCTGGGGCCCTCCCTGTCTGTCCCCTTTCCTCTGACCCACCTGCATATCCACACCTATGGGTAAGCATTCCCCAATCCTTCCCTATGGGCAAGCATTCCCCAATGTTTCCCTATGGCTAAGCATTCCCCAATCCTTCCCTATAGACAACCATTCTCCAATCTTTCCCTATGGGCAAGCATTCCCCAATGGTTCTCTATGAGCAAGCATTCCCCAATGGTTCTCTATGGACAAGTATTCCTCAATCCTTCCCTATGGGCAAACATTCCCCAATGGTTCTCTATGAGCAAGCATTCCCCAATGGTTCTCTATGGGCAACCATTTTTCCCTATTGGCAACCATTCCCCAATCCTTCCCTATGGGCAACCATTCTACAATCCTTCCCTATGGATAAGTCATTCTCCAATGGTTCTCCATGGATAAGCATTCCCCAATCCTTCCCTACAGACAACCATTCTCCAATCCTTCCCTATGGGTAAGCATTCCCCAATCCTTCCCTATGGGCAAGCATTCTCTGATGTCTCCCCACTGAAAAGCATTCCCCAATGTTTCCCTATGACTAAGCATTCCCCAATCCTTCCCTATAGACAACCATTCCCCAATAGTTCTCTATGGGCAAGTATTCTCCAATCCTTCCCTATGGATAAGCATTCCCCAGTGTTTCCCTATGGGCAAGCATTCCCCAATGGTTCTCCATGGATAACCATTCCCCAATCCTTCCCTATGGATAAGCATTCCCTATGGGCAACCATTCTTCCCTATGGGCAACCGTTCCCCAATCCTTCCCTATGGATAAGCATTCCCCAGTGTTTCCCTATGGGCAAGCATTCCCCAATGGTTCCCTATGGGCAACCATTCTTCCCTATGGGGAACCATTCCCCAATCCTTCCCTATAGGCAACCCTTCCCCAATCCTTCCCTATGGATAAGCATTCTCCAATGGTTCTCTATGGGCAACCGTTCCCCAATCCTTCCCTATGGGTAAGCATTCCCCAATCCTTTCCTATTGGCAAGTATTCCCCAATCCTTCCCTATGGGCAACCGTTCCCCAATCCTTCCCTATGGGCAAGTATTCCCCAATCCTTCCCTATGGATAAGCATTCCCCAATGGTTCTCTATGGGCAAGTATTCCCCAATCCTTCCCTATGGGCAACCATTCTTCCCTATGGACAACCATTCCCCAATCCTTCCCTATGGATAAGCATTCTCCAATGGTTCTCCATGGATAAGCATTCCCCAATCCTTCCCTATGGGCAACCATTCTTCCCTATGGACAACCATTCCCCAATCCTTCCCTATGGATAAGCATTCTCCAATGGTTCTCTATGGGCAAGCATTCCCCAATCCTTCCCTATGGGCAACCCTTCCCCAATCCTTCCCTATGGGCAAGCATTTCCCAATGGTTCTCTATGGACAACCATTCCCCAATCCTTCCCTATGGATAAGCACTCCCTATGGGCAACCATTCTTCCCTATGGGCAACCCTTCCCCAATCCTTCCCTATGGACAAGCGTTCCCCACCAGTTCTCCCTGGGCGAGTCCTGCCATCCCTTTGGTCAAAGCCGGCCACAGCGCTGGGCTGGAGGACGGGCCCTTCTCCCTCGAGAGGGGTATCAGCCAAGCCCCGGGGCCGGGCGGGTGTTCCTTCCCGGGGGGGGACGGGGACGGGGCCGGGGACGGGACGGGACGGCATTCCCGGTGGTGATGGCGGCGAGGCACCCACCCGCAGTCCGGGGCCGGGCACCACCGGCAGTCCGGGTCTGCGGCCAGGCAGCGCCGGAGCATGAACTCCTCGTACTTGGCGACGAGCTGCGGCGAGTCCCG
Organism: Phrynosoma blainvillii; assembly: GCA_026167975.1. Classification (NCBI taxonomy): domain Eukaryota; kingdom Metazoa; phylum Chordata; class Lepidosauria; order Squamata; family Phrynosomatidae; genus Phrynosoma; species Phrynosoma blainvillii. The sequence goes on from JANUYF010000008.1 coordinate 30,130,163, forward strand.
GAGGAGGCGGCGGATGTCTGCCGGGTGGAGCCTCTCGCTGCACTCGGGGCAGGAGATGTTGACGCGGGACTCGGTGATCTCGATGCGGAGGTACTGGCGGAGGCAGGCGCGGCAGGAGCGGTGCGGGCACGAGAGCAGGAGCCGCGGCGCGTTGCCGGACGGCTGCCGGACCAGGCACAGCGGGCACTCCAGCTCCGAGGACGACGAGCCGGAGCCGGAGCCCGGGGAACCCTCCTCCGACGACGAAGAAGAGGAGGTCGACGACGACGACGACGAGGACGAGGAGGAGGCCGCGTCCGAGGCCTCCGGAGGGGCCTCCTCAGCGGCGGACGACACCGGGCCTTTCGCCGCCTCCGCCTCCGCCTCCGCCTCCGCCTCCGCCGCCGGTTCGGGATCCTCGGGCCTCGCGGCCTCAGGCTGCGGCTGCGGCTGCGCCTGCGGCTCCGGCTTGGCCTTCCTCCGCCGGCGGACCCCCGACGACGACGCGGCGGCGGCGGCCGAGAAGACGCTCTGGAAGCTGAGGAGGCGCCGGCGCCGCCGCCTCTGGCCGCCTTTGGGGCACTTTTCCGGCGGCTGCGGAGGAGGAGGCGGAGGCGGCGGAGGGCCGGAGGGGGAGCGCGGGGACTCCGACTCCTTCTCCGAACCCATCCTGAGGGGAAAGTGGGAAGGCAGGCGGCCGGCCCGCGAGTAGCGGCAGCGGCGGAAAAGCACCTCCGACTCCGCTCGGCGAGGCGCCGCTTCTGAAAGGAAAGCGGAAACTGAGGGGAGAAGCAGGGCACTGCGCATGCGCCGCCGCGGCAGAGCGACCCACTGACTGGCTGCTGAGGGAAGTCGACGGGCTCCGACGTCCGCATTCTGCGCAGGCGCGGAGAGGCCTAGCCACGCCCACGCTTTTTCCCCTTCTCTCTCTGTCTCGCCCCTTCCCGCTCCGTCGCTGTCCACGCCTTGAGGTGTGCGCATGCGCGCCCAGAGTAAAACTCAGTATGAATTTTTTGCACCCATGTTGGTTTTTTGTTGCAACCCACAAGACACGTGTTCTTTATTTTCACACACACTCCTCGCATCGTGTAAGGTATGGCACACACACACACATATATATATATATATATATATATGTATATGTTTGTTTGTTACAATAATGATATATATGTATACACACATACACTGTATATATAGCTATAGATATATACAGCAATAATTAAATATATATATGTTGCAATAATTATATATATATAAATATATATATACACGTATACACTATATGCGTATATATGTATATAGATATAGCAATAATATATATATATATATATATATATATATTTTTTTTTGTTGCAATAATTAAATATTATTGCAATAATTAAATATTATTAACCCTGTTTTATTGTTGAAAAATGAGCAGGCCTGTGTAAAACTTTTCCCTCCCTTTGTTGGGTCCTTGCACTATTTATTATTATTATTATTATTATAGTTTGCCTTGTTCCCTCTATAAGAGTTTTGACTGTTATCTCCAGCCCTCGATGAACTCCTGCCTTCTTCCAAAGCCTTGTGTTTTTATACAAGCTGCTTAAGAGTGAGAGGAGAACTCACTCACAGAACCCTAGAGTTGGAAGGGACCCCCAAGGGCCATCCAGTCCCACCCCATTCTGCCATGCAGGAACTCTCATTCTTAGCTCTCCCTTTGACAAATGTCTATCCAACCTCTGCTTAAAAAAAGCTTCCAAAGAAGCAGAACCGAAGCAACATGTTCCTTATTGTTGGACAGCTCCTACTGTTAGGAACTTCTTCCTAAGGTTTAGGTGGGATCTCTCAGCCTGTAATTTGCATTCATTGTTCCATCCTGTTGCTTCATCTAAGTAGAGGAAGAATGGGAAGAGACCTCAAAGGCCATCCAGACCAACCCCATTGTGCCATGCAGAAGAATCCCATCCAAGCCCATCCAGCCTCTCTTGGAAAACCTCCAAAGAAGGAGACTCCAAGGCAATATCTTCCACTGTCCAACAGCTCTTACTGTCAGGAAGTTCCTCCTAATGTTGAGGTTGAATCTCTTTTCGTAGAGTCCTAGAGTTGGGAGAGACCCCCCAGGGGCCATCTAGTCCAGCCCCGGCCTTCTGCCAGGCAAGAAGACACCTTCAAAGCCCTTGTCCCTGTGAGAGATGGCCATCCAGCCATTTATTCCAAAACCTCCAATGAAGGAGAACCAGAGAATCCTAAAGGCGGAAGGGATCCCCCAGGGGCCATCTAGTCCAACCCCAACAGTTAACAATAACAACATATCACCCCTGGAATCTCCTTTTCCTGTAGTTTAAATCCATTGCTCCATGTTCATTCTCTGGAGCAGCAGAAAACATCCATTCGCTCCATCCTCAATATGACATCCCTTCAAAGATTCATCTAACTTTTACTGTTTCAGGGGATTGCCTTTAACTTGCAATTTGGGAGAGGACCAAAAATGCATTGCAAAAGTGGGCTGTAGGGTTAAGGGTGACTTCAGAGGAAGCCCTGGAGGATGCACAGAAATATTTTATATTCTCAGGAAAAGCAATAGGATGTTTTCGAAAGCCATGACCTTCCACCGGAGAGAGAGAAAAACCTTGCAACACACTTGTTTCCTGATGGAAAATTCCCCGCTGCTGCCGTGTCTTGTTTCTCTTTCTGAATGCCTGCGTCACCTGATTGCCTCCAGCAAGGCCAGCTAGTTTGCAATCTGTAACCCAATTAACTGGGATCTTTGTGGGGCTAATAAGGCTCTGATTCAGTCGGTAACCCAATTAAAGCATCCCCGGTTCATGCACCTCAGCCCAGGCATGCCAGATCCCATTTTTGCAGACTCTTCCGTCTCTGAAGAATATTTCTGTGTGATCCCGAAAGCTTGTGGGCTTCGAGCATTTGGGGGATGAAAGCGCTGCATTTCTTCCCCCAAAATAAGAGCCGTATAGAATCATAGTTCTGGGCACCACAATTCAAAAAAGGAGGTTGAGAAGATGGACCGTGTCCAGAGGAGGGTGACCAAAATGGTGAAGGGTCTGGAAACCATATAGCCCTATGAAGAACTGGACTTGATGGCCCTTGAGGTCTCTTCCAACTCTATGATTCTATGATTCTGTAGAGCTGAACTTGTCAAATCTCATTTTGCCATGCAGGAACTCACAATCCAAGCTGGACCAAAAATTAACAAAATGAATTTCAACAGGGAGAAATGTAAGGTACCGCACTTAGGTAGAAAAAAATTAAATGCATAGATATAGGATGGGAGATACCTGGCTTAACAAGACGACATGCGAAAGGGATCTAGGAGTCCTAGTAGACCACAAGTCGAACATGAGTCAATAGCGTGATGCATTGAGCCACAGCAGTTAAAGCAATGTCAATCTGCATTATTTCTGCAGTGTAGATGCAGCCCCGGTCAGACTCTTGGCCCACCTAGCCTAGTATATAGTATATAATCATATACAGTATATAGAGATGGCTAAAAAAGCTACAAATCCCAGAACTCCATAGCATGGATCCATGGCAGTTGAACCAGTGTCAAACTGCATTATTTCTGCAGTATAAATGCAGCTCTTGTCAGACCTTTGGTCCACCTAGCCCAATATAAAGCATATAGTATATTGTATACAGTATATAGAAGAGGCTAAATATCTCATAATAAAGCTACAAATCCCAGAATCCCATAGCATGGAGTGACGGCAATTAAAGCAGTACCCAACTGCACTATTTCTGCAGTGCAGATGCATTCCTTGTCTGGTCAGGATGAGGAAGGCAGGCATAAGAGATTTCTGCTTCGGCTGTTCTAGAAATTTAACTTTTAAGCTCTGGTTGTTCCTTCTTTCCTTCAGCACAAGACACCAAGGCAATTCCCTGCTTGATCAAGAATTGTTTGCTCTTATCAGCTTCACAGTTTTATGCAAAAGCAGGCGCAGCTGCCAGGCCTTTTATGTTGCTATGGGAAACTGTGGGATCTTCACTCCAAAGTCAGCCAAAAATGAAATAATAATAATAATAATAAATGTGTGTGTGTTCATGTATGGCCACAAGGGAACAGATGAGAGGAGGTGGCATCCATTGTTCTTGAAAACTGCAGGTCAGAATGTACAACAGTGCCTCTTTTGCACCATAGGTCACGAGTTCCAGAGTCTCATCCCCTTCCCTAAAATCCCAAGAGTCAAATCTGGCTTTTAGCATCCTTCCCATTCTTAAAAAAAAGCAGGGTTTCTAGTCCATATGGAAGTAGCTGGAAAAACAGGGCAAGTAACAGTCTTTAGACTTTATCTCCCAAGACCCTTCACTACTGACCATGTTACCTGAAGCTAAAGCCGTCTCAAACTGGATTATTTCTGCAGTGTGTTTTGGACCACAGTCCCATGTGTGATGGGACCTGAAGTCAGGCAACCTGTGCAAACCCTCCAACCCTTCCCAGGTGAAAACCAGGACAGGTGTAGCCAAGCAACAACGGAGTGTGGTCAAGATGACAAACATCAACAGGGAAGAGCATAACAGGCTAGCAGAGATTGCAGCAGTTTGCTTTTGCATGAGTCTACTGGGAAGGGAAGGATTCCACCACTATTCTTGGACTTGTGCTTTTCAAGCTTTGATAAATTAATTCTGCTTGCAAATCCAGAGCCAAGATGGAGCCATGAATTTCCCTCTCTGACCAGTCAGCAGTTTGGGTCTCGGGCTCCCGTTCTGTCAGGATGGAGAACAAGACAAAGCCTTCGAACGTGCGAAGCAAATGTCCCTGGAGGCTGCTGGACCGGGTTCAGATCTAAAGCAGCAGCAGCATCCTCACGGAGAATGGACCTTCTGGGAAACAGGAAAGGAACAAGGACGGGTCCCAATTTTGCAACCAGATGAAAGTCTTGGGGGAAACAGGGACTGCATTCCTAAACACCCACCCACCCAAAAATGCAGCCCTCCATCCTTGCACCTTTGTGGGGCTGGTGGTGGAGTTTTTAAACACAATGGACTATGTGTTAGCCTCTTTGCCAAGGAAGATGTGGCCTTCTCGGGGTGCAAGAGCCAAGGAAACCGCTTCCAGCTGGAAGAGTCAATCTGCCACAGGTGGAAAATAAAATAATCATTCATGCTTTGGCACTCAGGCGTCCGTTTTGGCAAGCAAGGAGTCTGCCACTGTGTACGATTCAAGGGGTTGCATTGGAAGGGACTGAGCGTCTGGCCATGTGCCGACTTAAAAAGTCGTGACTCTCCCATCTTCTCTGTGTTACAGCGTGGAAAAAGACACACGGCTCAAGACGTGGCTGGCCTCTTGGGATTTCTTTGCCACTTGCTCTGTCCCCCATAGAGGCTAAGAAAGAATAGAAATGCAGAGGATGGAGCTGTGTCGCTTAAGAATGCCAAGAATACTTGTAAATTGTCTCATCTTCCATGAAGAAAGCGTCTCTCTCGAGACATCAAGGGTGAGAAAATAGGGAACAGCTGCAAGATTCTTTGTATATCAGGCCTTTTGTTCAGAAAATTTGTATTAAGATATATGCCTTTTTAGAAGACAGAAAATGTGAGATTTGCATATGTGCAAAAAGCAACATTTTGGCAATGAAAACAGTGCACCAAGCAAGGGGTTCACAGAAACCAAAAATGTTTAATTTTTTGCAACTCCCTCCCTGCATTTTCTGTAAGCAACCACCCACCCAAACCCTATGTTGTTTTTTTTCCTTTTTCTATAAATTAATTTTTCCAAAAAAAGTCCCAAAGAACAAATCATTGAGTAAAACATCTGAGAGCCTTTTGGCTGAAGAACAGGGTATAAATACTTCAAATAAATAAATAAATAAATAAATCATTGTTAAAATCTATGCCGACACTGACATATTCTTGAAATCAGTTCGAAAATTTAGTCTTACATGGATAAGCAAGATAAATGAACATTTTTTTCTTAAATATTTTTATTAATTTTTACACATTATCAAAATAAAACTTTTCTTATGTGTGATTACGTTACATGCACACACATCTGCATCTGCATCCACTTTGTACAAACATTCTTACTTCCCCTTAGCATTACTTGCTTATAATTTAGTTAATAATGTCTTATCTCATATCTTATATCTGTTTGTTAATTCTACTTAGCATAACTTAACATGTGTACTTAAATGAATATTGAATGCAGGAGCAAATAAGTACGTAAAAATGTTATTTCCTGGGTCCTTCTGGGATGTCAAAAGGGCTGCAGACATGCTATAAAATGGTCTGTAAAATGTTGTGTTCCTGACTAGTCTGGACCAATTGCTGATCCCTTCCCATATTTCAAGAAGGTGGAGATTGACCTCACATTGCAATGGAAAAAATTATTCTCTTTGTTTTGAACATCGGAAATTACAGGTTTCCAGAGAAGCCATGCCTGGGTCTTCTTTGGAAAGATTGTGCAAACAGCATAACTCTCAAACTCTGATGCAGAGCCCTCCCTGTAATATGGATTTAGTAATAAGAGCCTCCTTCAAAGTGGGGAAAGTATGTCTCCTGCAAGTAAAACATTCAGCCCAGTGCTAAGCACTGTGATATGTTGCTATGTGCCTTCGAGTCATTTCTGACTTATGGCAACCCCAAGGGTTTCCTTGAAAAGATTTGTTCACAAGAGCTTTGCCTTCCTCTGAGGCTGAGAGAATGTGATTTGCCCAAGGTCATCCAGTGGGTCTCCATGCCTGAGCAAGGACTTGAACCCTGGTCTCCAGAGTTGTAGTCCAACACTGAAACTGCTACACTGGCTCTCGAGCACAATTATATATCGTTGTTATGTGCCTTCATTTCTGACTTATGGTGACCCTATCAAGGGTTTTTTTGGCAAGGTTTGTTCAGAGGAGATTTGCCATTGGCTTCCTCTGAGGCTGAGAGAGTGTGACTTGCCAAGGTCACCCAGTATGTTTTCATGGTCAAGCTGGGAATCAAACCCTGGTCAGCTATTATATACCCTCCCAATATTTCAGATTAAAAACTGGGACACATGTGGCTCAGGCACATCAAGAGTTGAGTCAAAAGGATGTCACCAGGCAAGAAGAGGGCAAGTTTGACCAACAGAAGGGGAAGAGGAAGATGGGGGAGGGCTCAGATATGGTTGGACTGCAACTCCCAGCATTCCTCAGCAGCTAGAGCTGCTGGGAGTTAGAGTACAACAACATCCCGGGGGGGGGGGGGCACATATCTCCCACTTCTTGTGTGAAGGAATTGAAAGGGAGAAGGGATGCAACCTGATGTGGAAAGGGCTGATTTGGCATTATCTTGTCCCTAAGGGAAGCAGACAGAAGAGCTGGGATTAATTTCAGCCGGTCCCGAAATCTTTCCTTTTGCTCTCTGCTTCCTTCCCTTAGGGCCAAGATAGACCAAACCAGCCTTCTCCACATCAGGTTGCATCCCTTTGCATGCTTCCTCCCTCCACCAACTGGTCTTTCCCATCAAGGGCATCCTCTCCATCATCAGGCTGCTCTGCTGTTTCCCATGGAAACGGTTGTCATAGTAACAGAAGAGGGAATTCCATCCTCAGGTCCTTGAACCTCAGCAGCCATCCTTGCTTGCATCTTGGAAAAATTCACTGCCACCCCGCAAGGCTGGGATAGCCCACCCTCACCCAGCAAAGAACCAGCGCTTGGTTCTGGCATTTCTGGAGCGCAAGAAGGTGACCCACCACCCACAGCCATGTTAACCAGCCCATTGTGTCCAAGAGCTCTCTGTGGGTTTGCATGTTCACATCATCAAGCACAGGATGCCGTATCTGTCAGAGATGTTGAGATTCAGTGATATTTTTTTTAAAATAAAAAATAAAAAGCAAGTTTCTAGACCTTATGCTAGTGGCAAAATGCATAAACATTGGACCCAAATGACATTAAGTCACAAAAATGCAAAAAGGAGGCGAGTCAGGATGCAAGCTGTGATCAGTTGCCCAGAACTCCACAGAACTAATTGCTTGTAAAATCACTCATTTTATACTTTTGAAACCATTTTGATTGTTGTGTTTCTGAAACAGGGCATAAAAGGGAGAACTGCAAATATATCCTTTTGTTCTTATGCAAGAAGGAATCATGCTGTCCTCCCCAAGATGTTTTTGGACAAAACCACAGGCAGCCTAGCCAATGGTGAGGAATGACGCAAGGGTCCCAAAATTGTTTTGCGTGAGGGGGCTCAACCTTGACAAGCAGGTGGTTATTAATCTTGCCTCCTTGCAAGAGGAGAGCAAACCACTTTTCCAATCCATTTTCCTCCAAAAATCCTTAAACATGAAGACTCCATCATGCACCATGTCTACATAGAACATCCTCCATGTGTTCAGTGGAGCTTAGTCCCAAGTACCTGAACAAATAGATTGCAGATGGCCTTTATTATTCCTGAAAGGGCTTAACAAGAACTGCTGTCTTAAAGGCTGAAATCATTTAATATACTTCTTACTGATAATTCCTGAGGAGGTTCCACCACATAAAAGAATCTTCATGGTCTAATTTTGCAAGACTTTTTCAAGGGGGAAGTTCAGTACCCCTAGCCTAGTCCTGGGGGTTCTTGAAGCCCCCCCCTGCACCCCAATTCCAGAGTCCATGAAATGATGGCCATTGCAATCCAACTTCATCCAGAGGGCTGTATTCTGCTCACCCCATCATGGCAATGAACAAAAGCATTTGCTGATTAAATTGCAAGTTCCCTAATGCCGTCAATCACTTAGAAAGGGGTCCTGTATGAAGCCAAGGGTAATATGCAAATCTATTTAAATACAATCGGTTAAAAAGCAGAGGTTTCCATCAGTTCTTTAATCCATGCCAACCCATCTGTACAGGGAAACACATCCAGGGAAGGCAGTATGCTACCTGCCTTTGCTGTTATTTCAAATGCATGCCACAACTTGAGAGTTGATGGCAATAATCTCTTTCTTTACAGTCAGGCTGCTGGACTTCCAAATGGCTAGAAAAGCTGCCTGATCTAGGTCCAGGCTGCCTAACAGCCGTACCATCCGTTATGTGCCTGTCCAGACATCAATATCCACAAGTGGGGCCCTTGTTTCAATCCCACAACCTTCACAGGTACAGGGCCTATTCATACTATGAAACTGTGGTGCTCTTATTCCACTTTTACTGCCATGGTTCCATCCTATAATACTGTGTTGTTTGTAGTCTGGGGAGGAACTGAAGTGATCTAGCCCTTCCCTTTATAAAACACAATGGAGGCAGGTAAATAGGGAGTAATTCCTACTATGGATGACCAGAGCAGCAAAGTGCCATCAAAAAAGACAGAGAGGTACAGACCAGTCGAAGATCAGAGCTAAGACTTCCCTACTCTTGATAACTCACATGAATTTCCTGGAAGGAGAAACAGGCTATCTTAACAGGGACAGTTGGTTTATCCAGCATCTCTCTTTCTGCAAGAGCAAATATTCTGGAATGGTAGGGAAGGGGATCATCCACAAGGTCAAAGCAAAGATCAAGGGAACAAAAACCCGGCAGATAAGGCAATCCACAGCTCTCCAAAGGTGCAGCAGACATTGCACAGTTGTGAGGGTTTTGGGTTTTTTTGCTGGGTCACCAACATTAAATTGGGAAAGAAGCTACATTTGGAAAAGCAGTAATTGGAGGCTGACACAAAAGAGGAGGAATTGAAGCACACACAGCTATTTCAGAAGCAAGAGTCTTCACTCATATTCCTACGGGGAGGGGAGCCCTGTGTGGGTGGTTGAGTCACGGCTCTTTTAAGTGGAAGAAAATGGAAGCCAGAAGCCTAGATTGACAGGCTTCTTCCCAGCTCTTGATTTTAACTTTTCTATTTCACTGTATTACAGCAGACGTGGGCAAAGCAGAAGAGTGAGGAACTGTCCAGGTTAAAAGAAGCGGTGCAGAGGTTTAAATGCAGAAATGCTCCCAGTTGCAAACTCTGTATCAAGGCTACTTTGGAAGAAAATATTCTGGATATGTTCACAAATATTTCAGTGGCTGAGAGCCCTGATACTCATAATAGATTCTGTTGTTTTTTTTAAAAAAAACCATGGACCCAAACCAACCCACTATCATAGTGGCAGAATTGCAAGGATGCCATATGGTCAGTGAAGTATGGCATCGAAACAAGCCCTCTCCTGACCAGAACCACATTCAAAGGCCTTGCTCTGCAAAATCTCTTCCTGAATCGGGTTCTCTCCTTATAACCGTCATGCCTTCCTCTGCACCCAACAACATAGTTGGCTCAGAACACCAAGTTACTCTTGCTAATCCTCCCTACCTTCTCTGTTCGTCTAGCCCATGATTGTTTCGTTTTAAGTATTTCCTCCTAAAGACAATAACGTGACTAAACCAGAGAAAATCTCTCCAATAACCTAGGGCACGTTGCGCTCTCAGGCAGTAATAGCTGGCAGCTTCTTTTAGGGGTGCAGTGAACCCCCTCTGGATCTTATTCCAGATGTCAAAAAAGGCTATCCAAGGTGCTGACCACCACTCCATGGATACCCCCTTTGAAGTTCAGGCTAAATCCCTGCACAGACTGACCATTGCCATAAAGGTCACCGGTCCTCTGCCCCCTCCTTCCCTCTCAGCATGCCCCTCCACCCCAAAACAAATGGGAAAGTCAAGATATAAAATTGTTAGCCATTTTTTATTGAAGCACAAGGTGGGCTTTTTAAAGGAGGCAAGTGAACAGGTTGGAAGCAGGAGATGTTTCCGGGAGAAGAAGGATGCTTGGGTTTTGCCCTTTTAATTTCTGAGGGAGAATTAGGCTAAAGTAGTACCATGTCTCGAAGGCAAAGGCTTCTGTAGGTAGTTGCTAATAGCCTTCTGAAGGGGGGAAAATGAAAAGAGGAATCCCTCCCATGCCAGTAGGAGGCTCTCCTTAACAGCATAGCTGGGATAGTCCGGGGGTTAAAGGGCCCCTAAAGCTGTATGCCCGCTGTGGCATTTTGTGGGGACACTAGCCCCCAAAAGGCACATTTCCAAATTCTGGAATCCTGATTAAAAATTGGGGGCACATTTTACTCTTAGGTCTTACAAACATGCCAGAGGTAGAATCCATATTGCTGAAGTCAAGGCAGAGAGCCACACAACTCTCCACATGTTCAGCTGCAGCTCCCAGCATTCCTCACTACTGGTTGCTGGGAGTTGCAGTCCAACAAACTCCAGAGGGGCCCATGCGCTCCTCTGATTTGATGTCTCATTACAGACAATTTCTTGCAAGACATGACTTTCCAATGTCAAAGCTATGGTACCCATCTCTCCAATCTGTTTTTGACACTGTGCAATCCTTTTTCTTCCTAAATGCAGTCTTCTGGCGAGAACTCCCTCCACCCCACAGCTTGCTCTGCCCCTTCCCTCAATGGTGCTTCCCTCCCACCATCCCCATGTATCTCAAATGTAGAGAAATGGGGTGGGATGAACCTGCAGCGTTCCACGACGTCCTGTCCGTCCACCTCTTGGATTCATGCAGCTGAAATGGAGACAAATATGGAAAGGAAAAATGGTCCTTAAAAATGGGTTATGGCTTACGGCAGAGAGACAGCAAAGGACACACAAGAGATAAGGCAAAAGGAAAGGGATGCAGCTCTTCATTCAAAGCAGGGGTAGGCAACTGTGACAGAGTCCAGGGACTTTCACTTTTGTTTTTTAAAAAGGAAGAGCCCTTTCACACAACAGAATTATAGCACTGTGAGTCCACTTTAACTGACATCATAAATTCCTATGGAATCCTTGGATTTGTAGTTTGGTGAGGCACTAGAGCTCTCCAGCTGAGACTTCTCAATACACCTCCATAAACTGCAAATCCCAGGATGCAACCATGGCAGTTGAAGTGGAATTATAGTGCTATAAGTGTGTAGTATGAAAGGACCCTAATATTTTTGGATGTTCAGCGGTGTGGAAAATACTATTCCCTTTTTATTTCCAGGGAAACCAGAGAGGTCAAAGGCCACAAGAAGTCCCCGAGGTCCACATACAACCACAGGGTCACATCCCTAATTTAAGGCACCAATATGCTGCCTTCTATAACATTGTTCTTAAGGCAGTTTATACTGCAAAATTACAGAAGCACCCAATGGCGGGAAGAACTAGTGTTCGCGCAGCTAAGCAGACCTTGGTGCGACCTAAGAGGGCAATTCTCACGTTCCTTGTTTAATAATCGCTTCCCTGAAGCTTCATAGGATGCCACCGGCTCTTTCTTCTCAATTAGATTATAACACAGGCCTTCTTTAGACAGACCTACAAAGATTTCCAAAGCAGCTTACGCTCAAAGAGAACTCCTAATCCTAGTGAACAAGACGTCCCTGTCTCAAAGATAGTAACGAAATAATGGTTCTGACTATGTTGTGTTTTGTCTCCTTTGTGAAGCACGCAATCCGCAGAAGTGCCGTAGAACTCTCCATTGGGGATAATTTAGGAGAGATTAAGCCTAGGATCAGTAGTGCAAGCAAGACACAAAGGAAAACAGGTTGCTAGCAGCCACTCCCACTGCATGGCAGTTCTGTGAAATGGACCCTCCTCTTCAGGAGAAATGCCCTTTGTGTGGGAACGGAATATATCCCCTTTGCAAGAAAGGAGAGACTAGGAATGTAAAACCTCAACTATTTCATTTTCAAAGGCAAGGACGAGTGATTACAGTGGTTTCCCCTCCTCTGTGGAAGAAAATATTCCTCCACAATATGCTCCTCATATTTGAACATTTCAAAGTGTTGCAGAGGAATTATTCTGTGTGGGAAAAATACTTTTTTTCACCCTCAAATCCCGTTTTCTGCAAGAAAAAAATGTTTGCTACAGAGAAGTGTTTTCTGCACAGAAAACAAGAGAGAGGCATTTGCACCAGAACCCTGTTTTCTGTCCAGAAATGAGTTTTTCCTGCAAAAAACTACCACACCCAACTTGTTTTTCTTCACAGTGTTTCCTCTGCAACACTTTGGGACATTCAAATTCCAGGAGAAAACATTTATTATACTTCCTAACTGGGTTCCCTAACTATTAAGGACAAGTGTGTGGGGAAATCTCTGGCGGACCCAGGCCTCACAGGGCCTGGACAATTAAAAACAAACAACCCTTCAAAAGCATAATTTTTGGTATCTCAGCAGCCCAGCTGGAGGACATAATGTCTGTTGTTAGTTCAGGGAGGGACCCATGATCATGCATCTTGCTCCAAGACCAACTCTTAGTGCTATGGGATCATCTGTTTCTCAATACTGCGAGACATGGCAAGTTTAATTTGGAGACAGACACCAGTTCAAGACAGCCAGCATTTTCAACTTCAACTACGCGTTTTCAACCACCAGTTTTGTTATTCAAAGGGAAACACTCTCTTATCATCTTCATGGGCTAAGTGGTTTTGCACAGTAAGATACTTTCCCAATCTATTTAAGCATTCTTCAACAAAGAGCACAGTTCTTTAAGAAGAATCATCCACATGCAAAGAAAGATAAAGAAAAAGGAAAGAATAAAAGAGGGAGACAAGCAAGAGCAAGGACACATCTCAGTGGACAGATAAAATAGCCCCCCCATTCTCCTCCCCCCCCCCAACATGCTGTGCTTTCTGACCCTGAACTACTATATCGGCTAAACATCTGGTGGCAGTGACCCTGGAAGGAGGCAGGCCTATCCATGGCCACCAGAATTCACACCTTTATCATGCTGTCATGAAACATAGTAATGACCCAGCAGCATTAATTTTCATGGAAAGTGAAGGCTTAGTGGCAAGCCCGTTTGAAAAGAGCCATTAACAGAACCATATTATGAAACTGGAGCCTTCCCTAACCAACTCAAGTGCACCTCAAGGATATCGGAAAGGCAGATTAGAATCACACAAGGATCAAAAGCTCACAGCAGCTTCAAGTTCCTGATGGATCTCAGGGGTTTCCCAGGAGGACGAGAACAAGGTTGCAAAGGGGCAATTATCCTTGTGTTGCCAATTCAAGGGCTCCCAGTGACCTTTTTCCTCCTAGGCAGATTCAAGGTTGGTTAAGCCAAGTGCTGTGCCAGGAATTCTTATCACTGGACTTAGCTGCACATCTTGCTGAAGCAAAGGTGGCTTGCAGATTCCATGCTGCGAAAAGGGGTTAAGAAGTAGACAGAATGGTTTGTCTTGTAACTCCAGCCCACACTAGTGTGGTTCCAACCTGGCTGAGAAATTCTCAAGTCTGCACATTCACCTAATTGACTGCCCTTATTTTGTCATCTGCTGCCTGCGATAGCTTATGTATAAGTGAACAGAAAAGCTGAATTCTCCAACCTGAACAAGCTACATAGAGTTCAAAGAGATGGTCATGTCAGTCTCTTTTAGCATAAAAAGACATTAAACAATCCAGTAGCACCTTTGAGACCATTTTATGGTACTATAAGCTTGTGCATGCCAAGTGCCACTTCTCAGAAGCTACTAGTCCTCATGAAAAGTGGAATAATAGAGCTATTATTGCAGTGTGATATTGTCTACTAGATTCCCTTATGCCTTTTTTATGCTACAAAGAGTAAGCAGCTTTGCATATATTTTCCTTAATTTGGCTGCTTCTCTTACAAGCACCAGCAAAGCTCCTTCACCAAATGTTTCATGTGGGTTTTAAAGTTTCTAAACAGTCATGAGGACCAGAAGTTTCTCTTTAAAAATAGGAAGAGGGTTCAAAATAGGAGACTCAAAATTCAGACATTCTTAATTTTTTTCCTCAAGGGTTTTTTTTCTGCAGGGGATAGCAACACCTCTTTTTGTAGGCCCCTTTCCTAGGCCAGCAAACTCCACTGACTCTTATCAGTGGGGTGCAGAATCTGTTCTGGCTGTGCTAGCCAACGTAATGAACTTAATTTGTACTGCATCTGCACTGCACAAATATGAATTTTGACACCGTTTTAATATTCACGGCTCCATGCTATGGAATCCTGGGATTTGTAGTTTGTTGTGGCACCAAAGTTCTCTGAAGAGAAGGCTAAATATGTCACAAAACTACAAATCCCAGAATTTCACAGCATTCAACCATGGTAGTTAAAGCAGTGTCAAACTACATTATTTCTGCAGTGCAGATACAGCCTTGGAGAAAGGTCTCAGCACCCCCGAATAGTTCCTTTAAAGTTTTGGCTAATTCACTGTCCCACTGACAGGAGAAAAACAGAGCTTTGAAGTCTGGTGCTGGCTCCTGGGGCTTATGCTTCCACCTGAGACTCCTCCCATCAGTCAGTGTGGGCTGGTTGCAATGCTATCTAACCCAAGCAAAACAGGATGTCCATAATGCTATGTAGATGCCTTTCCCTTTGGACACCTGTGCTTCTGTACATACTCTCTTAAGCTGTCACAGCATCCAATTTCCTGCTGCTACAGAGCCAAGGGCTCAGGGAGAGAGGATGGCAGCCAAACACCTTACTTCCTGCACCACTCATATATGACCTTTACAGAGAATTGTCCACCGGGATGACAGACACGTAAGTGGAAACCACAAAGACAGCAGCAATGTTTTTTTCTGATTTTAACCAGGTCTCCCAGATCTTTCGTTTTTTTGACTCAGCAGCTATAATCCTCTTCCTAAACGTGGGAGGGCCAAGCTTAGTCCGCTGCACCCCCTGCAGGCCATCTGCAGCCACAGGCCAAAAGCATTCACATACATAAAAAATAAGTGCAAATCAGAGAGCATCATGTTCTGTTTTAATGGACAGTTTGACCAGCCCTTCCTCCCTGGCATTTCCACACTCCCTACTAAGACGCAACCAATCTATTCATTTATCTATCTATCTATCTATCTATCTATCTATCTATCTATCTATCTCCCTCTCTGTTTACCTCTCTCTCTGATCCCAGAAGACAGGAAAGAAGGAAGGAAGGACCAGACAGGAGAAGAGCCCTAAATGAACATGACCAGGTCTTTACATGTTGCTTTTGAGAAAGCAGCCAGGATGCTAGCAAAAACCACATCCGGGGACTGGGAAGCATCAATGGCTGTGTGGATCCCACGCCGGGAGTAGTAGTCAACCAGTGGTGTTGTCTGGGTGTGATATGCCTTCAGGCGAGTTTTCAAGGCAACCTCATTGTCATCTGAACGGCGGATCAAGGCCTCCCCAGTCACCTGGCAAAGAGGAAGGTGAAAGTGAGAAAAGGTAGCCCCAAGAAGATGGAAGCTATCACTCAGGGCTACCTAGGGACATAATTTTTCATTAAGTGTTCTCTTAAAGGAAGCAATGAGTAATTTTAGCAATTTTCTTCCCACTATGAGAAAGATGTCAAAAACCAGTTTTCAAAACCTATACACAATTTGGGATTTTTCTGCAGAAAATTCACACATGGTTGTTTTGCACAGAAAATAGTATTTCTATGTGGAAATATCTTCTGAACAGAAAAAACTGTATCCTATGCATAAAATATGTACCATAAGTAGAAAGATTAACAGCACAAACTGTTGTGCTACTCATACTTGCTGCTGTTCTTTTTAGCTGTTGTGCTTTTAAATGGCTTTTAATTTTTGTTGCAACTGTTAGCAGCTCTAGCTAGTGATGAAGAATATGCTGGGAGTTGCAGAGCACTATGGAGCAAGTAAACAGAATTACAAATTGATGTCTGTCTTGCCTGTATAGAAGGCATCACAAAGTTTCAGAGAAGAGCTAAGGAACTTGTAGCTCTGCACATGTTGCTGGATTACAACCCCCATTACTGGCCACTGATCTAGCAGACCAGGGCTGATGGGAACGGTAAGGCCATGGGCTTCCCTGGTCTGTGTGAGAGCAGTACAAGGCAATTTGAACAGAGCCATGAAGAGCTAGAGTTCAAAACAGGAAAGACACCTACATCATCCTTCATGGGGGCCTTCGGAGGGTTGAATTCCTCGTGGTACGAACGGCCGCTCGCTGGATGGATCAGCCTAGAAGAGACAAACAGGAATCAGTGAAACTCATTTTTAAACATGCTCAAGGGAAAGAGTTACAGTGAAGTTTTATTCAGAGGTAAGATCATCAAACAATGCATCAGGCATGATTTATAACACTGGTGGAACGTTGCTGCTCTCTAGACAATGTTGGGCTGTATCTCCCAGCATTCCTCACCACTGGCTATATGAATGTTAGAGGAATGGTCCAACATGATGAACTCTCTTGCCAAAACAGATTCGGCACCTTGAGGAACAAATCTTTTAAAATAAAACAGGGCAGGCTCACCACTGCACTGACATGAAACCACTAGCTGCCACAGCTGGTTAAGTCTTCAATGGGAGACCACCGAGCTATTTAAGTCTCTTCAAAGGGAGACCACTGGAATATGCCCAAGCTTCCCCATTTCATTTAGAAAGGGAAAATGCCACTGAAAATATACCAAGCTTCCCCAAAGGAAACCCGTTTCTCCATTACCTTCCCGTAATTCTCCGAATCAGCAAGGAGTCAGGGATGCTGAATTCGATGACAGACTCTAACTTCTCTTTTCTTTTTTCCATTAGTTCATCCAGCTGCAGGATTTCAGGAGAATGAAAAAAGAGGAAGGGGGGAATACTTTTAAAACACACAAGAAGGAGATAATTCTTTTCTTGGCCAAGTAACTCTCTTCTGGACCAAGAAACTCAAGCAAAACCAATGAACGTGGAGTTCAGCAGTAGACTATTCATAGTGGTGCTCAGGCAGTGATTACACTATCATTATTTGGCAAAGCTATTAAAACAAAAACAGTAAGCTTTCCCACATTTACTTCAGAGCCCACCTCTCTGAATATTTATTTTTCCAGTGAAAAATCATCCTAAACCTTTGTAAAAATGCAAAATGTGGGCTTTTAACTTTACTGCTGTTGAAAATCAGCCCAAACAAAACTTTTAAAAATACTACTTTTTAAGACTACAGTAACAAAGGACTCCTGAACCCTCCATCAGTATTTCATCACTGATTGTAAAATCCTCCAAGCTGTGAGCATCTCCCAGTGGATGCCAGCATGAACTTAAATTACAGGATGGCACGTGATATTGGGAGACCTGGACAGGTGACAAATTTCCCACTAAAAACTGGAAATACCAACCAATCCAGATCAGTGAGCTATGTTGGTATGAGGCAGATATTTATCCCCTAATCTAGGGGGTGAGCAAAGTGGGACACTGGAGCCACATGTAGCCCCACAGGGCTATTTTTGTGGCTGTTGATCTATTCATGCTTCTCTCCTTTATCAGGAAAAAGCAAATGTTAATTTCATCTCCGGAAAGCCTTCAGGAACAGTGGTTCAGCTTTTAAACAGGCAGAACCCACCAACTGCAAATAGTTCCACATCAAAAAATGCCAACTTTTCCAAATGAGAAGTGGATTTCTGGATTGATTTGAGAGGGGGAACTGTTTATATCAGTCTGTGTGGCTCCCAGAGTTTTTAAGGGGAGCAAAAAAGCCCATACATATCTGTTGCCCCTCCTTGCCCTAAGCCTAGGAAGAGACCTAAAGGCACCTCTGCAATTGCTTACCATCTCTGCTTGCCGCACAGTACGAGGGAACCCGTCCAAAAGGAAGCCGTTCTGGCAGGGAGGGGTCTCCAGGTTTTTCTCAATCAGCTCCACCACCATTTCGTCGCTCACCTTACAAGAGATGAGAAAAGAGAGATATAGGGAGGGAGAGAAAAGTCTTGCTTTAGCTGTGTACCTCACTTTGAATTATTTGCTTTGCAAGCATTTCCTACTCAAAGCTCACAGAATCCTAGAAACCTTTGCAGATTGATAGTCATGGGATGGGACTGTCAGCCCAGTGGCTGGACTTTGGGAACTTCCATCAATCCTTCCCCCTACAATTTTCATAAAAGCTTCATATTTCAAGCTTCAGTTCAATCACACATGACATTGTTTTACACAATTTTCTATAAATATGTATGTTAGTTTCTGCCATAGTCCTTGTTGTTAAATAAACTACCACTATTGGCCATCTTAAGGGTGGGGTGTACAAGCAAGGCATATTACTGGCTCAAGCAGAACAGCTGCGCTATCTAGAATATCCAGCCACCTCTGTAACACTCCAGCCTTGCCTAGTCCACTGATATTGCCATGAAAGCTGGGAGCAGAGGGTACAGATAAGCACAATCCATCATAGTCCTGCTTTAAAACCATAAAACTCTAAAATTGTTTGCAAGCTGTCAGGTGAACGAAAGTAGGAGAAGAAAAAGGAGGCCTTTTAGACTACAAATTTGGCTCCAAAGCAGTCTGCAAAGCAAGAGAAAGTAATAAAAGGTGATTCCTACTGGCGTGGGACTGGGGTATATATGCTTCTAGATCAATGCAATGCAATTTTAGACTGCAGCTCCCAGCATTTCTTGCCATTAGCTGTGCTAGCAGGGCTACTGGGGCTTATAGTCCAGCCCTCAGCTAGACAATGCATATACGGTAGATACTTCTGGCTTCTTCAAATAATGGCACTTTTGAACAAGAAATGTTGTTTGCTAAATTTTCTCCTGGATGGGAAAAGCAAAGATTTTTCTACATCAATTCTCTGCACACTTTTACTAATATACACCTGTCTGAGGATTGTGGTCTGCTGGAGGAACCCTCCTCTGTCTCCTGCCAGTGGAAACAGGGCTTTCTTTGCTGCGGCACCCTCATTGTGGAGCACCAATTGACACCAGCACTGGCTTAATTCCAGTGTCAAGTTAGAACATGGCTTTTTATTCAAGCTCTTGGGACCTGACTGATTTGTTCCAGAAGGCACATCTTTTAAATGATTTTAACTTATTAAGCTGTTTGGTATGTTGTTAGCCTGTTTGAGTTATTTATGAATGTTGCTTGTTTGACAGAGGGCATGCTGTCAATATTTTAATAAAGAAACAAGCAAGTGGTCTTAGAGGGAATGTCTCAGAAAACACAAGGTCAAAAATCAAAACAGCAGAGGGAGAAAGTGAAGCAAGAAATCTCACCTCCACAGTCCAGAAGGCTAGGAAAAAGTCACCTTCTGCTAAAAATCAAATGCCAATAGGAACACCAAGTTCTGCTTCATACAGTTCTTTCATAAATCAGAATATAAGACCTGGCAGGTCAACGATTTGAATGTGTTTCCAGCAGTTCCACAATTGATTCCAAATCTCTGCAGACACGTCCAACACACCATCTCCCTGGTGGGATGTGTCCAATTGTCCAGCACACAATTCAAAGGCCAACAAAACATCGCCAGAGCAGAAAGCTGGCCTCCACTCCACTCAGTTTACAAATGGAGTTCTCTAAGCCATAACTATTCAAAAAGGTAGATCCATGGCTGTATCACAAGGGACAGGAAGGTCTAGATTCTTTCCAGAGCTAGGTTACAACATGGCTTTGTATCAAAGCCATTGGAGGCTAACATTTTTGCCCAGATCTGTACAGCTACATGGATTTAAACTGTTTTTTGAATGAACTGTTAAAGTTGTTTAATAAGCTTTCATATTGTGTAACTTATGCCTGACTTTCTTTTCAATTTTTCAGACTATTCTAAATCATACGGCCTTCTCTGCTATGGCAACCTAGTAGTGGAATATCATCCTCTGACAGCTCCGATGGGCGTCAAGTCAAAACATGTCTTTTTACTAAACTGAGTTCATCCACAGGGGTGGTTTTAAATTGTCTTAAAACTGCTTTTGCTGACTTAAAACAGTCTTGTTTTCACTTATCAAATTGTTTAAAATAGCATTTATAGTGTGTTTAAATTATTTTTGCTCGACTGTTTTAAATGAGGTAAACCGATTTTAGCATACGCCACCTTGAGATCTCATGATAACTGGGTTAGCAACTATGTATTTAACTAAATATAATAAGTAAATAAATAATGTTAACTGAATTTTATCCCTGTAAAACCCTGGCGTATTGTGATATCAGGCCAGATATAAACATCTGATATTGATATCGGATATAAAGCTAGCATGGTGTAGAAAGCCAGTGTGATATAGTAGTTTGAGCACTGGACTGCAACTCTGGAGACCAGGGTTTGAATCCCAGTTCGGCTATGTATGTACCACTGAGTGACCTTGGGCAAGTCACACTTTCTCAGCCTCAGAGGATGGCAAGAGCAAACTACCTCTGAAGGAACTTGCCAAGAAAACCCCATGATGACCCTACTTGCCTTAGGGTCACCATAAGCCAAAAATGAATTGAAGGCACACAACAACATGAACATTTTGCTTATACATATATCCGTCTCTCTACAAATGCAAAAGGTTCAAGGCAGCAAGATCTATCTGCTCAGCGCCTACCAGCTTCCCAGCGTCCATCGTCTCCTTCAACCGTTTTCCCAGCTCCGAGCCAGTAGCCACCATGGCCCTCAGCATGTCTCCCGTTGCCAAGTGGCAGACACAGTAGGTTTCGGCAAGACGGGGAGCCTGAAACGAGAAAGAGCAGAATGAAACCACCAAACTAAGGATAAGCCCAGAGGGCAAAACTGCTTGTCCTTTCGTTTGTATTTCACACATGCACATCCGTGGGATTTTACAACTTTCTGGAGTCTGACTGAACACAGTGGCTGCAAATGAAATTTCTGGATGGCCATCTTTTGGGATGCTTTGAATGTGAGTTCCTGCATGGCAGAAGGGGGGGGTTGGATTGGAAGGCCCTTGGGTCCCTTCTAACTCTAGTATTCTATGATCCCTGTTCATCAGACTTTCAATAGTTACATTATACAGGCAAACACAAACTCAAAAGTGAGAAGACTGTTTCACACAACTACTTGCTTTCTGGAACTAAATGGAAGGAGAGGAAGCCAGAGACTCATGCAAAGGGACAAGCACTTCATTTTGTCATCAAATGATTTAACACCACCCAACTGGGTGACCTTGGGGGTGTCACATTCTCTCAGCCTCAGGGGATGGCTATGGCAAACTTCCTCTGAACAAATCTTGCCAAGAAAACCCCATGAGAGATTTGCCTTAGGGCCACCATAATTTGGAAACAAATTGAAGGCACACAACAATAACAAAGCAATAATAATAATAGTACTAGAAGTAATAATGAAATAATAATAATAGTAGCAGTAGTAGCAGTGGTAGTAATATTAGTAATTGTAATAGTAATAACAAAAGCAATAATGATAATAGTAATGACAATAGTAATATTAGTAATAGCACTGAATAGTAATAACAATTATAAAAGTAATAACAGTAATATTAGTAACAGCAATGAAAATACTCGTAATTGTAATAGTAGTAATAATAAGAACAGTAATATTAGTAGCAGTAACAGTAATTATAGTAATTATAATAGTAGTAGTAATAGCAATAATAACAGTAATCATAACAGTAATATTAGCAACAGCAATGAAAATGCTAGTAACAGTAAAAAGAGCAGTAATATTAGTAGCAATAATGGTAATAGTTGTAATTATAATAGTAGTAGTAATAATAACAATAATGATAACAGTAATGGTAGTAGCAATATTAGCAACAATGAAAATAGTAGTAGTAATAAGCAGTAATATTAATAACAATAACAGTAATACTATTATAATAGTAGTAGTAATTAATAACAAATATTAGCAACAGCAATGAAAATGCTAGCGATAGTAATAGCAGTGACATTAGGAGTAATAACAAGAGTAATTGTAACAGTAGTAGTAACAATAGCAACAATAATGTTGGTAACTGTATTGCTAATAATAATATTAGCAATAGCAATGAAAATACTAGTAACAGCAATAATACTACCACTAGTTAGAGCAAGTAGTTAGAGCAGTAATATTAGTAGCAATAAAAGCAATAATAGTAATTATAATAGTAGTAGTAATAATAACAGTTACGATGACAGTAACGTTAGCAATAGCAATGAAAGTACTAGTACTAGTAATAGTAGCAGCAATAAGAGCAGTCATATTAGTAGCAATAAGAGTAATAATAGGAATTATAGTAGTAGTAATAGAAATAATTCTAACAGCAATATCATCAACAGCAATGAAAATACTAGCAATAGTAATAATAGCAATAACATTAGTGGTAATAACAATAGTAACAATGATGTTGGTAACACTAATGTTAACAGTAATATTAGCAACAGAAATGAAAATGTTAGTAATGGTAATAATAAGCGCAGTAATGATAGTAATTATAACAGTAGCAGTAACAATGATAACAGTAACGTTAGCAACAGCAATGAAATTCAGTGGCATTAATCGCAATATTAGTACCAGTAGCCATAGCCAGAGTCATTGGGACGGCCGTCTCGGCGCTCACCTGGGTGCCCTTCCCTGCCCCCGGAGGCCCCAGGAGGACGGCCCGGATCCCCTTCCGGACCCCGCGGCCTAGGCCTCCTCCTCCTCCGCCTTCTCCTCCTCCTCGGCCGCCTTCCGCGCAGGGAGCCATGGCGACGCTCGCCCCGTGCAGCAGCCAAAAGGCCCCGCCTCCTTCTCCCGCTCCTGTTGGCTCGCGCCACTTCCTGCTTCCGCCGCGGGAGAGGAAGTGCGCTTCAACCAATCGCCTCTAAAGAGGAGGCCGGAGGGTTTCGGCTCTGATTGGTTGGCGCGTGGCTGGGAGGCGGGACGAGGAAGGAGCCCGGATGGAAAGAGCTGCGCGTGCGTCTTAGGATCGCGTTTTTCTCCCCCCCCCCCCCGGCCTTAAAGAGACAGGGGCCCTCGAATTGGGTGGGAGATGGGAGTCATGGTGCGGCCTGTACGGTGGTGCATGTCTACATTGTGGAAACAGTGTAGTTTGACACCACTTTAAGTGCTCTCTGGCTCCATCCTATGGAATCCTGGGACCTATAGACTCACAAGGTCCCAAGCCTTCTCTGTCATAGAAGGCTGTGTTGCCTCACCATGCTGCAAACCCTGGGATTTGTAGTTTTGCTGAGGCACCGGAACTTTGTGTGACAGAGAAGGCTAAACTACAAATCCCAGGATTCCATAGCATGGAGCCATGGCGGTTAAAGAGGTGCCAAACTGCCTTAATTCTACAAAACACACTGCAACAGAAATAACCCAGTTTGAGACCGCTTTAACTGCCCTGGCTCAGTGCTAGGGAATCCTGGGAATTGTAGTTTGTTGTGGTACCAAAAGCTCTCTCTCAGAGAAGGCCAATTGTCTCACAAACACTACAGCTTTTGGTATTTTGTGTGGAAATGAAAGGAGGAATAGGAAAAGGGATTAGGGGAAGAGAGGAGGAACTGGAGAAGATAAAGGATTTAGTTGAAGGTAGGAGTAAATGAAAGAGTTTGAGAGTGGAAATAGATCAAAGAAGAGAATGGATGGCGAGGGAGAGAAATGGTTGATATTTGGATTCAATACACAAATATCTGTGTATATATATATATATATATATATATACATACACACACACCATCTATACTCCACTATAAGTCAACCTCATGTATAAGTCGAGGACAGGTTTTTTGGGGACAAAATTATGGATTTGGATATTACCTGTGGATAAGCTGAGGGTAAAACTTAGGGGCATGTAACAAAGGATGTATAATAATAATAATAATAGTAAAGTTTATTTGTGTCCCGCTTATTGCCAGACAATCCAAGCGGCTTACAATACAACCCGTATAACATAAAGGATGTAAAGGATGAAGCAAAGGGAAAACAATGCCAAAGAACTGACAGAATCCCAGCAGCAGGTATAACTCTTTGTGTTCCTTCCTACTAAAGGTTGAATGGATGAGAGAGAAGAAGGCATCAATGCCTTTAGGACGGATTACGCTTTGTCTTGCCTTTCACCGGGGGACGGTTCCTTCTTTATATAGGAATTAAAGTACAGTACTTACATTGACCCGTGGATAAGGCGACTCAGGTTTTGGGGTCAATTTTTTGACTAATTTTTTTAGATGTATACAGTATGTATATGTGTATGTGTATGTGTATATATATATATTTACAGCTAGTAGAAATAGAATCAAGAGTTTAGCCTTTAGATGGGCCTCTAGAATATGGTTTTTAAAATACAGTCGCCCCTCCGTTTTCGCAGACTTGAAGTCCGCATCCCTCGCCTGTTCACAGGCGGCAAATGGAGGGGGACAAAATGGGGCGCGCATCGCCATTCAAGCCTACGGAGCTTGAATATTTGCAATTTTCCATTTTTGTGTGTGTGGGGGGGGTCTGGAATGAATTGATTTTCTTCTTACCTGCCTTATTCACTGTCCAGCTCTTACATCTGTATATAGTGCTGGGATATATAAAGGCTTGGATGAGCCTCACTAGTGTTCAGGGCTGTGTCTTTACATTTTATGATCTTGTCTAAGAACCCATCTGGGGCAAGTCACACTCTCTCAGCCTCAGGGGAAGGCCATGGCAAACCCTCTCTGAACAAACCTTGCCAAGATAAAACCCATGATAGGTTCGCTTTATGGTTGCCATAAGTCGGAAGCAACTTGAAGGCACACAACAACAACAACAACAGCAAAGGGTCGCCATAAGTCGGAGTGGACTTGAAGCACAAAACAACATGTAATAGTATGCATATTATCAGTACTAATAATAGTAACATAAATAATAACAATAATAATAATAATAGAATAACATTTCATATACTTTCCCCACACTGTGAAGGAAACTCTTTTACTATGAAGTCCATATTACACATACTGTGTATATGTATATGTGCCTTCAGGTTGCCTGTCAAATTATGGCAACCCCATGAATTTCAGAGGGACTTGAAGGCACACAACAACAACCAGTTCTTCCATAGCAGCCCTTCCCAATAATTTGTCGTTGCTATTATTATTATTATTGTTATTATTATTATTATTATTAATCATTATTATTATTATTATTCCCCCTGGCCTTGTTCCACAGCCTGGGAAGTGCGCCTGTCCAGTGCAGAAGATGGAGAGATGGCTGATGATGCGGTGGCTCTGCTTTCTTTTATCCCTCTGAGCCAATCAGGGGCCAGAGCTCGGTTGCCACGGCTACCCTTGTGAGCAGGGATGGAGCTGGGAGGGGGCCAGAGAGGAGCCTCCTATATAAGGGACCGTCTGGCCTCCTCCTGACTCCAAGATTAGCCGGCGCTGCTTTGCATGGTGTAGGCTTTGGAGTGGGGCAGGAGGAGGAGGAACCGCCACTGCCGAAGCCTATATTTACTCTTGGGAGACCCATGGGCAAAATCCGTTTAAATGCTTTTTAAGGTGGGAAGTGGAGCAACAGCATCTGGGCAGAAGGATGCTTGGAGGGGAAACTGGGTACCAGTATGGGTGGGGATGTGGCTACAGGTTTAAGACTGTGTGAAATAGCAAGGCTGAGAATATATTGAAAAATAAAGTACTTTTATTTAAATGCTTCTCTTTATTTATTTATTTTAAAGAATTCCAATGGATTTTTTAAAAATTGCAGTTGTTGTCGTACAGATTTTAATTACATTTGTGTCTAGAGAGATAGGTAAATACAGGTACAGTTACAGATACAGATATAGAGACATTAAAATAAACTACAATGTATTTCATGCTTGCCTTTGTCTGCAAGTTTGTCATTTGCATGTTTGTAGCATATCTGCCTTTTGTCATTTGCATGTTTGTAGTTGGATAATCAGAGATTTAAAAATGTTTATAACATTGACAGTCTAACCTGCATTTTTATGTTTTTTAAATTTATTATTATTATAATACTGTAATAACAACAACTCCAGGCTGCTTACAACATCAAAACAAGGGCCACCGAGGAAGAAACACATCACAGACAATCCCTAAAATGCAGTTAAACTATAAAGATTGCATAACGATAATTTCAGGGTTTTTTTTAAAAATGCATTTAAAAAAAATATTATTATGCAATCTTTTTAGTTTAACTGCATTTTAGGGATTGTCTGTGGTATGTTAACTCCATACCTGTGGTGAGTTTCTTCCTCCGTTTCAGTTTGGAGGGGAAAGTAGAAAATAAAGATGATGATGATAATGCTGGTGCTGGTGGTAGAAGTGATAATGATAACAATAACAACAGCAATAGATTACGTTTCCCTGCCCAAATGTCTTTGTAATCAAGTGCATCTCTTCTCCTTGCAGAGATCTTGGATCCCCAGCAGCAACTGTGCCTCGGGGTGTTGCAAAAGCTCAGAGTTCACCGGAGAACCCCCCTGGCATTTCACCTAGCCACCCGGGAAGGAGGAAGGCTTCGGGGCTTGGTGAGGCTTTATGGGATGGAGATGGGATGCCATGGATAGGGAGGAGGAAGAGGAGGAGGAAGAGGGGAGGACACTTCCTTCATTGACTTCTCCTTCAAAAGCAGCAGGAGCATGGGATTTGGTGGGTGCACGTTTAGTGTATTTAGGCCTCTGAGCATGTGTATATGTGCCTTCAAGTTGTCTGTCGACTTATGGCGACCCCATGAGTTTCAGAGAGTTTTCTCAGTCAAGGAATCATCAGAGGTGGTTTTGCCACTTCCTTCATCTGAAATGTCACCAACAGCACTTGGTCTTCATTGATGGTTTCCCAATTGGTGGCAACCCCTCTGAAGAAAACTGGCCAATAAAACCCCATGATAGGGTCGTCTTAGAGTCTCCATGAGTTGAAAGCGACTTGAAGGCACACAGCAACATCAGTAAAATGCATGAGCTACTGATGGGCATCTTCCCCTGGCTGGGGTTGACTGAGACAGGAGCTGACCTCACTTCTTGTTCCTCCCTTCCACAGTGTGTTGCATACTTAAAAACTATCATCCCCCCTTCTGACAAAGGGTTACGAAGCAAGATCCTCCTTCGGCAGTAACAATGACCAGGTGCTTGGACGAGTCGGATGTCGTCATGGTGGAGGAAGGTTTCACCACCAGGGATGTCTTGGAGAACCTGCTCCTCGAGGTGGCTGAGACGGTAGGAGGCAGAGTCTGTTGGCTTCTTAAAATACTTTGGGGTCACTGCTTTTTCTCCATCTTTATACCTGTGTTGGGTGGTGATCTCTGTGCCAATAGGTTGACAAGGCTATTCCAAGT
The DNA here is from genome assembly GCA_026167975.1 of Phrynosoma blainvillii. Taxonomy (NCBI): domain Eukaryota; kingdom Metazoa; phylum Chordata; class Lepidosauria; order Squamata; family Phrynosomatidae; genus Phrynosoma; species Phrynosoma blainvillii. The sequence goes on from JANUYF010000008.1 coordinate 30,157,882, forward strand.
AATAGGCTGCATCTGCACTGCAGAATTAAGGCAGTTTGACACTGCTTTAACTGCTATGACTCAGTGCTATGGAATCTTGGGATCTGTAGCTTTGTGAGAGATATTTAGCCTTCTCCATCAGAGAGCTCTGGTACCATGACAAACTACAAATCCCAGGCAGTTAAAACATTGTCAAAATGCATTAATTCTGCAGTGTGCCAGCAGCTTTAGTTTGAACTATAGAGGAGCTATCCAAGATGATCCATAGAGAAGCATGGATAAGAAAATTATTATTATTATTATTATTATTATTATTATTATTAATACAGCGAGCCCTTGGTATCCTCTGGGTTTTGGTTCCAGGATCCACTGTGGATACCAAAATCTGTAGATGCTCAAGGCCCATTAAATACAATGGCATAATAAAACGGTGTCCCTTTTATAAAATGGCAAAGTTTACTTGTTGGAATATATATATATTTCCAAGCTGTGGATGGTTGAATCTGTGGGTAAAAAATTCATGGATACGGAGGGCCAACTGTAATATAAATTATCTACCTATCCACCTATCTATTCTTATTGTATTTCCATATCCCCAAGGGAAAGTTACATTTTTAAGAAGCGTGTTTCTTCTCTAAAACAAGATATGGTACCCCCGACGCAGTTTATTTAATTTTTTTAAAGTCCATTGATTTTTTCCCCCAAATATTTGGTCACTTTGTTTTCATTTTGAGGACCTAGTGTGGCCCCTGGGAGGTTTCTGGGACATGGTTTCTGGATGTCCCCATGCCACAAAAAAAAAAATGTCCCCCATTATCCATATAAATCTTTTGGTTGTTTGGCTCTGGGGATGACGCTGAGCATCTCCTTCCTTGTTCCCCAGGGCAGCCGGGAAGCCTTTTTCGTGGCAGATCTCGAGGATGTGGTGAAGAAACACTTGCGCCTGCTGAAGGCCTTGCCACGCATCAAGCCCTTCTACTCCCTGAAGTGTAACCGGAGCAAAGGAGTTGTGCAGATGCTGGCCGGCCTTGGGGCCGGGTTTGGCTGTGCCAGTAAGGTAGGAAGGTTGTGGGACAGAAGGCGCTTAGTTCCCCTCTCTCCTATTATTGGAGCACAAGCTGGATTGGTGCAATGCCATTTGGCACAGCAAAGTGTCTAGAGCCCCAAGATGCATCTGCATGGCACAGTTATAGCACGAGTTACCTTCTGACCTCACTCCAATGACAATCACATTTTTTAAAAAAATTATTTTTAATTTCTGATAAAATACAATGTCACTTTAGTACCTTGTTAATTATATAATCTTATACATACCACAAATCAAATGTACACCCTTTCTCCACTAAGTCTTATATTGGCTGATAAAGTATCTCTACCTTCCCCATTCCTCAGTCTTTCCAGTAATCTACAGTACATCTCTATTATTCCTAAATTTGCTTATAAACTGCATCCTGCGATGAAATTATTGGTTTTCTTTGTATTAGTTTTCTCTCTGTAACTAACTTACCATATTACCTTACGCATATCTTAAAACATATTGATATTATTTATCAATATGTTCATTTATTTACTATTAATTATGCCATTAAAATTCTCTTCAGTCTCTTAGACTTAAAACAGCAACATCCCTCCCATATTTTGAGGTATTGTTTCACTCCTTTCCACTGATCATAGAATTTGTCAAAGTATGTTCTCTTAATAGATTGGTCAATTTATCCATATTCATTATCTCATTTTCCTTATCTCATGGACAATCAGATTTTTAATGAAAAGCATTGACATGCTTCTGCTGGAGCAAGAAATAAGGTACTGGTGGCTTCCCTTTTCAGTGAAGCAGTGGATCCATTCTGAGTTTTAGCATGACCTTTAAACCCTCTTGAATCCTGTGTTGGGAGAAAGGCGACATGTACATTAAATACTAAATAAGTATACAGTGGGCCTTTGGTATCTGCTGGGGTTTGGTCCCAGGATCCACTGTAGATATCATAATCTGTGGATGCTCAAGTCCTTTTAAATACCTTGACATAGTAAAATGATGTCTCTTATATAAAATGGCAAAATCAAGGTTTGCTTTTTGGAATTATACATTTTAAAAATAGATTTGCAAGCTGTGGATACTTGAATCCGTGGATAAAAAGTCTGTGGATACAGAGGGTTGAGTATATGAGCTGTCCAAGGTCCTGAACTCTACCCCCAGACAGGTTCCATGCTTTGGTTATCTTCTTTAAAGTTTATACCAAAACCTAGAAGAGGTACACCGCCCCAAGGACAAGGAAGCCACCAGATACTACTGAAGTAAGGGAGCAAGGCTTTATTTTGGTGGAGCTTCGCTTTCCTCCAATGGCCAGGTAGATGTGCCCTTCCAAATGCATTCTCTCCTTGGCTCTTCAGACAGAGATGGCACTGGTGAAGAGTATTGGAGTCCCACCGGACCGGATCATCTGCACTAGCCCTTGCAAGCAGCTCTCCCTGATCCGGTACGCAGTGAGCCAAGGGGTGCAGCTGATGACCTTTGACAATGAGGTGGAGCTTGGGAAGGTGGCACGAAGTCACCCTTCTGCCAGGTAGGTAAGCCCTCGAGCATTGGGCACAAGGGAGGAGATTGTGGATGCAGTTGCGGTGAACAGGATATATGCCTCTATGCCTGCCTGAGGTCTGAGGTCTGCACCTCATCTGTATCCATCATGGCAATAAACTGTAGAAGGATGTGGGCACAGGGACTTCCTGGCTGTGGCACCCCAATTTTGGGATATCCTTTACTTTAAAGGTCTGATTGTGGCTGTGATACCCCAATTGGCTGAGGCACCCCAGTTGTAGAGTATCCTTTACTTAAGGTCTGATTGACACTAAGGCTGGTTTCATTCCAGTACTAAGTAAAAATATGGTCCCTTATCACACTTATGACACAGTTATATAGCACACTATAACACACTCTATAACACACACGGTTATAGAGGTATTATTCCACTTTAACTGCCATGGCAACATCCTATAGAGTCCTGGGATTTGCAATATAGGGAGGAGCATTCAGAATTCTCAGAGCACTTTTGGGCCTCATTAAACTCCAAACCTAAGAATTTTATAGAATATTAGCATGGCAGTTCAAGGAATATAGCACTACAAGAATGTGGTGTGATGGTTCTTATGGTGTTTTACTAAATCCTTTTGGGCTTAACTGATTTTATTAAAATTTCCCATATCAGGAGGGTTTTAAATTTTCCCAGATTGTTTTAACTGGTTTTAAACTGTCTTATTTTAATGAGTTGAATTGTTTGATATGGTTTTGTTGTTGTTGTTGTTGTGTGCCTTCAAGTCATTTCTGACTTCTGGAAACTCTAAGGGGTTTTCTTGGCAAGATTTGTTCAGACCGGGTTTGCCATTGCTTTCCTCTGAGGCTGAGAGCATGTCCAAGGTTAGGTTTCATAGCCGAGCTGGGAATTGAGCCCTGGTCTCCAGAGTCATTGTCCAACACTCATATTACTATGCCATACCGGCTCTCAGATATGGTTTTAGTCTCTTCAAAATTATTTCTCACTTCTAAATGGTTATAAATTGGCCAGTCCAACCACCTGCTCAATGCAGGATCTCCAGCTAAAGCATCCCAGCCTCTTTTTGAAGACATCCAGAGAAGGAGACTTCATTCTGGGTCATTGCTTCCATTTCCCAATCGCTCTTACCCTCAAGAAGTCCCTTGATGTTCAATTGAAACCTACTCTTCTGTAACGTAAAACCATTAGACCTAGCTCTGCCTTCTAGCCACTGCTTGGAAAAGTTTTCTTTTTGGGATTACAGCTTAAGAATCTCTCCTCAGTCAGCATGACTAGGATGGTAAGCCATAGCTGACTGAGTTTGCTGTTTCTGTCCCTTTCCTGCAAGAATGATCTTATGCCTCGCCACGGACGACTCCCGCACTTCGGCCCATCTGAGCATAAAATGCGGCGCCACCCTTAAAGCCTGCCGGCATCTGCTTGAAATGGCAAAGGAGATGAAGGTGGAGGTTGTTGGCATCAGGTAGGTGGTGGAACCCTTTACCCTTGTGTAGTTGTTTTTGTGTGCCTTCCAACCGTTTCCAACTTCTGGTGACCCTAAAGTAAACCTATCATGGGGTTTTCATGACAAGTTTTTTCTAGGGGGGGTTGCCATTGCCATCCTCTGAGTCTGAGAGTGTGACTTGCCCAAAGTCACCCAGTGGGTTTACATGGCTGAGCCAGGATTTAACCCTGGTCTCCAAAATCCTAGTCCAACACTTAAACCACTACATCGCACATGTCTTTGTACAGAAGTATATAGTTTTGGAGGGGATGAGTGGGACCCCCCCAGGGAAGCAGTGCTAAAGGGAATCCTCCGCTTTTTCACTGTTTTCTTGATTATATTTCTAGAAAGCATTTGCAAAAAAAACATAGTTGCCTTCTTTTCCCAGTTTCCACACTGGCAGCAGCTGTAGCGACCCACAGATGTTCACTCAGTCCATTGCAGACGCTCGCCTGGTCTTTGAAATGGGGGCCGAACTGGGCTACAAGATGCATCTCCTGGACATTGGAGGGGGCTTCCCTGCATCTGAAGAGTCCCGAGGACGCTTTGAAGAGGTATGACTCCCTCCATCCTACCTTAACATTTTATATATATACATATACACACACACACATATATTAATTATATATATTGCACTCCATTTTTTAGCCCCTGGTTCCTATTTCTGCAAGTAGTTTGCAATCTTCTGTTTAGGACGTTTTGCATTCTAAACAGAAGATTGCAGAAGAAGAGTAAGACTCACATTTGAATAGCCTCACAAGGTCTGGATTCCTTTTAAGTTTTTCTCTCTTTCTCCATTCTGCTTTGCATCCATGAAGACAGCAGCTGTGGTCAACTCTGCCTTGGACCTGTATTTCCCAGAAGGCTGTGGGGTAGAGATCATCGCTGAACTCGGGCGCTACTATGTGGATTCAGCCTTTACTTTAGCGGTCAGCATTGTTGCCAAGAAGGAGGTTCCCCTGGATCAACCAGGCTCCGAAGGTAGGCTTGGTCAGCTGGAAGGAAAGTATCCATGAGGAGCATGAAAGATGCTCTTTGCTTTGCCACACTGGGGAAAGCCTTTTTTTCCTTTGTAGCATCTGAGCACTCAAATTAAAAAAGCAACTATAAACTTAATTAGACTCAAAGTAGAGTCAATTTGGAAATTCATCCCATCTTTTGTGATCTTAATAACAGTATTTCTGAGCATGTGCAGAATGCATCTTCATTCTCATTGAGTAACCAGAGGCCAACAACAGAGTGCATCTGCACTGTAGAAATAATGCAGTTTGACCCCACTTTAGCTGACATGGCTCCATCCTACAGAATCCTGGAATTAGTAGTTTGGTGAGCCACCAGCACTCTTTGGCAAAGGAGGCTAAAGACTGCAAATCCCAGGATTCCATAGGATGGAGCTACAGCACTTAACACAGTGTCAAAGCGCATTATTTCAAGGCACAGCTCTTGCCCTGAGATTCTTCCCCCTCGTCCTAAGGACCAGAAAAGAGATTCTGGGCCCTAAGATCAGGGAATCTTTTTGGGTGCATCCTAAGGCACCCCTTGACTTAGCCTCTGCTGCATTTCTTTCCCTCCCTCAGATGAAGACCCGGGTGGCAAGAAGAGCTTCGTCTACCATCTTAACGATGGCGTTTATGGCTCCTTTGGCTCGGTCATCTTCAACAACGCTTGCCCCGTCCCCCTCTTGCATAAGGTAAGGAATGTTTTTGCACCCAGGACCAGTGAATGGAGGAAAGCCAGATGATTGCGTACAAATTATGGCAGAGAATCTTTTTTTTAAAAAAATGGCAGGTTTCTAGTCCTGATGTCTATGAAGGATTGTACAAACTCTGGCTAGGCAATGAGCCAGTGTGGCATAGTGGTTTGAGCCTTGGACTATGACTTTTAAGACCCGGGTCTGAATCCCAGCTTGGCCATGAAACCCACTGGGTGACCTTCAGCAAGTTACATACTCTCAGCCTCAAAGGATGGCAATAGCAACTCTCCTCTGAACAAATCTGGCCAAGAAAACCCCGTGATAGGTTCTCCTTGTGTGTGTGTCAACGGAGTCTTCAAGTCCTTTCTGATTTTTGGTAACCCTAAGGCGAACTTTTCATGGGGTTTCCTTTACAAGACTTGTTCAGAGGAGGTTTGCCATTGCCATCCTCTGAAGCTGAGAGAATGAGACTTCTAAGACTGTAGTTGTTGTTGTGTGTCTTCAAGGCATTTTCAACTTATGGTGACCCTAAGGCAAACATATCATGGGGGGTTCTTGGCAAGATTTGTTCAGAGGAGGTTTGCTATTGCCTTCCTCTAAGGCTGAGAGAGTATGACTTGCCCAAGGTCACCCAGTGGGTTTCCATGACTGAGCAGGGATTCAAATACTGGTCTCCAGAGTCCTAGTCCAACACTCAAACCACTGTGCCTTACAGGATCTCAGGTTTAGCTTCAGGTCCTCATAAATTGGATACGACTTGAAGACACACAACGACAAAGGTAGAATTCAAATATATAGCCGTGTTAGTCTGTAGAATCTGTATGTAGAGAGATCTTGTTGAGACTCACTAAAAGAAAGAAGTTGGCAGTAAAAGTGATGTTGTTTCCCTTCTATTGCAGAAACCCTCTCCAGATCAAGACTTGCACAGCAGCAGCTTCTGGGGGCCGACTGGGGACAGTCTGGACCGCATTGTAGATGGGGTGGATCTCCCTGAACTTCATGTGGGAGACTGGCTGATCTTCGAGAACATGGGCGCCTACACCGTGCCACCGTCCGCCTCTCTCAGCGGAGCCCAGCAGGCACCGATCCACTACGCCATCTCCAGAATGGCCTGGTGAGAGCTGCCAAGAGTAGTCCCTTGCAAAGGGAAAATAGGGGAGCGAGATCTCAGAGAGGGAGGGAGGGAAGGAGGACTTTGAATCCGGAGGCTAAGGCTGCATATGCACTGCTGAAATAACCTGGTTTGGCACCACTTTAACTGCCATGGCTCAAAACTATGGAATTCTAGGAATAGTAGCTTGGTGAGATAGTTAGTCTTCTCTGTCAGAGCCAAATACCAAATCTGCGGATGTTCGAGTCTCATTAACTACAATGGATAATAAAGTGGTGTCCCTTAAACAAAATAACAAAATTAAGGTTTGCTTTTCATGTGTGTGCGCAGACATGCATGCATATACACATACAAACATATATATGCATACATATACACACACACACACACACACATATATATATATATATATATATATACACACACACACACACACACATACATATTACATGCTTTTGAACTGCTAGTTTGGCAGAACCTATATCTATCTATACACACATATACATATAATACTTTCAAGCCATGGAGGCTTGAATCAATGGATAAAAATCCATGGACATAGAGGGCTGACTGTATTCTGATGTCCTGGAGTAAGTGGAGGAGCTAACTGGGAATGGTCTACTGGTCAGACCAAGTGGCCACTGGTTGCCTCTTTGACTTGCTGATTGGATTTGCTGAGATAGATTCTTCTTTTTTTAAAATCTTTTGTGATTTGTTACGGTCTGCAGGGAAGCGGTCCAGCTCTTGTGGGGGAAACTGCTGCATCCCGAGGAAGAGGACCGGGAGAGCGCCTGCACCCCGTTGTCCTGCGGCTGGGAGATCACGGACACCTTGTGCGTGGCCCCCGTCTTCACTCCCGCCAGCATCATGTGAGCCGCATTCACAACACTCGCCACAAGGGGGCAGACCATCCTGCTGCTACAGAGTCCTCCTCCTCCTGCCACACTTCAACATCTTCCTCCTCTTCCTCGTCTTCCTCCTCCTCCTCCTCCTCCTCTCTCTCTCTGGCCTGCCTGCCTCCTTCCACCTTATCTGCCTGGAGTACAAGCCGGATGCCTGCTTTCTTTTTTCCTCCCCTTCCTCCTCTCCTCTCCCAAAAAATCTGTGTGGTTTTTAAGTATGCAACATAAATCCTGTTCCTCCTCCTCCTGGGGTCTTTTGTGTTCTGTGTGCGAGTGAGAGGATGCTTGTGTGTGTATGTGTGTTTCAGAGGGTCTCCCCCAGTACTGCAGCCACAAGGTTGTGAGTTTGATTCCAGGCAGGACTCCAGGGTCGACTCAGCCTTCCATCCTTTTGTAGGTCAGTAAAAAGAGAACCCAGCTTGTTTTCAGGCAATTGGCTTACACATTGTATACAGATAGGTAGATAGATAGATAGATTAAAGCCATTAGTAAACTTTTGTTATAAACTACAAGCTACTTGTGTTTTGTTGTTTTTGAGTCAGTCTCAGTTTTTAGGGAAGCATTATAGTTAGGCAAAGGCACATTTCTTCTGCTCTGCTGATTTGAAAGCTAGACCTTAACAGGTTTGGCCTTGACAGTTTTGATATTTCAGTATTTTTTGTTTCCTCTACAAAGTCTGAAGCCTTAGGAACCGTAAATTACCCTACATGCTACTGCTGTCGTATTTTGCACTGGCTGCAATTTCTGATTTATCTTCAAGGGCAGCCCCAAATAAAGGGCATTGCAGTAGTCTAATGGGGATGTGATTAGTGCATGGACTACTTTGGCTTTTGCTGCATCCACACTGCCAGAAATAATTTAATTAAATAAATAAATAAAAAATAAAAAAGTTTAATTCTGTTTTAAGAGGTGTGGGAGGGGATGTGGGTGGTAGGATTGGGATAGTGGATTGTTTTTTAACTACTGTATTTTAACTGTTGTAAGCCGCCCCGATTGCTGTGCAGAGGGGTGGGTTATAAATAAAAATTTATTATTATTATTATTAATAAATAAAATTTAAAAATAATAAAATATAAAATATAATAATACAATAAAATATATAAAATAATAAAAATAAAATAATACAGTTTGATGCTGCTTCAAATGCCGGGACTCTTTGCTTTGTAATTCTGGGATTTGTTGTTTTGTGAGCCACTTAGCCTTCTCTGTCCAGAGAACTCTGGTGCTACTGCAAACTACAAATCCCAGGATTGTGAGAGTGAAGGTATGTGTAAAGCATCCACCCTTTGCTTTTATAAATATGTGAATAATTTTTTAAAAAATTTACAAAGCTCCCAGTTTTTCCTCCTTAAAAATAAACCTCCCTGTGCTGTTCTGCCCTTTTGCCAGCAGAGGGCGCCCTGACTGGACATATTGGGCTTCTCTCTCAAACATCCCCTTCATAAAGTGGAGGGAGAGACAAAGAAATCCGGAAGCCATATTGGGAGGAGTCACTCTGCAGTTTCCTATCTCTACGTGACACATAGAATCCTGGCAGCCAGCCGAAGAGTCATAGAAACCGGGAGGCGGCGGGCAGGAGCGTCCCGGAAGTATCGCTAAAAGCCATAGAGAACAGGCGGATGGCAGGAGCGTCCCGGAAGTAGCGCTAAAAGCCATAGAGAACAGGAGGCGGTGACAGGAGCATAACGGAAGTGAGCGTGGCGCTTGACGGTGGCGCTGCTTCTCCTGTCGTAAAAGCCAAGCAAGGACGGTCGAGGAAGGCGGAGGAGGGTCGCTGTTTTAGGTAAGGAGGGGGCAGCCATTTTCTCCCCTATTTGTGAAGGGAAGGTATTTGGCTGCAGCTGCTGCCCCTTTTTGGGGGGGGCATAGGGACTGGGGGCTCCTGGGAGGGAGAAAAAGGGGGCCCTTAATATATATATAAAACCAAACCCTTTTTCGTTGTTTTTTGGGAGGAAGGGGAACAAAATTCACCTCACAGCCCCCTGTTTCCTGGTTTTCAGTTAATCCTCTGTCTTCCCACTTTTCTTTTTTTTTATTTGTTTTTTCAATATATAATATACAAAAGCGTTCAAAAGTAGTCATAGAACATAATTTTCTAAATACATATATTTTCAATTGACTTCCCATGTTCGTCCAGTTTGTATAAACCTTTATCACTTAAATCTTATGGTCTTCAATTCAAGTACAATATTTCACCAATTCTTCTCTGTGTTAAACCAACTGCCTTCCCGCTTCTCCGGCTGCCGTTAAAGCGTCCCAGCTTCTCCCTCCTCTCCCTCCTCCTTCATCCTCAGCTGACTCCAGCTGCTGCAAACTGAGTTCCAAAAAGGTGTTGTTAGAATTATACGTAACAGCAAGCCAAGCTCTCATGGATTGTTGTCACCTCTCTTCAAGTTGTTTCCGACTCACGGCGACCCTCTCAGACAGGGTTTTTTCTTAACAAAAATCCTCTAAGGCTGAGTATAATTTTAATGAGTGTTGTTCTGTTGATATGTTTTGTGTTATGCATGTAACTAAGTAAGCAATGTGAAAATGTTAGGAAAAGGTATGAAATGGCAGGGACTGTTTTTTTTAAAAAAATGAAAATGGAATAAAGAATTTTATTAAAAAACAAAACAAACAGTAATTAAATTAACTTGGATGGAGGGAAGGGGTGGTGGAATCTTGCCCTTTCTGGTATATGAAAGATAAATGCTTTGTGGCTGAAGAGCCAAGTATAAATAAACTCTAAATTAATAAATAAATAAATAACTCTCCAAATTTTTGTACAGTCAGCTTTCTGTATCCACAGATTCTTTATCCACAGATTCAACCATCCATGGCTAAAACTGGTCCAAAGCATGATTTTGCCACTTTATATAAGGAACACTATTTTACTCTGCCATTGTATTTAATGGGACTTGAGAATCCACAGGTTTTGGTATCCACAGAGAGTCCTGGAACTAAACCCCAGCAAATATCAGTGGCCCACTGTATATGCAAATATTCCAAAATCTGGAGGGGGAAATCCAAAATCCAAAATACTTCTGGTCTCAAGCATTTTGGATAAGGGAGACTTAACCTGTATTGCCAGCTAATTTTATTCTCTGCCAATGATTTCCAGCTACCCTTTGGACTTGATATGTGAAAATACATCTCCAATGTTACAAAATTTCTTCAGTTATTTGATCCAGGAGTTCACTCTGGGGTTCTGCCAAATATATGCCTCTAGCAGCATCATGAAAAAGCCTTTGAATATCACAGCGTTCCTCCTCCATCATCATCAGCCTGTGAAAGTAACTCGTCTCTGATTGGAAATGCTCTCCCTAAACCAAGAAACAAGCAGCTGTGTGCAAGGATACAGAAACTTGTCTCAGTCTAGGCAAACTTCCAGTTTGGAGCATCCGTGAATGCAATAAACATGAGGGAGGAGAAGAAGCAGAAACTGCTGATGGTGACAGCTGAGAGAATAGCACTGATTAGACAAAATTTCACAAAGCAAAGCAATTATTCTGTGACTCATGTTTTTTTCCCCGGTCCTTTTTCAGAAAATGAGTAGTTTCTGAGTTTGCTGATAAAGTGGAAGAGGTAAAGTTCAGCATGTATAATAACGTTCCTTGTAGTCTGGAAAAAAATGGGGGGTTTTTCTTAAAAACTGTCAAAAAGTGAGAGGAAAGCCATTGACAGCTGGATTTAGAGTTCAGGCTCCATTTGTTACAAAAATATGAAACATTTTAAAATGTTCCTACGCTTTCTTCACATCTGTATTCCTACCCTTAACTTTTGTGCCTTAAATACTTTCCCTCCTCATCTCCCTCTCTTCTGGTCCAAAAGTTCCTCCCTGGAAGGAATGCTTTCCATATGCCTTGGTCTCTTTTCTCTCAATCTTTCCTCTTCTTTTCTGCCTCTCCGTTCAGCCATGCCAGTGCTCGATCTTCAGGACAAGCTGGGCATTGACCTCGACAGATGGTTTCTTAACCAGACCACCAAACAGCCTTACCAGAGGGCCAGCATGTGCCATGCTTTTGAGAAGGACTGGCTAGAGTGTTCCGCAGGCATCGGTCAGACCCGGGCAAAGAAGGAGTGTCAGCTGGAGATGGAGGACCTGACAGAGTGCATTAACATGAACAAAATGGTGAGGAGGGAATGGAAGCTGAGGACACAAAGCTAGAGGGGATCTGGGTGACTAGTTCAATCTGATTTTTGGCTCTCTGGCTGAAATGCTACATTGGGACAATAAATCTCCATGTGTGGTTATGCACTACTTGTACTGTTGGGTACTTGTGTGGAATGGTGACATTGTGCAACTAATCAGACATGCATGATGTACATACCTTTGCATGCACAAGTCTGCTTCTGGAACCTTGGACTAAGTAGTTCTGCATTGGCTAAAGACATTCCAGCTGCTTCCATAGATATGCGTAAGATGTGATTCTGGCCTTTTATGTCACATTGAATGAGTGATTAAATCCACAAAAGCACTGCTGGCTTACTGCTGGGACTAAGAATTATTGGGAAGTCCTGTCTCTTACTGCTAATGGGATGAAAGATTTACAAAATATTTTTATTGGTACTACTTTATTGGTACTGCTTCCCTCTGCCTGAGAATAAATAGTTTGGCAGAGAGCTTCTTGCAGGGGCAGAATTCTTGATGGCATGCAGATCTGCAGCGAAGGAAAGCAGAGGAAATCAGGAGTGGGTTACCTGTCAAAATTTTGCAGAGGTGGGATGGCTGGGGTTTTAACTTGTAAGTTGAGACCACATCTCTCTTCTTCCCTTTCTTCTGGCAGATAAGGCGTCTGATAACTATCACTGAACAGAGAAAGAAGCTGATAAAGGAAGGGAAATACACCCCGCCTGATTATCACAGTGGCAAAGCAGAGACCAATCCTTGAAAACCTGCTGCTGATTTCAGGGGCTGCAGAATTTCAGGGGCCTGCTCTCTTTGGGACGTGACTTTTAAAAGAGTGTGTCTTCTCTTGTGTCACCACAGCGGGGGTGCAGTGGAGTCCGCCGGCTTTGGGGCATTTTCCTGCAGCTTCACAGCAAAGGTTGTTTGTGGGTCAATTATAGATCTTATCTGTCACCGTGGCTTGAATAAATATCCTCTTTGGGTCTTGAGTGCTGCTGGTGGTTGAGGTTTTTCATCTTCATGATTGCTGTTTTCCACACAGCAGAATTCACAGAGAAAGGAGTTCTGTTAAGGCAGCAGTGGGAGCCATGTAGCTCTGCCGCCACTGCTTGTTGTTGTGTGCCTTCATGTCATTTCCCACTTATTGCAACTCCAAGGCAATCCTGTCATGGGGTTTTCTTGGCAAGATTTATTCGGAGGGGTTTTGCCTTTGACTTCCTCTGGGGCTGAGAGAGTGTGACTTGCCCAAGGTCAACTAGTGGGTTTCCAGGGCTGAGTGGGTATTCAGACCCTGGTCTTCAGAGTTGTAGTCCAGTGCTCAAATCACTGCACCACAGTGACTCTGCAGTTGCTAGTTTAGGAAATCTATTTTTTTTTCCAAAATCAAAAGTAGATTTGGGTTTTCTGTGGCCATTTTTGGCAGTCCACGTAGCACCTGGAGGGTAGCAGAGGCAGAAGACTGCCCACTGGACTTGCTGGTTTAATTCATACTTTCCTGTTCAATCAGGAGGACACAGATGCCCTTTCCTGTTTGTGCTTACATCTGTGACTGGCAAGCAGCAAGGCAGGTCTCCCTACATCCAATAATTCCACCTTTTCTTTCCTGCCAAGTTTTCCATTGCAACAGCTGTCACATGGTCATTTGTGACATATAGTGAATATTCTCAACATAATCAGAATGACACCACACACCTGCGGCAAGTGAAAGGAGATCTCAGCAGGCCCAAGGTTTGAGGAAGTGCAAATTATCCTTTTTTTGGAGGGGAAGGGAGAAACCTTAAGGGACCAGACCAGTCTTTCCAAATAGGGCAATAAAAATGAGTATCCCTGGGATAGATGGCTATCCAGCCTCTGCTTAAAAACCTCCAAAGAAGGAGACTCCAACACTTTCCAAGGCAGCCTATTCCACTTTGAACAGTTCTTATTGTCAGTTCCTCCTGATGTTTAGGTGGAATCCCTTTTCCTGTAGTTTGAATCCATTGCTCTGCGTCCTTGTCTGCAGCAGCAGAAAACAAGCTTTCTCCTTCTTCTACATGACATCCCAAATGCTGGCTGGCTGTTGGGTGAGAATGGATTGGAGTACTTTTGAATGCTGATATGGCTGGCTGAGGCCCTGATCAGGAAGGGGCACACCAAAAATGCAAAATTCTGTTACAGATTCCACAAGATTAGAATTAATTTTTACGTGAAGGGCACCTTCCCACAAAGCTTGGCTCTCCTGCTGTGGTATTATCCCTGTTAATGGAAAGTTTTGAAGTGAATCGAAGGACAAACCATGCGGCCTCTTTCTGACTCTCCAGCCCCAGGGAGAGGAGAAGAGGAGAAAAGAGGTCAGGCAGAATCCAAGCAAAAGCAGAACAGAAATCATCAGGCCCAGTGCGGTCCATCTCTCTTAGTGTGGAGTAGGGTGTATGGCTGATTTTTCTTCATTGAAAATGAAATTCAGGGATAACAAGGACAACACAGCTTTCTATTTGGATGAAGAAAATAGAATATGTCAAGAAGAATGTAGCTGTGCAATTAGACATATTGTGCGATGTGTGTTATGTGCACAAGACGTTTGTCTAGCTAGAACTTAATGGGGCGTGTAACAGCCTTTGCTTTGAAATGCAGCATCTAAAACATGCAAAATTGCAAGGCAAAGAGAAGAAGGAAGGCAGGAGAGTTGGATGACTAAGGATGTGAGAGGAAGCAGGTGCCTTGCTGGGATCATGGAAATATTTCACTGCAAGCAGCTCCCTTTTTTCCAACTCCAATCATGGCCATAATGTTCCTTTCCTCAAGCGCTGTGCAGTCAGCAAGAAATCCTCGCTTGGTGGTGTGTGTGTGTGTGTGTGTGTGTGTTGCTTTGCAAGAGGAAAGCAAAGGGCTAATTATGCCAGGCTGCCTTTCCACAGCTGCGCTTTGGCTCGCGAAACCGGCTGGTGCTGCACAATCAAAATGGAAGAAAGGGGAAAAAGCGTTTGAGAGCTAGGACAAGGCAAGACGGTTCAAGTGGGCAAGGGTTTTTCCATCCTGGGTCCTGGGTCTCTCTTGTCCCACTCACACATTCAGTAGCAGCCCCAGTCAAAGCCTGGGGTGCTCAAAAAGGAGCATGCATTCCTGCTTGGGGGATTTATGGAAGAGGAGACGCACACAGGGGTTAAAGCTTGGATCTTGGCCCTCCCAGCTATGTTTCCACTTTGCACGATGGGTTCCAAAACCAAACAGCACCATAGTGGTAGAATTCAAAGATATAGCTGCGTTAGTCTGTAGAATCAGTATGTAGCACTTTTGAAGCTCACTGAAAGAAAGAAGTTGGCAGCAGGAGCTTTCCTAGACTTTGGTCTACTTCCTCAGATGCATAGTCTATGAAAGCTCATGCTGCCAACTTTTTATTTCAGTTAGTCTCAAAAGGTGCTACAAGATCTCTTTACAAATAGCACCAGTGGCAATGAGTTTGCTCTGGATTCCAGTCTAAACTTTATGACTCCCAAACTCTGGTCCTCCAGATGTTTTGGATTTCTGCTCTCAGAATTCCTGACTGTTAATTAAGCTGGCTCTAGGCCTTCTAGAAATGGAAGTCCCAAACACCTGGGGAACCAAAGTTGGGGAACCACTGCTTTAGGGGACAGCAAGAGGCTGAACCTCATTTGCCTGCTAGATTTCAGCACCTTGGCTAGCTCCTTTGGTCCCTTAAATTAAAACTCAATGATCAGCATGGCACCGTGGTTTTAGTGTTGGACTAAGACTCTGGAGACCAGGGTTCGAATCCCAGCTAGACGATGAAACCTACTGGGTGACTTTAGGCAAGTCACACTCTCTCAGCCTCAGAGGATGGCAAAGGCAAACACTGTCAGAAGAAATTTTGCCAAGAAAACCCCATTATAGGCTTGCCTTAGGGTCACCATAAGCCAGAAGGAACCCAGAGGCACACAACTAAAACAACGTCCAAAATCCACAACAGTGATACCTTTTTTGGGCCAACCAAAATGTACAAAGTATTGTACATTCTGCAAGCTCCACTGTTTCTTCTTTCATCAGGCAAAGTTGTTAAAAAAAAAATTGTACCGGAGAAAGAACAATATGACAATGTTAGTCACAGGTCTGCATTTTGTCAAGAAGTTGTTGTTGTTGCTTTCAGTTAAGATGGGATCCATGCAGACAGGCCACTTCTCCCTCTGGGCATCTGGGCTCTGGGAGACAAAGACACCCAAAGTCCAGGAAATAAATTTAAATTCCATTAGCAACACAAAAAGATACTGTTAACAAAGGGTGTTGCTTTGTCCCAGGAACCTACTGACTTCTGTGTTCAGTTTGGAGCAATATTGGATTGTTCTTTTGTTCTCATTTCTGTTTCATAATGGAATCACAGAATCTTAGAGTTGGAAGGGACCCCAAGGGCCATCCACTCTAACGCCCTTCTGCCATGCAGGAAGACCCAACTAAATCTCTCCTGAAGATGCCCATCCAACCTCTGTTTAAAGACCTTGGAAGGAGGAGAGTCCACCACCTTCCAAGTCAATCCATTCTTGGAGCAGCTCTTACCATCAAGCATTTTAGATAAGGGAGACTCAACCTGTACTTTCATTTGGAGTTTGAGCAGAACATAAACTTGTTGCCAGCTGACTCCTGATTGCGAACCCTTCATGTCATGAATTTTGGCCATCCTTTCTTGCTGTTTGGGAGACCTGGCAATGCTACAGGACACAAAGAGAAGCTGCAGTTATGGTGCTACGGTGAGTGTGCACCATCTACACGCTGTTTCTCTCTTTTCCCCTGAGGTTGGTTCTCCTCCGGTCGGTCTCTTGGAAATCAGTCTCCTCCAGACGATGCTGCTTACCTGCTCCTCGCTTTAGTCCCAAATGGTTTCATTACCGTAACCCAGATGGGTCTTGCAGGAAGCAGGCTGCTTATTCTGCATGTCTCTGACACAGTTTGGTTGGTGGGAGACAAGGCAACTTTATCTCCCCTATTTGGGCAGACCAAACCACTGAGAAAGAGGCAAACAGAGCACAGGTAGGGAAGCCTAGTCTACAGGTAGGGATGAAATTCATGGGAACGCCATACGTCAACAGGTGACTTGAGGGAACACACACACACACACACACACATATATATGCATGCATACATTGACCTAAATGCACTTGATCCCCTCTGATCTTGGAAGCTAAGCAGAGTCAGCCCTAGTTAGTACTTGGATGGGAGACTACCAAGGAATCCCAGGTGATGGAGACTCTGTTTCGGAGGAAGGAATTGGCAAAACCACCCCTGAGGATTCTTTGTGTAAGAAAACCCAGTGAAATCCACCCTATTCAGTTCAAAAAAGGTTTCCCCTGCCTCTGTGCAGATATATAGAAATGCTTCCCCTGTTTCCTGCTTTGAGTACATAATTCTGCTTTTGCCTTCCCAGAGCTATGTGGGACAATGCATCTGACCCTCTCCCTGATTTATATCCCCTGGAAATCTCATTCCACCACATTTCAAACAGATTCCAGCAGGGCTTTGCCAGACCCAGCGAGGCATATCTTTGAAATCATAATAATAAGGCCTAGAAACCTTATTCTTTTAAACTGGCAAGGGGGTGCCCCTAATGTCATGGGGGGGTGGGGGGGGTGTTGCTGTTGTGCCATCTGCTCCAAATTTTAAGGGTGTTATTTCAGGTGCTAACCCCCCCCCCCTTCTCCAAAAATGGGTTCAGCATCTCCAAGATCTCCTTTAAAGTTCAGACCCAACCCTGGAGCAGTTTCCCAATCCCAATGATATCAAAGCCATCCCTGCCTAGTGCTTTAAAGACCCTACTCTGAATCTCCCATCCCAGAAAACCCACCTCAACCCACATCATCTCCCCTTTTCTCTGTTTGAGAAACCCAAATCCTCCCCGTCCTTTCTTCTCTTTATCGCTGCCAGCAGAGGGAACAGAGGATTAGAAAGATGCAAAAGCAGGGAAGAGTTTGTGGGGTTGGAAAAAGGGGGGTTGTGGATGCTGGGAGACCAAAAGCAACTGCAGAAAAACAGAGATGAAAGAGCCCTGTCTGGAGAAGCGAAAACAGGCTGATGCTTGGTGCAGGATATAAATAACCATTGACCCAAATCTGCTCAGTGCATTTTTGTGAAAACCCCATGCTAGATCTCTCTCTCTGTGCAAACAGTTAGGATCCCAGCTCAGAGTCACCAAGGGAAGATAATAGTAGTGGTGCTGGTGATGGTAATAATAATAATAATAATAATAATAATAATAATAAGAATATATCCAGCCTCTCTGTAGATACAACTGGGGCGGCTTACAAGATAAAACGAACAATCCCATCCCCCAATACCCCTTCCAAAATACAATTAAACAATCAAAATTTAAAAAACAGACAGCAGTTGCATTATATGAAAGATCCCTTTGCAGACTGATATAAGGTAATGTAGTATTTATTTTATTTTATTTCAAGGATTTATATCCTGCCTTTCTCCCACAATGGGATTTGAGGCTGGTTACAACAATTTAAAAACAGACATTGATTACAAAACATTGATTACAAAAGTTTTTTAAAAATAATAATGAAATGTTGCTAATATTAAAACATAAGTTGAAAACAGCATAGTTAAAACCAGTAAAAAAAACATTAAGACAGCACATCTCACGACACAAGTCCAATTCACCCACCAAATAAATGCCTGCCTAAATAAAAAGGTTTTCTGTTCATATTGGCAATTACATTATTTCATATCAGCATGCAAAGGGATCTTGTAGCACCTTAAAATATAGAAGAAATTGCAGCGTAAACTTTCATAGACTTGGGTGCGAAACACATTGCAGAAATAATCCACTGCTTTCACTGCTCTGACTCAATGCTAGGGAATTCTGGGAACTGCAGTTTATATGGATTATTTCTGCAGTGTGTTTTGGACCTTGGTCTACTTCCTCAGATGCAGTGCCAAGAATGAAAGGGGCAACCTGAGGATTAAAAGGAGCATGCCTTAGAGCATGTCCAAAGTGCATTTTCCTGGCCACTGACTAGTAACTTCAGCTCAACTCCCACAGCCATTGTGAAGAAGGATTTCCAAAGCAAAGCGTGTCTGATGTCCAGCCCGGCTTGAGATCCCTGAAGAGTGGACGCTTTGTTTTTGTGCTAAATCATTTGCCCCGAAAATGCTGGAATCAGATATGAGTTAAAAATATAGTGGAAAAACAGAGCTGCTTTCAAGGGGCGATAATTGCTACTTTGCAAAAAAAGAAGAAATAAGGAAAGAGCTGCATTTAAAAGAGAGATGTAATAAGATGAAGCAGCTTTAAAAGGAAATATTTTCATCTCAGATTCTGGTCTGAGTCGAACAATAAAGCGCAGGCTTTTAAATGACTTTTATGACTCTCCCCAATTTTACGACTTTTTAATGACTTTAGTAGAATTAAAAATAACAAAACCCATACATATATTCAACAAAACAGACCACCAACACATATCCCTTGTGCAATTACAATAATCCACAAACATTCCCCACCTAAAACACCACTCAATACACACCATGACATACAAAAACATAAAACGAGTTTCTGTCCTCTTAAGTTTTGGATTAATTTTTGTTCCATATTCTGTGTCCTTTTGCTAAGAGTTTGTACAAAATATTAGACTTCTACTACTGCTCCAAACTCGTCTTATTTTCCTTGTTGGGCTGCAATCAAAATATTCACTGAAGTTTTCCTTTTATCAGATTATATTTAATGACTAGTTGCTCCTTTTGTTTGTTTTCACACTAATTTTTATTAATTAGGTGTTTTTGTTTTGGCATAATTGGTTCCCAGTACATATTCAAATATTCTGTACTGGTTGCCAATCTTTATCAAATTTTTCTGTTGATCCATATCTGATCTCATGTGCAGGTTATTATTTCCCATAAGATCATATATTTTCCATTTTTTTAAAATGTTTTCTTAAACTATATATATATATATATATATATATAGTTTAAGAAAACATTTTTTTAAAAATGGAAAATATATGATCTTATATATATATATGAAACGAGGGGAAAGAAGTGACAACAAGTCAAAGCTAAATGCTCCAATTAAAGGTTTTATCATACTTCTGAATATGGAGGAGCCCTTAGTCTGTGTTGCTTGTTGTTGTTGTTGTTGTTGTTGTTGTTGTTGTTGTTGTGTGTCTTAAAGTCAGACTTATGGCAACCCTAAGGCAACCCTATCACAGTTTTTTCTTGGCAGGTTTCTTTAGAGGATGTTTGCCAAAGCCATCCTCTGAGGCTGAGAGAGTGTGACTTGCCCAAGTTTGCAGATGACCCCAATCTCTCAGTTCAGTGTTGGAGTGGCCCAAGGCATTTTGCTGCCTGACACATATGGCAAGATGATGATGATGATGATGATATTTGTTTGTACCCTGCTTTCCCCTTCAAATTGGGGCTCAAAGATGGTCATGGTGCGAGGAAGAGGTTCAGGAGAAACAGCCAAGGTCCTGCCACCCCCAACATCCATGCCACCTGAGGCCTTCAGTTCGGTTGGGCCCTGGAGAGGTGTGTGTGTGTCTCCCCCTTCAGGCTGAGAGTATGTGACCTTGCCCCAGGTCTCCCCAGTGGGTTCCCATGGCTGGGTGAGGATTTGAACCCTGATCCAGCCAGGGTGCCTGGCCCCCAGCATCCATGCCACCTGAGGAGGCCTTGGGCCCTGGAAGGGGGGGGACTGTCCTGGTTGGGTGGATGCTGGGACCGCCAGTGATCCCTTACACCTGAGGAGGAGGAGGAGGGGGGAGTCTGGCAGAGAGGCCTTGTAGTACTTTTGGGGAGGCAGGCAAAGAAAGAAAGAAAGAAAGAAAGAAAGAAAGAAAGAAAGAAAGAAGGGAGGAGGCTTTCCTTGGGATGCCCTGGGGGAAGGAGAGCCCTCTGTCCATGCCCAGAGGCCCCCTTGGCCCTCCCAGGAGGGGAGGGGAGGGGAGGGGAGGGGAGGGGAGGGAGGAGGGGCGGCGTCTGCGCTGGGAAGGAGGGAAGGAGAAAGAGAGAGAAAGAAAGAAAGGAGGAGGGAGAGGAGGACCGAGAGCCTGCCTGCCTGGCTCTCTGGGGCTCTTTCGTCCCTCTGCCTTCGGAGGAAGAGAGCGCCTGGTAAGAGAGAAGGACGGCGAGGAAGGAGGGAAGGAGGAAGGAAATTGGGGAAGAGGGACACCACCCAGACAGGGAAGGGAAGGGAAGGGAAGGGAAGGGAAGGGAAGGGAAGGAGGGGACGCCTGCCCAGCAAGCCCCTCGGATCCCCCCCCTTTCCTCTCCTTCCTTCTTTCCTCCTATCCATCCATCCATGCTTCCCCCATCCACCCATCCATGCAGCCTGCTTTCCTTCGCCCTCAATCTCCTTCCTTCCTTCTCTCTCTCTCTCTCTCCATCCTTCCTTTCCTCCTTCTCCTTTCCTTCCTTCCTCCCTTCCTTCTCTCCTTCCCTTGCTCCATCTTTCCTTCCTTCTCTCTTCCTCCTTCCTTCCCTTGTTCCCTTCCTCATCCCAGTCGAAGGAAAAAAGGCGGCTCCATCCCAGTTCCAGGCAGGGAAGGAAGGAAGGAAGGAAAGAAGGGGGGGGGGAGAAGCCGGGGGGGGCATTCCTGCACCTGCTGCTGCTGCTGTTGCAACCCCCCCTTGACCTAAAAGGGTGCAGAATGGGGGCGACCCCCGAGGAATGCAGCTGACCTCCCTCCTCAGTTGGGTGCATACATACACACACATAGGCATGTATGGGAATATTGTGTGTGTGTGTATACAGTATACACACACATGCATGTATGCCCCAGTGTAGCCTCCCCCCTATATGCATGCATTTTAGGCATGTATGGGAATCCCTATATATAGTATGTATATATAATATATAATATATAATATATAATATATATATATATATATATATATATATATAGTGTGTGTGTGTGTGTGTGTGTGTATATATATAGTATATACATACAGATGCATAGTATATACATACACACACATATACACACACACACACATGCATGTATGCCCCGGTGTAGCCTCCCCCCTATATGCATGCATTTTAGGCATGTATGGGAATCCCTATATATAGTATGTATATATAATATATAATATATAATATATATATATATATATATATATATATATATATAGTGTGTGTGTGTGTGTGTGTGTGTATATATATAGTATATACATACAGATGCATAGTATATACATACACACACATATACACACACACACACATGCATGTATGCCCCGGTGTAGCCTCCCCTATATGCATGCATTTTAGGCATGTATGGGAATCCCTATATATAGTATGTGTATATATATATATATATAGTATATACATACACACACGTAGCCTCCCCTATCTGCAAGCCTTGTCTTGGCCTCCTTGTGCAGCATGTGGATTTGTGGATTTTGTGCCTTTCTCAAAGGCGGCAGGTGCCAGGGGAGAGAGTGTGCCCTTTCCTGGTGGTTTCAAGGGATGGGTGTGTTCCAGAGAAGCCAGGAGCAAGGCATGAATAAAATAGGTGCCCCCAAAAATGTAAAGCCAAGGAAATCTTTCTCTCTCAGTCTCTCGTTAAAAAAGGGAAAGGGAAAGGCAACCTTATTTCCTATCTTATCGATTTGCACACAATCCAGATGTGTTCACAAATGCACGACACACATCTGGGCACATGCAGATGTAAAAATGAGCACTCAGGAGTAGCCGTCCTTCCTTCCGTCCGTCCATCAGGGGGAAAAGCAATGGCTTCTGGGGTTATTTATTAATGTATTTACTGGTGGGAAGGAGGCTTTGGAAATGCTGGGGTCTTTGGGTCTTTGTTCTCGAGTATTGCCAGTCTCAATGATTACAAACCCAATGGCTCTCTCTGGCTCTTCATTCCTCATTTTTAATTCTCCCCCATCCTCAGAAACCATGGCTTCAAATAGTATTCCCATGCAAAATAAAAATAAAAAAATGAAATAAAATAGTGTTTATAAACACACATAGAAGGCAAGGGGATAGTCATTAATAAGGTTACCCATTGCTGTTTGTTACCATTCCCTTTATCCCGACATCCTATTTGTCTTTTGGTGGCTCCAAAATATAAGCTAGTGGGTTATTCTAAATGGGATTAGGCTCTCCGATGGCATGTGGGTTTAAAATAGATATCCTCCAGTGATCATCCTGGGAAGGGATTGCTCTCTAGCATCCCGTAGCATGCAGCCAAGTGGTTTTTTCATTTGCAGGAAAGCTTTTTCCAATAATGGTGGTGACAGAAGGGGAGAAACCAGCTGGATCCAGGCAGTTGTGGGATTAAGTGTGTGCATGTGTGTGTCCATTGTTGAGCGGCATCTTTGCAGTGTCCAAGGAAGGAGACAGAGGATGCCTTGGAGGAAGGCAAAGGAATATCCAGTTCATTGGTACTCACTCGCCTTGTTGCATTTTCCCTTGCCCAAGATGGGGGATATATGCCCTCCTCTTCCCTCCCTGCTCTTTCCCATCTCTCCTCCCCTTTCCTCCATGGGATGGAGACCTGTGAGGATAGGAAAAAGGTACACCTAAAAAGGCATTTATTTATATTCAAGGCCTCCCCCTTCCCTGGGAAAGAGATGAATGGAGGAGGAAGAGAGAGAGAGAGAGAGATGCTCAGGCAATGTGTGCATGAGATAGATGCCAGTCCTTGGACACAGCCCTGGTGCCTAAGGAAGGCCATAATTCCTGCAAGGAAGGAAGGAAGGAAGGAAGGAAGGAAGAGTCACATGCCAAGGGATTTAGGAAGGGGACATGGCACCGGTGCCTAAAAAAAGAAAAAGGGGGCAAGAAAGCAGCCAGGCGGTCTTGAGCGCTCATATGGACAAGGCTGGCTTTGTTGTGTTTTTCAATGAAGCCCAGTCACCCAGATCTGTAAGATTAATGTGAGCTTTCCAGGACTTAAAGATCTGAGGCTGGTCTTTGGTGCCAAGCGTAAGCCCTGAAAGGTTGTGGAATCGTAGTGGAGAGTACCTCTGAGCAGATACAGAGTGCCTACCCACCTCCATGAGGACTGGAACAGGGGACTTTCCAAACTGTGGTCTAGCCAGGCATTGTGGGTATGTGTGCGTGCCTTCAAGTTACCTGTCAATTTATGGTGATGTGATACATTTTGGAGGGTTTTCTTAGTCCTCAGGGGTGGTTTTTCCACTTCCTTCCTCTGAAATAGAGCCTAAAGCCCCTGGTATTCCCTGGTGGTCTCCCATCCAAATACCAACCAGGGCTGACCCCGCTTAGCATCCTGCATAAGACAGGATCTGGCACCTTCAGGGTATAGGCTCATAAGGACCTTCAAGTTGCCTGTCAAATTATGGTGACATTCTGAATTTCTTGGGGTTTTCTTAGGCAAGGCATACTCACAGGTGGCTTTGCTATTTCCTTCCTCTGAAATAGACAAAGCTAAATAAAGCACCTGGTATTCATTGGCCTTCTCCCATCCAAGTATCAATCAGGGCTGACCCTGCTTAGTATTCAAGATCAGATGGGAACTGGTGCTTTTAGGGCAGTGATTCCCAAACTCTGGCTTTCCAGATGTTTTGGACTTGAGCTCCCCAAATCCCAAGCCATTGGCCAAAATGGCTGAGCTTTCTGGAAGCTGAAGTCTAAAACACCTGGAGGACCAGAGTTTGAGAATCATGGCTTTAGGGTTTTCAGGGTCATAAGTCCCGTACTTTTAGGCTGCCTGACACCATCGGTTCCTGCGCCAACCCTAGGGATGCCATTGTGATCACTTTTTGGTGGCAAGCCAAGACATTTTTATTTAAGCAAGCATTTGATATATAATTGATATCAGGGTGGTTTTTGTGGAGCAGGTGGCTTTTAGTTATGCTTTTAACTTCTGTATATATATATATATATATATATATATATATTATTGTGATTCTATACTCTATGTAGAAATAATGCAATAAATATAACAAATAACCCTGAGCATGCATTTTTACACACTGCACAAGCGTGATGTCCGGTTTTGAAGAGTCGATGGTGATGCTTACCTGTTCTTATGCTCCCATTGATCTGTCTCCCTTCTCGTTGGATTCCTCACCTGGCCTCTCTTTCACCTGTTGGCTCTGATGTCTCTCTTCCAGACCATCCCTTCCTGAGGCTCAAGGGGTGCCTCTGTGCCCACCTCTTTGGGCAAAGGCCATGTCTTCTTCCGACGAAGAGACCCTCAGCGAGAGGTCCTACCGGAGTGAGCGGTCCTGCAAAAGCGAGCGGTCCTACCGAAGCGAGCGGTCCCGATCCGGCAGCCTGTCTCCTTGCCCACCTGGGGACACTTTGCCCTGGAATTTACCCCTTCATGAACAGAAGAAGAGGAAAAGCCAGGACTCTGTCCTGGATCCGGCCGAGAGAGCGGTCGTCCGAGTAGCCGGTAAGAAGAAGAAGAAGACGCCTGTTTAAAGTGGGTTTGGGCAGACAGTGGGCCTTTGCAGACTGCTAGAAATAGTGCAAACTGAGTCCACTTTAACTGCCCTGGCTCAGTGCTAGGGAATCATGGGAACTGTATTTTTTTTCTGAGACATTGCGCCTTCTCTGTCAGAGGGCTCTGGTGCCACAATAAACTACAGTTCCCATGATTCCCTAGCACTGAGTCAGGGCAGTTAAAGTGGACTCAATTTGCACTATTTCTGGCAGTCTGCAAAGGCCTAGTGGTCAGTTACAAAATGTTCCTGAAGTGTCTTTTCGTTTTTACTTTTGGGACTTCCGCATGGCAGAGTTTGAAGAGTGATCCGTCGCTGTTAGTCAGTCCAATGTCGCCTCTCTCTCCCCCCAAAAAGCAACTTGCTTCCTCTAAAAATGCACTTAAGATAACTTTGCAAAGTAGCTAGTAACTGTTACCCAGTGAAGTAGTTACATCGCTACCTGTCATTATAACTTTGAACAACTTTTTATGAGTAATTGTGTTGCAACAGACTCTGTTTAGGAAGTAAATGTTACATTTCTTTCCAGGTTGTGTATGTAACACTGACAACATTTCACTTTCTTATGATTAGGGCTGTTACATTTAACCAATCTAATGAATAGTCTTAAAGGTGTCCCTTTTAACATCTGTATTCATGAACAAGGCTGCAGAAATAACCCAATTTGACACCACTTTAATTGCCGTGGCTCAGTGCTATGGAATTCTGGGAAATGTAGTTTGTTGTGGCACCAGAACAAACAATATTTATTTGAGAGACTCAACACAACTGGCGGTCTACCAGTTAACTATGCCTGTTTCCTAGGTATGTGCAGAGTTTTGGGGGAAATCATGTTGGATTAAAATTCCCAGCATCCCCCACCAGCCATGGGCAGAGCTGGTAGAAATGTTTGGACTACAACTCCCAGAACGCTCTTGTGAGCATGGCCAGAGGCTATGGAATAATTTGGGGAGTTTTTGCCTAGCCAAGGCTGCTGCCACACTGCAGAATTAACGCAGTTTGATGCCGCTTTAACTGCCATGGCTCCATCCTGTGGAATCCTGGGGTTTGTAGTTTGTTGTGGCACCAGATCTCCCCAACAGAGAAGGCTAAACAGTTCTCAAAACTACAAATCCCAGAATTCCATCATATTGAGCCATGGCAGTTAAAGTAGTGTCAAACTGCATTAATTCTGCAGTGTAGATGCAGCTCAAGCTGCATTGAAACTACAGCTTGGAGAAGTTACTTTTTGGCCTGCGGCTCACAGCTAGCACAGTTGGTCCAAATTTTCCATTTTAGGAACAAGTCCAGTTTCCTGGTGGCTATTTGTAAATCCTAAAATCTTTTGTTTCTCTCTCTGAAGTTTTGGGTAATTTATGGCTGCTTTACTATATTTGGTGCTGTTGTTCAATGGATTCTTTTTGAATGGTTCATCCATTTCTTTCAACTGGTATGTTTCCGTTGGCTGGAGCTTGCTGGCGATGGCAAAGGATAACAATTTTTAAATAATGAATGAATTAATAAGTTGCCTGAGAGGAAGAGGCTGGCTTTGAATCGCTTCGTGTTTCTGGGATGAATCACAGCAGGACAGAAATGGTTTGGCCTGAGCAAATCCTATCCGTGTGCAACATTTTGGAATGCAATGGTATTTAATAATAATAATAATAATAATAATAATAATAATAATACATTTTATTTATAGTCTGCTTCTTCCTGTGGATCGAGGTGGGTTACAACACATAAGAATAACAATAAAATACAAAATACAATTAAAATCCACATTTCTAAATAATCCCCTACCCCAACCCACCTCCCAATCATAAAAAAGAAGCAAACTAAAAACAATAACAATATAAAATGAATAACAATATAAAATACTAATTAAAAGAGGAAAAATAACAGATTAGCTAAAATTAGAAGCAATTAGAGGCGAGCCATTCAATGTTTTCCTCCTGAATTAAAACATTTTGCTCATAGACTAGGTTTACATCTAGAATAAGGGAGGTCCTGTTTTAGGTGGTCTCTCTCATCCCCTTGAAATACTCCAAATAAATAAATAAACTTCCTTTTCCCAGACCTACCTGGCATGAACCTGAGGTTCAAGTGAGAAAGAGGAGGAGGGGTTGTTTTATTATTATTATTATTATTATTATTATTATTATATTTGTTTATATGCCTCCTTCGTCCCAGTACAGGGACTCAAGACGGCTAACAAAATTTAAAACAGTCTCTAAGTTAAAACAGTATGAAACATTAAAAATACAAAGTTTAAAAAAAACACAGTTAAACAATTAAAACGATTAAAACATTACATTAACCTAACCTAACCCTAACCCTAACCCTAACCCTAACCCTAAAATTTAAATCTCTTTAAAACAAAAACAAAAGGTGAACCTGTCATGGCAAGGTATGTTCGGAGGACATTTTCCCTTGTCTTCCCTGAGGTTGAGAGAGTGTGACTTGCCCAAGGCCACCCAGTGGGTTTCCAGGGGCTAAGCAGGGATTTGAACCCTGGTCACCAAAGTCCAGCGCTCAAAGCACTCCGCCATGCTGGCTCTCAGACCCAAAGTGGCCGCATACCTAAACAAAAGGGATGGTCTGTTTCCACGTTACTATGCACACTAATTTCATTCAATAGTGCTTTAACAGAAAATGGTGCTCAAGTCTGGTCCCTTAAGCTGGTGCCCTCCGGATGCTGCGTTGGGTGCCAACATCCCACAGCATCCGCTCGAAAGGCAAGTTTTGTTGCCCTTTGATATGTCGATTTGGCCTGAAACTGGGTTTTGCATCCTGAGAGATGCAACTCTGCAAGTGGCTCTGGGGAAAAGGCAGGATATAAATGAAATAAATAAGCACACAAGTGGAGACAGTGTGCCTTCGGTTGCAAAGCAAGGGCTTATGTCCTGAAGCCAATTCATTTAAACCCATTGAAAATAGATGTTTGCAGAACACACTGAGGCTAGCTTAGGGGAGAATCCTGCCAAGAGGCTGGGAAGTGATTTAGGGCCTTTGCAGACTGCCAGAAATAGTGCAAATTGAGTCCACTAAGGGTTAGGGTTAGTGCTAGGGAATCATGGGAATTTTTTTTTTCCTGAGACATTGAGCCTTCTCTGTCAGAGAGCTCTGGTGCCACAATAAACTACAGTTCCCACGATTCCCTTGCACTGAGTCAGGGCAGTTAAAGTGGACTCAATTTGTACTATTTCCGGCAGTCTGCAAAGGCCCTTAAAGGGGGGGATAAGTTTACTACCAATGGCAAGCACAGAAATGCAAGAAAAGCAGCCGATGTGAATGCAGCGTTTGTCTGTCTCCTCCGATTCTTCTGCTTCCTTCCCTTTATCCCTGGATCTTCCTGGCACATCCTGCCACCCGTGTTTCTCCTCCAGCTGGATCCATCCCATTTCCATGCCAGCATCACATCACTTTCTCCTTCTCTCTTGTTTCTCTGCCCAGAAAAAGCCCAGCCTGACAGAGGGTCCCTCCGGTCCAAGGCCTCTTCTCTTGCTTTCTCTCTGGGACAAGCTCCTTTGCCTCCTCTTTGAACCCGCTGCCGGGGAGCAATGGAGTGGGCACAAAAGGGGGACTCCATCAACTGAGCCGGGGTCAAGGGAGGGTTGGGGCCACCCAATGCCCCAATCTCAGGGGCGGCCAGAGGTCACTGGGCCACCCAGCCCCTCTGTTGCTGCTCCCCGGCTTTGTCATGCAAACCCATCTCCTTTGCAAAGGTGGCCAATGCCGCTCTGGGCAAATGGGGGCAACCCATGTGGGTTTGAATACTGGGAGAAAACTCTGCAGAAATATTCATTTTCTCAGGGATGTGTGTGAAACAATCTTAACTCTTTGTCCTTGCATACAAGGATGAACTAACCAAGGATTTGGTGGTGGTGGTGGTGGTGCCTGCCTTCAAGTCATTTCCAAACTATGGTGACCCTAAGGTGGACCTCTCATGGCAAGATTTATTTAGAGGAAGTTTGCCGTTGCCTTCCCCTGAGGCTGAGAGACTGTGACTTGCCCAATCTCACTGAGTGGGTTTCAACTGGGAAGCTGAGCTGGGAATCAAGCCTTGCTTTGCTGTCATAGTCCACCAGTCAAACCACTATGCCATGCTGGCTCTCAACAAACGATTGGCATTCCTAGAAAGCAGAAAAGACCTGACGACTCCCAGTAGCCTCTCTCTCCTCCCAACCCTCCACTTTCCTTCTGGCTTTGTGGCACCCTTTCACTGTACTTGCACTTGTGCGATTATGACACATGTGCAGGACTTCTCCCAAGTATTGTTTGCAACTCTTGTCCAGAGTCCAGCCACAAAACGGTGGAGAGACTTCATGCACCAATAGGACCATGTGCAAAGAAATCATAGTCTTGCTTTTCTCCTGGAGGGTTGCTCATTCTTGCTACTTTTCTGACTTTTCCTGATTTTGGTCTGTCTTGTAGAGATTGCAAAGGGATCTTATAGCACCTTTGAGACGCACTGAAAGAAAGAAGTTGGTAGCGTAAGCTTTCCTAGGCTTGAGCCTACTTTCTCAGATGCATGGAGTGAAGACATCTGAGGAACATCTCCATGCATCTGAGGAAATAGGCTTGAGTCTACGAAAGCTTATGCTACCAACTTCTTCCTTTCAATGAGTTTCAAAGGTGCTACAAGATCCCTTTTCAGACTGATTTTCCAAACTCACACGGCTGTGTCTTTGAATTATAGTAGACTGTTCCTGGGAGCCAGTCTTGTGGATTTGCATTTTCACTTATTTCCTTAGATAGGTAATTTAGTTTGAGAAATACCTATTGTAAATCCAAGAGCTTTGAGTCCATGCCTTGTGGGTCTGATCAGATGCGGTTTTGTCTTGGAGGGCTTGGCCTCAAAACAATAGATTTGGTCCTCCGGGTGAAAAGTGGAGGCATGCAAGTGTGTGTAGGAATCGGTGCATCTTTCATGCAGCGTGGTGCTTAAGAAGTCTATTGTGCATTGGCACAGTGCTGTTAAGAAGGTGGATTTGCAGTGGAGATCGTTGTTGTGCTAGCTTCTCATTCTTCTCATTCAGATACAGGTTTTTAAACAACGAAGGATGGTTCAGAAGTCTGCTTCTTGCTTGCTGGAGATGCTATGGAGAGGGAGGATCTATTCTATGCAGACAGAAATGGCATGCCTCAGCCATCCTTCCCAATGCGGTGGAGTCACTGGGAAACAAAGGCAGTAAAAGGAGGCAGCCACATTTCCTTTCTCCTCTTGCAGCCATCTGGTTCTTCCCTCCAAAATCTTCTGCTCCCTCTCTGTGTCCTTTATGAGAGTTTTACCGATCTTCATTGATCATAGCAGGAAGATCCAGAGATCAATGTTGGTCTTGTAACTGGTGAAGCCTCCCAGGTGAAGACAGATCAGATCTCTTTGTGTGGGTCTGTGCCTTCCATGTCGATTTATGGTGATCCCATGGATTTCCTAGGGCAAGGAATACTCAGAAGTGTTTTCCCCAGTTCATCCCTTTGCAATTTCTTTGCCTTGTGTTCAATTTTAGATCAAATCCCAAGGAAAGATGACAAATCCATCCACTCTTGCCAGGTTACTACTCTTGTATATCGCTAATTAATTTGATGAATTGTTGTTGCGTGCCTTGAAGTCATTTCTGACTTATGGCAAACCAAAGGCGAACCTATCATAGGGTTTTCTGGGCAGGTTTATTCAGAGGGGGTTTGCCATTGCATTCCCCTGAGGCTGAGAGTGTGTGACTTGCCCAAGGTCACCCAGTAGGTTTCCATGGCTGAGCTGGGATTCGAACCCTGGTCTCCAGAGTCGTACTCCAATGTTCAAACCACCACACTATGCTGGCTGTCATGAAATGTAAATAAAAATTTCATGTTTAGACATTTTTTGTGTGTGCCAAAAGATGTCATTTTTGTGTTTTTAAAAAAGCCCACATGAATTTTTCACATAGAATAAGTCCCAAACTGTGAAAATTCTTGTCTGTTCAGGATTCTCTTAGGCTGCATTTGCACTGCAGAAATAACGCAGTTTGATGCCACTTTAACTGCCAGGGCTCAATACTATGGAATTCTGGGATCTGTAGATTTGTGACCCATTTAGTCTTCAATGTCAGAGAGCTCTGGTGCCACAACAAACTACAATTCCCAGGATTCCATAGGATGGATCCATGGCCACTAAAGTGGTATCAAATTGGATTATTTCTGCTGTGTGGATGCAACCACTGTCAGGGTTTCCTCTTTCTCAGGAAACCTACTTTTTTCTGTCTATTGTTCAATTTTTTAAATATATATATATATATATATATATATATATATGTATATATTGTATTTATTGCCAAGGCTGGAGTTCACTCATTTCCCCACCTTCCCAAGGTATTCCTGAGGATAAATAATTGAGCCAAGGAAGGAAGGAAGGAAGGAAGGAAAGAAAGAAAGAAAGAAAGAAAGAAAGAAAGAAAGAAAGATTTTTTTGCACTGAAATATAGAGCTGATAACAATTAATAGGAATTGTCAGGAATCAGCTCCAAGGCCAAATTAAAGTGCAGACAATTGAAAACAACGGGGAGCAAAAAATTTAGGTCAGGCGGTATTGAAATTGTCCAGGCGCCAGCCCTGGGTTTGCTTCTCCAAATGCACACACACACACACACACACACACACACATTCTCCCTTAACACAACAGACACTTTCCTTTTTTAGGGGTAGTTTGACAGCTGAAATCAACCACTCCGTGCATGAAGCTGCTTCAGTGTCTGTTTGGGAGCAGGATTGTTCTTAAAAAAGGAGATTGCATTTCGTTCCTGGTGAGCCGATCATCTGAAGTAAAAGGCGGCATCTTAAAATAAAGGAGACTCCTTAAAATGAGGGAGGGAGGCAGCTTGCCTCATTTACCCCAAAATAAAGCAAATCCAATCATATATCCACCAAATAGTGATACCAGTATTGGCCAACCAAAATGCACAATATACACTTTGCAAGCTTCGAAAGCTA
The DNA here is from genome assembly GCA_026167975.1 of Phrynosoma blainvillii. NCBI lineage: Eukaryota > Metazoa > Chordata > Lepidosauria > Squamata > Phrynosomatidae > Phrynosoma > Phrynosoma blainvillii. Next base: position 30,190,038 of record JANUYF010000008.1, read on the forward strand.
AAGCGGTATCAAACTGCATTGTTTTTGCAGTGCAGATTAGACCTAGGTCTCGTTTTTTGCACTTCTCTTTCTGTCCTGTTTCTTAATGGCTTGCAAGCTTGTGTACTCACAAGAGAGCCACTATCCCACCTCTCTCCAAATATTGCTGTTGCATCGAGGATGGGAAAAGGAAGGTCTCACACAACACCCAGAGAGAGAAGGAAATTGCAATTGCAATTGCAATGGGAGAAGCCAGGGCTTTGCAGGTTTCCAGGGCGACGCAGATGGCTGAGTAACCCATTCCTTTGGTTGCCATGGTTCTAGGCCCATCAAAAGATGCTGCGGGGAAGGATGGATGGATGGAGAGGTTTTCCGCCCTCCGAGCTTCTCCTTCCCATCTAGAAAAAAGGAAACCTGGCTACAAGATGCTCTTTACAAAAGGGCTTCTTCTCCTTTCTCTCTTCCAAAGTTGAGCCAAGTTTTGGAAAACTCTCAATTCTTCAGAAAATGTGACACGACAAGATAAAAGTCGTGTCTTTCCCAGGTTTAGTCCTTCCTTGTAAAGGAAATAAAATAAAACACAACTATTACTCATTTGTGGGTTATGCCCTCAGTGACTATGCATGAAGAGCATGCATTAATTTCTGCAAATTAATTTCCCCCCCCCCATAATTGGCTCTAAGGCATTTTGGGGCCAAAGCAGATACTGCACAATGCAAACTTGGATACACAAAGACCACAATTCAGCGCAAAGTTTTTCAGTGTCAACATCCCACCAAATTGCATCCCAGCGATTCAAGGGTTGCCCATTTCCAGATGTGCTGTTCATGGCCAGGCGAAGGGTATAGCTCTAGGGAGGCAAAATGATGGCAGTGCCACCCAAATAAAAATTCTGCCCCGTCACATGACATTTTCCTTCAGTGCCCACACATTTTTACCATTGCATAGCCATAGAGCGAGACATGGAAAAGCATTCTCACCCCGAACTCTTCTATTTGCGGGTGTCCTCACTCCTTGGATCCTTTGGCCTGTCGCTTTGCTTTGGATGCTTAAGGTGCATCTACCCTGTAGAAAAATGATGCAGTTTGACCCCACTTTAAGTGCTGTAGCTCCATCCTATGGAATCCTGGGATTTGTAGCTTTACAAGGTCCTTAGCCTTCTGGTGTCTCAGAAAACTCCAAATACCAGTTCTGTAGGATGGAGCCACAGCAGCTGAAATGGTGTCAAACTGCATTACTTCTACGGTGTAGATGCATTAACTGCATTATTCCTATAGCATAGATGCACCTTTAAACTTTATTTATAAATTTTCACCTGAAGATGCAAGTTAGTGCAATGCTAGAGATTTAGGGAGTGAAGGAAATTTTCATTGGGAGGGGTCAGAATTCTTTTTGGGGCCATCAATGCCTTCATTTTGCCTCCTTCATGGCAACACTTCTCTTGGTTCAGACTGTTGGATCTTCTGCCTGACGCAGCTTCTTGCTGTATATCCTTAAAGTCGCCTCTGGAAATGGCAGAGAACAGTAAATTCCCTTTCTAAACTGACCCACAGTTTACTAAGCAAGCCTTCTTATGCTTAGTACAATAACATCCAAAATCCACAAAACAGGGATACCTTTCTTCAGCAAAACAAAATGAACAAAATACATGATGCAAGCTTTCGAAGCTCCGCTTGCATCATGTACTTTGTGCATTTTGGATGGCTGAATAAAGGCATATGCTTTGTGGATTTTGGATGCTACGGTCCTTTGCCATATGGCCAACATGGTTACCCCAAAGATGTTTCTTGCTTATGCTTAGTCAAACATCATGCTTATTGCTCCTCCCTTCAGCCTTCCTGATTCTTATACCTTACAGCTTCTCACATTCCCAGGTCTTTCCTCTGCTTTAATTCCAAGCTTTCTTTCTTTCCTTCATTTGTTCTTTCTTTCTTTCTTTCTCAGGATAATTTCTGCTCTTCTTTTTCTTAAGGGAGCATCTTCATTTCCAGAAGCATGAATGCAGCTTGCATGGCTCAGATGTCTCCACCAGATGGAGCCCAAACTCTTCCTTTGGCTCTTTGCAGCCCCACCCCCCCTTTTTTTAGGCAGCCCCCCTTTTTAAAACAATATTATGGGTTTCCTATATAGAGAAAGCTCAGGAAGGAAGGAGACCGTCACGGTGCATGACAATCACAGGCACATCTATTTCTGCACTTTTTAGCTATTCCTGGATTTCATCCAACTGTGCGCTTATAGCTAGTTGGTAGCAATTTAGCTTCCACGGCTCCATCCCTTGGGATCCTGAGATTTGTAGCTTGGACAGGGAGACTTAGAACCCCTTTGCTAGAGAGTTCTAGCACAGTGCCATGAGCCACAGGTCTCAAATGGCCCTGATTTAATTCTCAGTTCCTCTTTATCAGAGTACCTTGGGAGCTATAGCACAATAATGTCAAAAACCCACCAAACAGTGATACCTTTATTGGCCAACCAAAATGCACAAAATGAATGTTGCAAGCTTTCGAAGCTCCACCGGTTTCTTCATCAGGCAAAGCCAATGGAGCTTCAAAAGCTTGCAATGTGTATTTTGTGCATTTTGGTTGGCTAATAAACGTATTACTGTTTGAATGCTTTTGTATTTTCCTACATGGCTATCCTTGGATATGTTTCTTGATAGCTATGGTAGAGCATAGTCCTATAGCAGAGATTTTGTAAGCACCCCCTTCCCAAACTACAAATCCCAGGATTCCACAGGAAGACACCATGGTGGCGGTTAAAAGTGGTATCAAGCTGCTATAATTGTGAATGTGGATGGACCCCAGATCATGGCAGCTTAGCCCTGCCCAGTTTGCAAGTCATCTCTCCTTCTCTCCTTGCACTTCTCAGGTTTATCACATTCTTGCAGGACTGCGTTTAGCTCTAGCCGGGTAGATTCGAATCAGCAACAATGCCGGCTTCTGTTCACACCCCCATCGCTCTAGCAGAGGTGGTTGGCTCCCAAAGCGGGCAGATTGCCTGCTAGTCATATTTAGGATACTCACAGTGTTCCTTCCAATAAAGCAAAGTGGCCATTTTTGCAGAGCCCCCCAAAGGGAGTGTGCCTTCAACAACAAGACAAGGTTTTTGTTAACTGCCCTCGAGTTGATCTCAACCCAAAGAGACCCTCTGGATGGATGAGGCCTCTCCAAGAAGACCCTCTGTCCTTCACTGCTCTACCTAATTCCTGCAAGCCCTTAATAAATCCCCATAGGGACCTCCTTACTCATAGAGTCCCTCCATCTGGCAGCATGGGGCCTTCCTCTCTTCCTCCTCCTCTCCACCTTTCCCAGCATTATTGTCTTTCCAAAGAGTCCTCTCTTCTCATGATGTGTCCGAAGAAGTACGACAGCCTCAGTTTGGTCATCTTGGCCTCTTCTTCCAGGGAAGTTTCTGGCTTGATCTGCTCTAGGACCCCTTTGTTGGTCCTTTTGGCTGTCTATGGGATCCTCAGCACTCTTCTCCAGAAACACATTATCCCAAATGCACTGGTTTTCCTCCTATCTTCTTTCTCAGGAGTAGGCAATCTTTCCCCTTTATGGGCCAAGGGACTTCAGCTCCCAGAATCCCAGGAGCCATTGGCCAACATGGGACTATTGGCCAACATGGGTGAGGCTTCTGGGAGCTGAAGTCCCTCGGCACTTAAAGGGGAAAGGTTGCCTACCCCTGTTCTTTCGTGACTGTCCAGCTCTCCCATCCATCCATGGGAATAATAGGGAATACAATGGCTTGTACGATTCTAACTTTTGTGCTGTGTTGTCTGTCTTTGCATTTTAGGATCTTTTCTAGTGCTTTCATAGCCACCCTCCCCATTCTTATTCTTCTTCTGATTTCCTGGCTGCAGTCCCCATTCCAATCAAAGGTATGGGAATTCTTTGACTCTTTCTATTTCCTTATTTTCTAGTTTGAATGGGAGGAAGTAGGATACAAGTCTAGGAAAGCCCCTGCTGCCCAATTCTTTCTTTCGGAGAGCAGTCTCAGAAGTGCTGCAAGATCCCTTTGCAGACTACTTGGGTTGCAAGTTTTCTTCTTAAATTTGAACTGGATTGGCAAAATGTTCCTGATGCAAAACCATGAAGACTCCTTGAGGAATCCATTGTCCTCTGCCTACAGAGAGGCCTGGGACCTCCTAGGAATGGAGGCATATTGGGTTGCAAGAGAGGAAGATGCAAAGGGTCTTTAAAGGTCCTGGTCTTTGCAAGTCTCCCAATTGCCCCAAGGTCAGGAGGAAGAGGAGGAGGAGGAGGAGGAGGAGGAGGAGGAGGAGGAAGGGCCAGCCTCAAAAGGTCCCCTCCATCACTTACCACCTTCACGAAGGACAGAAGCATCCAAATGCAGGCATCTGATAACATCTCCAATTGCTTTTCCTCCTCTTTGGTTTGTAACACCTTGCCTGAAGAAGATGAAGAAGAGGCCCATGGAGCTTGGAAAGCTTGCAACAAGGATATTGTGCATTTCGCTTGGCCAAGAAAGGCATCACTGATGGGTCTTTGTTTGTGGTTTGTACCCTCTTGCCTAGTGATGAAGAAGCCCATGGAAAGTGTGCAAGGAGAACATTGTGCATTTCTCTTGGCCAAGGGAGGCATCACTGATGGGTTTTTGTTTGCATTTGTTGTTTTCCTCCTGTTTAGTGATGAAGAAGAAGAAGAAGAAAGAAGAAGCCCGTGGAGCTTCCAACGGATAGAGAAACTGTGCACTTTGGTTGGCGGAGCAAGGCATCTATCTCTGTTTGGTGGCTTGGCTTTTTGGTGCGAGTTGCCTCCCTGGCTGCTTCCTCCTCCTCCTCCTCCTGCTGCTGCTGGCTTGCCCTTCCCTGCGTGTCCGGCAGGGGGCGCGTGTCCTGGGGCTCTCTCTGGCCGGAGAAGCGGAGGCGCCCAGGAGGAGCCCAGCCCTTGACCACAGAACCAGGAGGAGGAGGAGGAGGAGGAGGAGGAGGAGGAGGAGAGGCAAGCGAGCAAGCAGACGCCGCCGCCGGTGCTGCCTCTGCCCCTGCCTCTGCCCCTGGTGCTTTCCTTCCTTGGGAGGGGCGAGGGTCCCTTGGCCGGAGAGGGGCGTCCAGCGAGGAGGGCCGATGGCCGGCAGCGGCGGGGGCTACGTGCCTGGCCAGGTGCCGCTGAGCCGGAGCCAGGAGAAGGAGTTCGTCCAGGCCTACGAGGATGTCCTGGAGCGCTACAAAGGTCGGTCGGTGGGTCGGTCCCTTGGGCCCCTGGCCTTCCCCCGAAAGGAAGAAGGGAAGAAGGGAAGAAAGGAGGGAGAGAAAGAGAGAGAGAGAGAGAGAGAGAGGAGGAGGAGGAGGAGGGAGGAAGGCCAGGCCAGGCCGGCTCTCCCCGCCTTTGCCTTTTTGCCTTCGCCCGGTGTCTTCGGTGGGGCTCCTGGGATGGAAAGAGGGAAGGAAGGAAGGAAGGAAGGAAGGAAGGAGCCTCTGGAAACCCCCCCCCCCAAAAAGGGGAAAAGACCCCCCCCCAAGAAGCCCCTCCGCGAAGTCTGTCTGTCTGTCTTTCTTTCTTTCTTTCTTTCTTTCTTTCTTTCTTTCTTTCTTCGGTCGTCTTTTTTGGGGGGTCGGCACAGGGTCCGGGGAGCGGGGGAGCCTCGAAGGGGTTTTTAGGATTATTTGGGAGATTTCTTTCTTTCTCTTTTTTTTTGGGGGGGGGTGTCTGTGGCTTCCAGTCTCTCCCTCCTCGACTCGGTCTTTTCTTGGGCAAGGGAGCCATCCTCGAGGGGGGCTTTCTGTTCTGTTCTTTTCTTTTTGGGGTCCGGGTCTTTCTTTCCCTCCGAAAGAAGGGGGAGGCGGAGGGGGGGTGTCTCCCACCCAAGGATTGTCCAGGCCCGGCCCTGCTTAGCTTCCAAGCCTGGGGCCTTGAGGCTCAGAGGAGGTCCGTTTCAGGGAAGGCATGGATTTCGGAGGGTTTTCTGAGGCAAAGAGGTTCTGCCTTCCTTTCCTTCCCTTCCTCGGAAACACAGCCAGGTCTCCCATCCAAGTACCGTCCAGGGCTGACCCTGCTTAGCTTCCCAGATCATATGGGATCTGATGCTTTTACGGTATCTAGGCCCTTGTTTTGTGGTCTTCAGGCAACCTCGTGAATTTCATAGATAAGAAAGACTTAGAAGAAGTAATTTTGCCAATCCTTTCCTGTGAAAGAGAGCCTACAGCAACTCCCAATCCTGGGTGGTCTCCCATCCAAGGACTAACCAGGCCTGACTCTGCTTAACGTCCAAAATCAGACTGTACTTGGCACTGTACTTGAATTTTGGGTGTGGGTGTATGTGTATATGTGTGTATATATATATATATGTGTGTATATATATATATATATATATATATGTATATATGAACCTTCAAGTTGCCTGTCTATTTATGGAAGTCTCATGGGTTTTGTTGGGTTTTCTTAGGCCAGGAATCCTCAGAGGTGGCTTTGCCAGTTCCCTCCTTTGAAATAAAGCCCACAACATCTTGGTGGACTCCCATCCAAGGACTAACCGGGGCTGACCCTGCTTAGCTTCCAAGATCAGAGGGGGTCTGGTGCCTTTTGGGGTATGTCAGGTTACAGCAATGCAAGAAATAGGGGGACTGATGGGAAAATGTTGTTTGTTTTGGTGTCAGTGCTATATTTGGCTCCCCCATAGCAGCCGAGGGGAAGTGTCTTTTGGGGGGGACCCCCCAAATCTTTTCCCCTCCATCCCCAAACCTGACGCTCTCCCTGAGAAGGCCTGGATGGGATGCTGGGGGTGAGCCATTGGGATTCCTGCTCCGCTTTGGCAGCCATGAAAAATGGGGTTTTTTCCAGGCTGAGGAGTTTCCAAAGAAATAGGAACTCTTGAACTCTTTCAGTAGGAGAAGGACAGTGACATCTTTAGCTTTCTTTGAGTCCAAAATGCTTTTCTGGGTGTCAAGTCCTCTTCTTCCATGCATCCAAGAAAGCACCAGAGGCCCTCTGAAGAAGCGGAGAGAAACCCACAAAAACGGGGGCTAAAATAAAATAAAATAAAATAAAAGGTGCTGCTGTGTTCCTCCGGCTGGTTTGGATGGAGCAGCTCTTCTTTTATGGAGAGTAATAGGTAATAGTAGGAGCATTGGGATACGTCTCTGGAGAGCAGGGTTCGAATCCGTGCTTGGCCATGAAATCCACTGGGTGACCTTGGGCAAGTCACACTCTCTCAGCCTCAGGGAAAGGCAATGGCATGTTTCCTTTGGACACATCTGGTCAAAAATACCCTATTATAGGGTCACTTTAGGGTCTCCATGGGTTGGAAACTACTTGAAGACACACAGCAACAATAGGTATTATTATATTATTATTATTTCTTACCTGCCTGCCCTCATGGATTAAACAGATTAAAATATAACACGTAACGTCAGTTAAAAACACACAACATCAGTTAAAACACCTAATATTTTTTTATTTATTTTTGTCATTTTTATTCTGCCTTTCTCCCATAAAGGGACCCAAGGCGGCTCACAAATAACCAGCTAAAAAACACGTAGCATTGGTTTAAATACCCCTTTAAAGACCAAGGGTGCATCTCCATCCTAGAAATAATGAAGTTTGACATCACTTTAAGAGCTGCAGCTCTGTCCTCTGGCATCCTGGGATTGGTAGTTTTACAAGGTCTTTGGCTTTGCTCACAAAACTACAAATCCCAGGATTCTGTAGGATGGAGCCATGATAGTCAAAGTTGTGTCAAGCTGCAATATTTCTAAACTGTCGGTGCACCCCAAAATACATATATATGTGTGTGTGCGTGTGTGTAAGAGGAGTCCTGAACCTTTTAGCCACAGTCCTGAGTCCTTACCCTGCGTTTGTTGGCTGCTTCCTTTCTAAGAGGACGAAGGAGCTCCCCATTATTTTAAATGCTTCATGTTCTTCTAGGACAGGGGTAGGCAACCTTTTTGAGCCAGGTGCTGGGTTGCTGTCCCTCAGACAATTGGGGGGCCGAAGCACCAAAAATAAATAAATAAATAAATAAATAAATAAATATAAAATTAATTTTTATTTTTTTTTAAAAAAAATATGCATGCACACTCTCTCAGCCTCAGAAAAGCCATGGCAAAACCCCTGTGGAGATTTTGCCAAGAAAACCCCAAGAACAAGTAATAACAACAATAATCAATATCATCATGGCGGGCGGCAGCGGCATGTCCGGCTTGGGGCCGGTCCAAAGGCCTCGGGGGGGTCCGCATCCGGCCCCCGGGCCTTAGGTTGCCTACCCCCGTTCTAGGAGCAAACCAGCAGTACCCCTTTGGGTCTTGCAGGTGCAAATGGAGGCAAAAAGTCTCTCTCAAGGCTTGCCCAGGCTGTCTGTCTGTCTGTCTGTCTGTCTGGCGCAGTGACCTGTGTGATGTTTTTGGTGCGGCTTCTCTTCTGCTGAGGCTGTGAGTGTGCACTGTTTAGCAAATCTAGATGGCTTTCTGTTCCTTGAAGTTGCTTCTCTGTGCATTCCTGCCAGGATTATAATTGCCAATACTAACGACGCTCTCCTCTCTCTCCCTTTTTTCATTTTAGAGGTTGGGCTTTAAGCCCTAAGCGACTTCCAACTGCTTTAAGTTTGCAACCAAGTTTTCTTTTCTGCATTGGCGGAGGAAGAAGAGATGTGTAAAAGAGAATGAATTTCCATGTGTTTTCCACCCCGCCCCTGTTTTTCAGTTGTGGTCTAAATGAAGGGTGGGTTGTGTGTCTCTGTTTGGTGGATTTTGTGCAAAAGGAAAGAGTACACTATCTTATATTGTGTGTATGCAAAAAAATAATCCAGTTTGAGACCACTTTAACTGCCCTAGCTCAATGCAAGGGAATTCTGGAAATGGTAGTTCTGTGAGACATTTAGCCTTCTTTGTCAGAGAGCTCTGGTGCCACAATAAACTACAGTTCCCAGGATTCCCTAGCACTGAGCCAGGGAAGTTAAAGTGGTCTCAAACTCGATTATTTCTACAGTGTGTTTTGGACTTATGTTGTGTTGTGTGCCTTTAAGTCATTTCTGACCTATGGTGACCCTAAGGCAAACCTGTCATGGGTTTTTCTTGGCAAGATTTGTTCAAAGGAGGTTTGCCATTGCTTTCCCCTGAGGTTGAGAGAGTGTGACTTGCCCAAAGTCACCCAGTGGGTTTCATGGCCAACCTGGGAATCAAACCCTGGTCTCCAAAGTCATAGTCCAGCACTCAAACCACTATGCCATGCTGGCTCTCAATTGACTTGTCTAAAGAGAGTGGCTTTGGACTTTAGCGCCCAGAAGCCCTGACCACTGGCCAAGCTAATGGGGGCTGCTGGGAGCTGAAGTCCAAAACCTATAAAAGGTTGAGAAACACTGGTTTAAAACTCCCCCTTCATAAATTTAGAAGATGGCTTCACAGATGGTTTGTGGTTGGGGGTAAGATAAGGACTGTAATCCTTCCATCTGCCTGAATTTCAGCTGCATTCAGACTTGTTAAGAGGGGAGCAAAACCTCTACGCAGTATCCAGACTTCATGAATTTGGAGGAATGGGACAACCTCTGTGTGTGTGTGTGTGTGTGTGTGTGTGTGTGTGTCTTTCACAGAGATTGCAAAGTCTGGGCTGGATCCAAAGTTAAGCCTACTTAGGTCCCATTGAGATCGGCGAAGCAGAGTTTCCAGCCATTACTGAGTCTCCCTTATCTGAAACGCTTGGGACTAGAAGTGTTTTGGAGTTTGAGGTTTTTGGGATTTGGGATACCTGTTTGCATGTTGTTTTTGTGTGCCTTCAAGTCATTTCCTGTTTGCATATGCATACATAATGAGGTATCTTGGAGATGGGACCCAACCCTAAACACAAAGTTCATTTATGTTTCATATGCACATAGCCTGAAGGTAATTGTATACACAACATGTTTCATGTGCACGAAGCAAAGCTTGTGTCCACTGAAACATCAGAAAGCAAAGGTGACACAATCTCAGCCATCCATGGCAAACGTTTTGGTTTTTGGAGTGTTTCGGATTTCGGAGTCCCACATAAGGGAGACTCAGCCTGTACCCAGTGTGTGTGTGTGTGTGTGTGTGTATTTGTTTTGTTTTCTTCCCCCAATTGAGTGTCCTTGTCATTCTGTGCAAAGGCAACATGGCTTGGAGTTCAGCTCCCTATTGAAATATATCACTTTTGAGATAGGTAGTGAAAGGGAGGAGGAGGAGGAGGAGGCTTGCAAAATGCCCAGATTGGAACTGAGGGCTGGGAAAGTGGATAAGAAACAAAGAGCGGAGGGAACGCTATCTTCTGGGTGTTATAAGATGTTGCTAGGTTTGACAGTCCATGTTGTCCTTCTCAACTGGAAAGTGTGAACCACCCGTTCTTATGATAAGCTGCAGGGGTGGCAATAGCATGAAGCCTTGTATCTGTTGCTGGATTGCAACTCCCAGCACTCCTTCCCTTTGGTTATGCTGGCTAGTAGGCCTGCTAGAGAGCCAGTGTGACCTTTGAGAATGTTTCCACTTCCTTCTTAAATTGCCTGAAGATGCATCCTTCCTCTAACCTAGCAGAGATTGGGCCTAATGAAGAACTGCTCAAAAATCAGCTTGAAAAGAACCGTGCTTAAAAACCTGACAGCTCTCTGCATGTTTCCTGGACTGCAACTCCCAGCAGCCCCTGGCCAGCATAGCCAACAGTGATCAAGAATGGGGGCTGCAATGCAGCAAGGTGCTACACCTACACTGCAGAAGTAATGCAGTTTTGCACCACTTTAGCTGCCATGGTTCTGGGATTTGTAGTCTTGTGAAACATTTAGCCTTCTCTGCAAGAGAGCTCTGGTGCCACAGCAAAGTACAAATCCCAGAATTCCATAGGATGGAGCCATGGCAGCTAAAGCAGTGCCAAACTGCATTCATTCTGCAGTGTGACAGCAGCCTTAGAGGATTACATGATGACCCATCTTGCTTTAAGCACACAAGATTTGGTATTTTAAGCCCAAATGAGACAGGTTCTTATCCTGTGGACCATACAGTTGGTCATAATTTATTATGGTCCATAGAGCTAGAAATTAGGCATTCAGTCATCAAAATTTACCACAATAAAACAAGGATTTTGCTAAATCTAACTCTGTCTAACTTTAGACATCCCATAGCGCGATATGAAGCGGTATATAAATGAAGCTGCTTTGCTTTGCTTTGCTTTGCTAATTGTCCCTTTATACATAGTGGGTTCTTATCCTAGCTGCCTTAGGAAGAAATTTGGCGACTACAAGAGGGACATTTGAGCATTTATCTTCCAGCAAGAATTTTACATTAAAGGGGTCCGATCTTCCATTCATCTTACTTCATAACGGATAGATTTTGGCTTGTCGAATTGTAAAGACTAAAGTGCAATTAAAATAACGTTTCATAGACTCTACTTCCATGTTATAACATGGGCATCTTCTTTCAAAGTAAGGAACGCTGGCAAATCGTTCAATGGAATATACATTGGACCTAGTCTTGGAGAAGAAATGGTGCAATACTTGCCTAGAGACAGGCTCACCAAATACCTGGCTATATGGAAAGGGCCATCATCAATCATGTCTGTGCATCATATTGGGGGAGCAAGAGACGTCATGCCAGATGTTGGGGGGAATGCACTGATAGAGTGCCACCTGCTTTTAGGTTTCAGGTAGGGAAAAGGGTATTTGTCTGGGCACAGCAGGAGCAGGGAAGCTGGATTTGAGAAATCTGCCTGCCGGGTCTCCTTGAGGTTGGCGTCTGGCGCTCCTTAGGCTGAGGGTAATCACTGCTTATTTTACTTAGCAGCCTTATCTGATGGCTGCTGGAAGGTAAGAAGTACTTGATGGTGGTGTGAAGCTTGCCTGGTGTGAAGGTGCAACTCCTTTTTCTTCTTTTGGAGGGTCACCTTCAGCTCTCAACAGGTTAGCTGGAATGACTTCAAAAGGCCCTTGGATTTGGGGAAGGATTGTCTCTGGCAGTGCTTCTGAGGCTGAGTGATGTGGCCCATAGACACACAAAGACAGTTTGCCAGGGAATGGTACCATATTTATGGCATGTGAGGATTGCATTAGCAAACATTTTTGGAAGCTCGCTTCAGATCAGCAGCTGGTGGCTCTTGGACCAGCGATGGGCCACAGACCACCACTTAGAGCACCACTGGGCTAGGACAGTGGTTCCCAAATTTTGGTCCTACAGATGTTTTGGATCTCAGCTCCCAGAATTCCTGACTGTTGGCCAAGCTGGCAGGGGCTTCTGGGAGTGGAAGTCCCAAACACCTGCAAGAACAAAGTTTGGGAATCATTGACCTAGGCGATGTGGATGGGGAGGGAGGAAAGAAACAAGAGCCAGATTTGCTCAAGACAGAGGAACAATCTCCCCGCTATTGTTGATTATTTACCTATATGCCAGTGTGGCATGGTGGTTTGAGTGTTGGACTATGACCCTGGAGACAGGGGTTCAATTCTGAGCTTTGCCATGGGGTGACCTTGGGCTAGTCACATACTCTCAGCCTCAGAGGGTGGCAATGGCAACCCTCCTCGGAAGAAACTTGCCAAGAAAAGCCCATGGTAGGGTCACCTTAGAGTCTCCATAAGTCGGAAATTACTTGAAGGCACACAGCAACAATTGTTTATTATCAGTAGAGGATTAAAAATCCTTCTGGAAGCACCTCTGCCATTGAGTTAGCCTAATAAATTAGGCTTGTCTTTCCTTTTGTGGTCCTCGTGAACAAAGACTAAATACCGTCATATTGGGAGATCAGGAAAAGGAGGGGAGCTTTTTACCCACTTAAACATTAATTTCCCTTTCCTAGGCAGAAATGGTAAACAAGATTATTCCCAGCTGGGGCTAAGTCTCCAGTGAGTTCCATGGCACCAATTGGTTTTCATTAACCAGCGCGTCGATGAACGGTGCTTTGCTTCTCGTGGCGTGGGACGTTTCCTGCTTCTTGTGTTTCTGTCGCTCTTTTGGGGCTTCCTGGAGGAGAAAAGTCTGAAGAGTGGGGTAGGGGAGCACAAGGCAAGCAAAGGCAATTTGCTAACAGCGTCTCTTTGCATCTTGTAAATCGAGAGGCAAGCTCCTGCAGGTAGGGCGGCAAAGGAAATTAAAACAAAATATTTTTGGTCACCCCTTTGGAATGTGCCAGATGTTCTTCTGTTCAGCCAAGTGTCTCTTGCTTTCCACTTTTATAGTGTATTTAATTAGCAAAAATTGTTACCGGGATTAACCCGAAACCAGCCCTTTGGAGAATTGCTGCTGTTGGGGATGCTTGTCAACACACCCTTCTGGGGAAGGAGGGAGAGTAGTTTTTCCAAGGGCCACACATGCGCATGCAGAGTCCCCAGGAGACATCCAGCTCAAAATGTCCTGACCCAATCTGCTGAGGTCAATTAGTTTCTGAGAGTACACTTGTCCCTCCAAATTTGCTGGGGTTAGGGGCACAGGACCCCCGTGAATGTGGAATGCGGAAAATGTAAATAACAAAAACACTTACATTTTTACCTGAGAGAACACCTCTCTAGGAATCTCTGGGTCCTCCATTGCAACTCTTTGGCCAACATCTGCCAGACATTGACCATAGAGTTGCGCTGAAGGAGCTCCAAATCCTAGTGGAGCATTCTCTCTAGGAATCTCTAGGTCGTTCCGTGCGACTTTTGGTTAAAGTTGACCATAGAGTTGCACTGGAGGACCTAGATATACTTAGAGAGAACATATTAATAAAATCCATGAACAATCAAATCCACAAAAGTCAAAGTTTAAATGTGGAGGGATGAGTGTATTGCTGGGTTTAGTATGGCATGTGTGTGTATGTGTGTATTGTGTGCCCTCAAGTCGTCCTCCTAAATGAAAGTGAATTAATGCTGATGCTGTAGATCTTGAACAAGATGGAGAACCAGTTGTGTAGCTTTTCCAGACAAAAGTGAAGTTCCATCCAACTTTCAGCTGACAGATAATAACAACAACAAGAACGACAACAACAAAATTGTTATCACATGCTACACACAGTGCCTGTGGGGAACTTGCTACTCAGTCTGGTAGCCAGAAAACAAATCTTTAATCTCAGCGACACGATGTAAAATGTATTGCTCTAATATCAGAACTCAAAGGCGAAGAGGGGGAGGAAAATTGGTAGGTTATGATGAGGCAAACATCTGTGAGTTAAACTTTATAAAACAACTTCCTCAGATGCATTTTCTTTCTTTCAGTTAGTTTCAAAGATCTCTCTGTGTAAGGATTCTGCAAACTAACATAGATATATCTTTGAATTCTATAAAATACAACAGCATTGTCAACTGTGCCAATTTGCAAGATGATGCTTTGCAACTTGTGTGCAGAGGAAATGCTATGTGGATACATACACACGGCCCACAATTATAGCAGTTCAATACCATTTTAACTGTTGCAGCTTCAATTTTTAACAATATTTATACCCCTCTTTTCAGTCAAGAAGGATCCCATCACTGCTTACAAACTGTTAATTTGCCATTTCCCTCCCCTCAGGCTTGCAGTTTTAAAAAAGCCACAAAGCACAAAGGAAGAGGAATTGCTGTAGGGAAGGGGATTAAGTCCAGCAGATAGGTAAATCCAGGCTTCATCCTAGGAAAGTTTGGGATTTGTAATTTGCCCAGAGATGTAGAATTCTGTTATCCATTCCCCTGAATTATAGGACCCCAGCGGAGAATTTGAAGTCCCTTTTACCAAATGGCAGATCCCAGAATTCCACAGGGAGAAACCATGACAGTTAAAGCAGTATCATATTACTACAATTGCAAAGTGTATTTGCATCCCTAGTCACGTTTGGAGCCTTTTTTGCAGGGACTATTCCAGGGTGGGGGCTGAAGCAGCCTTTATGGGCTCAAACAGGACTCCTGACATCTATTTTGGGGCTCAAAAACTCATTTTTGGGAGGGAGAGAGGGACACACGGATCATTCAGCACTTCTGCTGGCTGCATAATGCCCACGGGAGACACAGTACCCTTCCCCGATTTATGGTATCGCTCGCTCTTGCTTTTGAGGAAATATTGGGGCATCCATTGCAGAAAACCTGCTCCTTGGCATACTTCTTGTTGCAGGGCTGGGGCAACTGTTTTGCTTCTGGGGTGTCAAGACAACTCTGCACCCCTCTTTTTGTCTGTGTGCAAAATGGAGGAGTCTCCTTCCATTCACTAGTTGGTTCATTTCCTCTGGTTTATTTCCACCTCCTTGACTTGTGGAATCTCTGCATGAATCGTTCTCTTCTGGGAAGATAAACATAATTCCTTTGTTGTGATGAAAGAGGGGAAGTCTTCTCCCTCGGTGGGCATTTTGGCTCTTGGCAGGCGCTGGATCCTCTGGGCCGGAGATGTGGCAACCTTTTTCTTCTTTCTCTCTGGGGAAGGGCAGCTTTCTCCTGCCTCCCATCTTGACGTGGCTAAGCGCTTGAGCTGGCATTTCTCACTGCCGGAGGAGCAACGGGTGGGTGGGAAGATGGGCTTTAAAGTACTCCAGAACAAGGTGGGACCACTTCTGCTTTCCCATTCTGTTGCCGTTCTTTACGTAATGCCACACGGTTTGGAGCGGGGAAAGGAGGCAGTGAGACAGATATCCCAAACCATATGTTTTGTGGCCAAAGAGAGATTCGAACTCATGACTCCCCAGCACTTTTTAACCCTGGCTTGCTGGACATAGATGCAGAAGAATGGGTTAGGGCAGGGGTAGGCAACCTAAGGCCCTGGGGCCAGATGCAGCCCCCCGAGGCCTTTGGACCGGTCCCAGGCCGGTCCTGCAGCCGCCGCTGCTGCTGCCACCACCCGCCATGATTATATTGATTATTGTTGTTATTACTTGTTCTTGGGGTTTTCTTGGCAAAATCTCCACAGGGGTTTTGCCATGGCTTTTCTGGGGCTGAGAGAGTGTGCATGCATATTTTTTTATTTTTATTTTTTATTTTTATTTATTTATTTATTTATGGTGCTTCGGCCCCCCAATTGTCTGAGGCACAGCAACCCAGCCCCCAGCTCAAAAAGGTTGCCTACCCCTGGGTTAGGGGAAAAGTTGTTCTTGTTGTTGTTGTGTGCCTTCAAGTCATTTCTGACTTATAGTGACCCTTAGAAAGTGGTTTGAGCATAGAATTTGGATGCTGGAAACCAGGGTTCGAATTCCCACTCAGCTGTGGAAACCCACTGGGGACCTTGGGCAAGCCACACTCTCTCAGCCTCATGGGAAGACGATGGCAAACTGGCTCTGAACAAATCTTGCCAAGAAGACACCAGGAGAGGTTCCTTGAGAACCACTATTAAGTTGGGAATCGACTTGAAGGCACACAACACCAAATAGTATGATGCAGTTTTTGGCTCCTCAGACTCACCGAAGCAACATAGGATAAGATATTTACAAGCAAAGTTAAAAACTAGCCAGATGAAACAATATAGTCCTGAATGATGGGCTGGAAGCTCAAAGATGGATGGATCTGGTCTGATTTTCCCTGGGAAATAAGGAATTCCAATTCCTTGGTGGTGGGACGTGGCAACTTTAGGCTTTAAGGCGTATTTGGTTTTGCTGCTGACGAAATCCTCCCGAGAGATGACTGCTTCTCATGACTAGTATCCACCTTGCCTCTCCTTTGCCAGGTTCCAGTTGTCTTTCCAGTTGGGTGACCTTTCTTTTCCTCCTCTCTCTTTTGGAAGGCAGTGATAACAAGTACAGTCACCCAAATCTGAGGCTCCCAGACTTCTGGCCTTGCCCACCAGGAGGAGTCGCTGAGGAGGGTTCCCAATAAACTCTGGTGTCTTCCTTGCTTCCCTGGCTTTGCAAAGCCTGACAGGGACAGATTTGGACAGATTTGTCCTGGCTGGCGGTGGCTGGAGGGGAGGCATTATTGGTGCCACCCTTGAAGGAAGGGCAGAGGGGAAAGTACATAAAAAGTGAAGAGTTGGGTGTTTGGTGTGGGTCCCAATATACAGCCGCTGAGCTGGGACTGGTGGTCAGTGGGTCCGCAGTTTTGCAGAAGGGTCAGGCTCCATTTCAATGGGGGTGGCAACGGCAAAAGAGGTGCTGCCGTGCCATCCACAGATTGCATTTTTACTCCCAGAGGTGGTTTACTCCCAGAGGCTTTCTCCCTCTTCTCTTTTGCGGCTCCTTGGCTGCCTTGACAGGGGAAGGAGAGGTGTTGCGTCTCCATGGCAGGTGCCTCCAGCACTTTCCAGCCTTCTCTGCACCTCTGCTGCCCCACCTCCGCCCCCATTTCCTCCCTCCCTCCCTTCCTTTGTGCTTTCCGAAATTCTTCCGACACAGGCTTGGCTGGCTGTGGGAGAGAAAGGTGCATTGCCCGGAGGGGACTGAGAAAGTCTTTGATCTCCACTTCGGGACAGGTTTGGAAGGG
This sequence comes from Phrynosoma blainvillii, assembly GCA_026167975.1. Taxonomy (NCBI): domain Eukaryota; kingdom Metazoa; phylum Chordata; class Lepidosauria; order Squamata; family Phrynosomatidae; genus Phrynosoma; species Phrynosoma blainvillii. The sequence continues at coordinate 30,207,306 of JANUYF010000008.1, forward strand.
ATGGCGAAAGACCAAAAAGCACTGAGAATTGCCTTGTCCTGTTGAAATCAGTCGCTCTTAATTAAGTAGTGGGGGGGAAAAACACCTCTGGGAGTGTGAATCCACTTCTACAGAGGTTGTGGAGGATGCACCTAGTGTCTTGTGTTGTTGTTGTTGTTGTTGTTGTTGTTGTTTGCCTTCAAGTAGTTCCTAACTTATGGACTCTATCCTGGGGTTTTTGGGGATTGAGAATTTGTGGCTCACCCAAGATCATCCAGTGGGTTTCCATGATTGAGGCAAGAATCGAACCCCAATCTTTAATGTCCAAGTCCTATGCTCAAACCACTGCGCCATTCAGACTTTTGCCATATTCTGTTCCACTCTCTTCATTCGTACTTTGCCTTTCCTCCAAACCTGGGACTCGAGACAGCTTATAAGAAACATATGTAAAACATTACAGTTAAAATGCACAAAATCATATTATTAAAGTAACATTGCATCGTCTGTAGAACTAAAACTGTTCAAATTGTTATTTTAAGAACAACGCATAAAAGTAGAGCAACAGACTATGGGGAGGAAAAACCCTTTCTTTGTAAAACAAGCAGTTCCTCAAAATCAGATGGAATAAAAATCAAGTTCTTCATCTGCAAGCAAAGAAAATCAGAGGTTATGACAAGGAACTTTACTAAGTACTGAAATTCCTAGCTTCTCTAAGCCCCTGAAATTTCCATTTGGGAGATATTTGGGCTTATGAAATTTTACCAGACATTGCCCATGGGACTTCAGCTTAATGCTCACAACTATTAGGGCTAGGCCCTTACTTTTGGAGAAGGTTGACAATGAGCTTTTCTTAGGAAGTAGAAATCACCATCATATGCTTTGCTGCTGGTGTGTGTTTTTTGGGTAGGGAGGGTGTTTTTGCAGAGTTGTGTCACATTCACACAGACCCACCTGTGTCATCGAAGAGCAGTTCAGGAGTGCAGAGCTTTGCTCTTTTGGGGTTAATTCTTTTAGAAATTAATGGTGCAGAGCTCCCTGGGCTGCCTGTCTTCTGCTTTTCTGTGCACTATATGGTTTATATGGCAGCTTGCAGTCACTTTGAGCTCCTTGCTCTGGGTGCATAGTTTCTGTGATGCTGCTCCTTGTGTCCATTTCATGCTGGATGGATGGAGAGACTTGGGGCCTCTGTGTCTGGCCCTGTGGACTTGGACTAGATATCTCTTTGAAGCCCCTTTCCCTCTGTGTCTTCCTTCCTTCCTTGTGATCTGTAGTGCAGTGAACTGGAAATCCTTTCCGCTCCTGACTTGGATACAAGAATGCCTGGTTACTTTATTGTGTGCTGTCTGTCAGTACCTGCTGTCCAGCTTGGGTTGCTGGGTTCCTCTTTCACTGCCAAATTCAAGCACAAAGTCATGTATTGGTGTCTGCCAATGGAAAATAGGACAGGAGAGCAGGATTAGAGGAGCCAATCTAGGCCAAAAAAGACTCTTGCAGTAAACAGTTCCCTCCTGAGTCCTCTTAGGTCTGACTGATTGATGCTGTGGAGCTGGCAGCCATGCCTTGCTCTTTCTTTCAGTTTTGCTGTACCCTATTGCAAATCTGTGACCCTTCAGTTGGACGTCAGTTTTCATCTGCCCTAGTCCACCTTGGGGAACGATGAGGGACAATGGGAGTCGCAGTGTAGCAACAACTGGAAAGCTTTGCCTTTTGCACCCTTTGCCTAGTATAATTTTGTTTGCCAGTGGACAGCAGCCCTCCAAGCGAAGGGTCAAGCTACAGATGACAGTTGAAATGCCTAGCCCTTCATATGTTGCTGGACTGCAGCTACCTACCAGCAGCCCCAAGCCACCGAAGGAAGATAGGAGTTGCAGTCCAGCAGCATTCTGGTGGGCCACAAATTGTCTGTCCTTGCTTTGGGGCAGAGGCAGGCCATTGCAGTGGGTTCAGGAACCAGTTTCCTGCTCCTGAGGCTCTTTAAGGACCACACAGACTTCCAAAAATGCCAACAAACAGCTTTGTTGTTCCACATTAAACCCACCCTTGCAATAGAAGCACCATAGCACAATGCAGCAGCATCTGCTTCACCTGCTGCTGGAAGGTCCCAAGTTTAGTCTCTGGCAGCATCTCTGGCTAGGTCAGATAAGGCTCCCATCCCAAACCCTGACAAGCCATTGCTGCCAGCCAGAGCAGAACAGAACAGAACTGGATGGAGCAACTGCAAATTACATATCTTCCAACATTCCCAAGCCTCTCCTTGGGAGCTTTGTTCTTCGTCTTGTACTCCCTGAGAGCTGAACTGCCCTCCGGACTCTTGCCTTGGCAAACTGTGGAGCTGCTTTGCTGTGGTTATTAATTCTGCCTTGGGTGGCTGGCATCTCCAAGCTGGGTGGGGGGGGGGAGGGGAGGCAACAGGTTTTGGGATCCACACACCCAGCCCTCGAGGGCAATCGTAAGGGCTTCCCATAGTTCTCAAGCTGAGAAGGCCTGCGTTCCCAAATGGCAAGGCTGCTGGATATGCACTTGCCGGCCGAGGTGGTGTGTATTCAGTCAGGTTACCCCAGAGGTGTCTTTCCTCTTTGCTACAAGTAATGCAGGGATGGGCAAAATGCAGCTACTGGACCCTACTTTTCTGTCCCCCAAAGCCTCCCAACCCTCCAGATACCTTTTTTTAAATGGCATGGTCTTTGGACATTTGGTCCCAAACCACAGACAGCTCCTCCATGTGCAAAAGCATGCAAAACCAAAACCCTACACCATCCGCACAAGCACCCTTGAATCCATACTATCCCCAGATACTTCCATTTTCTTTGCAGACCCTCTCAAAATGGTGACAGGAAGTGTTGCCATTTTGAGAAGCACTTACAATGTGGCGCCAGTGAGATCTCTGTGTATTGTTGTTGTTAACTGCCATCATCAAGTCAACACTGACTCATGGTGACCCTAGGAATGATAGACCTCCAAGTCATCCTATCATCAATAGCCCTGCTCAGGTCTTGCTTGGAGTCTCTCCATCTGCAATGAGGTCTTCCTTCCTCTCTTCCTACTGCCTTCTACCTTACCAAGCTTTATGGTCTTTTCTAGAGAGTCATGCCTTCCCATGATACGTCCAAGGCACGACACTCTCGGTTTAGTCATCTTGGCTTCTAGGGAGAGTTCTAGGACCCATTTATTTGCCTTTTTAACAGTCCACAGAATCCACAGAACACTTCTCCAGTCCCACATCCCAAATGAGTAGATTTTCTTCCTATCAGGATAGTGCTTTCGAACATTATTATGTAAGCAGCTGTGCATTCCTGTAGGTTAATCTATAAAAAGAGGCGTTCCCCGAATCCCAGCTTGTGCAGAGAATAAAAGGAACGCCATACCCTCCCACAAATAGCTAACATTGTCCACTCCTTGCCTGCCTCACTTCAGAGGACCTAAGGATTTCTGGTTCCTCCCTTGAGTTAAAGCTGTTCACGCTTTAACAAATAATTACCCTGCAACTATGTCACGTCAACAGCTTCATCTAGACCAACTTGCTGTTTTGCCTGAGAATACCTTACGTACCAGAGTCACAAGCTACATCCACACTGCAGAAATAATCCAGGTTGACACGGCTTTAACCACCTTGGCTTAATGCTATGGAACTCTGGGAACTGGAGTTTTATGAGACATCCTTCTCAGATAATTCTGGTGGCACAACAAATTACAATTCCCAGGATTCCATATCATTGAGCCATGGCAGTTAAAGAAATGTCAACCTGGATTATTTCTGCAGCCATAGTCCTGGATAGGTAAACGAAAGACTCTGTAAGCCTGTTCCAGGGCTGAACTACTTTCCCACTCCCTCAATTTATATATAAGACATGGTCGTCCTTTGCAAAAACCAGCAGAAGACTCTCTCTCTCTCTCTCCTAAAAATGTTGCCTAAGCACCTTGATTCATGGGTGCTGTTGCACACTTGAACTGTATTATTTCTATAGTGCAGATGCGTTCTTGGTTCCAGAGGCCCATAAAGCTAATAATAATAATAATAATAATAATAATAATAATAATAATAATAATAATAATAATAATATTTATTTGATACCCCGCCCCTCTGAGCGCAATCGGGGCGGCTTACATCATAAAATCAATACACAAGGATTAAGAACAATTTCCTCCCCCTCCCCCCTTAAAAAATTATTAAACCAATTACAGATTAAAATAAAATATAAAAGAGGTAGATTCCTCCATATAAAAACACAAAGTTTCTTCTGCTGCTCTGCCTTGTTCAGGGAGCTGTCCTGGAGACCTCCTGTGCTGGCGTCTGTCCAGCTGAGGAAGAGAAGGAAGAAATGACCTCACAGAAAAGAGAAAGGATGCAAAGCCTAATTGTAACAATCTTCACAAAGATCTAGCCATGACAGGAGAAGGAAACACTAGCAGATATGTATCTAAGGTTCAAGTTACTTGCTACAGTGTTGCTGCTGTAATTTCCAAAGTCTTTCCACTCTGGTCTGATCTGATGTTTCAGGAATTGAGGATAAGTGGTGATATGTGAGTGGCTAGATCCCTTCCTCTTCTTTCTTTCTTTCTTTCTTTCTTTCTTTCTTTCTTCTTAACTGCCCTCAATTCAATTCCACCTCATGGCAAACTATGGATGAGACATCTCCAAGGCTCCTTGTCCTCCACTGCTCTGCTTAGGTCCTGTAAATGCATGTCCATGTGCTCCTTTATAGACTCCATCCATCTAGCATGGGGTCTTCCTCTCTTTCTACATCCCTCCACCTTTCCTAGCCTTTTCCAGTGAGTCATTCCTTCTTATGACACGACCGAAGTATGACAACCTCATCTTGGCTTCCAGGAAGATTTCAACAAGAGGCTCCTGTTAGAAAAGAATATGGAGAAACTGAATGGTTCCCAACTGGCAAAGGAGTCAGGCAAGGCTCCATCCTTTCACCCTATCGGTTCAACTTGTGAGCAGAAAATATCATACAAAGAGCAGGCTTGGACCCAGAAGAAGGAGGAGTGAAGATAGGAGGAAGGCATATCAATAATCTAAGATATAGACGACACCATACTACTAGCAGAAAATATTGGAGACCTGGAACAACTGCTAAGAAAGAAGGATGTGCAAAGGCAGGCTTACTGTTTCTTAACCCGACTCTTTTCATGTAATTTTGGAACTGGTTATTGCCTTAAAAATTGCAAAGCTCCCATGTATTTCTGGAAGCCGGTCTTGCCAGTCTTGTGAGCCCTGGCTGTGGGTTTTGGAGCCAGGATTTCTGAGGGGGCAGAAATCACTTTGCACGATGCTCAGTAGCATTCCCTGGCCGCCCCACACTTTGGGGCTGAGTCTTGGCACTGGCAACGGATTCCAGATCTGATCACCCTCAAGCCTTGTCTTGGGAGGAAAGTGCCTTTTCCCACTTTCCTGCAACTTTTCTTCACTTGCCAAAGATCTAGACAGGCTGGTTCCAGGTTGCTGAGCTGTGACTCTTTGGGGACATAGGATTTCTTTCCTTTTCTTCCTCTTCTTCTTTTGAAGCTGCTCTTCCAGTTTCTGTTTCCTGTTTTCCTTCAGCACAGCCCTTTGCATCCTGTCTAGAAACCTCTGGAATCTGACAGTGTCTTTTTATTTTTATTATTCTTTTATATAAAAATACATGGGGGGTGGGCTGTTTTTGGATATTGGACTGGAGATTGCTCCCTCTATCCCCCTTCCTGCTTAATAACTTCTGTGTCAGTTCTAGCCCAAAGCGATCCAGCTTTCTCGGCCCGCTGCCAAATTGTCGGGAAGAGAATGCAAGAATACGCTTGCATTGAATAGCATTTTGAGAAAGAGGCTTTGGAGGGGGAGGAGGATGGGGCTTGGATCCCACGGTCGGTCGGTTGGTCGGTCGGTTTCTCTGGGGCCTCCTGGGCTGGCTTATGGAGTGATTTATGGGTCTTGCTTTATGGAGGGGGGCTTTCCCCATTTTCATCCCTCCCCCAGTTCCAGGGTATCACTTGGCTTGCTTGCCTGGGTCCCCCTTGATGCCAGATGTGCAGCGGAAAATCTTTTGGGATGGGGATTTCTTTGGAACGTGCAATGCAAAACAATGGCTAATCGGCGTCAAGTTGAGTTTGACTTATGGCAGTCCTAGGAATGAGAGACCCCCAAGTCACCCTGTTGTCAACAGCCCCGCTCAGTTCTTGCAAATTCAAATCTGTAGCTTTCTTGACTGGGGCTGCATTTACATTGCAGAAATAATGCAGTTTGACACAGCATTAACTGCCATGGCTCATGGCTCAATGCTATGGGATTCTGGGATTTGTAGTTTGGTGAGAAATTTAGACTTCTCTGTCAGAGAACTCTGGTGCCACCACAAACTACAAATTCCAGGATTCCATCAGATGGAGCCATGGCAGATAAAGCAGAGTCAAACTGCGTTATTTCTGCAGTGCAGATGCAGCTCAAGTTGATCTGCTTGCAATGCAGGCCTCCTCTTCAGCTGCTGCCTTCCATTTTACCACGCATTAAAGTCTTTTCTGATGAGTCCTGTATTCTCATGATATGCCTCCATTTAGTCATCTTGGCTTCTAGGCAAAGCTCAGGCCTTTGTTTTTTGTCTTTGTTGTTGCGTGACTTCAAGTCATTTCCGATTTATGGTGACCCTAAGGTAACCCCATCATGGGGTTTTCTTGGCAAGTTTCTTCAGAGGGTGTTTGCCACTGCCATCCTCTGAGGCTGAAAGAGTGTGACTTGCCCAAAGTCACCCAGTGGCATTCCATGGCCAAGCAGGGATTTGAACCTTGATCTCCAGAGTCATAGTCCAACACTCAAACACAACATCATGCTGGCTTTCCAAGGTGAGCCTTATCATTGGGTTTTCTTGGCAAGATTTGTTCAGAGTGGGTTTGCCATTGCCTTCATCTGAGGTTGAGAGAGTGTGGCCTCCCCAGGGTCACCCAGCAAGGATTTGAACCCAGATATGCAGAGCATAGTCCAACACTCAGATCACCACACTGCTTTGGTTTGCTCCAATATTCATTCATCATGCATTTGTCTTTCCAAAGAACTGTCCTCCGACATTGTTATGTTGAAGAATAAAGTCAATGCACAGTATTTACATCTCAGGGTGGGAGATTTCTGCATTTTGGGGGCTCTGGAGGCGGATGGAGGGCACAGACTGCCCCTGAGCCCCCCAAAGCTGAAAGGAAAAAGGCCTCTCCGGAGCCTGGACCAAGCCGAATTGCTGCAGTTCCCCTTCTTCCCTCCTCTGCCTGTTTCCCTTCCTGTGCCTCTGGGATCCAGCAAGAACAACTTTGTAGTCTATTATTAGAAAAAAATAAACAATCAGAAAGAGGCGTGGGTCTGGTCTGCTGTTTTTTGGGATGACTAATTAGTATTTAGTATTAGAAAGCTTTCATTTGCTTCTGGTTCTGCTGCCCTTTTGGGGGCAATGTGAAAGAGGTCAGGGAAGGGTTGTTGTTGTGGGCTTTCAAGTCATTTCTGACCTCTGGCCGAAATGGAAAGAGTAAAATTGTCAAAATGCTTGCTTTGTTTTTGCCGTGACTTTCCCTTCCCTTTGATGTGGGATGGCAGGTTGTACAGGTTGAGTCTCCCGTGGCAGAAATGCGTGGAATCAGAAGTGTTTTGGGTTTTGGTTTTTCTTGGATTCCATGTCGCTTTGGTGCTTGGGTTGATGACCTTTTTTAAAAAAATTCCTGAGCTTTGAAATCTTCTCTCTGCTGCCTCTTTTGTTATGTTTCCTTGGCATTTTTTGTTTTGCTGACTCTCCTTGTTGTTGGGTCTTTTTTATTCCCCCCCTCCCACTCCCATGGCTGCTTTTTTATGTGCATTTCTTAATGTGCTAATCTATTTCCATTTCATTTCATTTATCTGTCATTAATCCCTTAGGAATCCTATATTTCCCCATGACTTAATGGGCTTCACCAGCATCCATCCGCAGGCTCTCCTTTCCCTTACTCTGAATGTAGCCATGCCCTTGTGCAGATGTGCATTGGCTTCCAGAGGTGCATTGTTTGCAGGCCAGAAGAGGGAAGCTGTTTTGGCAGTCGCCTGCCTCTGCAGTGGAGGATTTCCCTTGATAGAGAGAGAGAGAGAGAGAGAGGCTGAGATCCCCTGGCTCTCATCTTTTTCCAGGACAGAGAAAGTTGTTGTGCATTTTGGGCAGGCTGCCTGCTAGGTCACTCTTGGCTGTCTGGTTGGGATTTCTCCTTCTTGTCCAGTTTTTAAAAGTAGTGTCCACTTGCAACCAAGGAGGCCCAAGAAATGGCCATCTCACCCTCCAGCCATGCTCGTTCATTGAGTTGACCTCTTCAGTGCAAATAGGGCAGAGCTGGCCATGGGGTTTGGACAGAGCTTTAACTATTTGACAGCTAGCTGGGAACAGGCAGCCCTATAGATGGAAATGCAACAGCGGATGGGACATTTTGCTTTTACTCGTTTATGTATTCAAGGCATGCATTTATTCCCTCTGTGCCCACCGTGGCCCCTGAGGTGATGCAGAATGGGTAAAAACACATTAACTAACTAAACTAACTAAAACAATTAAGCAAAGGGATCTTCTAGTGCCTTTGAGGCTAAGTGAAAGAAAGAAGTTGGTAGCAACAGCTTTCGTAGACTTGAGCCTACTTCCTCAGATTGCATGTTTAAAGACACAGCTATGTCTTTAAAATAATAAAATAAAATAAAAAGCAACTGAAACTTTCAAAAATAAGGTCTAAAAAACAAACAGGGGTTTAAGAAAGAGTCAAAGGGCAGAAACCCTCTGATTTTACACTCCAGAGACCAAATGAATAGCAAAGTTCTTCACTGACTGCCAGAAATTCTAGGTGCATTTACACTGTAGGGATAATAATGTAGTTTGACCCCACTCTATCCTTTGGGATCCTAGGATTTGCAGTTTTACAGGGTCTTCAGCCGTCTCTGCCAAAGAGTGCTGATACCTCAGCAAACTACAAATCCCAAGGCTCTGTGGGATGGAGCCCTAGCAGTTAAAGTCATGTCAAAACTGCATTATTTCTGCAGTGTAGATGCAACCTCAGAAAGGATGGAGCCAGTCTGGCCTCCCTTGAAGGGAATTCTCCAGTCACACGAACCCACCAGCCTAGCTTCAGGTGATGGTGGGACACACAAAAGGGTCTCTGATGATGATGATGAATGTTGATTTTTGGACAGCCTTATATTGGGAAGAGGCAGTGGCCTTTTGGATCTCCTAGCCATGAGCTACTTAGGGTTTTATAGGTGAAGCCCAGCACCTTGAAGTGGGCTTGGAAGCAATTGAGAAACCAGTGCAATTCTTGTAAGGCTGGTCTTATGCATGTCTCCCTAATGCCACCTCCTTCCCTCTTCCTTGTAACTTGTGTGACATGATCCCTGCAATCTGCAGAGTCTGTTATCTTTGCTCTGACAAGGTTTGCATGATCACTTTTAGAGAAGGTGCTGCTGAGAGGAGGCAACCTTCGTGCAAGGCTTGGATTCTCAGAGCATCACTCAGCAAAACCTCTTGCCCTGTTGCCTGGTAACAACATGGTGAGGGTTTATCTAAATTGTAAAAAGCCTAACCCAGAAGCACTCCCAGAATTGTTATAATTGCTATAATATGTGTAGAGTCCAGGTAGGCGTTCAAGGCTCCAAATTACCCAAGATGTGATTTCGATTAAACATTAGGAAGACTTTCCTGACAGTTGAGAGCCATTCAGTAGTGGACTGGATATCATTGTCATCATTGTTTCACATATATATCTAGAAAGGTATAAGGATTGGAAGGTGCAACAAAGGATTTTATACTGCAACCCCACTGCAATTGTATACTGCCAATGGGTCTTTGACAAGTGTCCATATAGCCTCTCTTTGAAAAGCCTCAGATGAATGAAAAATGAAAATCCACCTCCGTCTTCCCATTCCTCTGCTAAACAGCTGTTACTGCCAGGATGTTCTTGGCTGAATAGCTTTCTCCTTCCTTGTAATCTGAATCCACTGCTTTGGGCCCTGCCTCCTTTTTTGTGTCAGATGCACAAGTTATGTCTGACAAACTGAGCTGGAATTGGGGTTGCCGGTTCAGGATCATCCCAGGCTCTGAGGTTTCCGAACCCAACCCTGAGAGCTAGGAATGGCTTCTGGTGGTGTCATAAGCATTATTCGTTCAGTTGTTCTTATTATTATTTATTGCATCTATACCCCGTTCTTTAGAAATGCTCTGTTGTTGTTCCATGCCTTCAAGTCATTTCCGACTCATGGTGACCCTAACACAAATGTATCTTAGGGTTTTCTTGGCAAGTTTCTTCAGAGGGGGTTTGCCATTGCCATCCTTTGAGGCTGAGAGAATGAGATTTGCCCAAGGTCACCCAGTGGGTTTTCATGGGCAAGCCAGGATTTGAACTCTGGTTTCTCAGTTTCCTAGTCCAATGCCCAAACCATTACACCACGCTGGCCCTGCATTCAGTACCAGCTATAGAAAAGCCTTATGAAATTCATGGGGTTTGCATAAGTGGATGGGTGATCTGAAGGCATGCTCACAGTTTGTCACGTCATCCAAATACAAACACATGCACACATTTTTCCTCTACACCTGTAGAGAATCTTTGCAAGTTTCAGATAAAAATTATGTCCAGCCTTGCAAGTTGTTGGAAGCTGCTGCTGCTCTCCTAGCTGAATTGGGGATTTGCACACATCCCTTTCCTTGAACTGAGCCCCCAAAATGGGTGAATTTGCACACTTGCCTTCTCACCTAGCAATCACCCACAAAAACTGGAGACTCAGGGCCAGACCCTGAGAGCCGGCAACCTTGGCTAGAATACATGAGCTCTTAATGCCGAATAAAAGTAGGTAGCCCTTTCTAAGAAGATGCCACAGGGGCCTTTATTTCTTTGCAATGGTTTTCTTCCTGTTACACCTGTTCAGGTCACCAAGCTGGCAAAAAAGGGAGAGAAGGATGGGTGGGCATGTATGTGCTGACAGTCGTCTCTTCTCTGTCCCTTTCCCTTCCTCCCTGCATTGCAATTCCGATGCCGGAAAAGAATGTGTTTGCACACTGAGCATCCTTGGTCCCCTTCCGCTTTCCCTGAGACGCCGTCCTGCCTTTTTTGCAATCTGCCAGAGATGACTTGGGCACAGCGGCCGGGACGCCATGTCTGATCTCTCCCAGCAATGGGTTCTGCCAGGCCCTGACCTACTTTCCCTCCTCACAATTGGCAATTTGTGAGCGAGGGAAAGGAGGCAAAGACACAGGAATGCTGAAAAGTTTCAAACTATTATTATTATTATTATTATTATTATTATTATAGCCATAGGCTCAAAATGGTGGTGGCTAGTGTGGGAACTGGGGAGCTGAGCTCGCCATAGGGGTTGCTGTGATTTGGGTCGCCGATAAAAGCACCCGCCGTGTCCAAAATCCCCGTCTCCTTAGGCCAAGTTTTGTAACTTGGCTTAAACAGCCACCTGCCTCCTTCGCTTGCCAAGGAGCTCATGTCCCCCCCCCCCCTCCGTAATCTCTTTTATTGAGGGTCCAAGGAAAGCAGGAGGAAGGGGGGGACCTCTCCATCTCAACAGAGGAAAAATTGGACCTCCACCAACCTGATTTTCTTTGGCTACGCAACCCTTGTGGCTTCTGAATAGAGCTGAGGGGCGGCTTTGGAAATTCAGGGTGTGCAGCATCCGGACCCCCACTTGACAATTGCCTTTCACACTGGAGACTTAATACCACTATGATTCTGCATTAACTGCCAGCATTGCAACATGTGGGATCCTTGGTTTATTTATTTAATTTTTATCCCACTTTTCTCCTGGTATGGGGCCAAAGGTGGCATGCAACAAACGACTGTAAAACAAAGTACAGCTGAAACCTCTTTGATGCAAACTTTTTGTTGTTTCCGACTTATGGTGACCCTAAGGCGAACCCATCGTGGGGTTTTCTTGGCAAGATTTGTTCGGAAGAGGTTTGCCATAGCCTTCCCCTGAGGCTGAGAGAGTGTGACTTGCCCAAGGTCACCCAGTCGGTTTCCATGACCGAACCGAGAATCAAACCCTGGTTTCCTGAGTCATTATGCCTTATGCTGAAACCACTATATCACAACAAAATTTTAAAACCATTAAATAATTCTATTAAATATAGAACATTACAACAATTTAGAAACACATTGTCCCATTGCAGAATTGATGCAGTTAGACACCGCTTTAACTACCATGGCTCAGTGCTATGGAATTCTGGGATATGTAGTTTGGCGAGAGATTTGCAGTTTGATAAGAGATTTAGTCTTCTCTGTCAGAGAGCTCTGCTGCATCACCAAAACTACAAATCCCAGAGGGAATCATGACAGTTAAAGTAGTATCAAACTGCATTAATTTTGCAAACTGGCAGCAGCCTCGGATGCAGGTTCTTCGCTGCCTACTCTGGCCTCCTCCCTTTGGCCATTGTGATATATAGTATTTAGATCAATCAACCTGACAAAGGGACATGCCTGTCTTTAAAGCTTGCACAGATTTCTCTGCCTTTTTTGTGGAGAGTGTGTTGGCATACGTAATAAAAGTATTTTGACTTGGGTGCCTTCTTTCACGCTTTGGCTGCTTTTGGCTCTGGCTATGGCTATGATGCAGTTTATCTTCTTTTTCAAAAAACGAAAAGCATGCCGTATTTAGCCCAAGTTCGGTCTGCATTCTGCGGCTTGTCTAAATTATGGTCAGTAAGCAGATATCCTTGTTATGCATAATTTATTTGCACTCTCTCTCTCTTTCTCTGGTCTTGGTGGGGACAATGAACTTTGGAAGGCAGAGAATCCATGTCCTCAAAGCTCAGGAAATCCTGCAATGTTTGTAGCTCACTGGTAGATTTGCATGCGGATGATCCCAGGTTCAAATCATGACGTCTCCAGGTAGGGCCGAAGAAAGATAAACCCTGAAATCTCGGAGGGCTCTTGGCACTCACAATCAATTTAAGGTAGTTTCTGATCTTTTATTGGCTTCCAATCTCAGGGTCTGGCTCCGTTTTCCATGGGTCCTATCCAGGTGGGAGACATGGGTGCAAATTCTCCACTTTTGGTAGGCTCATTTCCAGGTAAGAGCAAAGGACTGAGTGCAGATATGCAACTCAGCTAGGTGAGCAGCAGCTTCCTACAATTTGCAAGGCTTAATTGATTTATTGCTGCAACTTGCAAATACTATGCGAGGTATATGTCTGTCTGTCTGTCTGTCTGTCTGTCTATGAATTTACTTCCCTTCTTTTCCAGTTGTTGTAATGCCAGGGCTCACCCTCAATTAATTTCGATCAAATGCTTCTTAACCCATCTCCCCAAGTAAGTGAGAAGGAATGGTCCCTTCATTTCACCTGGATCTGGGAAGAGCCCTTTTATCCAAATTTTCTGCTTTAATTTCCAAATTGAAGTATATCTTCTCTCTCTTTGGGTGTGTGCTTGAATGGCAAGCTGTGAGCAACTGTGGTTGGTATTTGATGGTGATCTTATGTGCCTTCAAGTCGTTTTCTGACTTATAATGACCCTATCATGGGGTTTTCTTTGCAAGTTTCTTCAGAGGGGGTCTTGCCATTGCCAACCTCTGAGGCTGAGAGAGTGTGACTTGCCCAAGGTTACCAGTGGACTTCATGGCTGAACTGGGAACCAAACCCTGGTCTCCAGAGTCATAGTCCAACACTACACAGGGCAATACTATTAAATGCCCTCTTTCCAACAGACTCTACCAACCTTCAGGGCAAAAATGTCAAAATGCCTTGCCCTCCATTGTGCTTGGCTGCTTCTGAAAGAGGCTGGGTCTGTTCTCTTTGGAGGAGGGTGAATGAATTAATCTCTCTCCTCTCCCTCCTTCCCTCTTTCCTGCTGTTCTTGCAGATCAATAAATCAATTGCTGAGAGAAGGCAGCTTTCCTCATTGGTGCAGCTGCCCATCCATGTATGGTGCCATTCCAGCATCTCTTTGCACCAGATGAGTTCCAGGGATGGGCAGCCATCCTCAAAAAGAGGGCAGCTTTTCAGGTTGCCCAAGCAATTGAGGGACACACTTTTTGTTTTGGTAAAGGAAATTATTAGTTTAAAATACATTGAGGGCTGCATTCGCTTGGAAGGAGCAAATGTATCCTACTGTGTTTAGCAAACATGGAGACAGGGACTAGAGCAGTTTTGGGTAGCTCTCTCCACTTAAGGTCAAGCCACACTTGGGGGGACTTTACAGAATCTAAACTGGCCTGATAGCCTTTTAAGTGCTCCTCTTGACTGCCTCTCCATCCATCCATCCATTTAGCAAGTCAGAGCCATCGAAATCCTCCTGCCCAACAGCCCTTATCTGGTTTCACACCATAAGCTGTGAGCTGGTGTGGAACAGAGTTCACATGGAGACAACTCTGTTAAGCAAGCCCAGTCACAAACTGCAGAAGAAGAGACCCCCATTTTTCCCTGGCACACTTGCATGTCCTTAAGGTGTTGGCCTCCATGCATCCTCAGAGTCGTGTGCATTTGTGCAAAGCCCTCCTTCCAAAGAGAAGAAAGAATTGGAAGTCCTCACTTCATCCAGTTAGCATAACTCTGTGTGTGTGTGTGTGTGTTGGTTGTGGACAGAAAAGGGTCCGGCATGTGCTGGCGAATGGCTCCCATGTGCACCTGTCTGTCTCTCGCATGGTGGATCTTCAGGCACCACTCTCTCGGATTCCTGGGCAAACAGCTGTTGCTCAGAGAAGAAGCAGCAACAACTGGCATTCAGCCGGCTAATTTTTCAGCAGAGAGAAACTGATACGGTGGTCCATTGTGTGCTGCCGCCGGGACCCTGCTGCTTTTGCAAGCCTCCTTAGAAAGGCAAGAGGCCAGAAAGTGGAGCTTTTATTGATCTGGGCCTGTTTAGCCATTCATATGCCTCTTAAATAGGAACATGATGAAAACACTCCCCAGGAGCCCACATAAACATCATAGGGTGCTTTCGGATGGGTTTGAATGCTTAGTGTGCAAGATGTTGTAGTTAAGACATAACTACAACTTCAGGTTGAGTCCTTCTTATGGCGAGCCTCTCTTAGGGTTTCTTGGCAATGCTCAGTCTTGTATGCGCAGGTGAAATATCAGCTCTGTGCTGCTGTATTAGTGATCCAGCCATCTTCCCAACTTGGCCTACTTTCTGCTGGGCTTTAATGGAGGGAGAAGGAGGGAATGCATTTGGGGAGAAGGAGGAGATGGAAGACTACTGAGTGCCTTTTGGGGGGGGGGGAACGGTTGGTTTTGAGGTATAAAAATAGCACCTTGGTCAGAGGGTTTTGCATTATTACTTGAACCAGGAGGATGTGGAGGTGTCTGCAGAAGCTTTTAAGAAAGAGCCCTCTCCAAGGACCAGGTTAAGGTGAGTGGGACCCTGGTGCAAAGAAAAGACCCTCTTTCTACACGGTTTCTGGGGGCAGTGGCACAGAAATTAATTTGTTAAATACATGAACAAGTAAGAAATATTAATTATGGTAGCCAGCAATTTGAGCGTTGGACCCTGGAGACTAGGGTTCGATTCCTCTTCGGCTGTAAAACCCACTGGGTGATCTTGAGCAAGTCACACTCTCTCAGCCTCAGGGGAGGGCAATGGCTAACCTCCTCTGAACAAATCTTGCCAAGTAAACTCTACAATAGCTTTGTCTTAGGGTTGTCTTAAGTCAGAAATGACTTGAAGGACACAACAGCAACAGCACAACAACCTTCCCTGTGTGAAGCCCATTTTCAGCCCTTCAAATTGAGCCCAGTCCTCTGCATTGTTACTGAATTATTAATGTAACACTCCAGATGTTGATAACATCAGAAACTTCAGGAGATGCAAGAAGCGACTGGGGAGGAACAGGAAGCAAGCAGCACTTTTGCACCCTTCAGTGCCGAGCCTCCTTGCCTGGAGCAGTTCTTCAGCTGCACCAATGATTCCCAAACTCTGGCTGTTTTGGACTTCAGCTTCCAGCACCGCAGACAATTGGCTAAGATGGTTGAGGTTTCTGGGTGCTGAAGTCCAAAGCACCTGTAGAACCAGAGTTTGGGGTTCACTGAGCTGCACCATTGGCCCGGACTCCGCTTCCTCCAATGCAAAATCCATAACACAAATGAAAACCTCACATCCTGAGCTCCCATGGTGGGCTGTTCAGTCCGGAAGGCATCTTTTGCTTGGTAGGAGCAGAGTCCGTAGGCAGGTTGCATGCATGGCAAAATGGCCACGCGTGAGGCTGGACGTGTTTTGCTGCCTTCCTATTTCTCTGCACCCAACATCATGCTCTCTTCCCGGGGAGCATTCACCACCATTCACTGGATGGAGAGCCTCTGGCTTTTATTGCTAAGGTGACCAACGTGGGAGGCTTCCTTGAAGGGAGCTGGGGACTTGGTGGAGTGGGAGGATGGCTGGCGCACTCAGGTTGCATGAAGCCAGCAAGAAAAGACATTTTTTGAGAGGATGGGAGAAAGAAAGGTGGAGAGAAGGAGGTTGAAGAGAAGCCAGAAGGTGGGATGTGTCTGTGGGAACAGTCAGGGGTGTTGAGGGATCCCTACAGCTCAGTCTTGCAGACTGCATTTTGCAATGCTGACATCTGCCCAAACTTTATTTTTCTTCCCTCCGAGGTTAAATATTACACAACTAAACTCTGTTTTTTTTTAAAAATATCTAATCTTGCATTCCCTCGGTTTTAAAGGAGCTGAAGTTAAAGCCAGGAAGGAAATGAATTTGCTAGGTTCTTGTGGATTCATTCAGGACACATTCTTCTTGGATCACCTTTTTTTAGGCTGTTATTCTCAGCCAGAAAACAAAGTAATGCTTCTGAAAAACAAAAGTGGCCTGCCTTTGTTCTGCAGCCACTTTTGCCATTTCGATCAAGGGAGCTTGAAACTTGGGCAAAGGGTTCCAGGTTGGGTTTGCAAAGAGGGAAAAAGCAAAAGTCTAGCTGTTTAGCTGAGCTAAGGACAATTTTTTTGGCCCTAGAATACCCCTCCTGGATGGCAAGGTTGTCAAATATAAGTTCCCTTCTGGTTTTGAATAATAAGTATCTTTGATACAATAATATCCCAAATCCACAAAACAGTGATACCTTTATTTAACCAACCAACATTTTATTTATTTTATTTGGTTGGCTGAATAGAGGTTATCACCGTTTTGTGGATTTTGGATGTTTACTGTACTTTGCTATATAGCCAACATGGCTATCCTTGAATATGGCGTCTTTGACCTTACTTATGAGATGTTTAAGATGTGAATTGGTGCTTCTGGGAGTTTCACAGAGAGGCAGTTCATCCATTTTGGGAAGAGCAAAACGGCATTCTGGAGATGTTGAGGGCCACAAAAACAGACTTTGGGGACCATATTGTGCTGTGTCCACTTTTGCTGCGTTGTACCATGGACACACACACAGACATGTGTGCCACACCACAGACATTTAGGTTTCATGTATTTCTCTTGTATGGACTATCACATTGCTCCCTGTGTTTGATGTTTTCTGTTCTTGTGGGCAAAGACATGGCCTAATATCTCGGCATTGCTGCATGCCCTGGATGGGTCCCTGTGGCTTCCACCCATGTGTAAATAAATGCACAGAGTTTGTGGTTGACCTCTTCCTTTTTGGAGAAATCAAGGGACAGTGTTGCAAGGTTAACTACATCTTTTAAAGTAGGAATAACTAGGATGAGTCCTCTTTGCCTTAAAGATTTATTGTTGCTGCTGTGTGCCTTCAAGTCATTTCCAGCTTATGGTGACCTTTAGGCAAACCTATCACAAGGTTTTCTTGGCATGATTTGTTCGGAGGGGGTTTGCCTTTGCCATCCTCTGAGGCTGAGAGAGTGTGACTTGCCCAAGGCAGCCCAGTGGGCTCCGATAGCTGAGCAGAGATTCCAACCCTGGTTTCCAGGGTCCTAGTCCAACACCCAAAACACTACACTATGCTGGCTCTCAGCTGCACAAATGATGGTCTGTGGCCTCAATAAAGATGCTACTACTCTTAAGTGCACAAATTTATCGTATAGCACAAGCTTTTGTGAATTGTAGCCCATTTCATCAGATGCATGAAATATTATCCACAATGTCAGATATATGTACAATATGTACAGTTGCATGTAGGATTCTAGACTGTGATGTTAGCAGGAAATTAAACGTCAAAGGTTAGTAAGAAATTCTGAGGCAAAGAAGGAAAAATGTTGCTGTTGTGTGGTATCAAGCGCAAGGCAGTGCATTTAAAAAGGAATCAGAGGCACCAGCAACCTGGAAACTCTCTGGTCTCTCTTTCTATCTAATATAGACTCACAGAGTTGGAAGGTACCCTGAGGTCAACTAGACTAATCCCCTACTAGTTCAGGAAACCCAAAGCTAAGCCATCTATGACAGATGGGATACCCAACTCTGTTTAAAAACCTTTCACTATTGACTAGCTCTTACTTACCGTCAGGATAAAGAGGAGGAAAAAAATGAAGATGTTAGTTTTGAGTCTGCATTTTCTGTTTCTGATCTCAGTTCAGATGCTAGGGAGATGTTAGCCAGTGTGACTTTGAAAGCTTGCAGCATGTAGTCGTGCATTTTGGTTGGCCCAATAAAGGTATCATTGTTTGGATGTTTTTGGATTTGCTGTATGACCAACAGATATTTTTTGGATTTCAAGGTGCCACGTTTTAGCCATGACAGAGGAATCCTAAAGAGAGAGCCAGCGCACTGGAGCCTTGCTATCAGAGGCTTCTGCCTCCAACAAAGATAAATCAATTTCTTCTAATATTGAGACTGATTGGCATGCTTTATACCCCTACGTCACCTAAAGTTTTCCTGATGCAAAACATGAAGACTTCTTGAGAAATCCAGCGTTCTCTACCTGCATAGGAGCCTGAGGCTTTGCAAAGGAAAGAGATATGCTGGATTCCAAGGAAAAAACATCTTCTTTGGATTGCAAATGGACATTAAATTTCCTTGGCTTGCAAAATTTTCCAGTGACCTCATGGCCAAAAAAGGGAGAGGAGCCAGCTGCAGGTAGTCCTCCCCCAACATCTGAACTGAGATCAGAAACAGAAAATGCAGGCCTATAACTAACATCTTCAATTTTTTCCCCTCCTCTTTGCCTGATGAAGAAGCCAGTGTGACTTTGAAAGCTTGCAATATATAATTGTGCATTTCAGTTGTCCCAATAAAGGTATCATTGTTTGGATGTTTTTGGATTTACCATCAGGATGTTCTTCCTAATGTGTGTCAGAATCTCCTTTCTTGTCATTGGAATCCATTGGTTCAGTTCTTTTCCCTGAGGAGAAGGAGCAGCGGGAGAAACTTACTTCCCTCTTCAGCCCTTCAGATGTTTGGAAATGGCAGTCACCTTGAATGTCAGGCTTCTTTCTCTTCCTATCCATTGTTGCAAAGTGGAAAAGAGAATGCTCTGCAACTGAATGGTTCATTTATCCGTCTAAATGGCTCTATTGTCTCGTGTGGGTTGATAACTGGAACTCCAGGAAGATGGTGGTTCACTCACTTAGCACCATAAAGTGTAGTAGGGCTTTAAGAGAGAGGGTTAATTTTAAAATATATATATATATTACAAAAGCGGGCCTCTAAACCATCATTCTAAAATTGCAGTGACTGGAAAGGAGGCGCGCTATGCAGTTTAAGAGTATGTTGCTAAATCACTCTTTTTAAAGTGGTATTTCCTGTGTAAAAGAAATAGGAAAGTGCTCGAGTGCTACCAAAAAGGCTAAAAAATGGGAGGTTAAAAATGGTGTCTACTTCAAAGAGTGTTTTGAAGGTGTGATCGGTGGCTTCACAATTCATATCTCAAGAGTACTTCTTAAAAGATGGAGAAATGGAGGAAAAGGCCGTGGGGTGGGCAGGACTCATGCTTAGAAAATGCATGACAATAATAGCCTCCAACAGTGTGGTTGTTGGTTGCAATTCTGCTGGAAGCTCATAGCAAAACAGCTAAGGCTATATGAGTTCTAGTTTGGCTGGACTCACCTTCAGACAAAGCACAAAGCAAGAGCTGGGTTGTTTATTTATTTATTCACTTACTTACTTACTTACTTAGTAGTTTCTCCCAACATGGGATCCAAGCTGGCCTACAATCTTTTGCAAAACACAATGCAACTTTAAAAAACAACATCTTGCTACAAATTTGAAACATGATGAAACTAGAGTTCTGTTTAAAAAGCACAAATTAAAAATGCAACAGTTAAAACAGTTTTGGAAGCACATACAAAACATGGTAAATCAGAGTTAGCAAATTCTGAATTTATTTATTTTGGAAAGAGAGTGCAGACCAGGGCAAATCCAGTCCGTATCTCACGGTAGCTGTGACCATCACTAGGTAATCTAGTGCAATGCCACTACCCCCAACTTGTGCACAGCCCTTGTGCAAAACAGGGAGAATAGTCTTGCAGCTTCCTAGGGATTGCCGTAAGTATTGCAGAGGTGAATTTCAAGAATACTAATTGTTGTTGTTGTGTGCCTTCAGGTCGTTTCCATCGCCTTCCATCTAAGGCGAACCTATCATGGGATTTTCTTGGCAAGATTTGTTCAGAGGAGGTTTGCCATTGCCATCCCCTGAAGCTGAGAGAGTGTGACTTATGGTGATACCCAATTTCCCTTCTTTTTTCCATTTAGAAAACCCACATATTTTTCTTGTTATGTATTCCACATTGCTTTGTCTTTTGGAAGAACCTCTTTGAGATAATCCTGTTTGCATGGACTTGGGGTCTCTGCAGTTCTCATACATGCATGCATGCGTATCTTGAAAAGAATTAGGAGAAACATGTTCTCTCTGTTGCCCAAGATTTGAATTAGCCAATAACCAATGCATGCATGCATATTTTTTCTCCAGCAAAGACAGTTCTCCCTGAAACCCGGAGGATCCGATGCTTGGCTCATTCTTCTCTCTCTCTCTGCATGGTTTGGCTTTGGCTGGGGGTGGGGGTTGTGGAACCTTATACCTTGCACACTTGCTCACAGATGGGGCCCTTTCTCCAGTGTCGCTCGCTGCTGGTTTGCATAGAGGCGAGGGAGGTGGGTGTGGGCGCTGACACCCGCTCAGGTTTTGAAGGCAACACTTCATCAAATAAGGAAGCACAAAGAGGGACCATAAGGCGAGGAGGCAGGGCTGCCGCCGAAGGGTGACATCATTCCCGAGCCAGGGACCAAAGTGCAAGTCCTTCGCCTGGCCTGGAGGACGACGGGCAGCTGGCCACGGAGGCTCAGGACACCCGTGTTGGGCTTGCCTTGTCCTTTCTGGGCTCCTTTGGCCCATGCTCAAGACGCCTTCCTGCTGAAACACAACTGCTAGGAAATGAATACTGAGAAATACCGGAAGTTCTTGGATGGACTCAACAACCTGAAAGGTACACAAACACCCAAAGACTCATTCTCTCTCACTCTCTTTTTGGTGCATGGATTGGAAAGAGCAAGGCAGATGATCCGCCTCTCCTGCTAGGCTCAAAATGTCTCTTTGGGGAGAAAGTAGATGACTTTCTCTTGAGGGCGGCTGGCTTGGAGAAGGAAGAATGGATGAGCAAAGGCTAGGAAAGCAGCAGCTGTCCTATGGTGCTGTATCACTTTAATTGCAAGTCCCTATTCTTCTTAAAGATGGGGCTCAAGGAGGCTTGCAAGATGAGCAGAAATAAAAGGGGAGACTTCCACACCCAAATGTAAGTTGGTGTCTCAGAGAAGTTCTTCCAAAGCACAAAGCAGAGAGTTGCTTATAACAAGCCTCTGTGGGTTTTTCTACATTTAGAAGAGGAAGGAATGACAAAATTGAGGAGCACCACATTGCATGGTTTTATAGAATTCAGTTCAGTGTTCTTTGGTTCTTTTGGCAACCCTGCAGCAGGTTTCTAGACTTTTGCACAGAGCCTGAGGAGAAGCTGGGAAACACGTAAGGACAAAAAATACAGAAAATGTAGACAAAATGGTCTTAAACTATCTATTACTTGCTTCGAAAGCAGTTGAAGGTGCCACAAGAGAGGCTTTGGTTTCAAAGCTGTGTCTGTGCATTCCTTTTGTCCTGCTGATGCAAAATGTAGATGGAACCCATGAGGTCTTCTGGATGTTGGATTGCAATCCCTTGCCAGCACTACCAATGGTGAGGACTGCTGGGAGTTGCAGTCCCTCTGCATCTGGAGAGCTGAATGATTCTCCCCATCTTCACTAATGTAATGCCTTTGTTCAGGCAGGTATTGCTGGGTTTGGAAAAACTGTGAAATCCTCTTGACCAGGGGTAGGCAACCTTTCCCCTTAAGGGCCGAGGGACTTCAGCTCCCAGAAGCCTCAGCCATGTTGGCCAATAGTCCCATGTTGGCCAATAGCTCCTGGGATTCTGGGAGCTGAAGTCCCTCGGCCCTTAAAGGGGAAAGGTTGTCTACCCCTGCTCTTGACAGTGGTGGGAGTGGGATGAGCAAATGGACCATTAGCTTGGGTAGTTCTCTTTCAGTTCTGATGCAGTTTTCTGAAAAACAACTGTCGCTCTGCATCTAGGAGCTGGCTTGTTGGCAGACTGGCCAGAAGAAGAGCTGCCCTCCTCTGCTGCCACTTGCTTCTTTCCTCCTGTGCCTCTGCCAGGGTCAGGCTCACCTGTTCTGCCTGGGGAAAGAAAGATCAGCTGCCAGCCTGCTTTGTTTTCAGATTGCAAAGCAAAGTCTGGCTGGTCACGAAATCTTTCCCTGCTGCGGTGGCGGCGGCGGCGGCAGCCTTGGCAGTCTTACCTTGTTCCCTGCGTCCGTCCGTCCGTCCGTCCGTCCGTCCATCCGTGGAGAGTCTCACTTAGGCTGAGAGTGAGTCAGAGTTTAAACACGTCTCTCTCTCGCTCTTGCATTTTCTTTCCAGCGGTGGCTGAGAACAACTGCTTTATAGGAACAGAAGGGATTTGGAAAGAATTTGCTCTTTTTTTTAAGGAAAAACAGCTTTTCCCCCCCAGTTGCATTGCTGCCATTCCAACACAGGAGAGGGACGAGGTGTGGGAATTTGGGGGGAGGTGAAGGGAGGATTCTGTAGAAAAGGGACTTGAGAGGGACTTTCAAAATTGTTGGATTCTGTTTGTTTCCTGTGACAGCTTGGGCTTCTTTCTGCCTTGTGAATCTCCCCGCCTTGCCAGGTCTAGATGAACAGAGAGACCACAAGGTTGCGAGTTCAATACTAGCCAGGGCTCAGGCTCGACTCAGGCCTGCATCCTTCCGAGGTCCCTAAAATGAGTACCCAACTGTTGGGGGCAATGAGCTTACAGTTGTAAACCGCTTAGACATCCCATAGCGCGATATGAAGCGGTATATAAATGAAGCTGCTTTGCTTTGAAAACAGGCTTTTGGAGGGGTCTCAATCATAGGAGTTCCATACAATTTGATGGCAAATATCATGCATGCAATCACGGTTCAGCATACATTCCCAATATTTTAAGAGTGGGTTGTCTGTGCAGCGCTGGAGGCATTCAGGACAGAATCTAGAGGGTTGGTTGCAATGCTGTGTTTTTTAAAAATCAGAGTGGCAGAGAGTCTGCTGTACCAAACTGACCCCATGAAGCTTGTACTAGAAATTTTGATCCTGCAACACACACACACACACACACACACACAGTTAGTTAGTTAAGCAATTCATAGGTATTCACTTTCTGGTGCTGGAAAAAGGTTTCTGTGGATTGCCATGGTTGCAGTTACCTTGGGGACGGTTGCTTTTCCCAGGCATCCAAGGCCATGGAAGGCTCTGGATTGCCACATTTCACTGTGAGCAGTTGTGTGTGTGTGCATGGGCAACCTTGGGAAGAAAGAAATAAGCCTAGGTAGGAGAGTGAAAACCGACCCCTCAGAGCGGCACAGAGAGGTGAAAAGAGGAAAAGTGATGGGAACAGGAAGAGCAGATTTTTGGGAGGCTGGTCAAGGATGGCAATCAGTAGCAGAGAGCAGATATCTTGCCTGCTGAAGAGCCCCAGCTTCAGTTCCCAGAATAGTTCCATACTATTCAGGAACTGGTCAATGTGTTGAAATTTGTCCACAAAATAAGTTCAGTGCCATAGATGGATAAGGACAAAATGCTCTCAAGGCACCAGATCCTGGAAGCTAAGCAGGTCACCCCTTGTTGCTACTTGGATGGAAGACCACCAAAGAAAAGCAGGTCCTGTAGGCTATATTTCAGAGGAAGGAACTGGCAAAACCGCTTCTCAGGATTCCTTCCCTAAGAAAACCCTATGAAATTCATGGTGTCACCATAAACTTACAGGCATCTTGAAGGTACTGATGAGCCTATGCCCTGAAGGTACCAGATCCTGTCTTGTGGAGGAAGCTAAACAGGGTTAGCCCTGGTTGGTACTCAGATGGGAGACCACCAATGAAAACCAGGTGCTGTAGGCTCTGTTTCAGAGGAAAGAATTGGCCAAACCACCTCTGAGAACTACTTGCTTGAGAAAACCCTATCAGATCCATGGGGCTCTCCATACTTTCGACAGATGGCTTGAAAGCAGATAGACACACACTATAGATAGGTCCTTTACAGCAATCAAAATCTGAAGCGGACTCACTGCCCCATTGGCATAGGAGCCACCAACCTCCATGGCTCTCATGATGTTTGTGAGGTAGATCTTAGATGGAATGGGGAGGCATTGTGGTTTCCAGGGCTTGGTTTTCTGTGTTGATGGGGAAATGGCTGGGGGTCCTTCGGTGGCTTTTACCGCATCCGGATGCCTTGTCAGGGGTCTCATTAGCCTCCTTTTCTCTCTGTCTCCTGTTGGTGTTCATGGCCCAGAGACCTCAATTTGTCCCAACAGGGTTTCTCCTTTGTGCCTTGTATTCCTTCCCTCTTGGAATAAATGGGGCTGGTTGTGGAAACCTTGTTTGCAAAGCTTGCTTGAGCAAATAACACTTTGAGTTGAGCAAGGAGAGGGAGGAATGGCTGCCTTGAACCTAAACTTTGAAATGGTACCATCACAGTCAGGCTGCAAAATAACCGCTCACCTTGTTGCCTGTGGGGATTTCAGCATTGCCTCCCGGTGACTAGGAAGGGAGTGTTTTCGAAACACAGAAGACACGCTGGTTCTTCCCCTCTCTTCTTTAAAGGTCATCTGAAACAAGTGGTTATGGGAAATGGCCCTCTGTACATGCTCAGAGAGAGGGAATGTGGTATAGTGGTTTGAGTGTTGGACTACGATTCTGGAGACCAGGGTTCGACTCCTTCTTTGGTCATGAAATCCCACAGGTTGACCTTGGGCAAGTCACATACTCTCAGCCTCAGGGGAAGGCAAAGGCAAGCCCCCTCTGAACAAATCTTTCCAAGAAAACCCCATGATAGGATCACCTTAGAGTCACCATGAGTCGGATAGGACTCGGAGGCACACAACAACAACAACAACAACAACAACAACAACAACAACATAACACGCTCAGAGGAGTTCTCATGCATGCTTCCGCAGCACCTGATCCAGTGCCAATCTGATGTGGTTGAAGGGAGATCCGGTACTTAAATTAAAGGCCATCTTAAATTAAAGCCGTGGCTGGCCGAATTTTTCTTTGGAGTTCCTCTCAGCTGGAGAAGGTGGTGGTTTTGTGTCACAAAGGTGAAAGTTGTTTGGCTTGGCACCCATCCCAACTGCTTGTCATGTGCCTTTCCGCCTCGTGTTTTCATTTCGTTCCACCTGGCGCCCGGTCACTTCCAGGTTCGCTTTGGGCTCGTTCCAGAAATATTCTTCCTTTTCTTCTCACACAGTTGTTGTTGTTTTCTTTTAATTGACTTGCCAGCTACCTAGATTTTCAGTTGCCTAGGTAGAGATGGAGAGACAGGGACAATGAGCTTTCTGCTTGTATGAATGCACACTCAGTATGACCTGCAGGTGTGCAACCTTAGCAGCATCACCATATATATATATATATATATATATAGAGAGAGAGAGAGAGAGAGAGAGAGAGAGATGGGAGTCTTTGTGTATGTCCCTTAAAGACATGGGAGTGCCAATACATCTGATAGTCCTGATGAGGAATCTGTCCTCAGGACAAGAGGCTATTCTCAGGACAGAAGACGGAGAAACAGAATGGTTCCCAATTGGCAAAGAAGTCAGACAAGGCTGCATCCTTTCACCTGATCTGTTCAACTTGTATGCAGAACATATTATAAGAAAAGCAGGCTTGGAAACAGAAGGAGGAGGAGTGACAACAGGAGGAAGGAATATCAACAATCTGAGATACGCAAATGACACCATAATACTAGCAGAAAACCTCACAGACCTGGAACACATAATTACTAAGGAAGAACCAAGAAGAAAGTGCAAAGGCAGGCTTAATGCTGAACATAAAGAAAACAAAAATAATGACCGCCAAGGACCTTCACAAGTTCAACCTAGACAATGAAGAAATAGAAATAGTAAAAGAGTTCCCATACCTGGGATCAAACATTGATAGAAATGAGGACTGCAGTCAGGAAATCAGAAGAAGACTAAGAATGGGGAGGGTGGCTATGAAAGAGCTAGAAAAGATCCTAAGATGCAAAGACATACAACTCAGAACAAAAGTCCACCAATATCTTCCAAATGTTGGCCATAGAATTGTGCTGGAGGACTTACAAATGCCTAGAGAAGTGTTTTCTCCAGGAATCTCTTAAGTCCTCCAGCACAACCCTATGGTCAACATCCAGCAGAGTCGCACTGGAGGACCTAGATCAGGGGTAGGAAACCTTTCCCCTTTAAGGGCCAAGGGACTTCAGCTCCCAGAAGCCTCAGCCATGTTGGCCTATAATAGTCCCATGTTGGCCAATAGCTCCTGGGATTCTGGGAGCTGAAGTCCCTCGGCCCTTAAAGGGGAAAGGTTGCTTACCCCTGACCTAGAGTTTCCTAGAGAGAACATATGAATCAGATGCGCAAAAGTCAAATCTGAAAACGTGGAGGGACAACTGTGTGATTCTAACACCTGCTTCATTTAACATCAATCTATTTAATAATAATATAAAAAGAGAGCAGGGAAGAAAGGGAGAGATTTGGGGTCGTGTTGGTCAAAAAGACCTTTTTTCCCTGCTGTCTGCAGCTGGTGTCGGGGGAATCAAATGCAAACCAAACTCTTGGTTGCACAGATCAGTGAAGCAACTGTTTTGGGATTAATGGGACGCTTGGAGACATTCTTTTGCCCGCTCGAATCACCCTCCTCCCTGTTCTGCAGTGCGTCCGCAGCTGTGACACGAATGTGGGTTGGGGACACTGGTCAATGGCCAACTGGCCCTTCTATTTCAACTTCAGCCCCTTGCAAAAAAACAACAACCCAATGCTAGTCTTAAATAGCATTCTTTTTCCTCATGCTTTACAGTCATTGCTCTCTCAAGAGCCTAAGTTGAGGACACTTTTTTTTTTTTAATCCCCCTTAATTTGGAGTCACATTCCAGTTCGGCTCCTTTGGCTTTTAAATCCGCATCTGTGCTGGCTCAGAGTGAAAGCCATTAGTGGATCCCTGCTGGATTTCTGGAACAGACTTGATCCCTGGCCAGGAGATAATAATTCTTCTGACGTAACTTGGATGTCCTCGCACTGAGTTCCCGGATCAGGAGGCCATGGGCAGCGGTGCCATGGCTCTTGGAGGTGGGAAAGTCCAAGGGAACTCTGTGCCAGAGAGGATGGCTGCGGGTGGCAGGCAGGGAGGGACATTGGGTTTCTGGTGCAGTTTGGTGCTGTGTTAATTTGGGAAGGGCCTGTGATCAACCCAAGACATTTTGCTGCCTGAGGTTGGGCAGGAAATGGGGCACCCCACAGCCACCCAGTAGTGTAGTGTAGCACTTGGACTGGGAGTCCTGGAAGACCAGAGTTCGAATCTGTGCATGGAAACCTTCTGGGTGACTTGGGAAAATCACACTCTCTTAGCTTCAGAGGAAGATAGATCCCATATTGGGAGAAAGGTGAGTTATAAATCCCAGAAAGAAAGAGAAAGACCCATCATATGTGCGGACTCTATAAGTAACAGGCTATTAATTCTTTTTTAATGTTCACTTTTATATGTCTTTAGTTGTATTTTTTAAAAAACTGTAAGCCACTTTGAGTTCCAACTTTGAAGGGAAAAGGCAGGATATAAATTAATATAAACATCATCATCATCATCTGCTTGGCAAGGAGAGTCAACATGGCGTAATGGTTCTGGACTAGGACTCAGGGAGACCAGGGCTTATCTAACTGCTCAACCATTGAAACCCACTGGGGACCTTGAGCAAGCCACACTCTCTCAGCCTTAGAGGGAGACAGAGGCAAACCCTCTGAACAAATCTTGCCAAGAAAACCCCATGACAAAGTGAAGAAAACTAAGGCGAACCGAACCACCTTAGCCTTGCCATAAATTGGAAATGTCACCCAATGGGTTTCCATTGGGTCTGAAGTCATAGTCCAGTGCTCAAACCTCTACACTATGCTAGCTCAGATTTTTGATATTTGATTTTAAAAACCCACACACATCCAGAATCGGAGGCAAATAATGATTTAACTAGCAGCCAGTTTCTCAAAGTGTCACTTGTGTATCAACCAACTTTTGCATTTCTCACCACAGCTGATATAAAAAGGGCTGGATGCAGAGGTCAGCCTGGGATAGCAGCCGAGCCCAAACCCAAAAGCCACCAGACTTTCAATTAGCCAAAGTGACTCTTTGCCTTTCACTGAGAGCGGAGATGCTCCTTGCTCTGTCCTCTCCAAATGAAGATTGCCAGAGAGTGCCCTCTGCTTTGCTTTACACTAAAGGATCTGTGTGGATGCATCTCTTTCTGAGATTGGTATTCCTTTGGCCTTTTCTCTCTTGCGGTGGATGGATTTGCATTCTGGGATCTCTGAGAGCCGGGTGCATGCCCCAGTATTGAATTTTTGACACCGTTAAGTCGTGTGGAGCCTTTTAGGCTGGCCAGTTAGGGGGAGAGGCATTTGAAGGCATAAAAATAAGCAGGTTCCCATCTTGGTCTCTACTGAATCAGCAGCGTCTCCTTTTTCTTCTTCTGCTGCTTCTTCTTGTTCACTTATATAGTGCCAGCTACGTACACGGTGCTTTGCAAACAGTTACAATAAAACATAACTATTCCAGTATAAAATACTAAAAGACAATATTAAAATACAATGAAGAAAACCCCACACAGAAACATAATGCAAAACAGTCAATACAGATAACTGAATATACTAAGGATATAAAGCATTTTATTTATATTTCTCCTTTCTTTGCCCCTCTAAGAGGGCTGAGTGGTGGAAGCCATCTCTCTCCCCTTGAGCCATCCATGAACAATGTCCTGTCTCTGGATTCACTGGGCAGCAGCCTTCCTCCTCTTTGGCCACCCTTGCAAGATGGCTTAAGCCGCTTCCAGTTTAGCTCTCCCAGAAGGAGAGGCGCTTTTGATCAAGAATTTATGGTGGGGTTAATTTTGTCTCCTCCATCTCCAGCTGCGGCTTTCACTCTGTCTTCCCTCCACTTGGCTATTTGCTTAACAAATAGCCAGGCAAGCTGCAATGGTCATCTCTTTGGCTATTCTCCGCAGAGCATCTCCCAAGCTGGAAAAGCGTGGATATGTTTAGAACCGTTTTACAAGGTAGCTTCTCTCTCTCTCCTGCTTCTTATCCTAAACATTTTATTAATAATTTCAATAGAAAATGCAGTGGGCCCTTGGTATCCATTGGGGTTTGGTGCCAAGACCTCCCATGGATACCAAAACCAGTGGATGGTCAAGTCCCATTATATGTAATGTCATAGTAAAATGGTCTCCCATACATATAAAATGGCAAAATCAACGTTTGCTTTTTGGAATGTAAAAATGTACGTATTTTCAAGCTGTGGATGGTGGAATTGGTGGGTGCAGAATCTGTGGATCCAAAGGGCCAACTTTATTCCATAATTTCATCCGCACCATTTTTCCAGAAAAAAATACTTTGAGGGGAAAAATGAGTGGTTCCCCTCCCCCCCCTTCACATCGCTGTTAATTACAGAAAGATCTGGATGTTGTGCACCACTGACTGGATTCTGCATTTTGTTCTAGTCATATGGCATCTTAGCAGTTGGATACTAGTGGCCAAATGGGCTCTTTAGAGTTTGGCTCTTTGACTTTCTGTGGGTCTTGTATATTGGGGGTGGTCAGTTGTGTACCCTGGAGCTTACAGCTGGCAACGTGGAGCCACTGGAGATGGTCATTTTGGATTTAGGCCAGATGTGATTGCACCAAAAGAGGGTTTAGTGACAGAAAAGGGGCTGAGGTACAAACTGCCTCTCCCCTTCTCACTGTATTTTTTTCCATTGGGTGTGTGTGTGCCTCTCCGTGTGTGTGTCCCAGTTATAAAGTGCATCATCATCATCATCATCATCATCATCATCATCATCATCACTCTGGAGTCACTGGTGATGAAAACACCATCTGTCCCTCGCCATATGTCCCACTGGGTGTCTCCCTAAAGAGGCTCATAAATCACACCAGAGTCATCCTCTCCGGACCCAATGTGATGTCTGCCCAAGCCAGATAAACATGTCCGAGGATGGGGTGTTCCTTCTGTTGTTTGAAGAACCGCTGTGCGTACTGGATGCATCTCTGTGTGTTGAAAACATACATCTTGGGGAGCATCTGTGATCCAGTTTGGACTTAATTTCCTTATCAGAACAGCCTTAGTCCCCCTTGGGGTACAGATCTAAGCCTGTTGTTTGTGAGACCTTGATATTGCTTCTTATCCAAGATTATCTCTCTCTCTCTCCCCCCCCCCACATTATTATTATTATTATTTGTTGTTGTCTGCCTTCAAGTCATTTTTGACTTATGGTGACCCCAAGGAGCTTCCTTGGCCAGATTTGTTCAGAGGGGCTTTGCCCTCCCCTTCCTCTGAGGCTGAGAGAGAGAGACCACAAGGTCATGTCCAGACAGAGGCTAATAGTCCAAAAGCACCAGCCAATTTTACTGGCTAGAAATTTTTATGATAATTTAAAGCAGTGCTTCCCAAACTTTGGTCCTCCGGGTGTTTTGGACTTCAACTCCCAGAATCCCTAGCCAGCTTGGCCAGCAGTCAGTGATTCTGGGAGCAGATGTCTAAATAAATTGGAGGATGATAGTTTGGGAAACACTGATTTAAAGGATGCAAGAAGCATTCTTAAAACCCAGAAAAGTGGCACATGAAAAAGTCCTGCTTTCTGGACCCTTCATGAAAATCCATGTTTCAGGCTGTTTGGAGATGCTTGATGATAAATGCAGAACTTGAATTCCATTTAATAAGCAGCTTAAAACTTAACATTTCTTTCCCTTTCCTTTCCAACCTGTGCCATTTCTCTCTCTGCTTTTGTTCCTTCCCAAATGCAGCCCAAAAATGCTTTTCGTATCAAGTGTTCAAAAAGGGGAACAGTCATGCCGACCGATTTCCTGGTAAAGAGGAGGAAAGCAAAAAGAAAGAGGCTACTTGGACTATTTTAGCCCTCCCTCCGCCCCTCGATCGCCACTCAGTGTCTTTGGATTGTGTCCAAAAGGGCACATAACATTTGGAACAAGCTCTCCCCTCCTCTTTCCTGGGC